>CM035409.1:55469879-55827379 GCA_020310875.1 Ceratopteris richardii
TGCTGAATCATTCACAGATTTTTCATAGTCTATGAGCTTATACAACCCACGACATAAAATGCCAGAATCAATAATCACGTCCCCATTAGATAGATCATGAACTCTACATCTGTCATCAACAAATTTCACAATCAAGCCAATCTTGGCTAAAGCTGAAACTGATAATATATTCTTTTTTATTCCTAGCACAAAGAAAGCATCCGACAATGTATAAGAACTACCATCAGCAGTAGTCAGAATGATCTTACGAACTCCCACGACAGGATAAGAGGAGTTGTTGGCGCATGTGACAGTATTCGCTGTAGGGGCACGCTCGAGTGAAGTGAAGAAGCTTCGCTGCGAGGTAATATGTTTGGTTGCCCCACTAGCAAAGTATCAAACATCTGAGTCTACTACAGACATACACTGTTCAAGAGAAGATGGGTCAAAACTGCAAACAGTAGTAAACGCCCATTCTTCATTTCGCACTAGATTAGCAAACTCTGTTTTTGGTGTAGAGGCCTCTGCAACAACCACTCCAGCCTCTTTTTTCTTTGCTTCTTTTAGAGCCGGTTTTGGATCATTCTTTATGACATGATCATTTTCTTTACAGAACTTGCAAAACAATTTTTGCTTTTCTGTTTTCTTGTTGTCTCCATCATCCTTCTTTGATTGTGCAGAAGTAGCAGATTTCTGCTTACTAGTAGAAGAGCTCCATTTCCCTTTGCCCTTCTGACTAGCCAAGAAAGCTTGATCTGCAACACGCATAATGGACATGTTCTACCTAGACTGATCTTCCTGCAAAAGAACAAAGAGAAACTCCTCAAATGTTAAGGCATTTGGATTGCCTTTCATCATAAACGAAGAGTAGAAGCAAAACTCTGATATGAATCGGGAAGACCATTCAGAACACTCTTCACAAGTGAACTATCAGGTAAGACTTCATCAGGAGAAATCAGCTCTTCCTTCAAATCTTTGATCTTTGTCAGAAAACTGTCCGTGGAATCTCCTTCATTCATATGCTCACTCTCCAATTGTTTTCGGAGGTAAGCAACACGAGCCTCATTCCTTGCCTTTTATAAAGTGGTAATTGTTTCCCAAGCATCCTTAGCTGTTCTACAAGAGCAAATGAGAGGAATAATGGCACATTTGACAAACAAGGCTATCAATGCATGTGCCTGAGTATCTCTGCCATCCCAACGAATTTGCTCTGCAATAGGTGCAACAAAAACCGAAGCACGAACAAGAATCTGCATAATATCACAATCTTCGGCACCATATGCATGAGCTTCAGTACGTGTATTTGCAGGTGTAATAGAACGTTTTTCAACACCCTACACAATATTCCACAGTCCTTTTGCGACCAATACATGAAGCATCATAAAAGCCCATAATGGGTAATTCGTACCATCCAACTTATCCTTAGCAACTCTGGCACAAAAAGACGAAATAGCCTGCACAAGCTCTGCGATAGTGCGTTCGGAGGCCGACGATTTCGGAACCACAAAGTGAAGTTGTTTTGATCTTCTAATCATCTTGAGTATGCTCACCGAATTTTGTGCGATTCGAAGACTATGACAGAGGGAAACGAGCTCAAATCGTGATTTCGCTACCACAAAGCGAAGTTGTTTTGATCTCCTAATCACCCTGAGTATGCTCACCAAAATTCATGCGATTCTGAGACTACGATAGGAGGGATGTCGACGACGCCCTAGATGAAGCAGCGACATGCTCTGATACCAATCGTTGGAGTTTGAGGTCTACAAAAGCACACGAACAGCACAAGGAAGAAAAAGAAGCTTGGAGCACAACACACGGTACTGAATGTATTACCACTAGAAGGTACAAAGAAGAGTAACCCGTTAGGGCAGTAGGCGTATATACAAGACGAGAGGAAAAAACCTCCTAAAGAGGGAAAAAAGTGCCCCGGCGGTCCTAGTGTAGCACATCACTACCTAAATATATCAACAATGACCACTTAAGTCTGATGCTACAAAATACAAAATAAGACACACACAGCACACTAAGACATGACAAATTCCAGAGAAATCACCCTATACATGAAATACTACTAAGTCGGCTTGGAAAATCAATGATTACGTCAGTAACGGGATTCCCACATTAAGTCAGGTACGAGTCATCAAAGTCAAGAAGTTGACAAAGTGAGGTACAATCTTACCTATATGCATCCATGTACGTATGTATGTATGTATGTATGCATGTACGTACGTACATTTCGTACATACGTATGTATGTATGTGAAGAGGAACACTTTTTCAAGTTCCATGCTTTCCTAATGTGCCGACCATTATCCTGAACCCTTTGAGCTCCATAATGCCTACGTAGTGTTTCCTCAAATCATCAGCACAGAGGGAGGTAAAATATGAAAGAATCGTAATTGTAAATCAAATTTGATGCGGTGACTGTTAAAAAAAATAAAACAAAGCATTAAAATTTTAAATAATGATAATTATAATGATGAGGATGTTGATGATGATGATGATGATGATGATGATGATGATGATGATGATGATGATGATGATGATGATGATGATGATAATAATAATAATAATAGATTAGCGAAAAAAATCAACTTAAATTTCTCACCTGGAACTGACTGGTAAAAACTACTTTCCACCAGTGATAAATTCTTTGAGAGGAAAGCGGCATGACCAACGTAAGTCAAAACCAGACACGGATAAACCACACAAATAAATGCCAACTGCGATAACATGAAAATGTTGCAGGATTTAGGTTCCAGTCTCTTTGCTTAAGGTCAAAGCTAATCATTGAAAGAAGTGAATACCCTGATCGATGATGCTGAAAAATGACCCAAATCGGCAAACATTGCCTCAGTTCCTGTAAAGATTCAAAATTAATTTTTTTAAATGTATTAATGCAAACATAATTTCGATGAAGATATCAATCAAAAAACCAGAATTGATACAAATGGAAAATGATACCTGTAATGCAAAGGATAATACCACCAAGAGAAACCCAAGCATCTTTGCCTGCTACTTGGAAAATCTGGTATAAGTAGTATGGTGAAAGTGCTTGCAGAATCATGGGGTTCCAGTGTATAATGTTATACAAGCCCACAGCAGCCATAGACAAAAGCCACACAAGGATAACTGGAGCAAAAAGAAATGCAACCCTCTTTGTTCCAAAGTATTGCAATGTGAAGAGACCCACCAGGATGACACATGCTATCAGAATGATTACATCTGCAGGCAATTATCTTAGCGTAATCAAATGTTACTGGTGTAATTATTATTATTTTGAAGGAAGAAGAGTACACAGATGCACACACACAGACACACATATACATGCATACATGAATTGATCATCAATGGCCATAAACCATTCATCAAATTTGTATGTACTTGCAAATTGCTACAGCTTATATAAATAGCACAAGCCTTCAGGCTTTTAAACATAATATAAGTTTAGAACACCCTGCAAATTGCAGGAAGCCCATGCTTCCAGAGGTTGACGAATTGGTATAACTGAGTGACTAGTCTGTAACCATACCAGCATATGGTATGGGGTATTAATTTTTTATCGTGAGCATGAGTTGTGTTATATGAATGATGTCTAGCTGATCTATCTGATAGTTCTACAAATCAAATGTTCTGCTCCCTCCCCAGTTACATTTGCTCTATAGTATATACATCGCTGAAATAACTCATTTTGTCCTCACGAAAGAGTGATTATGCACTTAGATGTTTAAAGAATGTATGGGTAAAAAATCAGTAATATGGTCAGTCGAGAGAGACTCAAATAAGTGCACAATATGCCCACTAGCTATATAAAGTAAAATACAAGGATATGAAAAGTGAATTTGAGCTTATCAGGGGAAAGACATGTGCTGTTGTACATTGATTTTAATTAAGGCACATATGCATATTATGGACACAGTACATACATATGTATACTCGGGTTGCAATGTGTCACTCACCTCCACCACATTCACAACAATGAGGCTGATTAGCAGTGAGGGCATAGTAGGTAAACAACATACTCAGAGGCTAGTGAACTGTACAGATCATGATATAGGCAAGTTGCAACTATGGCCCATCGGTATGCAGCTTCTAAGAGAGTTCTACATACTGTCACAGACTCAGAAATTGCATAAGGGTTGTATGTTACACTCATATGAGGAGGGCTTGGACACTTATATCCCCCATCTTGCTAATGCCAGACTTGGGAGCTCAACGAGTCTTGATCTCCAAGTAAGTACTTACCAAGTTCCAGTTCCGATTGTTGTCTTGCTCCTCCTCCTAGTCTGGTCTAGTCTAGCATTATGGAGATCCCTTCTTGTCCTCTTCTAATCTCACCGTACGAGACCCTGTCCAGTTATTTCTTGTACCTAGTTCAACTCCCTCAAGGGAGTTCTTGCAATTCAGATATCTTGCTTCATATTTACGATCCCAAGTTGTGGGATTTCTTGTATCCTGTCTAGTCCACTTATCCATACCTATCATTCTCAGGTTGTGGGACTTCTTGTAACAGTTATATATTCTTGTACTATGTTCCTGACATCATTGATGCCATCATCGATCCCTAACCACCCTTCAACCCCTATATAAGAACTTGGACATTCATATCCTCAATCTTCTCCATGCCAATCTTGGGAGCTCAAGTAGTCGTGATCTCCAAGTCAGTACTTTCCAAGTTCCAATCTTAGAGTCATGGGCAAAAGAAGCCATCCTGAACCTCAAATTCCATGTGACTTTATATATCTCGGGATTAGTTCAGAATTTGGAGAAACTAATGCTTTCATTGTGTCCGGAACATCCAAAACCATAAATTCAACGATCAACTTGTTGGATTCTGACATCTGCAGGTCCTCTTTCGGATTGCTAACATCATCAATAACATCATCTATTCATAACCGCCCTTGAACACCTATATAAGGAGGGCATGACCACATACATCCTCAGTCTTGCCAATGCCAGTATTGGGAGCTCAAGGAGTCATGATCACTAAGTACTTCCGAAGTTCGAGTTCCAGTTCTTGCCTTGTTCCTTGTTCTAGTCCTAATTAATTTAGTTCTTGGGCATCTAGTCTTGTCCACTTGTAATCTAGTAGTACGAGATCTTGTCAAGTTATTTCTTGTATCCAATCCGTCTCCCTCTAGGGAGTTCTTGTAATTCACATATCGTGTTTCATACCTACGATCCCGAGTTGTGGGATCTCTTGTATTCCGTCTAGTCGAGATATCCACGGACCACACCTATCACTCTCAGGTTGTGGGACTTCTTGTATCAGTTACATATTCTTGTATTATTTTCCCTATATGGGTGACCTTGTAATCAAAAGTATAATTCTGAAATCTTGTCTAGTCTAGTCAAAGGGCAAAATCTAGTGCTCCTCTCACATTTTGGCAAGACTAGCTCCTATCCAAGACAAGGCATCATGGAGAACACAATTAAACAGATGGTAGCATCACTTCATAGTCTTCATCAACGAGTCGAGGATCTAACTCATCGACAAACACGAGTTGAGATGGGACATCATGTGCATATAGGCCCACTCATCCAAGAATTACAAGAATGAATCAAGAATTTTCAAGCAAATGAAGGAAGCAATCAAGTGAATCAATGCCCTAGTTCATCCTTCATGAAAGAACCCAAGATTTGTATGGCAGAAGAGTTCAATGGTGATTGCATGAAGTTTGTGGACCCTTGTAACAAGTCAAGTTGTATGAAGTCTGATAGATACCCTGATGATGGATCCAAGGTCGGTTTTATTGGAACCCTTCTCCATGGTCAAGCATTATCATGGTTCACCACAATCTCAGAGAAGGATATGGTAGTACTCCATGACTATGAAGGGATTTTTCGAGAGCTCACTGCCACATTTGGAGATGCAGACACAAGTTGAGTGGCAGAAACAAAACTTCGGAAGCTACGTCAAGGTAACCTCCCTGCCTCTACCTGTGCATCAGAATTTAAGCAATTGATATGTGATCTCACTTGGCATGAGGATTATTTCATAAGCCAATTTAGATGGGGGTAAAGAGAGAATGTGAAGGACCTTTTGCTCATGATGGCCGAGGTTAAGACATTGAATTAATACATCACCCAAGCATAGTACAACAAGAGGTTTAAAAACGAGATTTAAATCGTTTAAATCGTAAAGGTTTATAAAATCCAAAATAAAAATCGGGGTTTTTATTCACTCTGAGAGATTTATATTTTTTGGGAAAAAAAAAATTTGCATAAAAATCGTATAAAATCGTAAAAATTGTTGGAGAGATTTAAAAAACGATTTTTAAATAAAAATCAACGATTTTAATCAACTATGCACCCAAGCCATTAATGTGATAATTGTCTTTCTGAAAGAAAACAAGAAAAACACGTAGAAGGAAGATTTCACCAATGGAAACCCTTCCACTCCACTCTTAAAGAAGATTCAAGAACCTATGCATGAACCTATGTAGATAGACGTAACTAGGTTCCAGCCTCTAACTTCACAGGAAAAACAAAGAAGGAGAGAGAACAATTTATGCCTCTACTATGGAAACCCTCACCATATTGTAATTAATTGCCCCATCAAATTCCAGAATCGCAATATATGGGATTTGAACTCATGACCTACCAACTAGGAGTATGATGGCCTAACCACTTTCCCCAAAAGACATGGTTGAAGATTACCTCCTAATCCTCCCTCTTAGAGTGTGGTTCAACCATCTCCTGCTTGTCATTTCTTGAGTCTAACACTCTCTTCCCCTTCTAGAGATCATTGTCCTTAACGATCAATCCTTGATCTCCTCTTGAATTGATGTCCTCAACCTTGCACAGTCTCTTGAACCATCTTGATCTCAACCTTGGTCTCTTGAACCCTTGCTCTCAACCTTGGTCTCTAGAACCTTGCCTTTCCGCTGCTTGGCCACTTGCCTACGGACTTGCCTTGTTCGCAACCTTGGTCGCTTGAGCCCCTTGTTCTCAACCTCAGTATCTTGAACCTGGTTCTCACCCATGCTAGGTATCTTGGATCCCCTAGTGTTTTCATTGGAAAGCTTGTTCCGAGAGCTTTCCAACGGTATCTTACACATCTAAATCCGACCTACGGATTGGGAGATGCACTCTAATCTATGTTGGGCTCACCTTTGAAAGTGAGGCACGTGCCTTCCTTGCCCAAGCCTACTTCCTAGGCTCTGGATTTGAACTCAATGACCTACCAGCCAGGAGTATGATGGGCTAACCACTTGCCCCAAAAGCCATGGTCGAGGATTACTTCCTAATCCTCCCTCTTAGGGTGTAGTTCAACCATCTCCTAGGGTGTAGTTCAACCATCTCCTGCCTGTCATTTCTTGAGTCTAACATAATAACCCTTGTAGAGAAGGAAACGAGGAAATCCAGTTCTAAAGGAGACCGTATACCCAGACCATGATATAAGAAAGGGTCTCGTAATTCCAATATCACCCATAGAAACAGGTCTTGCGCTTGTCAAATTGATCATGCCTAAGAATACCCTTTTCCTTACAACTTTCGTCGATTCAAGAGCCTCATGTTTCATTGATGAAGGATTGGTTAAGAAACACAAGACTCCAGTACTTCAAACACACAAACAAATAGTAGTTGAAGTAATGGATGGACAACCTCTAGCATTTGGGAATATTACCAAGGAAACCATACCATTAAGAATACACCTTGGTGATCATGGTTCCCATATATGTTTCAATGTAATATCAAGTCCGATAAATCCTATAATCATTGGAATGCCCTCCCTAACGAAACATAATCTCGACATCGATTGAGAAAGGAATAAAATCACTCGTCGGGATTTCCAAAAGAACCCAACATATGTAGGGGCCAAAGCCTTCATACATGCAGTAAAGAAGGAACCGACTTATATGATCTATGCAACTATCCCCTGAGGAACTTACAAAATTACCTTAGAATATTGATGAGAATCTAGCCAAAGGGTTTATCAAAGACTCAAAGTCTCCTATAAGAGCCCCTATTCTATTTGTAAAGAAGAAGGATGGGACTCTCCAAATGTGTGTAGACTATTGTGTCATTGAATAAAGTTACTATAAAGAATAGATACCTTCTACCACTCATATCAGAGCTCTTGGAAAACCTTGGAAAAGCAAAATTCTTCACGAAGATTGACCTTCCATGAGCTTACAATCTTATTGGGATTAGAGAAGGAGACAAATGGAAGAAAGCATTTCAAATAAGGCATGGGCATTTTGAATATGTAGCTATACCATTCGGTCTCACAAATGCTCAAACCGTCTTTCAGCATATGACAAATGATATCTTTGAAAAAGTATTTAGATGATTTTGTGGTAATATACCTCGACAATATCTTGATATTCTCCAAAAATTAAGAGGATCACGGGGGGGGAGGGGGGGGGGGGGGGGGGGGGGGGGGGGGAGGGGGGAGAGAGAGAGAGAGAGAGAGAGAGAGAGAGAGAGACAGAGAGAGAGAGAATATGCAAGAAATGGAGGAAGAAAATGGATATGCTAGAGTTACAGGATGTGTAAACTTTAGAATCAAAAGATAAGTCCCTACCTTGTGAACTCAACCTAGCATCCAAGGGCAAAAAAGAAGGCTTTGTTCTAGTGGATCACAAACCCAAAGACTTGCAAATGTTACTCAAAGCTTATCCGTGATCACGTGTTGAGGTCTTACTCAAGCCCATGGGTAATCATCAAGTATTGCTACCTATTGTACACAAAGAGAGAGAGAGAGAGAGCAACTCCCATATCCTAGCTCTAGTCTCTAGAGACTATTAGTGTTGAGTGTTGACTATGACACTTCTCTCTCTCTCTCTCTCTCTCTCTCTCTCTCTCTCTCTCTCTCTCTCTCTCTCTCTCTCTCTCTCTCTCTCTCTCTCTCTCTCTCTCTCTCTCTCTCTCTCTCTCTCTCTCTCTCTCTCTCTCTCTCTCTCTCTCTCTCTCTCTCTCTCTCTCTCTCTCTCTCTCTCTCCTCTCTCTCTCCTCTCTCTCTCCTCCCTCTCTCCTCCCTCTCTCCTCCCTCCCCCCCTCTCTCTCTCTCTCTCTCTCTCTCTCTCTCTCTCTCTCTCTCTCTCTCTCTCTCTCTCTCTCTCTCTCTCTCTCTCTCTCTCTCTCTCTCTCTCTCTCTCTCTCTCTCTCTCTCTCTCTCTCTCTCTATATATATATATATATATATATATATATATATATATATTCATGCAAATATGTATATATATCTATACTTTTTGTGAAAAATAAAAATAAAAATCTCTTTGTGTGGATAAAAACCTCGATTTTTTTTTCTGGTCTCAACAATTTAAACAATTAAATCTCAATTTAAATTTTACAATTTAAATCTCTCGATCACGCTGTGATTGCGTGAAACAATTTGATGCATCTTGTCTCACTTAAGAGATTTGGGAAGAACCTTTGAAAGCCGTGATTCATGTTTGCAATTGGTACCCTCACTATGTTGCATCCCTGAAGAGGATTGCTTTAGAAAGCTTGCTTCATATAACCATAGTACAATAAGAGATTTAAAAACGAGATTTAAATCAAGATTTAAATCGTTTAAATCGTGGAAGTTTATAAAATCCAAAATAAAAATCAAGGTTTTCATTCACTTTGAGAGATTTTTATTTTTGCAAACATAAACTATGTATCAATGCATATTTAAGGGGCAAATAGTGAAGGCAACTTGCAAGTGGTAATAGTGAAGCCTAAAGAAAGGGGCAAATAGTGAGATAAGGGGCTTCCTTTAGAGCTCTATTGCAAGCACAAAAAGCCAAGAAAGCATTTACCTAAAGCCCCAAAGGTAAGCATTCAAGGTCTTGAGGGAAAGGAACCACAGTGGACACTCAAAAGCACTCAAAAATGAACAAAAAAGAAGTGTGCCAAAGAAATGTATAGGCATTGTATCATTAACAATGCATGAAAAAAATCACCAAAAAAAAAACTTTTTAAAAAAATCGCATAAAACCGTTTAAAACATTTGAAACAATTTTTTTACGATTTTTAAATAGAAATCGACGATTTTCTTATACTATGCATTTAACCACCTACGCATCTTTGCCTTTGATACTTTTGTTCGTATTAGGCGTAATTTGAGAAACAAACTTGATGCTAAGTCCATTAAAGGTGTCTTCATGGGATATGGAGATGACAATAAAATGCAATATTGAATTTGGTTACCTCAATTTGAAGAAAATAGTACATAGCCAAGGTATTGAGTTTAATGGGGCAAAGTTACTCAGCAGATATAGATCCAATTTTAGCATGAACAGCGACCCATTAACGCTCAAAATGAGCCTCAAGATGCACCACCTGGGGCTGAAAATGAATATGAGCCTATGCTAATTGAGCATGATGATAATGGACAGCCATTAAATGCTCTTGATGGCAAAATGAAGCTACAAAATTATGCTTAAAATAGGGCAGCCCCAAAATCATGTTGTTGTCATTCCTCTTGATGTAGATCCATTGCGTAAGAAGGTATGCAAGAGTTAGGAGACTTGTGCACAGATTTTATCCCTCTTTACATAACTTTATGTTGACAGATGAGGGTGAGCCTTTCACATACAAAGAGGCAAAACCTCTCGTGTACAAAGATCAAAGCATTACATGCATATGATACTTAGGATTTGATTGAATTGCCCAAAGGTAAAAAAACCATTCTTAACAAATGGGTGTATAAAGTTAAAATTGTTGATGGTAAACCCAAGTACAAAGCTAGACTTGTTGCCAAGGGATATGTCCAAAAGGAAGGCATTGATTTTCAGGAGCTATGATGTACTCTCATATTGTGAAACTGACTACTCTTTGTGTGTTCTTTGCTCTCATTATTGCATTAGATTTTGAAACATGGTGATCTTGATGAGAAGTCACGCATGAGAAGCATAAAGAGTTTCTCATACCTAGTAAAGAGAAACTTGTACGCAAGCTGACAAGAAGCTTGTATGGGTTGAAAGCAATCTCCTAGACATTGGTATAAAAGGTTGGATGCTTTCATGCTTAATCATGGGTTCAAACATAACCATGTAGATCATTATTTATATAACATAAAGGATTCAAATGGAGGTTCAACAATTCTTGTGCCCTATGTAGATGATATGTTGCTTGCTGAGAAGCAATATACTTTAAATGCTCTAGAACAATGGTTGAATGCTGCATCTTCTATGATAGATCTTGGTGAAGTTGAGTATATCTTGAGTAAATCTTGGTCATAAAGAAAGAAAGGGATAGGACGAAGCACTCTTTACATATTCTGGCTGGGCCTCTTGTACATTCTTATGTGAATAACTTATCAGTCTTTACAAAAATTCAAAAAAAAACACGTGTGTGTGCACGAGTGCACGCACTTGTGTGCGTGCGAGCACATGCATGTGTGGGGGTGCGCATGTGCATGCACACTTGTGTGTGTGTGAGCACACGCATGTGTGTGCGCCCGCACGCGCATGTGTGTGTGCCCGCACGAGCATGTGTGTGTGCATGCCTGTACACACATTCCATTTCTTAACACTAGTGTTGTACTTGGACACTTTAGTGTCCTTGGACACTTTAGTGTCCTGAAAAAGAGACAATGTTTGATGAATTTTTTAGATTACTAGAAGGAACCATTTATAAATGTAACTATGCAACATGTTGGCTCAAGGGTTGAATATTTTTAGAAAAATATAGTTTTTATTAAAGGATATAAAAATTAACATTTATTCACTAATTTTATGATGCCAATTTCAATACTGGCGTAAAAATTACACTGATGTAAGTAGTGCTTATTTTTTATTAAAATCATGATCTCGTAATTTTCATTGATCTAAATGCAATAAAATCTTTTATTTTATATATGTCAACATGTTTCTATCCATAATTAGAGATTTGTAATGAATTTTACTAGGTTTATGGCATAAAATGAATCTCATTTATGATATGATAGTCTTTTCATCTATGAATTATTTTGCAAAGTGATGGTATGAACATTCATCATTTTTTATTATCAAAATACTATTTGATATTGTTACAACTAGAAATATTTTTTTGACAACCTTAGGAGTCAAATTTCTATGTCGTTTCTTCAAGTTAAACAATACCACTTTTTTTATACGCTAAGAAAAGGTCATTTTATGAGGAAATATTGCATATGCTACATGATTAAAGTTAACATGCTAGTTTTTTCTATATAAAGTAGTTTATAATGTTTATAGAACTATTTTAATCCATAATATATACCTTATATCACTGAGAACACCTAATTTTTAGGATGAATTTTTATTCTCGATAGAGAGGATTATGGCCATTCAACAAGATATTGAGATTTTTAGTGGTATGTGAGATACATACAAAATTAATGGTTCAAACACATGTAGCATATCTTTATGCTACTATATGATGGTTTTTGAAATAAAACACAAACCATTTTAGTGTTTTTATGAATCAATATCATATGGAAGGCTGCTAAAGTGTATAACTATATAATGAGCACCCTATATTGTACTAATTTTTTATTATAAAAATGATTTTTCTAGTTCCCAAGCCTTGTCGTAAATGATTGTATGACAATAAATTAACATTAGAAAAATAATTCCAATAGGAGGAAAAATCTTTTTATGGAGATATTTCTTATAAGTTTACAGAGAAACAGTTTTTCTTAACCATATTCAATCATTTCTATATTTTGAGTTATCAAAAAAGGTTATTTTTTAAGATATATATTTTTTATAGAGCATCTAGGTATAGATCTTTATGGGGCTTTAAGGTTTTTTCAAAATTTTATTTGATTAGTATGTGTGATTTTTTTTATTTATAAGAAAAAAGGACACTATAGTGTCCTGTTTGGTACAACACTAGTGTTAAGGTTTTGTTAAAGTCCTGGCCCCTATTCCCAGAATGTCCAATATCCATCCCCTTGTGATGCCCCCTCTCATTATTTGCGTCCGTCTCATAGAAAGCAAAAATACTGACTGAAGGTTGGATGTCTTGCACAACACCTTGTACCTAGATACTTTATAATTTATTTGCTCTCCTTTAATTGACTAAGAGTAAGTGTTGCCGATTTGTGCAATGATTCAGCAGCTACACGATGAAGAAAAGTTCAAAGAAAGTCAGCTCAGTTTTGAGAACTTACAGATTGGAAGATTGGAAAAAGGAACTTGGAGCCCTTGTACAGATGATAAAACTGCAGATGATAGCTTAAATTAGACTGTCATTAACTAAAACAATGATATCCAAGACTCTAGGCTGCATGCACACCAGAAATAGCAGGTGTTAAAACACCATTTCCTATGACCATGCATGTCCCAATCAGCAAAAGGATAAGAAGGGCGTTCCGAGCATTCTTGTGCTGCTCAAGCAAGGCTCTTATTGCAGTTTGTTGTTGCTGCTGTCTGTTTCGATGCACTGTATAAGTTGAAATTTCTTCATCAATCGATTGCTGTGCTGGCAACAGGCTTATCTTTGCATGCCTACACAACAAGGAATACAAAGCAAAAGTTCCACCTGTTCACATAAACCCCAACTATCATCAGCGATTGTGATTGCAAGAAACAGCTTTCTTTTAGTTGTTTGTAGATTGACACACCCTTCAAAAAACTGAGAAGTCCAAAAAAAAATGGGGAAAATGCTCATTCTTTTAGCCCAATAGAAAAAGAAGTTGGTCCTGTGAAACTAATCTCCGTAAAATACGAGTTCAAATGACCTATATCCTCTGAGAAGACTATTCAAGGTGAAAATTCATTGGATCAGTTATTAAGGCCTATGAAATCTGTATTTTTTTTATCAAGTCATGACAGTAATAATAATAATAATACTAATAATAATAATAATAATAATAATAATAATAATAATAATAATAATAATAATAATAATAATAATCATAATCATAATAATAATAATAAACAAATAAATTTTTTAAATAAAATAAGATTCTTGGGGATATCTTGATTGAATAAACTAATTCAGTGCATCATTTCACATGTTGACATGGACATGCACTCATGTACATATTTGAGCAAGAAATTAGAAGAAAACGAAGAACAAATCCATCACTACCACCAGATTTAAGAAAGCATGTACACCATGCTCATACACGAAGAGAAATTAAATGAACACAGCTCTATGTACATAAGTGATTCAAGTGTTGCATGAAGTACTGTTATGACACTACTCGTGTAACTCATACTCTACCATATACGAACAATGAAATAAACATAATAACAAAGAAATACTGCTCTAATTGGTATACTAAATTACTCCATGCCATGGGCATGGTCCAAAACTGCATGGTGACAGCATCTAAGCTTGTGGAATCACTCAGATAACACGCACAAAATTTCTCTCGAGAGGTGATCTTTTTTTTGGTGAACAAATAAACAATCAAAAGGTTTGAAAGATGGTAAAAATCATTTTCTGCTATCAGAAAATGCATGAATACATGGTAATACAGCATTCATGACAACTGCATTAATATAGGTAGAAAAAGTCTGAAATATTAACAGTTAGAACCATAGAATAAACCTCAGTATAATATTCATGAAATCAGTGTTTTCCCCTTATCAGACATGCTATTGTTACATAGAAGAACTACTTGAATACCTCATCATCCGAGAATCATGTATCTCTAATGGTGGATGCAAAACTATACATACTGGTCAAGAATTGAATGTATCATGTATCATTAAGGTTGATAAGTAGTGTTTCATGGTAGATATTTGCATTCCATGATAAGAAATCATTACATGCCTGGAGATGTAAGTATTACAAAAATGAGAACACAACAAAGAATTGATTAGAACAACTTCTACTTGCAATCATATTTTCACCATCAATATTTGTTTATTGCAATAATCATCATTGTATTAAGGAAGAGCTTTAAAAAAGTGTGTGAGTCACTAAAAGTTGATCAATGGCACTACATAAACACAATGTTGTTGGTAGATTCCAAAATGAATGTTCTGAAATCTTGAGCAAATGTGATGGTTCTACATTTCAAATGTGTCAACAGTCTCAATGACAATGGTAATATTCATCCTTGTGTAGAAAACAAGATAATTGATGACCTGAGATCCAATTCATTTTCATATTACATCTACTGTTGGAATTCTTTATTGAAGTTTATAAATTTTTAGAAACATTTACATCAATTGTCATGCCTTAGAAATAGTTATGTTGTTTTCTTTCACATGTATGCTTAAAATTCATGTCTAAAGATTCATATATCATCTCCTAGAAGCTTCCAGAGCATTCCTCAAAGAAGATGATTTTTTAGTACGCTCCTTTGTTCATGGACACTAGGTGTCCAAGTAGAGGACTAGTGTTGAAAGAAATCTCCAAAACTTCATAAATTATCAAAGTTTAGAGTTCAATCTTTGATGATATGATTGGTTGATGAAACAAAAAGATTAGACAATGGATGCTTTGGTACATTTAGAAATCTAAAAGTCCCTTAATCCTCAAAAAGAAACATATTTTGCGAAGCATTCCCACAAAAAGCTTTTGAAAGAATGCATTATCAGCTTTGTTGTAGTTCATTATACGAACAAGAAAACCCATACCCAATTCTGCTTGTGGACCATACCCTCACTTGATGACCCCTAGCCTCATTGATCCTTGTGGATGGCTGAGATACTCAAAAAGGCAAGAATCCAATGGTAATGCTTTCAAATGTCATCGAATGATTTTGCCAAGTAAGCAAATAGACGAAAACAACTTGAATTCCATGAATGCCTTATCATGGCTAAACGGACTAAATAGAAAGAGGTTGCAATATGAGGTTAATCGTAAAAAAGTTTGTATTCAAACCAAACAACTATCAATCCATTGATTCTTTATGAATGTTAAAGCATATTATTTGTTGGGGGTAAAAGTCTCACCCACAACTTTCTTTCCTCTCCGAACCATTTAGGCAACATAAGGCGTTGGATAGAACTATCATTATTAATTCATCAATCTCCTAAATAAAGTCTGATCACTCATTCTTTGGATAAGTAGTCGATTGATGCTTTTCCACTTTGGACTTTTTTCATGAGGAGGGATGTTAATTTATATGTCATTTTAAGAGGGTATCATTGCTAAGAACGGTAACTTCTTCTCATAAGACTATCGAGTAACCTTGTTTTCCCACACAAGATGTCATATAAGTGAATGCAAAGGAAGGATCTAGAGCATTAGTTGTCCACATATGAGGTTGTTTTGAGCTAATCCAATGATGTTATGAAAAATGAATGTACAAGGTGTTATTTTCCAAGATGGAGGCCAATGGAGAAAAGCAAGTACATAAGTTTGGAGCCTAGCTCAAAGCAAGAAAGAGTGAGCAAAGACTTCATCAATACATGTTGCAGGAGACATAAATCATAGCCTTGAATGTAGCAAAAATGATGATTACTTGATCACCTAATTTGGGCATCAGTTCTCCAACATACCTCCCCCAAATGTTGATTGGATGATTTATCATAAATGTGGAGCTTGTTTTTAAAGTTTTCATCATCTTCTTTTTTCTCTTATCTTTTGTAGAAAATTTCAAATAGGATCAAATAGATTCACAATAATCACACAAAAAAATAATGTTTGAGGTAGAGACATAGCCTCCAACAATGAAGGAATGCATCAAACTAAAGAAAAAACCAAGCAAGTTGTCCATAATAATAAACCAAAAAATGCCATCCTCCTACAAAATCCATGGTAATAAAATACTAAGAAATACATGGCCAATGAACACTAAGCAAATAGCCCCACGATCTAAGGAGGCTTATCAACAACAAAATGGGATAGTACAAAGAATCTAGGTATAGTAACCTAAAAGAGAGCTTGCCAAGCTACGATAACCTGAAGCAAAACCGAGCCTGCTAAGAGGATAATGGTAGGGGGCAACTGCAAAGAAGTTAATGAGGTGTCCTTCAAAACAGTCGAGATCGAAGGTAGGTCAGAGCATGTGGGAGTATGGATCTTGATGAAAGCGTCACGATAGAAATCTCTCTACATTTAGTAGAAGTCTCATGGAGAATGCAAGATCCACACATCAATAAAGGATTCCAGAGCTTCTGGCAAGAGTTGAGCCTACAAGGCCTCGTTCTCTTGAGTCAAGGAGATGGTGAGGTCATGCATCTAATTCCTTTAGTGCATGACGACAAGAATAGTTGTATCTTTTGCCATGAACTATGTCTTGAGTAACAAGTGGATTTGGATGATGAACGAGGAGGAATGGTGATGCATAAGAGTTGCAGACCCAACATTCTTCAACCACTCCATAGAGGAGGCATTCCTACATCATGCAAAATGGGTGGCCTCATCCAAGAGGGTGAAGAGACTTGGGGGTGGATATGGATCAGAGGGAATATGATGGCAAGGATGATGAGGTTGCACGAAGCAACAAGCCCTCTTGCGAGTCAGTGCCTTGCAAAAGGCTAAGGCTATGGCAGCAAGATGGCAAAAGTGGGACTAGCAATGTGGACTCCCTAGATGCTCTAAGTAAGGGTTCGGGAAAAGAAGGTGAGTTCAGCGCAAAGAATTGAGGGAAAGCACATCGGTGCGAAGTGGAAATGGGGATAGGCAAATGCATGAGGATGGGAACAGGCAAGCAAGAAGATCAATGAGGATGCGAGTCCGTTGGGAGGATGGGATGGAGATGTGGGGCACGAAAAGAGCAACAATCTACATAGGAGAGGGTCCCATAGTGATTGGAAGAGGGGGGACTCAGAGAAGTGCTATCAAAGCTCTGGGAAGTGGACATGGCGAAGATGGGAGAGGGTGAGGGGTTGAAAGTTGAGAGTGGGGTTGTAGGATCGAGCACCTTCGGTATGCATATCCATGCTTCAAGGGGGGGAGCATCGAAAGGGCCTCTGATGAGTTGCAAGATACATGGATGGCAAACAACGAGTAGGGCAATCCTAAACCTCAATGGTAGTGGGAATGTAGGTTGTGATGGCAAGGGGCATCGAACTCTACTGGCTGTATCGGAGGATGGGATGGGCAATTATGCTCTCTGATCTTGCTCGTACACCTCAAACCTTGCTTATATGTATTTTACCTTGCTTGGTGGAACATGATAGGTGGCTCTGCAAAGAAGTTGAATGGTGAGGTGTGCAAGCTAGATCGAAGGAGACATATTAGGATGAAGAGAATATCGAATAACGAGATGTAGTGGAAAGGTTAGGAGTGGAGAGCTTACAGGAGACTATTGAACTTGTCAAAGTATGATCTAGTAACCCATGCAACTATGCCAACACTAGGCCAAAATAAACTATAAATACACAAGCATTATCCAACTCAACATGCATCTCTTCTTCCTCTCCTTGAGGGATAGGAAGATGAGAAAAGCAAATGAGAAGGGGACATGGTGGGCAAAGGATTAAGAACACCCCATGGACTCTTCAGGCATAAGAGGGAGTCCAAGCAAATTAAGTTGCATGACCAAGAGTACACCTAAGACAATACGCGAGTACAGAACGAACAATACGATGTCGTAGAGCAACATGGCAAAATCCCAAAAGCAAAAGTTCAAAAAAAAAAAAAGATGAAAATAAGCATGCATGAATTGAGAGTATACCGAAGAAAACACATACACATAAGGAACAATGTTAAATAGCAAGAGGGTGGAACCCCAAAATCTTGAAAGAAAACGCAATATTCGTGGAGAGTAAACTACACAATTAAGGTGGGATGATGAAGACAAGAGGAGATTTCACTCGCCAAAAAAGGGATAGAGATGTGTGTGGGATCCAAGGAAACAAAAAGAGCACAGGGATGCCTATGAGTTGTGGGGGCATAGAAAAAGGTGAGGAAATGGATGAGACGTGGCAATTAGGGAGAGAAGTCATAGAAGGGGGGGAGGAGGGAATGGAGGCATACCGAGAGGGAGAGTGACAGCTTGGGAGGAGAGCATGGGGGTCTGGGTGTTGGGTTTGTGGGAGGATTGGTGTTAGGAATTTTAGGTTTAGACTCCCTTAAATTCTAATTTGCATTATTTTAGGACTCTACACATCATTCATTTATATATTCATGAACAAAGTTCTTAGATTAGGAAAGGTTAAAAAGTTGTACCATTTCCAAAAATGGTCAAAATAGTTTTAAACGATGGCATGTGAGATGATCACATATGCTTGAAGTACTCAAAAAGAGAGCTTTCCAACCGAATATAATACTTACCCATTCAAATACCCTAAGATCATCAAAATCGCAAACCCTAATTCTCGTCAATATATCTTTAAAAAATTAGCTAAGAAAGCGATTGATCTAGAGCATAGTTGTTAGATACATCCAAGGCGACGAGTTTCTAATGCGTTAGCAACATAGCAACATTACAATGACAAATGAAGGACGAGTACATACAACGCATCATGTCCCTTGACAATCAACTTCTCTTTAATAGAGATTTCGCATGCTATATGGGAGTGTGGGCATTGCATATGCACATAGTACATCTATGTGCAAAGAGGTCTCATGTCACTGTAAAGCCATTGGAGTGGTGGCTACATTATGGCTATGGTCACCCTTCAATGGCTCCACATGCTTTACAAGTCTTATCACAGGTTTCTTTTTTGTATTGATAATTGAACATTGATTCATAATAGTTTCAATTCCTTTATTTTGAAAATGCATATGGATGTCATGACCCATAAATTATAATTTGTGTAAGATGCTTCCTCTAGTGCATGTGAACGCAATTGGAGAGCCTATTCTCTCATTTGTACAAAGTTGAGGAATAGGTTGATTGTACAACAATTAGAGAGGTTGGCCTTTTGTAAGGCAAACTTGAGATTAGTGCATGATCTCAAAACAAAAACAATGGCCCAAAACAGGTATTCTTTCATATACTTGTAACTTAAGTTTATGTTCTTCACATAACATTGATGAATTCATAAGTGGATAATTAAGTATTAAGGAAAGTCTTTTGTTAGTTGGGCAGATTAATATGCTTGGATATGCTTGTTAGTCTTTGAAAAGGGCTCATGGAAGCTTGTGAAAGGGTCTAGGCAATGGAAATGCCTTGCTTGGCAAATTCATTGCATTTGTTCGAGTGAACTCTTACATGGAGTTATGGCAAAGGTGGTTTGGGCATATGAGCCAAAAAGGCTGTGATATTTTATCCTCTTTGCATAAGCTTGATTCCAAGGGCTGCCTTATGACAAGTAATGAAGAAAGGGCTCAAAAGATTCACATTTGTAGGAACTATTATGAGATATCACCACTAATGTGATGGGAGAGAGTGAAATACACGATAGCACTCCTTTGGTTTAAGAGAAAAGAGCTCAATCGATGAGAGATATGAAGAACATGCATGTGGGAATAGAGAAAGACAACCAAAAGAAGATCTAAATAATGGAGAGAGAGAGAGAGAGACACAAAGAGAGAGAGAGAGAGAAAGAGAGATTAGTGTACATAAGATCTATAAAGGGTCTTATCATTTGTTCTCACCCTTCAATTGATGTGACTCCAAAGAGTCTCTTTATACAAATGAGGAAAGCCTAAATTTCTACAAGGAACTTCTAGGGAAACTTCGAGTTTCCCAAAGTATCTTTTATAAGAAAGATCTCGTGGAAAATTTTAGATACTTCTATAAAGTATCTTCTTTGAAAATTCTCTATTAAAATACATTTTTCTTTTTTCTTTTTTTTTTTAAGTCAATATAAGAACACAACAACTCTTGATCCTTACAAGAAAGTAAGGGTACCCCAAAAAAATTTGAACTTATGCTTTAAAATTAAAGCCATATTGTTACCAAAAAACTTAAAAGGAGCCTACAAAGGGCTTTATCCCAAAAACTAATAATAAAAAAAACGATTCGACAGAATGCTTCACATCTAATAGTGAATACTCTCGAGTCTCATAGCAACTTGGACATATTAGGCAAGGCATCACTATAGGCCCCTAAGATAATGGAGAATCTAATAAAATATGAGCTCAACCACATCTATCTATTGATACAACAAATATGAACATACAACATTCTTATTGTTGTTACCTCATTAAGCATGAAAAAGAGCTTTCATTCTAACCTAAGAGTAATCAATCAATCAAGACATTTCATAAATTATTGAGGAAGCCTTGCTGAATATAATTCATTATAAAGAAAATTGTGCATTTTAGGGATAAAACATATAATCGATTCCATGATCTTCACTCAATTTGGCTGCTGATTAGGATGGCATCCTGGAAACAATGGAGATATTGATTTGAATCCTGACCACATATGTAATTAGACAACATACATTCATAATCAGGTCCCTTTCTGAATCTTTTTCTATCAGCTTCCATTTCTGTGATCCAATTTTAAGTGATTGTCTAATAAGTTGACATAGGCATGGCTTCAGGGCTCTCTGTCAGCTACTTCATTAGATTCCCATATGAAATTTAGAATGTGGTCTATAACACATCAATGTATCATTTCATCTCTCTCACTATGAAGTATAGCCTCACAAGGATATCAATAGATCAAACGTGTTTTTTTATTGTACCTTTCATACACTCAGCTTTTTAGTCACTAATCTATTTCTTCATCTTTGATCAATCATCTACAATGGGTAAGCTAGATTGCTACTAATAACATCCACCCCACATGATTACACCTGCACATGGGCATATGCTGGGCATCACCCTTGTTTCTAAAACTTCAGCAATAATAACCAGAACAAAATAAAAAGGTCATCATCCATGTGCAGGCACATGAAAACAGCATGCAAGTGCATACACATACATGAATTATCTAAATTTTTTTATTTTATGGATAGCTATTTCTTTAAACTTGTATAATTGAGTGAATTCACAATAATTAGTTTACTTTGCAATTCATTATTGTGCAGCATGAACCACTTCCTATTCAGCCAAAACGGATGACATTAAATCATAAAAGGATGGAAGAGAAACTTGCAGAAGTACTACCCTTATTATGAATGCAAACTACAAGAATTACTCTCATCTTTGTATGAAAGCAAATTAATCATTAGTCCATAGTCCTTATAATGCACTATTTTTCACCTCCATCCTCTTTTCGCAAGTCTTTTCTGTATTTTTCAGGACTACTCGTTTCTACACTTTACATAAAACCTTGTAAAAAAAATTTGAGTATGAACATGCGCATGATCAACCATGACATGGACACAAAAAGCTTAGAGTCTACCTTCACCATTATCGTCGGCATTCAGAATAATCACAATGTATTTCAGAATTGGGATCAATGTCAAGGTCCAGAATATGAAAGACAATACTCCATACATAGCAGCTTCCGTTTCATGATAGCGTAATTTCCTTACAAAGGTGGTCTTGAATACATAAAGAGGAGATGTACTTAAATCACCAAAGACCACTCCAAAACTTTGATAAGCCAAAATAAAGAGCATCCGATAGCTAGTTTCTTGAGAAACCTGAAATACCAACATAGAACAATCATAAATGGCATGATAGGGAAAGGTGGTAGACTGGCGGCCATTATCCATAAAGCATAAAAATCAACAAGAACAGCTGAAAAACATCTCAGAATGTTCTTGTTTAAGTTATGAAGCCCACACAATTCAGCAGATAAAGCAACATGAGGGGTAAAGTATAAAAGCATAAAGGAAACCTAGAAATGACTAAAATAACCAGGAATCATACAAACTGTGGTGTCTTGTATTCTTGTTTGGAAATATCATACCCACATGGGATAGAAGATAGAGAACTGTGATTAGTGCATGTATGAGAATAAAGAAGACCTAGTCATGATTAAATATGCTAGAAATCCTACAATTCCAGCTATTCACGAATATGAAATATGCATTCAACTCTACACAGTAACCTAATTAGTACTGAAATGTTATTTAAACCTTCAATAATATCGATGATGGTCCTTTCACACAAGCCAAGCATCAAAAAAGACTCACTTTATTAAACTGACTCCATATACATACTTCTGTACTCAAATTTCTAAAATCCAAATAATAAAGCAATCAGATAGGTGCAGTTTAGACTTCAAGCAGTTAGGTATCTAATTTTTGGTGACCCATTCAAAAATAATGCCAATCATTGCCATAGTTAGAGAACGCAAACACCACAAAGATGGATGGACAACTTGCTGTGTGGGCATGCTGGTGGGTATGCTGGTGGGTGGATATGGTGTACAAGATTAAATTCCTTTTGCACATATTGTATATATTCTTTTGGAGATCATTACTTTTAACTTTAGGACATTAATTTGATACTCATCTGAGTTTTCAGCTTTAGGAAAATAAACTTCATAATCATAATCTGCCTTTTAAGAGCTTTCTAACCACACCTAACATGCCCACATTCAACCTCACCATAACTTTAAAACAGCAAACCCTAATTTTCTGGTCAACAAGCCAAAGTCACCTTGATTAAAAACTCAAAGTCAAAAGAAAGAAGATCAAATCAGGGATCTCAGCACACATATATGATCTAAAAACCCTTGCAATATATTTTAAGTGAAAAGCAATCTTGCTACATGGATAAAACCTAAAAGCTAGTTGGCTGTCTTTATTTAGCACTTACATAAAACCTATGCCATGCTTTTGAGTGCTTTTCGTGGTGCTTTTTAACCTAACTTAAATTGTAAAGAGGTTGCACTATATTCGTTGGATATACAACTTTGGGCCAGCATTAATTCTCGTCGATTTCATGGCCTACCTTGTGAGCCGACATTGACTATGTGAATGGAGGATAACTTATGCATAAAGCTGAGGTATGCTTTTGCCTAGCATTAAGGATTATATTCGCCATGCTTTGGAGCCTAGTTGCTTTTGGACACATATGGAAAAAAAAATAAAATACCAGACGTATGAAAACGTATGTGTATGGTTGCAGTGTGGAATTTTTCGTACCTGTGATTTTTCCCTTTTCTCACCATCCAATTGAGGACAAATCAATACCGATTTCATATTGTTTTGATGCAAATGCACTCTATTATATTCTCTTCCATCATACCCACACATAGATACTACACCCTCAACTATAGTAGGGTGGATATGGTGTACAAGATTAAATATTTTGCAAATAATGTATATATTCTTTTGGAGATCATTACTTTTAACTTTAGGACATTAATTTGATACTCATTTGAGTTTTTGGCTTTAGGAAAATAAACTTCATAATCATAATCTGCCTTTTGAGAGCTTTCTAACCACACCTAACATGCCCACATTCAACCTCACCATAACTTTAAAACAGCAAACCCTAATTTTCTGGTCAATTGGCCAAAGTCACCTTGATTAAAAACTCAAAGTCAAAAGAAAGAACAAATCAGGGATCTCAGCACACATATATGATCTAAAAACCCTTGCAATATATTTTAAGTGAAAAGCAATCGTGCCACATGGATAAAACCTAAAAGCTAGTTGGCTGTCTTTATTTAGCACTTACATAAAACCTATGCCATGCTTTTGAGTGCTTTTCGTGGTGCTTTTTAGCTTAACTTAAATCGTAAAGAGGTTGCACTATATTCATTGGATATACAACTTTGGGCCAGCATTAATTCTCGTCGATTTCATGGCCTACCTTGTGAGCAGACATTGACTATGTGAATGGAGGATAACTTATGCATAAAGCTGAGGTATGCTTTCACCTAGCACTAAGGATTATCTTCGCCATGCTTTGGAGCCTAGTTGCTTTTGGACGCATATGGAAAAAAATTACGAGACCAGACATATGAAAACGTATGTGTATGGTTGAGGTGTGAAATTTTTCGTACTTGTGATTTTTCCCTTTTCTCACCACCCAATTGAGGACAAATCAATACCAATTTCATATTGTTTTGATGCAAATTCACTCTATTATATTCTCTTCCATCATACCCACACATAGATACTACACCCTAAACTATAGTAGTCAACAAAATTTTGATCTTTAATATTTTATTATTGTATATACGGGATTTTCATATTTTCGATACTTTGCGTTAAATGTATGTATCATGTATGATATTTTTGAAGAAACTCCATACCTTTTTCATACTTTTGTACTCGTATGCATTTGTCGTATGGGTCATGTATGGCAAAACTATGCTTTGGAGTACTATGGACTGTTTGCTTCAGTTAGCCATGTCTCTTCTATAGCCTCTTCAGCCCCACCTCTTTCTACACCTATCCTTGAAGATTCTCATAAATAATCGTGTGAATAGTCACTTTACATTTGTATTTGGAGTATTATTTGTATCTTGTAGCTCTTATTAATTGGAGATATATCAATTTTTTAATCATACTTGTGTATGTACAAGTATGTGTCCCCTCTCTTGGGGTGTCTATGTGAGTGTCTCTTGCTTCTTAAGTCAACATTTAGTATCACAGCGACTTTTGTAGTCTAGCTGAAGCCTTGCGAAGTTCTCTTGAAGGTAAACTAAGTCTTTTGCAAGATGAGCTGAACCTTAAGCAATGGAAACTCAACCCATTCACACATAGGGCTTCTATAGCTCAAAGAACATTGAATTTGGATCAAGAATACTGCTCCCAACTTCTTTTTTCTTTGATCTATCTCCTAACACTACTTTTTTGAACTATGCATATAGTTGAGGTGTGAAATTTTTCCTACCTACGATTTTTCCCTTTTCTCACCATCCAATGGAGGACAAATCCATACCAATTTCATATTGTTTTGATGCAAATTTACTCTATTATATTCTCTTCCATCATACACATGCATAGATACTACACCCTCAGCTATAGTAGTCAACAAAATTTTGATCTTTAATATTTATTATTGTATATATGGGATTTTCTACAATATGGGATTTTCAGATTTTCAATACTTTTTGTGTTAGGCATATGTATCATGTATGATATTTTTGAAGAAATTCCATACTTTTTTCATTACTTCTGTACCCATATGCATTTGTGGTATGGGTCATGTATGGCAAAACTATGCTTTGGAGTACTATCGACTGTTTGCTTCAGTTAGCCATGTCTCTTCCATAGCCTCTTCAGCCCTACCTCTTTTTACACCTACACTTGAAGATTCTCATAAATAATAGTGTGAGTGGTCAGTTTACCTTTGTATTTGGAGTATTCTTTGTATCTACTATCTTGTAGCTATTCTTAATTGGAGATATATCAATTTTTTATTCATACTTGTGTGCATACAAGTATGTGTACCCTCTCTTGGTGTGCCTATGTGAGTGTCTCTTGCTTCTTAAATCAACATTTAGTATCAGAGCGACTTTTGTAGTCTAGCTAAAACTTTGGGAAGTCTCTTGAAGGATTCTTTTGCAGGATGAGCTGAACCTTAAGCAATGGAAACTCAAGTCTCAACCCATTCACACATAGGGATATGTAGCTCAAAGGACATTGAATTTGGATCAAGAATTCTGCTCCTAGCTTCTTTTTTCTTTATCCTAGCTCGTACCACTACTTTTGAGTCATTAGAAGTAAGTACTAGTCAACTTTGATCAACCTAGTCAACTCTGTCTACCATCTTCAACATTGTGAATCTATGGCCAAACTTAGTGAAAAATACTTTCGTTCAAGAGAGAGATAATTTCTGGAATTTTTGCGCACAGAGTTGAAATTTCAGATTTCCTGATGAAGAGCTCTCAATTAGCTCAGCTCGCTTTTTATGTAGTATCTATATAAATTGTATGACTTTAAAAATGAGATTGTTAATGATTGTGATAGTAAGTTCATTAGCAATTCTTCGCCAACATTTTCCCTGACACAGAAAACCCAATTGCACTCATCTTCCTTAAATCATCTAGAGATCAATGGACAAACAAAGAGGATGAGTCAAACTATGGAGGATATATTGTGCACATATATCTCTTACTTCGAGATTGATTGAGACCATTACCTTCCCCAAACACTCAAACCCCGGTTTTTTGGACACTGAAAACCTAGTTTTCCATACTTCAAATACCTTGTTTCCAAACACCGAATATGAATACCTTGTTTCCAGACACCAAAAAACCTTGTTTTCCAAGCATTGAAGCCTTGTTTTCCAAACACCAAAAACCTTGTTTTCTAGACACCAAAAATGTTAGAGTTCGAGAACTTCACAAGCACACAAATGTTAGAGTTCGAGAACTTCATCAAAACCAACATTAGCATCATCTTCTTCATCATCACCATCATCATCATCATTATCATTGTTTTCATAAATCAATTGTCATCATCATCATGCCATATTCTTGGTCATTCTCATACGTTTTCACTATGGTTCTTCTTCAATCATATTTTGTGCTTACTTGATTTCTTGTTCAATATGTTTATTTTCTTGATTGTGCATATCAACATTTAGTTGAGTTTGTAATTTTGTAACTTTCTCTTGATCAAATAATTTCTCATTAGTTAAAAGTTTTGGATCGAATGAGACATATACATCCTGATCTTTCTTTGATTTCTCTCAAATTTCTCCATCAGATTCTCTTTTATGATTTATTTTCATTTGTTCTTTTAATATTTGCTCAATGTTTTGTTTTCCAACTTTTATTTGTCTACTTTTGTTTCCTTCAACATATGCCAAGCAATCCCAGAACATATGACCATATTGATCACACCAAAAGCATTGTATAGGTCTCTTATTAGCCAAATTTAATTTTCTAGGTATCACTCTAGGGATGGATCTTCTAAGATCAAATGATTGTTCATGTGCAGATATACCTTGGACTTTTACCTCATGTTCATGGTCACATTTCAATATTTGGTGATCCTTAACTTAGCGTCAACAAGTCAAAGTTATGTTTCAATTGTGAAATCTCAGAATCCATTAGCTCTTTTACATCTTTGATGCTTATGCTTATTAGTTGAATAGTATCAGATATTGCATTTATAGTTTGCATTAAGGTCATAATGATACCAAACTTCTCTTTTATAGATTCATTCGTATTGATCTCCATTCCTTTAAATCGCACTTCATATCTTCTAAATTGTTCTTCAATCATTCCGTTCATTTTAATTTTCTTATTTTTATGATCTAAGCTATGAAAGAAGTAGATTCTTAATCTAAGCAACAATAGAAAAGTGCACAAGCATATGATCTAAAGTAATGGAAGATGTGAATGATCAAACTTAGGTAGAAAAAAACAGTCCTTCTCTTTAAGTGTGTGAAACAATGCAAATATTCAAAGAACTTCATATATAAATACCTAGAATATTTGTTATGATGCCAAGGTTTCTGTTTCTCTTTTGAAGCAGTGGGGGGGGGGGGGGGGGGGGGGGGGGAGTTGAGGATCTCCAATCACGAGGGCAACCACCTCGCTTCACGACGAGTTCAGGTGTTGGAAAGGAGGTCAAGGGGAGTGAAGCCTCTTGTGCACTGTTGGATCAGGCCCCTATGCGTCATCCCTATCCGACGAGCAGTGTTTGCATGTTGGGTTCCTCAAACTACACAGTGGTCAGTCATCCAACACGATGGGCCCATGCTTCAAAAGGGAAGGAAAAAGCCTTCGGCTGCATGGGATGAAGAATCATAGATGTATCCTGAATGGGAAAGGGGAATACAATACCCTAAATAAAATACCCAACTCAACAATGCCAGATAAATAGACTATCGTCGATGATTGTGATCAATATATAAATTGGTGTCACAAGGTGACTCTGGATAATACAAAATATTATGCCATAGTGCAGTGTCTCGTAAACAAAAACTAGAACAAAACGGTCTTCTCGAGGACAGTGCAAAAAGGACGCTTCTTCACTATTTACTTCGATCTTCGGTCTTCACGTTCTTCACTTCAAACTTTAATCTTCTCAACAAATCATGAGAGTCTAGAAAAGATCATCAGGAACTCTTCTCTTCACTTTTGTTCAAGTCATGAGCTCATCTGATTCCAATTTTGGAGAATTCTATTCTTTTCTTTCTATTTTTTATTTTTCTTTTTTGTTTTATTTTTTTCTTGTTATTTTTCTATTTTTCTTTTTATATTTTAATTTCTTTTTCTTTTTCTTTTTATTTATTACTAACGTTTTAACTTTTGTTTCACACTTATGTACAAATTTAATGAAACTAAGGGATTAAAATTAGGGTAAATTGTGATTCTAAGGTCCTAACCTAGGGTTCTTAATGAGGAAAAGTTAGGGTTTCTTATGTTTAGGGCTAGACACATCAATTAATGATTAAACATGTATATTAGGGGTAAAAACCTCAGGGTTTCCAAGGGTTTGAGTTAGTTTTTCATGGGTTAGAGTTAGGGTTTTGGGATTTCTAAGGGTTTAATGAACTTAAAAATTTTAATTCTATAGGTCTAATGTACACACAAATTGTTTCTTCACCAGACAAACAATTAATTCCATCAAAAAATTGAACACTTTATAACTCTTGCAGTGAAAACATCATATCATAGCCCAAAAAACAATGAAATAAATTTGAAAAAAAAAATGCTTGATGCACACTCCATGAGGGATTTCATCGCGACACCATTATGGTTATAGGCATATATAAAAACTGGGGGGAAAAACCTCCTAAAGAGGGAAAAAGTGCCCTGATGGTCCTTTTGTGTTCACACACATCACTATCGAATTATATCAATAGGTCCCCCCTAGGAGTGATGCGGTTTAAGAGAAGAGAGCTCAACTTTTGATCCTTTCAAGAAAGTAATTGTACCCTAAAAAAACTTGAACCTATGATTTAAAAATTAAATCCATATTGTTACCAAAACACCTAAAAGAAGCCTACAAAAGGTTTTATCCCAAAAACTAATAATCAATTAAAAAAAAACGATTTGACAGAATGCTTCACATCTAATAGTGAATACTCTCGAGTCTCATAGCAACTTGGACATGTTAGGCAAGGCATCACTATAGGCCGCTAAGATAATTGAGAATCTCATAAAATATGAGCTCAACCACATCTTTCTATTGACACAACAAATATGAACATACAACATTCTTATTGTTGTTCTCTCATTAACCATGAAAAAGAGTACTCAATCAATCAAGACATTTCATAAAATATTGAGGAAGCCTTGACTCTACTGGCTATGAATAAAATTCATTATAAAGAAAATTGTGCATTTTAGGGATATAAAGTATAATCGATTCCATGATCTTCACTCAATTTGGCTGCTGATTAGAATGGCATCCTGGAAACAATGGAGACATTGATTTGAATTCGATAACAATCAGACCTTTTTCTATCAGCTTCCATTTATGTGATCCAATTTTAAGCGATTGTCTAATAAGTTGACAGAGGCTCTGTGTCAGCTACCGCATTCGATTCCCATATGAAATTTAGAATGTGGTCTATAACACATCAATATATCATTTCATCTCTCTCACTATGAAGTATGGCCTCACAAGGATATCAAAAGATCAAACGTGTTTCTTTATTGTACCTTTCATACACTCAGCTTTTCATTCACTAATCTATTTCCTCATCTTTGATCAATCATCTACAATGGGTAAGATAGATTGCCACTAATAACATCCACACCATTCGATTGCACCTGCACATGGGCATATGTGTTGAGCCCATAAAAGTCATGTTGGTCAAAGTCAACTTCAGTCAAACACCAAAAACCTTGTTTTCCAAACACCAAAAACCTTGTTTTCTAGACACCAAAAATGTTAGAGTTCGAGAACTTCACAAGCACACAAACAAGACAAGGAAGGAGAAGAACCTTGGAGAACAATATAACGGTGATTGTATTACCAACTAAATATACAAATATGAGTGACCCGTTAAGGTTGAAGGCATATATAAAAGGCCGGGAAAAAACCTCCTAAATGAGGGAACAAAGTGCCACGATGTACGTAAGTGTGATTACACACATCATGACCAAAATATATCAACAAATCCCTCCTCGAAGTGATGCAGTGAACAAGGCGCTCACACTCATGTATAAAGAAGTGCCAAGCTATGTGGAATGAAATCAATCGACCAAAGGAAGTAAACCCAAAGCTTTGCGAAACGTTTCAAACTTCTCCCTAGGAAGAGCCTTTGTGAAAAGGTCTTCACATAAGCCAAATTGATCTCTCCAATAGAGTCTCTCCCTGTTATAGTGATAATGCAACTCAATATGCTTTGTGAGAGCATCGAACACAAGGTTCCTTGTAACTTCCAATGTCCTTTGACTGTCGATAAAGATGGTGGTAGCAGAAGACGACCAACACCTAAATAAGCCAAACGGTGTCTTAGGAACACACAGTCAGCAGTAATTGTGAAAACTTCCCTATACTCAACCTCACAACTAGAAGTGGCCTCCATAGGCTACTTCTTGCTCAACCAAGATATGCATGAGCTATCAAGCATGAAGCAAAAACCACTAGTGGGCATGCGTGTCATAGCAACGAACCCAATTTGAGTCAAAAAAAGCATGTAAATCTTGCGATAATGGTCCCCCCAAAGGCTAAAACAACCAAGTAACCACGCACCATTCAAGCAACGATGATGCGCTTAACCTCTTGCCAATGCTTGACACCTTGGCAATGCATAAACCTTTTCATGTAAGAGATGGCAAACTGAATATCAGGCCAAGTTATGCATGAGTAAATCAAACATTTGACAACCTGTTGATAGAGAAGAACATCAAATGCATCTCAAGCATCATGAAGACTCAACCGTAAACCTGTTTCCATGAGAGTGGCAATAGGTTTGCAATCTTCAAGGCCAAAATGTTGCAATAATGTCTCCATATATTTTGTTTGACACAAGTTATTTCCCTATTAACTTGCATAAACCGAATGCTCAAATAATGATGCAAATGCCCCAAATCTGACATCTCAAAATGGGCATGCGAATCAGCCTTAAATTCAGCAATAGCTTCTTATCAGGACCAGTGGGCAGCACAACATCAACATATACAACATCGATTGAAAGAACATCATCTACATTCTATATACAATGATTGAAAGTACATCATCTACATTCTTAACATATAAGGTGCTCTCAATTGGACAACTCTCAAATCCATATGCTAGCAAGTAGGCATGTAACCTTTCATACCAAGCACGTGGTGCTAGCTTCAAACAATACAATGCCTTTTTCAGCCTTTGCACTTTGTTTTCATGTTCTTTTTGCACAAAACCACGGGTTTGAAATACATATACTTCTTCATGTAAATCAACATCAAAAAATCAATCTTAATATTGGATTGATGTACATTCCAAGTTCCAACCATGATGAGCTGGAAGTGGAAAAATACTACAAAGGGTAATCATTCGACATGTGAGAGCAAAGGTCTCATCAAAATCAATGCCAACCTTTGGCAACAATTGTAGCCTTGTACCTATCAATTCTTCCATCAAGCTTACGTTTCAACTTGTATAGCTATTTAGTGCCAATGGCCTTTTTACCTTGAGACAAATCACATAAAGACCAAGTACCATCATAATAGCATCGTATTATGATTGCATCAAAGCCATCCAATTTTCAAAAAATTTGTGCTTCATCAAGAGAAATAAGCTCATTCTAATCACAAAGACTAGAGATGATCATTGCATAGCAATTTGATGCAAAAGAAGAATTATGAGAGTTTGAACGAGCTATATGACAAAGGTGCATCTAGTTTGCTCTCTCTCTCAAAGTCTTCACCAACCATTTAGGAATAGGTTTTGCGTTTTCTACCATCATATAAATCTGCATCAGAAATGGAACGATCTTCATCATCATTTGAAACCTATAAAAGCTTAGAAATTACCTCACTAGGACTAGCACTTGATTGTCCACATGTAAAAGAAGAAGCAAAGTATCTTATGCATCCTTTGAGCTAATTGATGTCTCCTTGGTACATGGACATTGGAAGTAAGGGTTAAATCACATCCTCCACAAAAACAACATCACGGCTAACTAGAATGTGTTTAGTATATGGATGATACAAATGATAGCCTTTGCTTTTAGAACTCTACCCAACAAAAATACATTCTTTGTTGTCGCTCATCCAAAAGTATAAGAAGAGAATCAGTCACATTCACATGTAGTATGTGCGTGTGTTTTGTCATAGCACTTTAAAATCTGCATTCTTAATCCATTCATTCTTGTTGTGCTTGTGTTTTTACAGTCTTCATTAAAAAGCCACACTCATACTTGCCCTTCTTTCACGACATTGGCACCCGTCTTTTGTCCATGTATCCACTTTCCTGATAGGTCTAGTTTGGGGCAATGCAGTATCAGATCTTTTTCACATGAATGGCTTTCCCATCGATAAAACCCCTCCTTCTCTAGGACACTTCTCTGCCAGAACTTCGTTTTTCTTTCCCTCCCACACTTTTTGTGGTACCTTCGGTCCAGTCTAATAAGATGGATGGAATGAATGGAACAATCGGAGGAACATTTGAGACATTAGATAAAGATGGAAGAGCTTCACTGATAGCAACATCGATTGAATGCACAGGAGGCAGAATGTGTTATCTTTGAGTTCTCCCTATTCTCGATGACTATTTTGATGGTGCTCATTTTCCTGGTTCTGGAATTCAAAGGAAATCTCCTGAAACTCAATCATAGAGGTACAGTTCTCAATGAATATTGTATTCTCATCAGACCCAAGCAGAAAGTAATTAACTCGATCTTCTTCAGGTCTATTGTCAGATAGTTACTGGCACGCCCCATCTCAAAACCACTAGCTTATAACTGCACTACTGTTGCAGAATTAAAGAAGAGAAGAACAAAATGAAATTGATACCGTGGCCGGAAGCTCCGGATCCATAGTGTGTGCCTGCTAAATCATTGACAGATGGCGTTCACAATAGAATCTCCATATCCCCCTTCCAAGGATTGAAGGTGTTCCCCCACCCCCCCAGGCCCGGAAAGCATTTGCGCATTGATTCTCCTCTCAACTGCAGGTATTCTATTTGTAAAAATATTCTAAATGAGCTTGATGAACCTATGATTCGAAAGGACGCTTGAGTTTGGCTTCACCACTCTATAGTGACTTCGATCGTGACAATAATCTCTCCAACCTTTTTCTTTAAGTGGTTTCTTGAGTTCAAACTTCAAAGCTCGTTGGATAAAAATTTGTTTGCTACATGTGTCCTTCCTAGCTCCACGAGTTTCTCATAATGTCTATGTGTATGTGTATCATAGTTCACGTGCGTATCCATGTATGTGTCTATATGGTATGTATATGGGCTCTCGTATGCTCCATTTTTTTAACTACAAAAGGGAGGAAGGGAAGCTCCTCCCCTCTCATGGGCGTCCATGCCCATCATCTCTATTGCATGCCCATCTCTTCATAGACTTCACAAACTTGCTAGTCCTCATTGGCAAACTGAACGTGCAACACATTGCACTCTATGGTAGAATCAACAAGCATACATGGGGATGCCCACTTCTTGTATACATACGGATATACAAAATGAAGTGAGAGTCATCTATGTTCCAGGTCTCTTGCTTCACATGCCCTATAACCAACCCATGATTTGTAACCTATTATATAGTCCAATACTAGTTTTTGCAAAGGAGAAAACTATGAGGAGCGAGCTTGCGCGAGAAAAAGGACCTATAAGAATCGAAACACACATATAGATGAGATTGGACCACCACCCTATCTATAGCAACCATGTATTTATAGTATGTGAGGATTCCTACCCTCTGTTCCTTTCTAACCACCATTCTCTGTAAAAGAATGGCACATATATTGAGGATATATGAAATAAGATGATGGATTTGCATAGCTAACAACAATATTTTACATTAGAACTGCTTCTTGTGAGTACACTCAAGGTTAGAATACTTGTAGTGGCATAATGGAAAATCTATCAATTCAATTCAAGAAAGGTTTTCAAATCACTTTTTATCATGGGACTTTGTTTTATGACCATATAACTTATTGTCTCCATAGATTTCCACAGTTATCTTTCACATTCTTTCTCCACTAGAGGACTATTATGTTTTATGGACTAAGAACACTTTGATGATGTGATTTATGAGAGTAATAATTTAGAAGCTAAGTGTATATGGGAGATGGTAGGCACTTTCCAAGATGGTTTTCCACTTTTTGTTCACCTTCCAAAGAGTCATCTTAAGGGGAAGGATACGAGGAAACAACACATATAGATGATTATGCACCTTGTACATAGGGGCGAGTGGGAGCAACCATTATAGCATCTTTCCCATATGCCTTCCAATGCCATTTTGAGGACAAAATGGAGTTAAGGCGAAGGGGATGTTACATAAACTCAAGGGAGAACCTTAAGAATAAGGAAATATGGCTAGAGAAGCCAACCCTTGAGCACCACTCCTTTAAGTAGGAAAGTGAGTAGAGAGAGAATGGTGGAAGGAGTCCTTCCACAAGAACTCCTCACATATGTATACATGGGTTTCCCACATGTGTGCTAAGGTGCTCGTATGAACAAGATAGAGAACAGAATATTGTGTGCTTCTCTCCTCCTTGAAAATAGATACAAAAGTGCCTCTCTATGTGATTTTCATATGTATATGCCTTTCTATGTGATTTTCATATGTATATGGGTTAATGGATCACCTCAAACACATGTCTCAAGAAGCCTTTCTCAATGTATATTCCAAGCTCTAGTCTTTTGTGCTATTTCAAGTATCTCACGAGCAAATTCAAGCAAGCTCTAGTCTTTTGTGCTATTTCAAGTACCTCACGAGCAAATTCAAGCCAAAACTTGATATTTTGAGTTTTTATCTCTCTCTCTCTCTGCTTATATCCATGGGCGCCATTTATTTTCTTTATCCCTTCACCTCTATGTCCATTTCTACATGCGCTTATAAATTAGCACTTATTCCTCCATAGAAGCATGAGACATTAGGACTATCAAGGTGCATTAAATGGAGCTAAGGAGACTTGATGACACCCAATCATCAATGAGAGAGAGAGAGACGAAAGACATGTGAAGTATTCTCATGCGGCCCACACATGAAGCGTAACAATGATTCATTATGAAGCTTCGAAATCGTTGCTACAAGAAACATCTCCTCGGGTCTTCAAGAAGCTACGTTGGACAAAGCATGGTTGGTCTTCAATAAACAAGATGAGGGAAGTTTAAATTTACTTCTACTACTTTTTTAACCAATATCCATGTTGCATAGCATTGTGTTCGTAAGAAATGATATAAAATATGGCTTAGCTTATATTCTAATTGAGCAATTTCCATTAGAGTAGGATATGACAAAAGAATATGATATGGAAGTTTTAATTATATATATATGTATGTATGTATGTGTGTGTATGTATGTGTGTGTTTAATTATATGTATGTATGTATGTATGTGTGTGTGTGTGTGTGATTTTTTTGAAATATTTACTACCCAGTTAACTCTGGATGCATGTTGCTTTTGCTTGACTTCTCTTTCCAATGACATAAAATTCTTGGCAGGACACTCTTTCGAATGACTGCTCTTTCAAATGTGGACTAAAAGTGTGCATTTATATTTTAGCTTGGGCCAACACACTCTCGTTCACTTGTGAGATTAAAAACACCTTTGATTGTAACATTGTTGTGTATGCATGAATTATAAGCACATGTTATTTTGTATATGGGTTCACCCATAGGAGAACCATATGGATGTATTTGTATACAAGAGGGCGAGAAACACCTACCACAAATATTTCATTGTATTTTCAAATTAGGAGGTGCATAATGCATACCTTGAGCATGGTATTTGGGTGAGGATGAGTGCATCAAAGGGGATAGACATTGATGGGTGCATGTGCACATGCACATGTATAGTTTACTAGTGATTTATTTGTCCTCCACTTAAAGGAACCATGAAGGCATAGGATACCTTTATGTGTTAAAAGTGTTCTCTGCACATAAGAAAGAATAATTCCATTTTAACTCTTAGATGCACGATGAAGGCATAGCATACTTGTATGTGATTTCTCTGCCAAGGGAACAAGTGCATTAGAGGGGACGGACATGGATGAAGATGTGCCATGAAGGGGTAAGATACTTGTATGTGTTAAAAAATATTCTCCACACATAAAAAAGAATAAGTCCGCCTTAACTCTAGAAGTTAGGAAAAGAGAATAAAAGTAAAAGAAACCATGAACCTAACTATCGTCTTAGTGCAATCATGAACCTAACTATCTTCTTATTCTAGAAAGGTTAAGAGTTAAGTTGAAGTAGACATGAAGGAGGTAGCAACCATTTACGTTCAAGTTGTAGTGAATCCACTGATGGATTGAAATTAGAACACTTCAATAAAGTGTAAAAGACAGTCTTATGATTGGTAGAACCAAAAGAGGTATTAACTCTTTTAGACATTCTTTAGCTTTCGCATAGACTAGTTTGGTACTTAAAGGATTTAAGTTTGAACATCAAAGAGTGGCCCTTTATGCTTTGTTGCATATCATGATAGAAAATGGTAAAGCCTTGAAGAAAGATTTTGAATTGCATATAGGCTCAAATTTATTAGAAATTCACATAGTGTTCACTTTCTAGTACAAGGTTTTGAATTTCAGGAAGATTAAGTTGAAATGGAAGTTACTATATGTTGGTGTGGATGTGGGCGTGAAGCCATAGAGGCCTTTGTAGAGGTACCATGAAGGCATAGAACATTTGTAGATGTTAAAAGTATTCTCTGCACATAAGAAAATAAGTCCAATTTAACTCATAGATGCATCATGATGGCATATGATACTTATATGTGATGGACATGGATGGAGATTTATCATGAAGTTCTAGGATACTTATATGTGCTGAAATCATTCACCACACACAAAGAATAATAAGTCCGCTATAACTCTAGAAGTTAGTAAAAGAGAATAAAAGTAAAAGAAACCATGAAGATAAGTATCTTCTTAGTGCAATCATAAAGATACGTATACTTTTAGCTTTTGACTTATTCTAAAGATAGGTATATTTTTAGCCTTTGACTTATTCTAAGAAGGTTAAGAGTTACCCTTGAAGTAAACTTGAGGGAGGTAGTAACCATTTATGTTCAAGTTGTAGTGAATCCATATTTGGATTGAAAAACACTTCAATAAATTATAAAAGACTCTTTGATGATAGATAGGAGTCAAAGAAAGAAATAAAAGACAATTCCAGTAGTTCCCAAGCAAGCCTTAAACCATGGATAGTGGTACTTAAGTCTTATAATTGGTACAACCAAAAGAGGTATCAATTATTTTAGATAAAAAGCATTAGTGGATGCTTAAAAATTGGGTGGAGGGGGAGATCTATATAAAATCCTTATGGTAAATTGTTATGCTTAAGAGATAAAGGAAGGAGATCTTAAGATAGAGACTAAGTCTTTCTCACTTTCGTGAGATTAACAGGAAACGATCAAGATTTGGAATAGGATTATCCAAGTGTTCGCAATTGGAGCTACTATTTTGTTCGAGAATAAGTTTATGAGAAGGATAAGTTTTGTCTTAATTAAAGAGTCCTAATTAGGAAGATATGATAATAAAGAGGTGAAGAGATTGATAGATACACAAGGAACGAGATATCAAGTCTAGAATAGTTTTCTACTTAAAGGATCTTACATTTGAACATCAAAGAGTAGTGTTCTATGCTTCGTTGCATACCATGATAAGAAATGTTTAACCCTTGGAGAAAGATGTTGAATTACACATAGGCTCAAATTTATTAGAAATTGACATAGTGTTCAATTTCTAGTACCAGGTTTTGAATTTAAGGAATTTAAGGAAGATTAAGTTGAAATCGAAGTTACTACACGATGGTGTGGATGTGGGCTTGATGTTTGAGAACACTAAGCCTTGCATAAACATCAAAGTGGCTATGGTGGTATGGGACATTTTTCATTTTTCACTCCATTTTCCACATTTTCACCTCATTTTTCATTCGAAGGTGTGCAAAAAGGAGAGAGGGAGAGGCAAAGTGCTTGTGTGTGCAAGTTTCTGAGATTTTCATGACCGTAAGCTCGAGACGCAGGCCTCGGTACTGAAATTCGAAGTTCTCGCCAAAAATCTCAGAAAATCGTGATTCTGTGATGAAAATCGTGATTCTATGAAAAAATCAATTTTTTTGTTGAAAATCGCGATTTTCTAATCCTCGCCTAAAAGTTTTCTGAAGAGAACATGATTTTGAGTTCATTCTCAGAATTGCGATTCTCTGGTTGTGCTCCAAATGGCGATTCTCTAAGTTTTTCAAAAACACGATTCTCTGGTCACCGTTAGAAGCGTGATTTTTTTGGCGATTCTCAAAAACACGATTTTTAGTCAAAATCGCGATTTTTAGGTAAAAATATGATTCTGAGCAAGATCACGATTTTCAGTCAAAATCGTGATTTTCTCATACCATCCTGTTTGCCTGTTTTGACCCTCAGGAACCTGATTTGACACAACTTTTTCATCAAAAGTCCATTTTTTGAGCTCCATAGCTCATTGCAAAGCTCCTTTCGAATCCCACACGGATTCAAGTATTTTTTCTAAGAATAATGTGTTGATTTTCAGATAGAGTAATTTGAAGTGACCTTCAAGGGGGATTAGGAAACCAACGGGGCTCCAAAGGATCTTGAACAACATAAAGGGGAATTTTGGGACCAAAAGACAAAGCTTATGAACTTGAGATCTGGTAGACACCTAGGCAAGGATAGACAAAGCATTAGATCTTTTGAGGAAAGTGTCAACCATACAGCTAATTCTTGGGCACAACAACTAAGTGGTTATCTTTACGTACTAAGTTCAGACACAAGTGATTCAGAAATGTCCTTTAGCATGGGGAAACCTATAGGTAACTCAGGCACTTTCTATCTACAAACACTAGAAGGTCCATATAAGACACAGTTGGAATATATTCAGACCAATTGATTAGGTGCTCGCATCTACGAGGATGGCCTGAGGCGATTAGTGGTCCAAAACTCAAAAATCCAGATCAACCCTTTGGACTTGGACACCCAGTGTTCAAGTTTGAAGAGGGTTCATACATTGATAAGGAAGGAACCATGTATGTGGTTACTAACTTACCAGATAGGACGGATGAGTTTGGAAACATTATTTCTGAGAGTGAGATAGGAGACCTAAAGCAAGGAGATGTAGGACGAGAACCCAAGACTCCGAGAGGTAAGTCAGTTTTACTAGAGTGATCACTCCATATTGGATCCCTCAAGACAACGAAAGCATAGAACTATTCTTGAATAGAGAAACAGAGGAAGCCTTTTGGAGATTCAAGCATATCAACCTAGCCAATTGGGCATAGTCATAATCTACAAGTTCAAAGATCCCGAGACACCAGGCAAAGTTGTCTACCTAGATAACATGTCAGAAAGAATGTTCTTAGGAGCGGAACATGATAGACATGCATATACTTAGAAGAGTTAATTGATTTTCCCTCCTCCAAGATCCAATGTTTCCCATGGCCTCCAAGGAGCAGGATCATCTCAAGCTCATGAGGCCCAACGAGAAAGAACAAGAGAGAGATCAAGGTAAGCTTTGCATACAATGTGGGTAGAGATAGATCAAGACTTGAAGGTGAAAGACATGAAAGAGAGAGACATCAAGCAAATAGGCATCAAAGAGATGAACATGATTTTCCATTGCCTAGACGTCGAGAGTACCCAAGAACCCTTAGACCCTCTCAAGTGGTCAAGACAACGAAAAATTACTTCGATGGTTCAGGATATCCTTATGATCATGTGGCCGAGTTCAAACAAGTGTTAAGAGCTGAACAAGTTGAGGACGTCACCTAGTTCGAGGCATTTGGTTTGACTCTCAAGGGTACTTCCTTAGCTTGGTTTCAACCCCTGAATAATCGTAACTATCGAGATATGGGTCAACTGCTAAAGGAATTCATTATAGAATTTTCCAAGAGTGGTATCAGGCATAATACATCATCCTTGATCCACAGCTTCAAGCAGACACCCCAAGAAACAATGCAACTAGCAGGAAGAAGGTTCAGACAGTACATAGAAAGATGCCCTGTTCCGGAATTACCCACACCGGCCAAACAAGTGGCCTTGGTTTTAGATGGCTTACTAAGCACAAAGTTAAGATCATATGTGTACTTGAAGGAGCCTAGATCCATAGAAGAGTGTGTGCAGATGTGCATTGACATAGAAGATAATTTGGGTGAGGAATTGGAATTATCAAAACTCTATAAGGATTCTGATAGCTCTACTAGTCATACCTCCTCCACTGAGATAGATGAGATAGCTGAGCAAGTTGCCAGGAAGCTAGGAGTTCAAAATAGAAAACCACCAAGAGTCACCTCATTGAATCGGTGTTATACTTGCGGAGGGGACCACATGGCTAATGTATGCCCAATGCAAAACCCAAACATAAGAGAAAGGAATGCTCCATATTGCACTATTGAGAGAAAATACATGAACCATATGGCTCAAGATTGTCCATACAATAGGCAGGCCATTAGAAAGAATTATCAGCAACCTTACCAACAGGGTAGGTATCAAAACCAATACCAACAGCCATATCATAGACCACAACAGCAATATCAGGCACAATATAGGCCACAACCAATCCTGGGAAACCAAGCACCAGCTCCTGCCAATGTGATTCCAATTAAGTATGCAATGGTAGAGGGAAACCCTAATAGAGCATTGGTGCCAGTGACCCCTTTGGTCTCAGAAAATGACCATCATGCTTAGAATTCTGACTACTTCTATGAAGATAGTCCACAATCTTGTTACACAGAGTCACTTGAGCATAGTGAGACTTATCCTTATCACTACGAGGCACCACCTATGGAACAAAACTCGGAGCGCAAATACTCCAATGTCACGTATATGAATCCTAACCCTAGGCCCCAAGCAAGACAAGTAAGACCACAAGCCCCTAGAGGACCATGTTTTAGATGCCAGGGTGACCATTTCATTCATGAATGTCCCCCACCACCAACTTTGGGACAAGAACAGGCCATCACAATACGAGCTTTTTGTCCTGAGTGTGGCAAAGACCATCTCCCCAGAGATTGTCCAAGCAACCCCTCTAGTGCACCCAAGGTTACACCGATTAATGTGGTAGGATTAGTGGTGGATTCAAGCACTACTAGTAGTAATGTGGCACCTATACAAGCAATCACTAGAGCACAAGCATTAAATCAGGATAAGCCAGCTGAACAATCAGAGTCAAGTGAAGAAGGAGAGCCTAGTAAGCGAAAAACAAGAACATGGAAAGATACCAGAGAGAAGGCTAATCGTAAGTGGAATAGAAAGTTATCAGAACTAGAAGAAATCTTGAAAGAAGCACAAAGAAAAATACAAGGTATCGCCTCTCAAAATCCCTCGCGTGCCGAAATTCCATCCACTCCACTTCATCCCACCCCATCACCTATTGTAAATAGACCGCAACCAGGGTCTGTTCTTGTAGATCCAACCCCAGAAGGCTTGGACATGATGTTCAAGGCCTAGATTTGCATTTCTAGGGCTTACTAGAAAGATTAGAGTAGTTGGTAAACAAACCTCAAGTTTCTTTACCTCCACAGGCTCAACTAGTTGTTGAAAGAGAAAGCTCACCACCAAGGGAAGCTTATGTTCCTAATTCCATAGATGCTGGAACACCTCTTTCAATTCAAGAGTACTCTCAAGAGTTCTTGTGGGAAATACAAGAAGAGAAATAGGCCAAGGAGAAGGATAGTTCCCCTCCTATTCTTGAAATTGATGATCTTCATGATCAATTTCCCCAAGACATTCCATCTATTTACGGAGACCAGGTAGAGCAACAAGAAGATGAAAGAGTAGCTTTTGAATCTAATTTTTTACCAGAGTTGCCACATTTCACAGGCCCATGGGGATCTGAATCTCTTCACATCAGAGCTCCCACAATATTGGTAAGACATGAAGACTCAATGGTTCCAAGAAACACTGATGTCGTGAAGAACACTAAGGTTCAGTGCCATCTCATCGTAGAAGAGCTTCTCAAAGTAAAACATGAGCTATGGAAACATGTGGCAAATCAAGTTCCTGAACTCGATTCCAATGTGTCAAAAGCAGGCTCTAAACAAAAAGTTCCAAAAATACCTCTTGACAAAATAGGAGACATGAGTGAAGGTGAAGAAGGTAATACTTATCTTCCAATCACCTACCAGGTTACACAACCAAAGCAATCATAGATTCAGGTGCAGATGCTGTGATTGCGACCACTTCCCTGTGGAAGCAATGGGGCAAACCTACATTAAGACCAACTAGGATGAAGCTTCAAATGGCTGGTGGCCATATTGAAAGACCTCTAGGATTGCTTGACGGGATAACGCTAACCACTTGTGGTGTAGAGTTTGAGCACACCTTTGCTATATGTGACTTTGGCAAAAATAATGTATACGAGATGATCCTAGGAAGGCCTTTCCTACGGCAACTGCAAATAGTACAAGATTGGGGAACCAACTCCTTGTACTTACAGCACTTAGGGGTCACCACTAAGGTCAATCTAAAGGATTATGCCTTCAGAGATGTACCACCCCTACAATGGAATCCTAAGCACAAGGCACCAGAAGATTCAATCTCTATGCATTCTGAAGGTTATTTTGATCCATCCTGGACGCATGAAGATACTCACTTGTGGATGTGTAAGGTCGTAGAGGAAGAGGAAAGGCACTTAAAGGCGAGAGAAGAAGGAACTTCTCAAGGAGAAAGACCAGTTAAAGACCCAGCCTACACACTGATGATCTTTCCAGATGAGGAATTTGAGCCTCATGGCTGGGCAGAAATTTTAGCCACCATGGACATTGCTATCAATGAAGAACAATGGATGCCTCATTGTGATGAGGAGGGCTGTGATATCTCTATGTTCATGTGTCAGCCCTTGCTAGAAGAGTGTGATCCTAGTGAGGCCATAGAAGAAGAAGAGGGTGACAATGATCTAGAGTCCATTGTGATGGACACTTGCTTTAATTCAGAGGAGCACTATTTAGAAGATGTTGGAGTATTTAACTAGAAAGAAGAAGAACATATCACAAGCATTAAAACAATAAACTCAAAGGATGGAAGTGAGGGTAGTCAAAAGAAAAAGAAAAGAAAAGCAGTGAAACAAGAAGAGGAGGAGTCATTGTTCAAAGTACGAGAGAATTTCAAGAAATATGAAGTTTAAGACCGCAAAATTTTGGTACGAATGCCTAAGAGAGAGGCCACCACAAGAGGTGTATGATAATAAAGAAAAGACCAAAAAGATAGTTGTGACCATTGAAGGGAATGAAGAGCGATGTACTTACATAGGAGAAAAGAAGAAATAGGTCTTGTAGCATTATTAAGGGAATATAGGGACGTGTTTGTGTGGCACTATAGAGACTTGAAGGGATTAGATTCGACAATTTGCTCTCATACAATCCTCATGACTGTTGATGCCAAGCCCACCAAATAGAAGCCCTACACATATAATGACACTTATGCAGCTAAGATAAAAGAAGAAATCGACAGGCTGATTGAAGCTGGATTTATTTATGAGATTGAGCATACTGAATGGGTGTCCCCCATTGTAGTGGTGCCCAAGAAGAATGGGAAGTTGCGAGTGTGTGTGTATTAACCTTAAAAAACTTAATACCGCTACAATCAGAGATAGCTATCCACTTCCAATCACCGAACATTTATCGGAGCGTGTTGCAGGCAAGGAAGTTTATAGCTTCCTTGATGGATTTTCGGGTTACAACCAAGTAGCCATTGCCCCAGAAGATCAACACAAAACGGCTTTTGCCACAAAGTGGGGAATTTTTGCATTTCGTGTGATGCCATTTGGACTCACAAATGCACCTGCAACATTCCAAAGGCTCATGTGTCATGTCTTCAAAGAGTTCTTGCGAGATCTCCATGCAAGAAAGCAGTTTTCACATCCATTTGGACTAGATCTAAGTCCTCAAAATCAACACCATGTTGTTGCTTAAAACCCTTTGCAACAAGTCATGCTTTATACTTTAGAGAACCATTATCTGATGTGAATTCGAGCTTATATACCCATTTACATGGTAAAGCTTTCTTGCCCTTTGGCAAAGGTACTAAATCCCAAGTACCATTCTTGTGAATAGAATCCAACTCACTCTTCATGGCATGCTCTTGATTGATATGAGATGTTGTCTGCATAGCCTCTTTATAGCAAGAAGACCGACCAACATCTATTAGCATGACAAAATCCAAACCTAGAACATATCTATCAAATGGATGTGAGACACATGTAGTCTCAATGATTTCTGAATAGGAACATTTGCAAACTGATCTGATCGAACATTCTCTTGAACATCCCTATGTGCAACATCTTTATGCATGCTAATTGGAGGACTAGTATCCTCAAATACCGCTCTTCTCACTTCAACCTCCTTAGTGGGATGTTTATGCATCTTAGAATCATTGAAAATGACATCACTACTTTTGATTGTTGATATATTTAGGTAGTGATGTGTGTGAACACTCTAGGACCTCCAGGGCACTTTTTTCCCTCTTTAGGAGGTTTTTTCCCCCTGGCTTGTATATATGCCTATTGCCCTAATGGGCTACTTATCTTTGTACATTCTAGTGGTAATACATTCAATATTGGGTGTTGTGCTCCAAGCTTCTTCTTCTTCCTTGTGCTATTCGTGTGCTTCCGCAGACGTCTAAATCCAACAATTGGTATCAGAGTAGGTTGCCGCTTCATCTAGGGCGTCATCTACACCTCTCCGGTTGTAGTCTCAGAATCACACGAATTTTGGTGAGCATACTCAGCATCTTTCGACCTTCAAATGCACTATCATAGCGCTTGTGCAGGCTACTTCATCTTTTTTGTGCCAAAGGTATATACCAGTTTTAATTCACGAGTATAAGCGTCTTGAAGTCTGCTACAGGTTTAGCAGAATTCATCTTGGCAGTTCTGTTCAACTTTTTGAGATACAGTCAATTTTCTACATCAAGGTATTTTAGTCACGAGCCATGGTTGAAAGCAGTGATGTATTTCATATGTTGGTTGTTAAGGATAAGTTGGATGTACCAACTACCCATTGTGGGCCTATATGATGCAACATGTATTGGTTGCAAAAGGACTGTGGAACATTGTGGAGGGTGTTGAAAAATTTCATATCACACCTGCAACTATTACAATTGTAGGTACTGAAGCTAATGTAGAAGGTATCGAAGATGATGATATTCTACATATTCCTATTCGTGTTATGGTTTCTACTACACCTACTATAGAGCAGATTCATTGGGATGGTAGAGATCCTCAGGCACATGCATTAATAGCTTTGTCTGTCAAACATGCCATTATTCCTCACATTCGCTCTTGTAGAACAGCTAAGGATGCTTGGGAAACACTTACCACATTGTACCAAGCTAGGAATGAGGCTCGTGTTGCTTACCTCCGAAAACAGTTGGAGAGTGAGCATATGAATGAAGGTGATTCTATGGACAATTTTCTAAAAAAGATCAAAGACTTGAAGGAACAATTGATTTCTACTGATGAGGTTATACTAGATAGCTCACTTGTGCAGACCGTTCTAAATGGTCTTCCTGATTCATATCAGAGTTTTGCTTCTACTCTTCAGTTGATGATGAAAGGAAATCCAAATGCCTTGTCATTTGAGGAGTTAGTCTCTATTCTGTTGCAGGAGGATTAGTCCAGGTAGAACAGGTCCATTATGCGTGTTGCATATCAAGATTTCTTGGCTAGTCAGAAGGGCAGAGGAAAATGGAGCTCTTCAACTAGTAAGCAAAAATCTGCTAATTCTGCACATTTGAAGAAGGAAGACAAAGATGAGAAGAAATCAAAAAAGCAAAAAATTTTTTGCAAGTACTGTAAAGGAAATGATCATATCATAAAGAACTGTCCTAAACTGCCTACAAAAGAGGCAAAGAAAAAAGAGTCTAGAATGGTTGTTGCAGAGACCTCTACTCCAAAAACAGAGTCTGCTAACCTTGTGCATGATGAAGAATGGGTGTTTACTACTGTTTGCAGTTTTGACCCATCTTTTCATGAGCAGTGCATGTCTGGAGTAGACTCAGATGTTTGATACTTTGACAGTGGGGCGACCAAACATATTACCTCGCAACGCAGTTTCTTCTCTTCACTCGAGCTTGCCCCTACAGGGAATAGTGTTACATGTGCCAACAACTCCTCTTATCCTGTTATGGGAGTTCGTAAGATCATTTTGACTACTGCTGATGGTAGCTCTTTCACTTTTTTAGATGCTTTGTTTGTGCCAGGGATCAAGAAAAATCTATTATTAGTTTCTACATTAGCCAAGATTGGCTTGGTTGTGAAAATTGTTGATGACAGATGTACAGTTCATGATCTGCCAAATGGCGATGTAATAATTTCTTCTCGCATTTTATGTTGTGGGTTGTATAAGCTCAGAGACTATGAAATATCTATAAATGATTCGACTTGTGTAGTACATAATTCTCAGGCTATGTCAGATGCAAAGCTTTGGCATGCACGCTTTGGTCATCTAAATTTGCTAGTTTGCTACACCTGCAAAAATCTGAAATGGTGTCCTCTTTGCCCAAACTTGAGGCACCTAGAAAACATGTTTTTGAAGGCTCTATTTTGGGCAAAATGCAACATTCCTCCTTTCCAAACGATGGTTCAGTTCGGGCTACTAAAAAATTGCAGCTTATACATAGTGATGTCTATGGTCCTATGCAGACACCTTCTTTTGGAAATTATCTTTACTTCATGACTTTCATCGATGATTTTTCCAAGCATGCATGGGTATATCCATTGAAGGCAAAGTCCGAAGTTTTCATGAGCTTCAAACAGTTTTTGGTTTTGGCTCAAAATCTGTCAGCATGTAAAATGGGCACCCTCCGTTTTGATCGAGGGGGGGAATATATGTCTTCTGATTTTAATGCATTTTTGGTTGAACGTGGGATAAAACACCAGTGTATAGTCCCGTATACACCTCAACAGAATGGAGTTGCTGAACGAAAGAATAGGTCACTCATGGAGATGGCGAGGTGTATGGTCAAGAGTCAGGATTTACCAAATAGTTTCTGGCTTGAGGCTGTCATGTGTGGAGCATATGTACTTAACAAGTGTCCCACTAAAGCAATGTAGTTTATCACTCCATATGAGGCTTGGCATGATCGCAAGACATCTGTTGCTCATCTGCGTGTTTTTGTTTGTTTGGCATATGCATTAGTGCCTGAACAACATCGCAAAAAATTGGATGATAAAGCAGTAAAATGTATTTTTGTTGGGTACAGTTCTGAAAGTAAAGGCTATCGTCTATATCTTCCACAGACTAAACGCATTTTGGTTAGCCGTGATGTTGTTTTTGTGGAAGATGCTATTCAGCCATTGCTTTCATGTACTAAGGAGAGATCTGTTAGCTCCAAAGACATGTATGATACTTTGCTGCCTCTTTTTATAGGTGGACAATCTAGTACTCATCCTAATGAGGCAACTTCTCAGCCTTTGTAGGTTTCATGTGATGATGTAGATCATCCCATTTCTGATGCAGATTTACATGATGCACTTGTTGTTGATAGATCTGATATTTAGGAGGCAAAATCTATGCCAAAATGGCTGGTGCAAACTTTGTGTGATAGCAAATTAGATGCACCTCTATCATATTTGTACTCGATCAGGCTCTCATAGTGCCTCTTTTGCATCAGATTGCTATGCTATGGCTGCATCTAGTCTCTGTGATGAGACAACCTGTTTCGTTTGATGAAGCACAAAATTCAAAAACTTGGATGGCTGCTATGCAATCTGAATATGATGATATAATGAAGAATGGTACTTGGTCTTTATGTGACTTGCCTCCTGGCAAGAAGGCCATTGGCACTATGTGGGTATACAAGCTGAAGCGTAAACCTGATGGTATAGTTGACAGGTATAAGGCTAGGCTTGTTGCAAAGGGTTATGCATAGGAAAGAGGCATTGATTTTGATGAAACCTTTGCTCCTACTTGCTGAATGAGTACCGTTCGTAGCATTTGTGCACTTCCAGCTCATCATGGTTGGAATGTAAATCAGCTGGACATCAAAATAGCATTTTTGAATGGTGACTTGCATGAAGAAGTGTATGTTTTTCAGCCCCGTGGCTTTGTGTAGAAAGGGCATGAGAACCAGGTGTGCAGGTTAAAGAAGGCATTATATGGTTTAAAGCAAGAACCATGTGCTTGGTATGAAAAGATACATGCCTATCTGATTGCACATGGTTTTGAGAATAGTCCAACTGAAAGCACCTTATATGTTAAGCATGCTAATGATGTACTTCTCATCATTGTGGTTTATGTTGATGACATGTTGCTCATTGGTCCTCATGAGAGACATATTACTGATTTTAAGGCTGATTTGGGGCATTCACATCACTATTTGGGCATTCAATTTATGCACGTTGGTGGTGGAATGGCTTTGTGTCAAACAAAATATATTGACACATTATTACAGTGTTTTGGCCTTGAAGACTGTAAACCTATTGCCACTCCTATGGAAACAGGTTTACGACTGAGTCTTCATGATGCTAGAGATTCATTTGATGATGTTCTCTATGAGCAGCCTGTTGGATGCTTGATTTACTTTTGCATTACTCAGACATATATTCAGTTTACTATCTCATAGATGAGCAGGTTTATGCATTTCCCAGGATTCAAGCGTTGGTAGGCGGTTAAGGGCATCTTTTGCTACTTGAGTGGTACCCGGCCACTTGGTTTGTTTTATCCCAAGGGGGGATCACTACCGCTAGATTTGCATGCTTTTTCTGACTCTGAATGGGCTGGGTGCTATGACACTCGTGTGTCCGCTAGTGGTTTTTGCTTCATGCTTGGTAGCTCATGCATATCTTGGTTGAGCAAGAAGCAGCCTACTGTGGCCACTTCCTGTTGTGAGGCTGAGTATAGGGCAACTTTCATAGTGACTGTTGAGTGTGTGTGGCTCAGATGCCTTATGGCTGATTTGGGTGTTGGTCACTCTTCTGCCACCACCATCTTCACTAATACTGAGAGTGCATTGGCAGTTGCAAGGAACCCTGTGTTCCATGCTCGCACTAAGCACATTGAGGTGCACTATCATTATGTCAGGGAGAGGTTCTCTGCTAAGGAGATTAGCTTGGCATATGTGCCCATGTAGGAGAACATTACAGACCTTTTCACAAAGGCTCTGCCTAGGGAGAAGTTTGAAGCTTTTCGTAAAGCTTTGGGCTTACTTCCTTTTCTGGAGTGATTTCCACATAGCTTGGCACTTCTTTATACATGAGTGCCAGCTCTTTGTTCACCGCATCACTCCCAGGGGGGGATTTGTTGACATATTTCGATAGTGATGTGTGTGAACACTCTAGGACCACTTGGTCACTTTTTTCCCTCTTTAGGAGGTTTTTTTCCTCCGGCTTGTATATATGCCTATTGCCCTAACGGGCTACTTATCTTTGTACATTCTAGTGGTAATACATTCAGTATTGTGTGTTGTGCTCCAAGCTTCTTCTTCTTCCTTGTGTTGTTCACGTGCTTCCGCAGACGTCTAACTCCAACACTGATCACTGATCATGTTTCAGGATCCCATAAGCGATATCCAAATTTTCTTTCTCGGCCATATCCAAGAAAAATGCATTTCATTGACTTATGGTCCAACTTTTATCTAAGAAAATTGGGTATATGAACATATGCTTCACACCCAAAAACTCGAACATGATCATAATATGGTGGCTTCCCTGTCCATAACTCTTGTGCCACTTTCAGACCTTTGGCAGTACTAGGTGAGAGGTTAATCACATGAATTGTGTAGTCAATACTAAATTTGCCCATCAGCTTTGTGAAAGTTTTGTATGATGCAGCATAGAAACTACTCTATCCTAAATAGTTCTATTCATCCTTTCTGCCACACCATGTTGGAGTTAGACGTCTGCGGAAGCACGCGAACAGCACAAGGAAGAAGAAGAAGCTTGGAGCACAACACACAAGACTGAATGTATTACTAGAGAATGTACAAAGATAAGTAGCCCATTAGGGCAATAGGCGTATATACAAGCCGGGGGAAAAAAACCTCCTAAAGAGGGAAAAAAGTGCCCCTGTGGTCCTAGACTGTTCACACACATCACTACCTAAATATATCAACAAATCCCCCCTGGGAGTGATGCGGTGAACAAGGAGCTGGCACTCATGTATAAGGAAGTGCCGAGCTATGTGGAAATCACTCCACAAAAGGAAGTAAGCCCAAAGCTTTGCGGAAAGCTTCAAACTTCTCCCTAGGCAGAGCCTTCGTGAAAAGGTCTGCAATGTTCTCCTGCGTGGGCACATATGCCAAGCTGATCTCCCCAGCAGAGAACCTCTCCCTGACATAGTGATAATGCACCTCAATGTGCTTAGTGCGAGCATGGAACACAGGGTTCCTCGCAACTGCCAATGCGCTCTGACTGTCAGTGAAGATGGTGGTGGCAGAAGACTGGCCAACACCCAAATAAGCCATAAGGCGTCTGAGCCACACACACTCAACAGTCGCTGTGAAAGCTGCCCTATACTCAGCCTCACAACTGGAAGTGGCCACAGTAGGCTGCTTCTTGCTCAACGAAGATATACATGAGCTACCAAGCATGAAGCAAAAACCACTGGTGGACACACGAGTGTCATAGCAACCAGCCCAATTTGAGTCAGAAAAAGCATGCAAATCTGGCGGTAATGATCCCCCCTTGGGATAAAACAACCCAAGTAGCCGAGTACCACTCAAGTAGCGAAAGATGCACTTAACCGCTTTCCAATGCGTGACTCCTGGGCAATGCATAAACCTGCTCATCTGTGAGACAGCAAACTGAATATCTGGCCGAGTAATGCATAAGTAAATCAAGCATCCAACAGCCTGCTGATAGAGAACAACATCAAATGCATCTCCAGCATCATGAAGACTCAATCGTAAACCTGTCTCCATAGGAGTGGCAATAGGCTTACCGTCTTCAAGGCCAAAACGCTGCAATAATGTGTCAATATATTTCGTTTGACACAAAGCCATTCCACCATCAACTTGCATAAACTGAATGCCCAAATAGTGATGCAAATGCCCCAAATCAGACATCTCAAATGAGGCATGCAAATCAGCCTTGAAATCAGCAATATGCTTCTCAAGAGGACCAGTGAGCAGCATGTCATCTACATAGACAACAATGATCAAAAGCACATCATTAGCACGCTTAACATATAAGGTGCTTTCAGTTGGACTGTTCTCAAAACCATGTGCAATCAGATAGGCATGTATTTTCTCATACCAAGCACGTGGTGCTTGCTTTAAACCATATAACGCCTTCTTTAACCTGCACACCTGGTTTTCATGCCCTTTCTGCACAAAGCCACGGGGCTGAAAAACATACACTTCTTCATGCAAGTCACCATTCAGAAATGCTGTTTTAATGTCCAACTGATGTACATTCCAACCATGATGGGCTGCAAGTGCACAAATGCTTCGAACAGTAGTCATACGGCATGTAGGTGCAAAGGTCTCATCAAAATCAATGCCTCTTTCCTGCGCATAACCCTTTGCAACAAGCCTAGCCTTATACCTGTCAACTGTACCATCAGGTTTACGCTTCAGCTTGTATACCCACTTAGTGCCAATGGCCTTCTTGCCAGGAGGCAAGTCACATAAAGACCATGTACCATTCTTCATTATAGCATCATATTTAGATTGCATAGCACCCATCCAATTTTCTGAATTTTGTGCTTCATCAAAAGAAACAGGCTCATTCTCATCACAGAGACTAGATGCAGCCATAGCATAGCAATCTGATGCAAAGGAGGTACTATGAGAGCCTGAACGAGTACGATATGACAAAGGTGCATCTAATTTGCTGTCACGCAAAGTCTGCACCAGCCATTTTGGCATAGTTTTTGCCTGTTCAATATCAGCTCTCTCATCAACAAGTGCATCATGTAAATCTGCATCAGAAATGGAATGATCTGCATCATCATATGAAGCCTGCAAAGGCTGAGAAGTTGCCTCATTAGGACCAGCGCTAGCCTGTCCACCTGTAAAAAGAGGCATCAAAGTATCATACATGTCTTTGGAGCTAACAGATGTCTCCTTAGTACATGAAAGCAATGGCTGAATAGCATCTTCCACAAAGACAACATCACGGCTAACCAGAATGCGTTTAGTCTGTGGATGATACAGATGATAGCCTTTACTTTCAGAACTGTACCCAACAAAAATACATTTTACTGCCTTATCATCCAATTTTCTGCGATGTTGTTCAGGCACTAATGCATATGCCAAACAACCAAAAACACGCAGATGAGCAACAGATGGCTTGTGGTCATGCCAAGCCTCATATGGAGTGATAGACTGCAACGCTTTCGTGGGACACCTGTTCAGTACATATGCTGCACACATGACAGCCTCAAGCCAGAAACTATGTGGTAAAGCCTGACTTTTGACCATGCACCTCGCCATCTCCATGAGTGACCTGTTCTTTCGTTCAGCAAATCCATTCTGTTGAGGTGTATACGGCACTGTACACTGGTGTTTTATCCCACGTTCAGCCAGAAATGCATTAAAATCTGAAGACATATATTCCCCCCCTCGATCAGAACGGAGGGTGCCCATTTTACATGCTGACAGATTTTCAGCCAAAACCAAAAACTGTTTGAAGCACATGAACACTTCAGACTTTGCTTTGAGTGGATATACCCATGCATGCCTGGAAAAATCATCAATGAAAGTCACGAAGTAAAGGTAATTTCCAAAAGAGGGTGTCTGCATAGGACCACAGACATCACTATGTACAAGCTGCAATTTCTGCATAGCCCAAACTGAACCATCTTTTGGAAAGGAAGAACGCTGCATTTTGCCCAAAATACAGCCTTCACAAACATGTTTTCCAGGTGCCTCAAGTTTGGGCAAAGAGGACACCATTTCAGATTTCTGTAGGCGTAACAAACTAGCAAAATTCAGATGACCAAAGCGTGCATGCCAAAGCTTTGCATCTGACATAGCCTGAGAATCATGAACTGCACATGCCGAATCATTCACAGATTTTTCATAGTCTATGAGCTTATACAGCCCACGACATAAAATGTCAGAAGCAATAATCACATCGCCATTTGAGAGATCATGGACTGTACACCTGTCATCAATGAATTTCACAACCAAGCCAATCTTGGCTAATGCAGAAACTGATAACAGGTTCTTTTTGATCCCTGGCACAAATAAAGCATCTGACAAAGTGAAAGAACTACCATCAGCAGTAGTCAGAATGATCTTACCAACTCCCATAACAGGATAAGAGGAGTTATTGGCGCATGTGACAGTATTCCTTGTAGGGGCAGGCTCGAGTGAAGAGAAGAAACTGCGCTGCGAGGTAATATGTTTGGTTGCCCCACTGTCAAAGTACCAAACATCTGAGTCTACTGCAGACATGCACTGATCATGAGAAGATGGGTCAAAACTGCAGACAGTAGTAAACGCCCATTCTTCTTCCTGCACAAGATTTGCAGACTCTGTTTTTGGTGTAGAGGCCTCTGCAACAACCATTCCAGCCTCTTTCTTCTTTGCCTCTTTAGCAGCCAGTTTTGGACAGTTCTTTATAATATGATCATTTCCTTTACAGTACTTGCAGAACAATTTCTGCTTTTCTGATTTCTTCTCATCTTTATCCTGGTTCTTCGATTGTGCAGCATTTGCAGATTTCTGCTTACTAGTAGAAGAGCTCCATTTTCCTTTGCCCTTCTGACTAGCCAGGAAAGCTTGATCTGCAACACGCATAATGGACCTGTTCTGCCTGGACTGATCTTCCTGCAACAGAACAGAGACTAATTCCTCAAATGACAAGGCATTCGGATTGCCTTTCATCATCAATCGAAGAGTAGAGGCAAAACTCTGATATGAATCAGGAAGGCCATTCAAAACGGTCTGCACAAGTGAGCTATCTGGTATAACCTCATCAGCAGAAATCAATTGTTCCTTCAGGTCTTTGATCTTTGTAAGAAAACTGTCCATCGAATCACCTTCATTCATGTGCTCACTCTCCAACTGTTTTCGGAGGTAAGCAACACGAGCCTCATTCCTAGCCTGGTACAAAGTGGTAAGTGTATCCCAAGCATCCTTTGCTGTTTTGCAAGAGCGAATGTGAGGAATAATGGCACGTTTGACAGACAAAGCTATCAATGCATGTGCCTGGGCATCTCTGCCATCCCAACGAATTTGCTCTGCAGTAGGTGCAACAAAAACAGCAGCACGAACAGGAATCTGCGGAATATCATCTTCGACACCATCTTCATCAGCTCCAACACCTGTATTTGCAGTACCTGTCGTTACAGGTGTAACAGGACGTCTTTCAACACCCTGCACAATGTTCCACAATCCTTTTGCAACCAGTACATGTCGCATCATATAAGCCCATAATGGGTAGTTGGTACCATCCAACTTATCCTCAACAGCCAACATACGGAATACATCACTGCTTTCAGCCATGGCCGGTGACTAAAATACCTTGATGCAGAAAATTGACTGTATCTCAAAAAGTTGAACAGAACTGCCCAGACGAGTTCTGCTAGACCTGTAGCAGACTTCGAGACGCTTAAACTGGCGAACAGAAACTGGTATATACCTTTGGCACAAAAGGACGAAATAGCCTGCACAAGCACTGCGATAGTGCGTTCGGAGGCCGAAACGAGCTCAGATCGCGATTTCGGCACCACAGAGCGAAGATGTTTTGATCTCGAAAACACCCTGAGTATGCTCACCAAATTTTGTGCGAATCTGAGACTGCAAACGGAGGAGTGTCGACGGCGCCCTAGAAGAAGCAACGACCTGCTCTGATACCAATTGTTGGAGTTAGACGTCTGCGGAAGCACGCGAACAGCACAAGGAAGAAGAAGAAGCTTGGAGCACAACACACAAGACTGAATGTATTACTAGAGAATGTACAAAGATAAGTAGCCCATTAGGGCAATAGGCGTATATACAAGCCGGGGGAAAAAAACCTCCTAAAGAGGGAAAAAAGTGCCCCGGCGGTCCTAGAGTGTTCACACACATCACTACCTAAATATATCAACACACCATTCTATACTCGGGTATAAGGACCTGTAAACTCTCTATGAATTCCCCTAGACTGGCAGAAAAGGCTGAATTCATGTGAGGTATTATACTCACCCCCATTATCTGAACATAAAGCCTTAAGCTTAGTTCCTTTTTCAGTCTCAGCTGAAGCAAGCCAATTTCTGAAAGTAGGGAATACCTCATCCTTTGCTTTGATAGGATATACCCAGACTTTTTTAGCAGCATCATCTATGAAAGTGACAAAATAAAGAGAACCCCCTAATGACTTTGTGGGCATAGCACATACATCTGTATGAACGAGATCTAAAGGCTGAATTGAAGAGTCAATGTGCATTTTATGCACACTCATAGTTTTCTTTCCATATTGACAATGCTCATAAAATGAAAAAACAGAGAAAAATAACACAGGTAAGTAGCCAAAACAAGAAAGATTTTCCATTCCACTATGTGATATATGGCCCAAACGGCCATGCCAAACAAGTGTTCTTCCTATGATACAAATAAAGGATAAAGTGAGCCAAATTTGCTTCCTTTTGCAATAAACATATTGCCCTTTGATATATGAAAGGACTAAGCATAGAAGGACCATTAAATTTTAAACCATTAATGAAGTACACAACCACATCTCCAATCCCCACAACATCACACTAGTAAGAGTCACCAAGTCTCATGGTACCAAGAGACTTTGCTGCATAATTAGAGAACCATTCTCTATGTGGTATCACATGGAAAGAAGCATTAGAATCTAGTAGCCACCTCTGGGAAAGAGAATCAGCCATAAGAGCCTCAGTTGGCACAGTACTCTCAAGTGTCAACACATCAGCATCATCGAAAATAGCATTAATTTCTTCAATCTTCAGAGTCAAAGTAGATGGTGCAGGTAACTATTTAACATGCCCATAAACATTTTTGCCTTTACCTTTAGCATTCTTTAATCCATAATAGTCTTTCTTTGTGTGTCCATTTTATGACAATAATGGCATTCAATGTCCCTCTTCCTTGCTTTACTTCTACTCTTATTCTGTTGACCATTCTTTTCTTGTTCTTGCTCTTGCCACATTGCTGATTCTTTCCTTGGTAAGAATCACGAACATTATATGCATCTCCACTTTGAGTGCCAACCATAGATTTTCTACAAATCTCCTCACTCAAGAGTGCTCCACATATGTCATCATAGACTAGTTTACCACCAGGTGCACTATTGCCAATAGCTATGCAAAATGTATCTCATGATGATGACAAGGTGCATAACAACAAGACTGCTTTCATTTCATTATCCATATCCATTTTTTGAGCCTGTAACTGAGAGAATAACATCAAAATCATTTAGATGAGCAACAACACTATCTGTGTCCTTCATGCGAAGGTCATATAATTTTCTCATCAGATACACTTTATTTGATGTAGTCTCTTTTTCATATGTATTGCATAATTTCTTCCAAAGCTCCTTTGCAATTTCACAATCTAATACTATAAAGTAAACATTATCTGCCAGGGGCAGTTGAATGGTAGACCTGGCCATTTCATCTAACTCATCCCATTCATCTTCATCCATGTCAATAGGCTTCTTTGAGATTCCATTTCTCGGCTTTCATTGCCTCCTCTGAATCAGCACATCTTTAATCTGATTCTTCCATAGAGAAAGTTTGTGCCATCAAATTTTCAGATCTCAAAATGGTCTTTGCCCTACAAGTTGTAGCTCCTCCTCAGAACACTATCACTAGACCCTGATCCACCAAATGTGCCTGAGACCTCCAATGCCATGATGGTAGACAATTGAATAGAATGATAATGGAGATAGAAGAGTCCAAACACCACTAAGCTCAAAGAAGGATGACCAAGTGTCAGATTCTGGGAGAGAACTCAACAATCTTCCCAAAAAAATGAATTAATGAATAATAATGACCAACCAAAAGGATTATGTGAGAATAAATGTGCTCACACGAATAAGTATATCAAGGAGTAAATCGACCACTGTATAGTTGACAAAACCAGAAAATCTGGAAAAAATTTGCTAGAGTGTCCTTTGCAAAATGAGCATATGATGAGTGTCAAAATCTCATAAAACAGCAAGTACTAATGTGTTTACATGGATAGTGAATCACTAAACTCCACTACATATAATCAGTTACCTGAAAGAAGCCAACTAGGACGAGCACCTACAAACAACTATCATGCATCTCCTATGGCGAGGCTAGGTAAGTCTTCCACCTGCATCATCGAAGAGATCCTGACATTTGGGTGGCTCCCAGTCAAGAAAACCTCACCACGACGCTCTTTATCAAACATAACAAGTTTTATGCAAAAACATAACTGCTATATCAATGATCACATGGACGTACATAAGCAGTATCCACAAAAACGTACATAGTGTGTATGTGCTTAATAATATGCATTAAAATGGCACTAAAAGGCTGAATTCACTGCCCAAACACTGGCCAACAACACTTGCAAGTGTTTGTCAACTCTGTTCTTTAGGCTAAAAAAAAACCTGCATAGACTTGCGGTGGTTGCTCCCACCATCGCTAAAGCCTTTCAAGGAAACCTATAGATTAACTAGTGTGGCTGAAAACACAGCCCCAAAGGGTGAACTTTCATTGTTGGAGAAGTACAAAGAACACTATTCTTGAATTTCTTCGACCTCTGTGAAGAGAACTATGCACGAAGATACTCCAAAATGGCTCCAAAAATTAGGAAAAGGATGTCTATCTCATATAGTGGTGCATTAACTTTTTTCAAGTTAATGCACACACATAGTTTTCCATTCTTTTTGGTTACTATCATGATGGGGGATGTCCATTGAGTATGCTCAATCTCATAGATAAATCTTGCTTCTATCAAGCGATCAATTTCTTCCTTAATCTTGGCTACATAATTATCGTTATATGTGTAAGGCTTCTGCTTGGTAGGCTTAGATTCAAAGGACATCGATATTCTATGAGAGTAGATATGTGGGTCCACTCCTTTCAAGTCCTTATAACGGCAAGCAAATATGCATGTGTACTTTCTCAACAGATTTATCAACTCGCATTCTTCTTCTTTACTGTCATGTCCTATGTACGTACATCTCTCCCTACAATCCTCTATGGTCACTATGATCTTTTTCGTCTTTTCTTTATTGTCATAGGCTTCTCCTAATAATGCTTCTTGTTTGGGCATTCTTATCATGATCTTCCTATCTTCTATCCCATACTTCTTGAAGTTCTCTAGCACTTTGAACAAGGATTCATCTTCTTCTTGTGAGGTTGCTTTCTTCTTCCCCTTCTTTTTCTCACTCTTGTCATCTTCTGTCATAGACAAATCCTTGTCCTGCTTACTTCTTTCTAGCTATTGAGTCCTAGTGTTGATCAAGTAAAGCAAACTAATGTTCTATGGACTGGGTTCCATTTTAAGGGGCATACATCTCTATGAGAATAATCTTTGAGATTGACTTTAGTGGTCACCAATTTCTTGCAGTAGCTACACAGAACAATGTCTTCGTAATCTAAGAAGCATCACATGTATTGATCATGTGTTGCTTTGATGTGTTTGGAAGCCCTATAACACTTTGATCCCTACATATATCCTTCAAGATTCTTTCATTCACATGAGTAGTCTCTTATGCCACACTTTAAGCTCACTCAGGGTTTGAGACCCAAAGTTGAATAGAGTTATGTTCCTAGTTTCTCCTACCTCAAAAGTAAAGAGCTTACCATTATTCTCACCTCTGACTATATTCTTGAAGCCTTGACATGTGTCTTCCACAAAAGCTCCATGTTGGGTGAACCTAACTTGCAAGCCTTTTTAAACTATTTGGCCTACACAAATTAGGTTTTTAGTGATAGTAGGTACATAGAGAGCCTTACACATAATGTTTGTCCTGTCATTGGAAGCTTTGATGTTACCATTCTTCTCCACATTGTGCTTATATCATCCCCTCTTTGTACTTCATGTCTATGCTTTGGACTTTCCACATCAGATAGAAGAGCAATATTGCCTGCAACATGGTTTGAACATCCTGAATCTATACAAAATAAATGATCATCTTCTTTACCTTCTTTGTGGATTAGATGCATTAGAAGAAGTGATTCTTCATGCGGTTGATCTTCTGAATAATTTTTGAAGTCCCTTCAATTGTGACTTCTATTGTTGTTGTTGAAGTTGTGTCCACCTCTGCCTCATGTTGCCAAATCAACCTCTTCCATCTCCCTTTTGGGTCCTTCCATTGAACCAACAATTTTGAGTGGTGTGGTTGGTCTTGTTCAATTGAACATCTTGACCTTTTGATTTGTTATGCTTTGCTCCTTTTTTATTCCCTTTCCACTTGATTTTACCTGGATAATTGGCTTGGGAAATTGCTTCTTCATGATATTCCTTCTTCTCTTTGTGCTTCTTGTCTTTCTTATCTACATAAAGAGCACTTGTTGAATTACCTTGATAAGACCTACCTTCCTTTGGATAATTGTTGGCCTCTTGATGGAAGATTTGTCAAAGGAATATGTTGAAATATGGAGTTTGTACATCCATGATGAGATCATAAGCTATGATGAAGGATTTCCATTGCTTATCACTTATAATTCCAATTAGAATCTGCCTTATGATGGTCTATGCTTCGATTAGCTCTCCAATGGATGCTAACTGATATGCAAGTTCCTTGACCTTGGTAACGAACTCTGTGGTAGTTTGATTTGGATTCTTCTTCATTTGGATGAACTCATTCCAAAGATGGTTCTTTCTTACTTTGAGACTAGCAGAAAAAAAAGGTCTCAAGTGCATCCAAAGTCTCATGAGATGTATTGCATCCTCTAATGTGTGGTAACAAAATATCATAGATAGATTTTAGTATGTATGAACTTTCTTGAGCATCCCTTGCACACCAAAGTGTGATTCTATTTGTCTCATCTTGTGGAGGTCTTCCTTTGGATGTCGGAATAGGCATAGTTTCATCACCTGCTACAATTCCATAAAGGTTTGTACCTTGCAAATAGGATTCCATTCTAATTCGCCAAGGAGCATAGTTGTTTCTATTAAGCTTCTCAATCATTGTAGGAAAGCCATCACCCATTTGATGTCTTATACCACTAAGAGAACTTGGAGAGGCTTGAGGTAGGTAGAAAAGTGAGGCTCAAGGTGAAGAAGATTGGCCTAGCCAACTAGCATAGGACTAGCCCTTGCACTCTTGAAGTGTCAAATACACCTTATCAGCTTTTGATGAGTGCAATAAAATCCATTATGTACTTGGAACATCAATGAGAAAGAGTTGATACAAAACAGATAACTTTGCACTTTGACTAGCTAAAAAATCTTGAAATTTTGGGATGAAACAATCAACTTCAAATGCTCAGAGCATCCAGCATGATTAGAATTGGAGAAATTTATTTTGGAGGAATTTATATATAGAATTGAGTAGATAAAATGCATGAGTAAAAATAATGAGCAAGGTATGCGCCGGGAATAACCTTAACACTCAATAGAGGTATCCCTGATTTTTTAGGACTATGGAGAGATAGACCTCAAGACATTAAATTGCATTTTTCTCATAATCCATTGAAACAAATGCCAAAAAAATTTGTAAAATTGAATTAGGTACAATTACCTTTCCAATTAATTCTAATTTTTCCAATTCCAGCTCTTTGGAGAGAGAGAGAGAGAGAGAGAGAGAGAGAGAGAGAGAGAGAGAGAGAGAGAGAGAGAGAAGCAGCCTCTATAAGTATACTATTGTTGGAGATGATGGTGTAGAGAAATGAAGGAACAACAAAATGATGACCAAAAGTGTATGTATATTGCATCAATGTTATGTAGATGTATTTAAGAGCCTTTATATAGACCCTTGGAGTGTTCCACGACTTCTTTCACAAGGACTTGAATTAAAATTCAAGCAGGTTGAAGTTTGTTGTGATGAACAAACTACTTTTCCTATAACATAGGAAAAGTTGAAATCAAAACTAACTACTTGAATTGAGGTGATTTGATTGATTGATTGACAATCTCACCAATCTCAAATTCATGGAAATCGGTCTTCCCTTTAAAGTGTAAAAACTCTAGGCTTTTACATAAGAGATCCATAAAAAAAATATTATGAAATAACAAAACATGAACATAAATGAAAACTTCTGAATGGATGTTTTTGAAACCTTCAAAATGATGGTTTTGATGTAGAGCTAATCCGCCTCAAGCGTAATGCAAGCTTGATGATCCAAAACTTAAAGTAATCATAAAGATAAGCATCTTTTTATCCTTGGACTTATTCCAGGAAGGTTAAGAGTTAACCTTTAAGTAAACATGAAGGAGTTAGCAACCATTTATGTTCAAGTTGTAGTGAAACCACTTATGAATTGAAATTAAAACATTTCAATAAAGTGTAAAAGTCCCTTTAAGGATAGATAAGAAAAAAGAAAGAAATAAGAGACAAGTCAATTAGTTCCCAAGCAAGCCTTGAACATGGGTAGTGGTACTTAAGTCTTACGATCGATAAAAAAGCATTAGTGAATGCTTAGAATTGAGTGGAAGGGGAGATATCTAGAAAATCCTTAGGGTAAGTTGTTATGCTTAAGAGATAAATAAAGGAAACCTTAATATAGAGACTAAGTCTTTATCACTTTCTCTAGATTAATAGGAAATGATCAAGATTTGGAATAGGATTATCAAAGTGGTTGCAATTAGAGCTACTATTTTGCTTGAGTTATAAGGTTCGCATAAAGGTGATGCAAGTCTTGACCCTAAACTCATGAATTGTTCATGAGAAGGATAAGTTTGCTCTTAATTAGAGAGTCATAATTAGGTTTGGATCTTTAAAGATTTTTCAAAGATATGATAATAAAGAGGTGAAGAGATTAATAGATACCAAAGGAATCGAGATTTTAAGTCTAGACTAGTTTGCTAATTAAAGGATCTAAAGTTTGAACATCAAAGAGTAGTCTTTTATGCTTTGTTGCATAACAGGATAGAAAATGTTCAAGCCTCTAGTATGTTAGAACATGGTGGGGTGGATGTGGGCTTGATGGTTGAGAACACTAAGTCTTGCATGTTCTTTGAGACGTAGTCCTCTAGCTAGGTCAATCATGAGTCGACTCCAATCCACAAGGCCTGGAACATCCAGATGAGGCATACATAGTTGTCCAGCATGCAGGGATTGCTCCATTGTGAAGAGGTGTAGTAGATGGGTGGGCCATGATATGATATCTCTAAGTGATATTCCCAAAATCTCGTAGAAAATATTTCTTTTAATGTTTGTTTATAATAGGTGGGTTAGTACTTTATGCACATGTGCCAACCATATATAGTATTTATAGAAAGTTTGGTGCTCATATCATATTCCAAATCAAAATTGCCTTCATTGAAACCTGGCACCGAGATATATGGGGATTTTAGATTACAAAATGTTTTGAATACCATAGTCATTACCTAAAAAATCTTCATACACATATTAGTAGCTACATCAAGCATATTCTTCAATTTTCCGGTCCAATGGTGAATGGTCGACGTCATGCAGGTTGCCATGGGAGGTCCATGGGGTGGAGCGAAGTACGAATAATTCAACCAATCTGAACACTCAAAAGTGTTCCTGACCTTCACTACAAATGCTGGCCATGAGTGTCTTTGAGGTACTATACCATAACATGGATTATATTTCATATTCACTAGTGCAATGGACCATGTTCACACAATCTTTGGATAAGTTTCTAGCAAATATGTTTGCTAATTTGGTTGAAATATGGCGCCCTATTGGGCCCTCTCTTGGATGTCACTAGGTTGGAATTGAGTGGTTAATCTGGGCTCCTTGCCTACCACTCTCTTTATTCCTATGTTATAATCAGCTAACAACAAGAGGTAAGCCATAAATTGTAATTTGGATGTGGTAATAAGGCATTTCTATGACAAGTTTTGAAAGTATTCTAACTTTAGCACTTTTTTTTTCAAGTTTGGACATTGACTGTATTTGAATGGTTACACGGTCATCATGTGGATATCTAGTCTCTTCTACATGTTTAAGCCAGTAGGGTATGGGTGCTTCATACATCTCTTGACCTTCCTCAATTACAAGACCTCTTGGTACTAGTTGTGATTCATAAGAGTATTTTAAAGTTTCTTCTACAAGAATTTCCACTAACTCTTCTAGGTCTGGTTCCTCTTGTGGGAATAGTGGCCTCTGATATTGTAATAGCTTTGTTTGTAATTCCTCAATCTACTTCTATAAGGCTTCAACTTCTTGGGAAGTTGCACCAATTGGAATGGCTTCTGGAACTTGGGTGCTTGTAGAGGGTTGTTGGTGGCATAGTTAGTTGACTTCTTCTGTTAACTATTCGTATAAGTCCAAGAAATTGGCATGTTCTTCTAGGAGTATACGGATCATCTATGATGGGATTGCTTGGAATCTAGATGGACTTATTTGTGCACTAGGGGTACTTTCTATTGCTTCCTCCAAATTCTCTTGGTTTTGTTGTTGGAGACACATATTCTCCTCCATCGCTACTGCCATGTGTCTTTGTAAGAGAGCCACATTTTGCTATTGTTTGAATGTTTGCCTCAATTCCTACTCTCTCAATAGTATAGAGAGTGTATAGGGACTATTGTGATTTTCTGATTCTTTGACTCGTACTTTCACAATAGTCACTTAAATTTGTGTGAGCATAATTATAGTGTAGGTCACAAGGTGTATAGAAACTATTGTGATTATCTGATTCTTTGACTCTTACTATCACAAAAGTTATATACACTCATGTGACAAGAATCATACATAGATTAGTAAGACAATATGAACTATTATGAATGTCTAATTCTTTGACTCTTACATTCTTAATAGTTATATGGATTCACTTCAAGATGATAATTGTACTTTCTGTTTGATTACAAATCTGCTTATCTAACTATCTATCCATATTTCTATCATTTATCTATTTATATATTGATCTACCTATCCATACACTTACTTATTTATCTATTTATTTATGTACTTAAAATGTATTTGAGTATCTATCATTTGCTTTATGAGTCTTATTTTTCATTATTGCTTTTATGAATTAGATTAGTGTTTAATATCAATCAAGATTTTAATTTTATATGATAGTCTATTTTTTATATTTGCACAGATGATAGGTAAAATCAATAAGCATGAGCAAAATTTTTTGGAAGATTTTGTCTGCTCATACATGTATGGAATGAGAGAAGACCAAATCAATATAGCAATGGATATATCAAATTACAAGGATTTCATTGAGTAGCTAGCTAGAATAGCATACATTAATATTGAAGATAAATTTGGAAGTGTGTCAAGAGGATCCTAAGTACTAGATGACCAAATGTCCAAAGAGCTCACTCAGATCTTTGGACAAAAAGTCAAAGTTGTAGAATCATCAACATTAGATATCATTACAATGTCAGGATTCATCGGCAAAATCATATTTGTCAATTTAGATTACCAAACAATGAAAAGAGGAAAGTGAGTGAGACTTGATATTACAGAACAGCCACAGAGACCAACAATAGCAACAACAGTAGATCCTTTTAGAAATGATATACATGTGAATATGGGAGATCAAACATCCAATAACTTATGTTTGCTCCCATATTCGTCTATTCATTTCGAAGATGCGGCTCTCATGGGGGAAGGATAGTATGGAATGATCCATAAAGTTAGAATAACCCAAATGAAATTCATCAATGAAATCTTTGCCACAAAATGATTCAAATTACATGGCAGTGACTTAGAGACACGAGAGAATGAAGCTATGAATGAGGCCACCGTTTTACCTGTTATGCATAGTGGAATAATCAGTCCACTTGCATTAGCAAGGCATCACAGTAAAAGCCCGTCTCACATTTTTGGATTATGGAATGGTGGTACCTTAGACATGTGGCTAGAGAAAATGAAAAAAGAGTACTTAAATGTACCACGAGTAGAAGTATCAAAGACACAGAAGGAGATATGGTAACATTGAAGACAAATATCTGGAAGCTAATGAATGCATTCTTGCAAACAATTTCATTCCTACACACTCATGATATTTCCCACAATGATCTCCATCTAGGCAACTATAGAGAGTACACACGCATAAGAAAAATGAAAAGAAGAGTGTACTCACAAAAGAAAGAGTGTGAGGGACTCAAAGTGAGTAGACCAAGAAATGGGTAAACTCACATGGATTAGAAATGAGCTTGCCAAGAGAATGGAGTAGGCTCCTCAAGTTTCTAACCAAGTAGAAACGAGGGGAGAGGCCCACCTTATATAGATTTTAGAGGGGCTCTCCAAAGTACATCTCATGTGGGATAATTCCCCTCAAAGGAGAATGAATCCACTGGTAGAAGCAAATGGCAAGGTACCCAAATACAAAAGGATATAATATAAAATGGAAATGGAATAGAAATAGATTGACTCCAAGATACAAAAGGGAGATGCACTCTCATATTCTCAACACCCCCTCTGCAGCTCCATTTTGTAGAGTATGGAGGTTGCTAGGGTATGAGAGAAAGGTCCACCAGGAATGTAGAAGCAGCAACACGAGCACCAAATAGGAAGTCTCCATGTGGAAATCCATAGCCACCAAGTGGTATCAGCCATGCAAGAACGCCAAGTACTCCATAAAATGTCCACCAGATGGATCAAGTGGATGCTCCATAAGTACGCCATCAATGAGGTACAAAAGTGAAACAAGATCTCATTGGATGAGATCACCTCCATGCGAGATAGATTTGATGACACCATGTGGTACAATGGAACCTCCAAAGCTTTGACAATATCCACCATGAGATGTGTATCGCCAAGAAGTAGGTCCTGCAAGAATGAAATATAAAGCATGAAGCATAAAATCATAATCACATGGCACTACATCTATATGCTATATTCCTCGATGGAGTGGGCCAAGTCCTGCTGTATGTTGGTAGGGCCATGAAAGCCCCCTTTGAACTAAGAAGCTGGCTTAGAAAATATCCAACTAAGTGATGAATCTAAGTAGATGCTAGAGTATCCTATGGAAAATGAAGAGATGTTGGACTCAATTTATGGAGCACTACATGCTCAGAATGTTGTTGTAGATGAGGTAAGTGGACTCTCAAAGATATGAATGGAAAATGACAAGTCTCTAATCTTGGAGTAATGCCCAACTGAAGTTAAGGGAAATGTAATCCTTCAATGGTACGATAGGAGGTGTAGCCGTCTAAGATATAAGCTGAGATTGTATCTCTTATTCCTTGTGCTCCAAAACTGTACCATGATCTGGAAATTCATGTACAAAGAGAGCATGCTCCACATAGTGTGACTGTCTAAAACTAGAATGATCCCCCTTTGAAACAAAAATGGGAGGATCTAGATCCTGATATGAAACCAAAAGGGATGAATACTTAGAGTATTCATAAAATGTGCAGTCTCTGGTTACTATATATGAGTGACTCTTTGGATCACAGAGTTTTTATGCCTTCTTTCAGTCATTATAACCTATGTTGCTTAGGCCGATGAAGGGCATGCATGTTCCTAGAGAAAAGGAGACACTAGTTCCAGACAACATGAAGAACAGGAACCTCACCAAGCTCAAGGACATGGTATCTATGACTCTAAACATCATAGTTCCTCTCATAATATGTTGTTGTTCTAGACAATGGCAAGTACCATGTCAAGAAGCTCCACCTCCTTAATTATCAATCCATGGAAGAGGTAGGGTGATATGAAGATCGTGAACACGTGATATGTGCACAGGTGAAAGTGAGAATCACACAAGTGCACACACACATACACACAGAGACAAGGTAGACACAAGAGAAGATGCAATGGGAGGTGTGAATCACACTTTTATTATTCCAGTTGCTCTTAGAAAGTTCTCTCTCCACTAATAATCCACAAGCTAGCAACCCCAAAAATGAGCTCTCTAGCTCTTTTTATAGTATTTTTTACCAGTTTGACCCGTCTCAAACCTAGTGTCCGTCTTAGTTAAAAAATAGGTATTAAGGCTCATTTAGAGGTCCAAATGAAGTCCAAAAATTACAAAATTTGGTATGAGGAATCTATCTAGGTTCCCCAAGCTCAAGGACTCCTCGGCTTGCACAAAATGGAGTGGCTCATGACAAAATTAGGGTTTTATATATTACATATGTTACATGAGTGATTGAAATCGTTATTAAGGATTTGACCAAATTATAATGAAACCTTCATTTGAAAAATAATGGACCTGGTCCCCCAATATTCATGCAAGTCCTTTTACATGATTCCTTTGTGTTGATGTCTATAACTACTACCCATTGCACTGCTAACATGCCCTCCTTCTTGCATCTATTATCCTTGACAGATCCTTATTGTAGGGCATGCATGATGTAATCTTGCAAGAGATCTGTGGCGAGGGTTTGTTCTGTGACTCTGAGGTCTTGTGCTAAATCTGCCTCCAGCTTCTCCCAATCAAATGCTTGAGGCTCATCAAGGGTGGGAGTCTGTAATGCATTGAGTATACCATTTGTTCACAAGCGAAGAGTTGTAGCAAATGCATAGGCTTGATGATAAAAACTTTTGAGTGATATTTTAAAATCCCGTGGGAAACATTTCTTCAAATTTTAATTACATGAAGGTAGATACTTAATGCAGTAGTGCCAAGCATAGCACACCCAGAGCGATGGCGTAGTACTCATGTCGTAAACTAAATCATAGTTATCATCCTTGAAACCCAAGGTGGAGACATATGGGGCACAAACGCATCGGAAGATTCTGAACGTTGTCTGCATAAAATAAAAAATCTTTATGGCCATATGAGCGGCCATATCTATCATTCTGTGAAGACAGGGGAGCCAGTGCTAGATGGTGCCCATCATGTAGACAACCATAGGAGGACCCCATGGTGGTGCAAAATAGGGGTAATTGAGCCAGTCCTGGCACTGCTTATTATTATGTACTTTGATTGCAAATGTGTTCCAGGAACGACGATGAGGTATAGGACCATAGCATGGATTGTACTTTAGGTGCAACAGGGCCTTGGTCCATTATAAATCATTTCTAAATATTCTTATAGGAGCTCTTTCCTCTAGGTTGGTTGAAAAATATGGCCTCGTTGAGCATTTGGTGGCAAATCGATGGGTTCAAATTCGGTTGCATGTGTTGGCTTCTCGCCCATGATTTTCTCAATAGCAAAATTATACTCGGCCATGTATATGAAGTATGGTTTATATTGTAATTCATTAATGGGAATATACTTGTGGGATGCCAGTTTTGCAAAATAGGGACACTAAAGAATATAGCCGCCATAGTCTGTAACTCATTATGAATTATATGAAGTATACTCGGCCATTTATATGAAGTATGGTTTATATTGTAATTCATTAATGGAAATATACCTGCACGGCACCAGTTTTTCAAAATAGGGAGACTAAAGAATTGTCTTCTCGATAGCTACCATAACTTGTAACTAAGCATCAACACATGCTAGGTGAGTCTTACCTAATTCTTCCACTGTCTTCATCCATGCAAGTGTAGGTAATTCAAATGTATCCTGCCCTTCATATGTAACTAGACCACCAATGGTGAGCCGAGGTTTATTCTTTGAATGTGGCCTCCACTAGGATGGTGACTGTTTCTTCTGTCATGGGTATGTCAGGTGGTGAGTCAGGTCCGGGAATCTTTGAGTGATCTAGTACTTGAGCTTGAAGTTCTAGTACACGTTCTCTTAATGTGTTCAATTCTTCCAAGATTTCAGGCAGTGTGACTGCTTGTATGGCAGATGGGTTTATAGGTCCTTTGAGTCGTAAATTGGCATTGTCATTTTTGAGTGCTTGATACTCCTAAGTTAATTTGTCGTACTCTTCTAAAAGACGTGCATGATCATGCAGTAGCATCTTTATAGTTTCTGAGGGAACCACCTTGAAACGACTCGAGCTAATTGTTCCTCTAGGTTGTCCAATGCAACTTCAAAATTTTGCAACTGTTCCTCAGCATCAACAATGGCTTCCTTTTTCTTTTGATCTAACTCTAATTCCATTGAATGATAAGCATCACAAAGTTCTTGATGGCGTGAATTAAGCGATACATTTTCAATAGTCAAGGAGTTGAGGTTGGCCTATAGTTGGATGGTTGTCTGTTGCAAGGCCTGATAAAAATGTCCTAATGAAGAAAACTCTTCGCAAACTTGATGCATACATGAAAACATTTGTTGAAATGTTATATCTACAATGGAAGATGGAAATAATGATGATGTGCTAAAAAATGCATGCTAGTTAGTGTGTAATGAAGGGGGAATGGGGGTTGGGTAAGGGATTGTGGATGCCATGGTGATGGTGGAAAAATGTGTGGATGTGACGAGTGGTAATGGACATGAGTGGAGGTGCAATGGGTGGCAAAATATCCATGTCACTAGAAGTTTGGTCTAGTGAACTAATCGTGAATAGTGGCATGACCATGGGTGATTGTGTAGGTGTAAACATTGGATTTACAAAGTTCGATGAATATGTTACATGAAAGGGTTCAAACACTGATTGATGAATAGGAGATGGTTTTGGTAGTGTGGTGGGGCTGGGCTGTAACACTGATGAAAGATTAAGTGGACTCTACGGGGTGAATAAAGGTTGAAGAGGGAAGGGAATAGATGAAATAAAAGGAGCTAGGAAATGGTTAACCAGGATTGGTTGGACAATCGAGGTGGTAAAGGATGTGGGTGGTGTTGGGGAAGGGGTAGGAAAAGGAGGAACTTGTGCTTGTGATACTACACTGGAGATAGGGTGTTTGAATGAAGATGAACTAGGGTGCACGGGTGAAATAGGATGTACATGTGATTGAATGGTTGGCTCAGTCATAGAGGCAATGTCCTTAGTGGTGGTGGGTAGGGATGTCAGTGGATGGGGTGGCATATCAATGATGATGGTGTCATCTTGGGGTGGTGTGTTGACAATGATCCTTGTTGCTTCGTGACTAGAGGATTGGGTTTTGATTGGTACATGAATGTATTCTCTAGGCCGTGATATTAATCTGACTCATCGTGGGTCAAATTTTGGTAGGGGCTTTTGCTTGATGAAGTGTAGTGCTTCAATTGTGCCCACTGCCTAAACTAGTTCATTAAATGCATTGACAAAAAAAGTATTGAATCCACTATTTGCCAATTCTTGGTGCAGAATCTCTTTACTTTGTTATTCTATTATCTGAGTCCTCATCCAAACTACTTGCATGTTCTTGTATAACCTTTGGATCACGTAGTATATGCAGCTGCATCAGAGGTGTCATCCTCTCTGATGCTTGTGTTGCCTTGAGTTTCGGTTTGTTGCATCTCTTGTTCTTATTGATCTTCAGTTTGTGATTCTTGGCTTTGTTGACTCTCTTCTTCTTCATCATCTTCCTCTATAAATGTTATGTCATCATCATCTGAACTTGACACAACTTGATCACCCTCATGTTCTAGTGTGGAATTGGGATAGCTTGGGCATTTGTACTCTTGTGAGAAGAGTTGTGCTTCTGAGAATTGAAAAACACATCATGTATTTTGAAGTCAAATGTTGTATTAAGTGGCACCACCTCTAAGTTGGGTATCAAGAAAGCAAAAGCATCTGGATCAACAATAGTTGTGGCTTCCCTTACTTTTGTGGTGGTGGTGGCTGTGGTGGTCATAGTGGTTGCTTGAGAGGTTATAGCTGCACTCGAGGTTCCTTCAGATGTGATGGGGCATGACAACAGGATTCTGATGGGGGGTATGGTTGTTTGAGATTTCGTTGGCAATTGTTGGGGTGATGGTTGAGGGGATGATGTGGCAGGTACTTGTAGACACGGGATTGTTCCTCTCATTCATTTTTCAGCTCTTGACTTTGGTGTCTTATGGGACTTAGTAGATCCTTTAAATAATAGTAATTCAACACTAGATAGGGCTCACTCGATAGGAATGTCATAAGTCAAGCACATATATACTTTTCGTGTAATTGCATAATAGCCATGAATGGCTCTCTTTCTCACCCATCTTTGGTTTGCCATGTTGATATATTTAGGTAGTGATGTGTGTGAACACACTAGGACCATCAGGGCACTTTTTTCCCTCTTTAGGAGGTTTTTTCCCCCCGGCTTATGTATATGCCTATAGCCCTAATTGGTTACTTAATCTTTGTACATTCTAGTGATAATACATTCACTATTTTGTGTTGTGATCCAAGCTTCTTCTTCTTCCTTGTGCTATTCACGTGCTTTCACAGACATCTAACTCCAACAATTGGTATCAGAGCATGTCGTCGCTTCATCTAGGGCATCGTTGACACCCCTCTAGTCATAGTCTCAGAATCATGCAAAATTTGGTGAGCATACTCAAGGTGATTAGCATATCAAAACAGCTTTGCTCTATGGTGTTGAAATCATGATCTGAGCTCATTTCGATCTCCAAATGCACTATTGTAGCGCTTGTGTAGGCTATTTCATCTTTTTGTGTCAAAGGTATATACCAGTTTTGGCTCGCCAATATAAGCATCTCAAAGTCTGCTACAGGTTTAGCAGAACTCGTTAGGGTAGTTCTGTTCAACTTTTTGAGATACAATCAAATTTTTGCATCAGGGTATTTTAGTTAGTGGCCATGGCTGAAAGCAGTGATGCAATCTGTATGTTGGCTGTTGAGGATAAGTTGGATGGTACGAATTACCCATTATGGGCTTATATGATGCGTCATGTATTGGTCGCAAAAGGAATGTGGAATATTGTGTAGAATGTTGAAAAAGTCTTATTACACCTGTATATACAGGTACTAAAATTGATGCTGATGGTGTCAAAGATGGTGATATTCTACAGATTCCTGTTCATGCTACAGTTCCTGTTGCACCTATTGTAGTGCAAATTCATTGGGATGGTAGAGATGCTAAGGCACATGCATTGATAGCATTGTCTATCAAACATACCATTATTCCTCACATTCGCTCTTGCAGAATAGCTAAGGATGCTTGGGATACACTTACCACATTGTACCATGCTAGGAATGAGGCTCGTGTTGCTTACCTCCAAAAATAGTTGGAGAGTGAGTGAATGAAGGTGATTGAAAGTTTACTAGTCTAAATATAACTTAGTACTTGGATGTGTTTGAGGATCAAGCGCAGATCCAGGGATTACCTGATGATATACTAGTACAATATTTTGAACAGGGCGTCTTTGAATCCATCTTAGAAAGCATTCATGAACACTCAACTAAACCTTGGATTGACTTTCAGAAAGAACTCCATATGATGTTCTTTCTTGAACACTTCAATCAAAATAGTTGAGAAGGATTTTTAAGATCGGTTAATTCCCCAAAATCTAGTGCATCTCTAATACGCCTACATGGAAAGTTTATGAGATGATTTGCTCAGCTTCCTCAAGCTAACAAAAAGCACTAAACCCCAACCTTGTTAGTCATTTCTTAAAAATCTTAAGTCCAAAAGATAGAGCTGAGCTAGAATGTAGGATTGAAGAGCCTGTTAAATGATAGGAGGTGATAGACAACTCGCAAACAATAAAACAAGAAGTTGAGGCCATTGCTCAAATGAGGCAACGCCAATTAAAACTGTATGGAATGCCACTTTCTACTCAGCCTAGAGAGAGTTCTACTACTAAGCATTCCAATATGTCTGTGCCTACGAGTGCGGACATGCCCAATATTGTAGCTACTCCTAAAACTTCTATAGAGTTTCACCTTGAAATTTTATGCAAGCAAATGGAAAATGTAATGAGCATGCAAAACTCTCTTTCCAAAGAGGTTGCTAACTTAAATAATATTTTTTTTCAATGGACTTGCATGAAACTGGAGCAAGTAGTGGTGGAGTTGGATAGGCTAATATGGATCCATCAATGCAACCTATGATGCAACAATTCACTCCTCCTCCTGCTTAGCCAGCTTTTTAGAGAAAAACTAAAAAATGAGAAACTAATGGCAAAAGATGTGTTTGGTGCAATGGACAAGATCATGCTACTTATGCATGTGATGAATTAAAACAAGCTAAAGAAAATCAACTTGTGGTAGAGATAGATAGGAGATTATGTGATTTTTGTACACGACTTCCTTAGGCTATCAATTGAGGCAAAGGAGGTATAAAAAAGTTATATGAAAATCTAACTATCTTGAATGCATCTGCTAGCACTTCAGTATCTAGATTAGAGGCATTCGAAGAACAAAGGGTTCATTCAACTGTGAGTCAGGGCCCCTATTCTATTGAGACATTGGTAAGAACTAGAGATAATATATTCCTAACTGTTGATAGTAGTCCTATTGGTATAGGCTGGGTCATTGTTCAAAGTGATGATGAGCGGTAGAGGTATGCAGTTCACTTTGGTACAAAGATTTTACATGATACTCAAAGGAACTATCCTCAAATCAAAGGAGAGTTATGGGGACTAATCACTACTTTAAAATCTGATAAAGAGTATTTCATTGATGCAAATGTGATTGTAGAGGCTAATTGTCTTCTGTTAATAGGTATGATTGCAAAATGGCTCATCTCCTAATATTGGGATGTTGAGATGGATTGCATATATCAAGTTTATTAATCCAACTTTTGTTCACATTGCTAGAAAGCTCAATACTGTTGCCGATGTGCTCTCATGAGCAAGATTTGAGGATGATGATTCTGATAAAGCAACATTTAGAGGGATAAGCTTGATATGTTATGATCCATGTACATTCACTTATGAGAGATTCAGAAAAGAGAATTATGAAGGAGAATGGACAAACATTGGATATTATCTGAGTTCTTTACAACCTTTCCCAAGTTGGTTGGCAAATCAATTCCAGAACATCAGAAAGAAGTATTTTAGCTTCTTTTCTAGAAGATGGATTTCTTTGGTGGCATGATAGAGGAAAGGTGAAAAATCCACAGAGGGTTTTATGATTGAGAAATCTTTAGGTGCAAGTCATGAGAGCCATGCATGAGAACTTATGGGCAGGTCATAAGGGCTTTGTTGTAACATATGAAAAAATTTGAGAAATTATTAATGGTCAAGGATGTACATAAATGTTAAGGACTTTGTGAGCACATGTGCCATATGTCAGATTCATTTCTCAATCAAACATAGAGATCCCTTACACTCGACTTACCCACCTTGTATTCATTATGAATGGGTAGTTGATCTTGTGACTATGCCTAAAAGTAGTGATGGTATAAGATATATTGTACTTGCACGTGAAGATTTGACCAATCATGTGGAAGCTCATGCACTTCAATCTAATACTACTTATAACGTATGTTTATTTCTTTTAGAAGAAGTTATATCCTGATTTGGATATGTAGAGAAAGTAGTTGCGGATCCAAGAGAGTTAGATGCTAGAGACACGAGGGAATTCTTTGATCATCATGGAATCTGCTTATCTCATATGACAACCTATAACTTAAAAGAAAATGGGAAGATTGAGAGAGGACATGCTTCTATAGTGAAGGCAATCTCAAAGGCATGTGATGGAGATATTAGGGAATGACAAAGATATCTTCTGTTTGCTTCATGGGCAGATAGGATGACATATATGAGATCAACTAGATTTATGCCAGTTGAGCTCATGTATTATCAGGAGCTGATTTTTTTTTATACATTCTCTGATAATAAATTGGATAAGTTTAGACTCGGAAGATAATTTATCACGCAAATTGCTAGATTTGAGACTCAAACAACTAGAACAAGGGAAAGAAAATATGAAAGATGCCGTTAAGAAATTAAAGGAGCCATGTTTAAAAAATAAGATCTATTTTGATAAGAAACATTGACTTAGGCCACGACTGAGAGAGTCAGGGGATTGTGTACTTGTCTATGACAACACCTTCGATACCCAATATGATGCATGACATAAATTAACTAAAAGATATTTTGGACCTTATTTTGTTGTTTTGTTTTTTATACAGGTGCATATGGTTTATGTGAGTTTGATGGAACGTGCATATGGTTTATGTGAGTTTGATGGAACTCCTTTGAGAAATGTGATTTTAGGAAAGAGAATCAAGTTGTTTAAAAGAAGATCGAGCACTGACTATGAAATTGATGAAGAGCTCTTAGATGAAGATGAGGAGGATGAAGGATGACATGAACACTATGCAAAAAGACGATTCAGGTGAAACAATTCTTTACTTTGATTATTGTTCAATTTTTTGTAAAGTCTTTTTCATGCATTTCGTGATTACACAATTACATTATTTTGATATATAAAGTAAATTATTAAAATTATGAAAAGATGAATTAGAAACCTAAGTAGGGATGTGTATGAATTGGATATAAGAATTAGATACTCTATGTCTGTTATAAATATGGAAGAGGGAAATCTTAACTTCTGACTCTTAGTAGAGTTAAGCTTATCTTATATAGGTAGGTTGCCTTAATTTCTAAAACCATTTAGCTAATTAGATCCTAATTCTAGTTGTAGCATGATTCTAGAACTTCTGCTCTGATTAGGGGTTAAGCCTTTCCCCTTTAACAAAAAAAGTTGCGAAGAAAAAAATGATAGATAAAAGAATCAATACATCAATGGTTGCGACAAAATGATAAAAGAGAAAACAGAGAGAAAGAAAAATAAGAAAAAGAAAAATAACAAAAGAAAAAGAATAAAAAAGAGAATAAAAAAGAAACAAAACAGTTTTCATGACTTAGATGTGGTCTCCAAACCACTTCTGAAATGTATTATGCAGGCTATATGAGGTGGATGAATGCTCTAGAGGAATTAATTAGTAGCATCTGATGACACGTGGCTAAGAAAATGAGTGTTAGAATAGTTATATAAGATAAACATTACTTTTGAATAGGATCAATAGAAGAGCAAGTACCATGACTATCTAAATGGTTTCTATAGGATTTTCTAAAACTTGTTTTCAATTACATGCATCGAGCAAAACAATTTTGCTTCAAGCTTGAGTAATTTTAAAAGTTTCATTACTGCTGGATGCCTATGTGTGTTTTGATGTGTCTATGAATGTCTATGCATTTTTGGTGTGTTAATTCAAGTGTGTGTGTGTATGTCTTAACTTGTGCTTGTATGTGTACCCGATGTGCTATGTGTGTGAATATGAATGTCTATTTATGTGTGAGGGTATATGAGCATATGTATGTGCATTTAAATGTATGTAACTATGTATGTGTGTATGTGTATCCATGGTGAGGATGTGAGTATGAGGTATATGTGTATGAGTATGGATTTCATATGAATGTAGGATTGTGTCTATGAATTTATGTGTGTGCATGTGATTTAATAAATAATAATAATAATAATAAGAAAGTAATAATTTGTGAATGTGTGGATGTCTGTGTATACATGCATATGTGAGTCTAAGTGTGTGTGAGTTAAGTGAGGATTGTCTGTGGTGTGCATGTGTGCATGTGAAGTGGTGCATGTGCATGTGTATGCATGTGTGAGTGTTAAGTGAAGTGTGTGTGTGTCTATATGCGTGCATTTTACCTATTTATATGTGTGTTTTTTGTTTTGTTCTTTTTCTAATGACTTTTTGCAAGTACTTTCTATCTATGTCCCCGAGAGAGAGAGAGAGAGAGAGAGAGAGAGAGAGAGAGAGAGAGAGAGAGAGAGAGAGAGAGAGAGAGAGAGAGAGAATACTTCCTCCTCCAACTACTACTATAGAGGAGGTAACCGAGTCTATGCTTCCAATACTCCTTCTACTCAAGGGAAGTTCTCCTTAGGGAAGTATACCCTATAACATGACTGCGTGAGGTGCCACTTGAGAAGATAAACCAAGAAACAGACAAAGAGTTACAAAGATGTTGGACAATGCCAATTAGACCATTGAAAATTGCACCAATACACAAAAGATAAACTTGTTAACAATACAAAGGTCTAATCACTCCAAGACGAAATTGGACAACTCAACACACAGAAGGTATACAATAGTGTGAGTCTTTTGCACAAATGCTACAAACTCTAGCTTACAAGTGACTATCCTAATATACCCAATCTCACAGTAGTGCCGACTGCCCCCAACACTGAAGCTCTCACTCTCTATATTCCCCCATAGATAAGCCTCTTCCATAGTGGGCAAAATCACACCAGTAAGCAGAGAGTAACCAAGGAGTAGCCTGACAAGAACACACTCACAGTACCACAATAAAACAAGATGACCCAAATTGATAGAAGCTAGAATCATGGAGAGACGACTCTGTATATCCTTCTGAATGGATCCGTTACTCTCGTATCTCTCTCTGTCAGTCCCCAAAACAAGTGCAAAGCTACTTCTTATATAGATCTCCAGGCAAGGAGAGTGGCCTCCACCAAAGTCAATCATTTACTGCACCATCACTGCTTACTGTTTGCATGCCGCTCCCTACTCACCAAAGTGGTAAAAAGTGGGCTAATTTTGAAGGGGTGGCCCAAATCTGTTATCGGTAGCCAACTGACTCAAAACTGCATGAAGACTTCGGAATATGGCATTGAATGAGTTCCTTTCCTTTATCATGAATCACCACTTCATTTCTAACTTCAAGTATCTCCAGGAATCCGATAACTGACTTGACTCTGAATCAAGGTATGATGCTACATACTTTTTTTTAAGACTAATTTTGACGGGTTAATTTCGAAGGACGAATTTTGAAGACTAAACTTGAATTTTGAAAGACTGATTTTGAAGGAATAATTTTGAAAGATTAATTTTGAAAGACTAATTTTGAAGGATGAATTTTGAAAGACTAATTCTGAAAGACTGTTGCAGCTCAAGATCAAGGACAAAGCATGGAAGCGCATCAAGGAAGTGAACACAAGAGAAGAAGGAGCAAGTAGGGAGCTCCAAGATTCACATGTCAAATTTTCAGAAGAAATCCCTATAAAAATAGTGATTTTTATCACTAAATATCATTGTAAATACCATTTTCTATTTTTACAGCTCCATTTTGTTCAAGCCAAGGAGTCCTTGAGCTTGAGGAGTATTAGATGTATCATACTACCAATTTTCATAATTTTTAGATTCCGTTTGAGCCCCCAAATAAGCCCTAGAACATAATTTTTAACTAGGCCGGACACTAGGTCTGGACAGGGCCAAAACCACTCAAAAACTATAAAAAGGGCTGGAGAGCTCATTTTTGGGGTTAGCTTGTTGTAGATTTCAGCTTTATAAGAGAGCTCATTGATAATCGAAGCTTTCCATTGTTCCACTCTTTGCTCTTACCTTGTGCGCGTGTGTGTGTATGTGTGTGCATGCTTGTGTGCTTTCACTCACGCACTTGTGCACTTCACTTGCTCGCGGTCTTCATACCGGTCCTCACATCTCCACGGATTGACATTTATGAGGTGTATCTCCTCACGTTGGTACTCACCATTGTGCTAGAGTGACACCAAATTTGGCGCCGTTGCCGGGGAGAGAGCTTGGAGGACGAGCGTGTGACGGTAAGACGTAGAGTAGCGACGTTGGAAGGTAAAAAATCGCCATTTTTCAGTTCAGTTTCTGAGTTTTTCTCCTTCTTCATCTTCACCATCATCACCATCTTCTTCCCTCTTCACATTCTCTGATTTTTTTTCATTTTTCGCCTACATCTTCACCTCGTTTTTCACTTGCGGCTATGAGGAACAAGTGCGGAGGCTGTTCAGAGCAGAAACGCTGAAGAAACATTCTTGGAAAACCTCTCAAAACTCCAAAAATTTGATTCAGTATCGCGCGGGCTGAAGCGACCTGCGTCTGGTATCGCGACAGTGGTAGTGTGACTTTGGAGCTAGATTTTGCATCTACACTCTGATAGAAGTGACAAGGAGGAAATAAGGTACACATATTTGCAAAAATTTTTGAATTTGGGTGTGAAAATCTCCAAGTATCGTGTCCGGTTGAGTTTTGGTATCGCGATACCAGAATTCCCGTGTATCGCGATAGTTGTTGAGGTATCGTATCGTGCATGCCCACTTGAGGTATCGCGATACCATTCTGGTATCGTATCGTCAAGTGTTGGTATCGCGATCGCGGTCGCCCCGGTGGTATCGTATCGTGGTCCACTTGGTATCGTCTCGTTGACCTTGCAGTATCGTATCGCCTAGAAGATATCGTATCATCTATTGTGCGGTATCGTATCGCTTGCAAACAGGTATCGTATCGTGGGTTATACTAGTATCATATCGCGTCAAATTTCTGGTATCGTATCGTGCACTTTGTGGTATCGTATCGCGTGGCACAAGCAGTATCGTATCGCCTGGAAGATATCGTATCGTCTATTGTGCGGTATCGTATCACTTGCAAACAGGTATCGTATCGTGGGCTATACTAGTATCGTATCGCGTCAAATTTCTGGTATCGTATCGTGCACTTTGTGGTATCGTATCGCGTGGCACAAGCAGTATCGTATCGCGGATTGGAGTGGTATCGTATCGTCCTAATCACTGGTATCGTATCGCGACGGTCACAGTATCGTATCGTTGACCAAGTGGTATCGTATCGCGAGGTTAAGTGGTATCGTATCGTGCAAATTAGAGATATCGTATCGTGACCACTTCCAGTATCGTATCGTCTAAGAGAGCAGTATCGTATCGTGAGGTTGGTATCGCGATCGCAGTTATCCTAGTGGTATCGTATCGTCTAGGTGGTATCGTATCGCTCAAGAACTCAGTATCGTATCATGAGGTTGGTATCGCGATCGCAGTTATCCTAGTGGTATCGTATCGACTAGGTGGTATCGTCTGAAGGGGTATCGTGTAAGACAAAGGTATCGTATCGTGGAAAATCTGGTATCGTATCGCCTGTTCTGAGTTCCCAGAGAGATCCTATTTCCCTGTTTTAAACCCCAGAACCCTGAACTGGCATAACTTTCTCATACGAAATCCGTTTGCTGTGATTTTGGTTTTGTTGGAAAGCTCGTGAGGAGTACAACAAAAACATCGACTGGTTATGTTAATATTAATACCAGGATTATTAGATAGGGTATTTTTAAGTTGACCCTCAGGTTGGACTAGGAAGCAAGGGGTTCCACAAGATTTTGAGCAATTCAAAGGACAATTGTGGACTTGTAAACAAGGCTTATGAACCTAAGCTCAAGATGATACCTAGGAAGAGATAGATAAAGTACCATATCACTTGAAACTAAGATCAACCACACAATCAAGTCAGGGACTCCCAACTCAGGGGTTAACTCTACGTGCTGAGTTCATAGACAAGTGAGTCAAAAATGTCACTTAACTGGGAGAGGCTCTTGGTTTCTGAAGACATGCATAGTTCCGTACCTAGGGAAGGTTTTATGTCTAGAGTGGAAAGCGAATATCGAATGTCTCTTCAGTATATATCCACTAACTTGCAAGGAATACCCATCTACCTTGATGGTCTACAGAGGACAGTGGCAAGAATGATAAACACCACAGAATTAGAAATAGTTCCAAGACCAGCTGTCAAGTATGAAGACGGAGTCTACATGGACAAGATGGGCAAGATATATGTAGTTACGGAAAGTCCTAGTCAGATTAATGAAAGAGGAGAGTTAGCTCGAGATCAGGAAACTACCTCGCAAAACCCATTTGAAACCCAACAAAGAACAAAAAATGTGACGTTAGGACGAATGAGCCAAGGTAGCATACCCGATAGACTACATGAACAATTCAACATGCCAAGAGTCAACCCCCACGGCCACTCTAGTCAGAGGATGGGAAATATGAATAGACCTACCTTTAGGAGAGAACCGCCCCAAGGTGTCCCCATCATAACTCGATCCCCAGAACCCGACAGAAGACTGAGACCAATCCAATTGGCCAAATGTATGAGGAATCGTTACGATGGCACAGGAGAACCCTATGACCACATTGCAGAATTCAAGCAGGTGTTGCGAGCAGAGCAAGTGGATGACTTTTTCATGCACTATGAATCCTTTGGGCTAACACTTACGGGAATAGCCTTAACTTGGTTTCAATCTCTGGATCCAAATTGCTTTGAACATATTGAACAATTCTTCCAAGAACTTATTTGGGAATTCACGAAGCGCGGGATCAAGCACAATTCGTCGTCCTTACTACATAGTTTCAAACAAGCTCCCAATGAGACAGTAAAAAATGCAGCACGAAGGTTTAAGCAATACGTAACCCGATGCCCTGTGACAGAGAGACCTTCTCAGCAAAAAATGATATCCCTATTTTTAGAAGGTCTAACCAATGGAACATTGAGAGTCTTAGTATACGTAAAACGACTGCAAACCCTAAGTCAGTGTCTTCAGGAGTGCATAGATTTGGAAGACAACTTAGCTGAGGATCTCAAAATCACACAGGATCCTATCAAATCAGAGGAGACAAGGAGCAAGGAAACTTCTAGTTTGAGTTATGTGGAGGAAGTGACAGAGTTGGTGGCCAAGAAATTAGGAGTACAAGGACAAAGGAACTACCAGAACTCCCCCTTGAGAATGCCAATGTTAGGAAGTTGCACACTTTGCGGTGGGGATCATCCATCTCATGTCTGCAACCAAGAAGCATTAGGATTATCACAACCTTACCCGTACGATAGACGATCAACTCAAGTGCCTAACATGTACTCTTATAGTGAGCCAAAGTACCCCAACTACAACAATGAAAACTATCTAATGAATAGACAGCCGCGACCATTTGTACCACCCCACTATAGACCATACGGGTACCCTCCTATAGAACAAGGAAGAGAAGTTCCTAGGTATAGCCCATGTCCAGAACCACGAGAAGCAACTAGACCATATGAACATGAAGGAAATAGCCAACCTCAATCTATGCCAAGACAAAAACCACCCCACACACTAGCTCCGACACAAGGGCAGAACATCACGATACAAGTTGTATGTCTAGAGTGTGGCAAAGAACAGCTTTTGAGAGATTGTCCCGGACATCCCGCTAGTGTACCAAAGGTTACACCCATTAATGTTGTCGGCCTAGCAAGGGATTCAAGTTCCAGTAGCGATAATGTGGCTCCTATACACGCAATTACTAGGGCACAAGCCTTACAGCAAAATAAACCAGCTGAGCAATCAGAGCCAAGTGAATCAGGAGAGCCTAGTAAGAGAAGAACAAGAACATGGAAGGATACTAGAGAGAAGGCCAATCGTAAGTGGACCAAAAAGTTATCCGATCTAGAAGAAAGCCTGAAGGATGCAAAAACAAAAATAGAAGATATTGCCTCTCAAAGCCCCTCACAAGTCCAAACTCCATCCACATCACCTCATCCCCACTCACCAACCACGGTAAATGAACCACCACAACCGGGGTCTGTTCTTGCAGATCCAACCCCAGAACACTTGGACATGATGTTCAAAGCATACCAGGCTCGACTTCAAGAAGGGCCAACACCTGCAAACCTAGATAAGAGCTACCCTAGAGCAGATTTAGAGATTGAACGGACAAAAATGTGCATTAAAATGGTGGAACTAGCTCAAGCTATCTTCGAGGCCAATCAATCATTCAATCAGACGAATGCTATTACACCGGGTTTGCACTTCCAGGGCTTACTAGATAGATTAGAGCAGTTGGTAAACAAGCCACAAGTTTCGTTACCTCCACAGGCTCAACTAACTATTGAAAGAGAAAGCTCATCACCAAAGAAAGTCTATGTTCCTGACTCCATAGATGAGAGAGAGCCTCTTTCAATTCAACAACACTCTCAAACGTTCTTGCGGGAAATACAAGAAGAGAAATGGGCCAAGGAGAAGGATAATCCTCCTCCTATCCTTGAGATTGATGACCTTCATGATCAGTTTCCACAAGACATTCCGTCTACTTATGGAGAAGAAACAGTGCAACAAGAAGATGAACAGTTAGATTTTGAATCTAATTGTTTACAAGAGTTGCCACAGTTCACAGACCCATGGGAAACTGAATCTATCCAGATTAGAGCTCCCACAATTGTGGTAAGAAATGAAGACTCGGTGATTCCAAGAAACACTGACGTCGTGAAGAACACTAAAGTTCAGTGTCATCTCACGGTAGAGGAGCTGCTCAAAGCAAAACCCGAGCTATGGAATCATGTGAAGGATCAAGTTCCCGAACTTGACTCCAAAATGCCAAAAGTAGGCTCTAAAGAGAAAGTTCCAGAGATACCTCTTGATAAAATAGGGGACGTGTGAAGGTGAAGAAGGTAATACTTATCTTCCAATCACCTACCAAGGTTACACAACCAAAGCAATCATAGATTCAGGTGCTGGTGCTGCTATTGCAACCACCTCCCTGTGGAAGCGATGGGGCAAGCCCACATTAAAACCAACTAGAATGAAGCTTCAGATGGCTGATGGCCATGTGGAAAGACCTCTAGGATTGCTCGAAGGGATAACTCTAACCACCTGTGGAGTAGAGTTTGAGCACACATTTGCTATATGTAACTTTGAAAAAAATAATGTCTACGAGATGATCCTAGGAAGGCCCTTCCTACGACAACTGCAAGTGGTACAGGATTGGGGAACCAATTCCTTATACTTGCAACGCTTAGGGGTCACGACCAAGGTAAATTTGAAGGATTACACCTTCAGAGATGTTCCACCCCTACAGTGGAATCCTATCCACAAGGAGCAAGAAGATTCAGTCTCTCTGCATTCTAAAAGTTCATCTGATACATCTTGGATGCATGAGGATACTCATTTGTGGATGTGCAAGGTTGCAAAGGAAGAGGAAAAACGCTTAAAGGCTAGAGAAAAAGGAACTTCTCAAGGAGATAGACCAGTTAGAGACCCAGCCTATACGCCAATGATATTTCCAGATGAGGAATTTGAGCCTCATGGTTGGGCAGAAATCCTAGCCACCATGGACATTGCTGTCAATGAAGAACAATGGACACCTCATTGTGATGAGGAGGGATATGATATTTCAGTGTTCATGTGTCAGCCCTTGCTAGAAGAATGTGACCCTAGTGACTTCATAGAAAAAGAAGAGAACGATAATGATCTAGAATCCATTGTGATGGATAGCTGCTTTAATTCAGAGGAGCACTATCTTGAAGACATAGGAGTATTTACGCAAAAAGAAGAAGAACCTCTCACAAGCATCAAAACGGTAAATTCAAAGGATGGGAGTGAAGGTAGTCAAAAGAAAAAGAAAAGAAAAGTAGTTAAACAAGGAGAGGAGGAGCAATTATTTGAAGTACCAGAAAATTTCAAGAAATATGAAGTGGAAGACCGAAAAATTTTGGTACGAATGCCTAAGAGAGAGGCCACGACAGGAGAAGCATATGATAACAAAGAAAAGACCAAAAAAGTTGTAGTCACCATTGAAGAAAATGAAGAGAGATGTACATACATAGGAGATGACCTAAGTAAAGAAGAGGAAGCAGAGTTGGTAGCGTTATTAAGGGAATATAGGGACGTGTTTGCATGGCACTATAAAGACTTGAAAGGAGTAGATCCGGAAATTTGTTCTCATACGATCCCCATGATAGCAGATGCCAAGCCCACTAAACATAAGCCCTACACATATAATGACACTTATGCAGCCAAAATAAAAGAAGAAATTGATAGATTGATTGAAGCTGGATTTATCTATGAGATTGAGCATACAGAATGGGTGTCCCCCATTGTAGTGGTGCCCAAAAAGAATGGAAAATTGCGAGTGTGTATTAACCTTAAAAAAGTTAATGCTGCTACAATCAGAGATAGTTATCCACTTCCAATCACTGAACATTTATTGGAGCGTGTTGCAGGCAAGGAAGTTTATAGCTTCCTTGATGGATTTTCAGGTTACAACCAAGTAGCCATTGCCCCAGAAGATCAACACAAAACAGCTTTTGCCACAGAATGGGGAATCTTTGCATTTCGTGTGATGCCATTTGGGCTCACCAATGCACCTGCAACATTCCAAAGGCTCATGTGTCATGTCTTCAAAGAGTTCTTGCGGAAGAGCTTAGAAGTATATGTGGATGATTTATGTGCGCATTCCCAACAGAGAAGTTACCACATCCCTGAGCTCAGACAAATCTTCAACAAGTGTAGAGATTATCGAGTGTGTCTGAACCCAGAGAAGTGGGTGTTCATGGTACGTCAAGGTAAAATCTTAGGTCATATTGTTTCTAAAAATGGAATTTCAACAGATGAGGACAAAGTAAGAGCAATAGCAGAGCTGCCCAGGCCAAGGAACGTTAAAGAGGTACAAGCCTTTATGGGCCATTGTGGATATTACCGTAGGTTTATCCACATGTATGCCATCATAGCTAAACCTCTTTATGGGTTGTTAACAAATTTTGAGTGGAACGAGGAATGCGAGAATTCCTTCAACGAGCTGAAAAGACGCTTGTGCACAGCACCAATACTGACGACTCCTGATTGGAATAAGCCATTCCACGTACATGTGGATGCATCCAATTATGCAATAGGATGTGTGCTGTCACAACCAACTGGTGAAGGGAATTTAGATTTGCCTATAGCATATGCTAGCAGGCAATTGAATGTTGCTGAACGAAACTACACCACAACCGAAAGAGAAGGCTTAGGCATGGTATATGCTGTAAAGAAATTTAGACACTATTTATTGGCCAACAAGTTTAAGTTCTTCACCGATCATCAAGCCTTATTATACTTGGTCAATAAACCTTGCAATACTGGACGCTTAGTAAGATGGTTCCTCTTACTAATGGAATATGACTTTGAGGTGGTTGTTAGGCAAGGTAAGACCCACCTCAGAGCGGATCACCTTTCTCGCATCACTTTAGGAGAGCCACCGCAAGGAGTGTCGGATGAATTACCCGATGCTTATCTGTTCAATCTAGAAGTTGTTCCTAAATGGGCAAATAAGTTGGTACCAGTCCTAACCTTTGGACCCGCAAATAAAAAGGTGAAGACGGACAGGGATGAAATTGTGCGGTCACAAAGCTATCAAATATTGGCAGGAAGCATGTATAAACAAGACACGGAAGGTGTTCTAGCTTGTTGTGTCGAGGATGATGAGCATAGTAGTTGGTTGCAACAAGCCCATGAAGGATTTCTAGGGAATCACTATTCTAAACAACGAACACTGCAAAATCTAAAACGTTTAGGAGTGTATTGGCCTAGTATGGATAAAGAAATTCATGAGTGGATAAAGAATTGTCCAATGTGCAAAGAGCGAACCCCAGGGGAGCATGCTACCCTTTATCACGTGTCGTTAATTCCTGACTGGAGTGCTTCATTGGTAGAATTCATGAGATCGGGAACATCCCCCAAGGGGGCAAGTCTAGCAAGAAAACGAAGTATAGAGCAGGAGGCTAAAGACTATGCCTTAGTAGGTGATAACCTATACCGAAGAGGCAAAGATGGCTATTTAAGATTGTGCGTTCATGAATCAGATTATTTGAGTGTCTTAGAAACTGCACATAGCAGTGTGACAGGCGGACATTTTGGTCCTGATCGGGTAATTAAGACTATTCTATTCTCAGGACTTTGGTGGCCCACTCTTCATATGGATGCACATACCTATGTGAAGAAATGTGACACATGCCAACGTACACAATATCCGATTAGAAAAGATGAGATGCCTTTGAGACCAATGATGGGAGGACGTGCATTTTCGAAGTGGGGCATAGACTTTGTAGGTCCTATTAACCCCCCAGCCAGAAACTCCCATGCCGAGTACATTATTGTAGCCACGGATTATCTCACAAAGTGGGTAGAGGTCAAAGCCACAACAAAGAACGATGCTCAAACTACAGCTAAGTTCTTATTTGAGAATGTGTTCACTAGATACGGATTACCAATAGAGTTAGTAAGTGATAGAGGCACACACTTCTTAAATGATGTCATTGAAAATCTCCTCCAAGAGTTCTTGGTGATACATAAGAAGTCTGCCCCCTATCATCCACAAGCTAACGGACAAGCTGAGAGCACGAATAAGATCCTATGTAACGTATTGACAAAACTCGTAAATAACAAACGCTCTGATTGGGACAAACAACTTCATCATGCTGTTTGGGCCTACCGAGTTGCTTATAAAACGGTACTCAATGCCACCCCATTTCAGATGGTCTTCAGACAAAATGCTGTGCTACCATTGGATTTCCTAATCCCAACTTTAAAAGTAGCACAAGAGCATGATTGGAACGGACATGAGTTATCCTCGAGGATCTTTGATTTAGAACGCTTAGGTGAGACAAGGCTACGGGCAGCGGCAGGCATCTATGCTGCCAAGAAAAGGCAAAAAGCATACTTTGATGCACATATCAAGGATAAAGGCTTGAAAGAGGGAGACCTAGTGTTGGTTTATACACTAAAGCAACATGCCCGTAAATTGGAAAAAAGAGGATATGGACCCATGATCATTAATAGAATTTCCACTAGCGATGCAGTTCAATTGGCCACACTAGAAGGCGATGTCTTACCAAACTATATCAGTGGTTGTCGAGTCAAGCTATATCAAGAACCTCTTACAGAGGAAATGCTAATGAGACTCAACACTGCTAAGAAGCGAAAAGAAGAGGAGTTAAGGGTTAGAGAAGAAGCACAAGCAGAGGCGAGAGAGCGCATCAGAAGAAATAAGTTACGACGATTAGGCATAGAGGTCAACACAAAAGCTCCAAAATATCACATGGACATGTGCCAAAAATCGGACCTAACTGCTTCTCAAATAATTGATCGACGTCCATTTGTGACCATAGCGGTAGGGCAAGGGAAGAATGCAAAGACTGTGAGAGCATTAATTGACTCAGGTGCAGCAACTAGTGTAGTTAGACTTTCATACTGCCAAGACCTGCAATTGGACATCAAGCCCATAGAAGCCTATCTCATAGGATTGGGAGGTGTGGAAACCCCTTGTTTAGGCGAGGTGGAACTTCCCATCTACCTTCAAGATGTTCCAATGAAAGTCAAAATGCTAGTGTGTCATGATGCAGACCTTACAGAGCCACTTGTCCTAGGTCAAGATTGGATCTATGACCATGCAGTCAACTTGAACCTAAGAAGTCAACTTCTTCAAGTTTGGGTACATGAACAATGCATTACATTAGAATTAGGCAAGTGCATGCTCACAAATCCAAAGGTCACACATTCTCTGAGTTCTCCTGAAACTAATCTTCATAAAGAAAATTTTGTGTGTGTCACCGACCCTCTGACGCACAAGGACTCAATCATGAAAGCCAAAGCTCAAAGGCCAGCACACCTCCCTTCTCCTTCACATACTAATGCAAGTGTAACCCAACCAAGGAGGCAAGCAAAAATGACATCTGCTATATCAACTCGACAGACAGAATTCAAGAAGAAAGAAGTTATGGGCATGAAGCAGATCTGGGTAAAGAAAGGAGTGCAACCATTGATGTTGCCTCAGAGATTCCCACCCAACCAGATCGACCATGAAAACAGAAGGACCAAGCACCTACGACAGGCTCAAGCACGAAGAATCCAACAAATTTGGATATCGAAGCTATCAAAGAAGGCCGACCACAATCATGTACAAATTTGGGTGCCTAAAAAATTAGTTACAGCTCAACACGGGTGATTACAGATGTGGGTACCCAAGAAGCTCTTACATACACAACGGCCTATGCTCCCCACCATGCAAAAGGTCTCAACAAAGAAGCCAAGGAAAGCAAAGGGGAAGAACAAAACACAAAGAACAAACGAAGATAAACTCAACCCTTCTGCAAAAGTAAGCAGGCAATCATCAAGGATATGGGTTTGGAAGCCAAAAGCACCAACAACATCCCCAGAACCAAAAGGCCAACCACACGGGATACCAAAGTTTGGAAAGCATCCAAAGATGAAGTGGCCTGAGGTGATCTCTACAGTACCAAACCCTATTCCAAAATGGGTTCCAATTCGGAGGATTACATCATTTCGAGATCCAATAGACATCTCCAATCAAAGACTTCATCCAGTACGCAAGTAACATCAAAAGCCTCGACCAGCAGCAACCATGTGCCTTTGGCATAACCCAGTCGTTTGCACCATTCAGGTCATGCATTTCCAAAGTATGCATCAATATAGGGCCACCTTACATGGCCGTGCATAGACACAAATGAGAAATCCCAGGCACATGAGACACAATTTTCACATGCAAAATATGTTATTGATACTAACCTCTTTCTTCTTGTTTGATGCCATCGTGTGCATAAAAAAAAAAAAAAAAAAAAAAAAAAGAAGGGGCAAAGAAGAGGACTGTGCTTGAAAATGCTCATCAACGAACTTTCAGCAAGGACATCCATCAACAAATGAACAAGCCGATGGTCAAACACCATGATGGAATACAACACGAAGAGATGAAGATCAACGGACCCTTCACCATGGTAAGACGTGTATGCTTCAACAACACTATAACCATGATCGATTAGGAAACCTCTTCGTCAGCATACCCTTGAGCACTTAGCTCAAGACCCAATCTCTTGCACCATACTTCTTGCCATGCATTTTCCAAGTACGCATACGTAGGGCCCCATTACAAGGCCTTGCCCAAGGCACATGTTTTGTTCAACCCACGCACTAAAGCACTTACCCATCATCATTTCTGGGTTACAAGTACTGGGCATGAAAACACGGAACCCCATCTTTGGACGAACCAGCGGACATCACGGTGACAACAACAAGCGTAGAAGCAATGCACCATGAGAGTTACTCATAATCCACAGTGATAACCCCTTTTGAGTAGCTCACAATTTTTGAAAGCTCACAAAGACAATAGCAAACTGGAATACAAGGAAGAAGTCCATGCAAAGGCAGCAATGACAAAGTGAAGAACCAGACAAATGACCAAGCTGCATTGAAACGATGGACCGGTGCTGTTGACACATGGAACAACCTCTCAATGTAATACATGGAACAACCACTACAACAAGGGTCTGTCAGGGACGACAGACTCAAGAGGGGGGAGAGTGTTGTAGCTCAAGATCAAGGACAAAGCATGGAAGCGCATCAAGGAAGTGAACACACGAGAAGAAGGAGCAAGTAGGGAGCTCCAAGATTCACATGTCAAATTTTCAGAAGAAATCCCTATAAAAATAGTGATTTTTATCACTAAATATCATTGTAAATACCATTTTCTATTTTTACAGCTCCATTTTGTTCAAGCCAAGGAGTCCTTGAGCTTGAGGAGTATTAGATGTATCATACTACCAATTTTCATAATTTTTAGATTCCGTTTGAGCCCCCAAATAAGCCCTAGAACATAATTTTTAACTAGGCCGGACACTAGGTCTGGACAGGGCCAAAACCAATCAAAAACTATAAAAAGGGCTGGAGAGCTCATTTTTGGGGTTAGCTTGTTGTAGATTTCAGCTTTGTAAGAGAGCTCATTGATAATCGAAGCTTTCCATTGTTCCACTCTTTGCTCTTACCTTGTGCGCGTGTGTGTGTATGTGTGTGCATGCTTGTATGCTTTCACTCACGCACTTGTGCACTTCACTTGCTCGCGGTCTTCATACCGGTCCTCACATCTCCACGGATTGACATTTATGAGGTGTATCTCCTCACGTTGGTACTCACCATTGTGCTAGAGTGACAAAGACTAATTTTGAAAGTCTAATTTTGAAAGACTAATTTTGAAAGACTAATTTTGAAAGGCTAATTTTGAAAGACTAATTTTGAAGGACTAATTCTGAAAGACTAATTTTGAAAGACTAATTTTGAAAGACTAATTTTGAAGGACTAATTTTGAAAGACTAACTTTGAAAGACTAATTTTGAAGAAAAAATTTTGAAATACTAATTTTGAAAGACTAATTTTGAAAGTCTAATTTTGAAAGATGAATTGTAGCTTACACAAAGTGGAAGCAGAACTCGGCATAATATTTCTATTAAAATGATGTTTTACATTTCATGTGTTTTACAAGAATAATATGAATCTACAATAGAAGCTGATCATAGCTTTCCTCAGGCTCAAGCATAATGGGATCCTCTAGAACATTAGAACACATCTCCTGCCTCTCTTGCTCCAAGATTGGCTCTTCAAGGTCAGCCATGTCCCTCGGTTCATCTGCAAGTGGGGGAACAGGCTCCCTTGAAGCTGGTTGGAATCTCTCCGTGTCTGCAATGTGCTTCCTTCCAACCTCTTGGTCTTCATCTGGGCATTCATTCAACCCATTGATTCTCATTCTAATGAAGCTCACTTGAGCATCATCCTTCTCCACAGCTATGCAGTGCCTGGACATCTTTAAGGAGCAAGCCAGAGTCGTTCCTGAAACAGAAGAAAACCACTTAGAGGCCAAACAACATCATGGCTAATGAGAAATGTTACAATTGAAATTACCTGTGCCCAAAAAAAGGTCTAGAACCCAATCATCATCATTGGAGAATAGTTGTAGCAATCTCATTATGAACTTTTGTGGCTTCTGATAGGGGTTAACCAATGTCATGTCCCCAGCTACATGATGAAGTTTCTTGGTAACGGCTAGGAACATGAGCACATTTGAGATCCCATTCTCATTGCAATGCTCCCTGACTCTCCTTTTGCTTACTTCATCATAATAGCCAACTGTGATGCATTTAGTGGAGCTCACAAACCTATGCAAAGGAGTGTGATTGACATTTGTCTTCACCCTGCCAATAAGAACTTTAAATGATAGAGCGCATCATTAAAGCCATGGAGATAGAAAGAAGATTACTTACCACATGAGGCACTCCACAGCATGACATCTTGACTTCAGAGCAGTTGAAACAGAGAAAGACTGGTCTCTGCTATGGAAAATTACTATCCTCCAAAGAGGAGACATAGTCAACTCTGCAAAATCAGTGACCATCTTCCGAATCTGAGGGTGTTTGAAGGGCTCATCGTCATTAACTGATCCCAACATCCTAAAACCATAGGGTATGTCTGCTATAAGAAGGGAGAAATGCTTTCTAGGCACAACATTACAAATATTATTTACATCACTACAGAATACATTGTAATATATAGGCCTAAGAGGGTCTAGGGGATTGGAGAAACATTTCAGATCAGGTTCATCATCAAAACCAATCTCCTTGGCTTTCAGTCTGGATTTCTCATGCCTTGCTCTTTGAATGTGAGCCACAAATGCAAGGGGGAAATCATCTACTAACTCTGTAGACTTACTTTTCTTTGGTTTCTGTAGAATAAACTAGAAATACAATTAAATGAGCTCTTCAATAACCCAAAGGAAACATAAGCAATCGATGCATGGCATTGATTTCGTGTCTGGGTCGATGCCAGACATCGACTTTCTACTGAAAGTCAATGCTTGGCATCGATATCTCGCATAACTCGATGCTTGGCATCGACTTATGCCGCCAGCTCGATGCGAGGCATCGACTTATCCCCTGAGGTCGATGCCAGGTATCAACTTATGCCACGAGGTTGATGCCAGGCATCGGCTTATGGCACCAGGTCGATGCCAGGCATCGACTTATGCCCCGAGGTCGATGCCAAGCATCGACTTATGCCCCGAGGTTGATGCCAGGCATCGACTTATGCCACGAGGTTGATGTCAGGCATCGACTTATGCCACCAAGTCAATGCCAGGCATCGACATTCAACAGTAAGTCGATACCAGGCATCGAGTTCCTACCAAAAGCCTGGCATCAAATTGGTTAGGTGAATCAAGGCATCTAGTCTAATAGCAAACCAGGTATGCTCTCTGAAAGAGAACCTACCCAATCATGAAACAGGATAAAATATTCGGATAAAGCTTTGTATAATGATGTGGTTGGATAGTCTGCTTGGACCTCTGTCCAAGAAAAGCAACCTAGACTCTTCATCATCACCTCCTGAATCTTCATGTATACTATATGACTACAGTCATAGAAATGAAAAATAGACAAAGTTAGACCAAAAACATGGGAGGAGGGAAAAAGGATATGAGAATAACATACATACTTATTTAGCTCAGTCACCATCTCCTCCAAGCTTAACTCCTTGGAGATTACCCTTGACAAAGTTGATATAATCAATGTATCATCTTTGATTCCTTGAAGGGCTCTCCATGGTGTCAGCTTCATGTCCTCAGGAGCCTCTTCAATTGAAAGGTCTACTTTCCTTCCCTTTCCCTTCAGATCAACTTGTGGGTCTGGCCTCGACTTCCGTTGCTTCTGGCCCTTGACCTCCTTGTTCTCCCACATTGTGAAAATCTTATTCTGCAGATCCCACATCTCACCTGTTCTGAATGCCAGTTGAAACCATGGATCATATTTTCTCAAAGCATCATACTTTCTATTTTCATCTAGTGCAATGCCAACCTCAATAAGGCATTGCTTTCGTAGATTGGGATGTATTCTTCCAGCCTCCTTCACGAGACAATCCTCGTATTCATGGTGGAAGAACCGAATTCTCTCTATGGAGGACATTTTTTGCCTGTAGTCATTGTCATTGTTGTGATCCCAAGCAAGAAGCTTGGCTTCCTCAGCTGTAAGACCAACATATATTTTGCACTCTACATACCTAAAGAAGAATGTGGTGGGGTGCTCCTTCACTAGCTGTCTACGGGCCTCTGTAGAGTGTGAACCACCAATCACATAATATGTATAATCCTCAAACAGACCCTCGTTGAACTCCTCTACAGAGCTGCACTCATTCGGATCCACCATGACAAGGAAAGGCACAACAGTAGCATGAGGATTTATCTTCATTTTCTTCTTAAGATTCTGCACATGCAAATTGTGTGGCTCCGTTATCTCAAGGGGCCTCCTCCCTGTGACTGGATCCATTGGTGGCCTATGGATGATATTGATTGGCAGGTGGAACAACTGCCCCTTCTTCACAAATTTTCTTCTAGCTATGTCCTCCCTCATCTTGTTCTGCTCAGTACCAAGAATACCCGAAGCAAGCTCTCCACCAGGTGCAACTATTATATCTTCAGAGCTAGAGCTTGAGTCAGAAGACTCCTCATCACCAATTCTCTTCTTTTTCTTCAGGAACTTCTTTCATTTATGGATCCCAACTTTATTTTGATGTTTCGAAAAGATTTCCCAACTAAAAATAAAATAAAAGTCTTTTTCTCTTGGAACAAGTTCAGGTTACGACTACGGATATTTGGCAAAGACTTTCTATTTATATACATATATAACATATCTATCTTATCAACAATAACAAGAGGAAGTTGAGAAATTTGAGAAGAAAAACTGAAGTAGATAATAAGGAGAGACAGGGAATAAGATAAAGATTCAAAGTCTATAAGTGACCTTTTTGTTAGTAAGCATATGCCACTATAACTGATGCCTTTGATGTTTATATTCTCTTAGTAGGAGATCGATATGAAGAGGGCAAGCCGATATAAACGTAAACAATAAAGCCTAATCCTTGAAATCTTAGTGTTGAACACGAACTAGCCGTCAGAGACGCGTTCAAACATCTATTCGGGTTCTTGGGGGTGGAAGGGGTCTGTTAAACAGAGGCCCTATACTTGATTTTCCCAAATCAACTCAACTCACTCACAAGACAGTTCGTCCAAACAACTCTGCTAATACCACTTTCTAACAGAAAACTCTAGTTCTTCCTTGCCAGACTTACTCACATAACAGTTCACTCACAGAGTATCGACTCATACATAGATTAAGACTCTTTCAGTAATCGATGCATAAGGTAAACATTACCATACACAGACTCATAGTAATACACTCAGCGAAAGTAATTCAACACTTAACTTACTCTGAATATTATCACAACACAATCTTTACCGAACAAGTACTGATAAACAACAAGACAAGAACGGGATCAGAATACTCAGAATTACTCAAACGCACACCATAGTAACGTTACAGATCAATCACCCAGACAGACAGTCTGGTGATCCCACTGATCGTCACTGAGAGTGTCTTTTTCATTGATTTATATAAAAGGTTACAACATTTACGCAATGAACTTTCGGTTCATGCAGAATATGAAAAAGGGCAGACTTTACAATTGCCAATCCGGCGGCCGACTAACACTGGCACGCACGGTGGACTCGAACCCGCAGGTTTACAGAAAATCTTAAGGCTCGTCAACTATACCTTCTAGATACATAGATCTTGCTAATCTAAAAGTCCGGGCAGTTTTCTTCTTCAGTGATTCTAACATCTGCTTCAAAATGTCTGGTTCTACAAGCTGGGCATCTATGCGTACTGAACTTAAGGAAATGACCTGGGTCATCAAAACTTCTGCTTGTGTCTGCAGAAAAGCTTCTTGTAAATAAAACTCATTTGACAGAGCTGCATCTCAAGTTACCTTCATATCTACAATCTGCTTTTCAATTTTGGAGAGTCCATCTTTTTGTACATCCAGTTGATACTCCCATCTTTCCAATTCTTGATTTTGAAACTGTATTGTTTTGTAATAAGCATCCCTTTCTCTTCTGATTCCTGATATCTCTTTTTGTAATTGAGCTTCCATGGTTAATTTGCGTTTAAGAATATTGTTTACTTCAAATAAATCAGACTTGCTTCTCTGGAGTTCTTCATTGGTCTTCTTAACCAAATCGTGCATCTCTTGCCTGCATTGTACCACTTCTTCAAGTTGCTGTCGAGTTTCTTCTAACAAATTTCCTATTGCTATTCGGGCATCCTCTTTATCTTGGACTATCTACTTCAACTTGACTAATTCGGCATCTGCAACACTCAATAACTCATCTTTCTTTCGGACTTCAGCCAGTGCTGCATCTCGTTAACTGGTTATTGTTTGCTGTTCTGCAAGTTTGGCTTGGAGATGAGTAATCTGGTAGTGCAGCTGATGATTTTCTGTTTTGACCGCATCTATCTCTTCCTGTAGAGGAGTGATGTTTGCTTCTAGGACATCAACCTTGTGTTGTAATTCATCCCGGATGTTATCAGTGACCTCTTTCATCTGTACTGGTAATTGCTGCGATAGCTGAATCAGCAATTGACTCATGGTTGCAAGCTCAGAAATCATGGGAATCGAAGGAAGCGGAAGATGAGGACGAGGTTGAGATGAAGATGCTGTGAGGAGCTGATGGGAATTTGGTGGGGAATAGTTCGGTGAAGAGGAAGATGAGTCGGGTGCGTCAGGTACAATGGGTGGAATGGGAATAAGAGGCTTGAGTGGAGGTTCAGGTGGAGGAGTGGGTTGTAGAGTAGTAGTGTCGAGCACCTTTTCATCGAGTTGTTGTGTATCATCAGCGTTGGCGACTGCAGATTCTACTGTCTTGATTATTTCATCAAAAATTTCTTTTATAATATGTTGTTGGTCTTCTTGCTTTTGCTGTTCTGATTGCTGCTGAGATTCCTCTTTAGTAGAACTATCTCCAGAGCTGGCGGTATCATCATGTTCTTGTTGCTGCTCCAAAGAGGACTGTGCTGATGAATCAGGATGCATGGATGTTGCTGTATCGTGGAAAGTTTCTTCTCTCTGTCCTTCTTCTTCTTTGTCATCTTCTTTCTCATCGGCGGTAGAACCTTGTACTTCACTGTCAGAGGAACTTATTCTGATTCTTTTGCGGCGGAGGAGATGGAAAATTTCTTCGTCATCTTCTTCATCATCTTCCAGTAGCTGTGCGGATTCTTCATGGTGCAGAACGGGTCCTCGGGGTGGTGGTTGTGCTGCTTGGATGACCGGAAATAGGAAACTGAGAATATGCGGTAACCTTGATCGTGGCATATCTCCCTTGTTGACCTGTTTGATGATTGAAACGCATTCTCTGTGAATGCGGCAGAAAAAGTATGAGGCAAAGTTTACAGGCTCTCGAGCAGCTAGATCTATTGTTGAGTAGAAAGGCCGCGAAATGCCATATGTGCGTTTCTGTAGGTTTAAGATAGCTACTAGGAATTGCAGGGCTGATCTTTCAGGCTCGGGGCGACAGAGGATTGCATATTCATTGGATGAATACCTAGGAAACAATTGGATCATTGTGGCTATTGGCAAATTCAGGCCATTGCCTCGACCTTCTGGAGTGAGTCGGAATGCATCAGCAAAGGATTGTAAAGTGATTACAGTACGAGAGGATAAGGAAGTTATTGGCCAACTCTGCTCCGTAGCAGGTGTGGCAGCGATAGCGGCGATGATCTAGGCATAGAAAGGGTGACAATCCACTGAATGCCAAGGCAATTCAGCGAAATTGGCCAACCCACAGACGCGCAGGAACTCACCTACATCAGCAAGGAGTCCTTCATGGAAGGCGGCGAAGTTTGCCAGAGCTTCCATGATACACAAACAATAGCAAGAACGAGAACACAATTGCGCAGGGTTTATAGAGAGCACAAACACACAAATCACACAGACACAATAGCGGTTAACAGTGGAAAAAAGAAGATTAAGTAGATAGTCTGCAGCGAGAAGCAATTGAATTCGTTAATCATCGCGCGATATTGAGATGATAGCCTTCATAACTTCGGTGTGCATGCATGAGCAGAATGATAATTCAAGGCATCTGTTGAACATAATTAGGTAGCAAAACAAGGATATTTACAGACTTATTTTATTAATCACGCAAAAACAAAATAAATAACGCGCAAAAAAAAAATGAAGAACACGTCAGCGAGAGTTAGATGCTTGATGATACGACCGCAACTTTGACCATTTATCACTTTCGGAAGATGAATTCCGGTCAAAGTAGTCAACTGAAAAGTAGCTCGACCTACTTGTTCAGTAATCCGGTAAGGACCAAACCATCGTAACTTGCATTTTCTAGCCGAGCGATTTGATTTCGCATGATAAAATAACACAAGCTGTCCTGCTGTAAAAACTGGAGTTTTAAGATACCGGTCATGAGTACGAGCTTGTCTTAACTGCATTTCCTGAATAGTCAGAAAACTTTCCCAGCGATGCTCATCTAGTTCTCTGAGTGTGTCCAACCAAAATGGCAAGGACTCTTTCGATAACAACTTCTGAGTGATGGCCACACGTAAACTAGGAATAACAACTTCCATTGGAGCTATGGCTTCCAGTCCGTAAGCCAGTTTGAAAGGGGTTAGTCCTGTTGCTACCTTGTATGTAGTCCGGTATGCCCATTATACTGCAGGTAACAGTTGATCCCATCTTTTCGGTGATTCCAGAATCAGTTTACGAAGCATATTCAACAAATTCTTGTTTGTACTTTCAGCTAAGCCATTTGCACGAGGATAATACGGTGAACTGAACTTATGCATAATCTGAAAAAGAGTGTGTGAGTAGTTTCATTAAATTATCAACAAAATGCGTGCCTTGATCTGTCACAAGCTCTAGAGGTAATCCAAATCTTGGAAATACATCCTTCATTAGACACTTTGCTACTGAAATAGCTGTAGAAGACCATAAAGCTCAAGCTTCTGCCCATCTGGTAGCATAATCTGTACATGTCAGAATATAACGATTATTACTGAGTATGGCTGGAGGTGTAATTGGCCCAATAAAGTCAAGGCCCCACTTCTGGAAAGGTTCTAAAGTTAAGACAGGTTGTAGAGGGAAGAAGTGGCGTTGTAACGGCTGTCTAGATTGTTGACAATTATCACAGTTTTTAACAAACTGAGATATATCTCTGTACATAGTAGGCCACCAAAGTCCACTCTGTAGAATTTTCCGGTGCGTTAAATCTGCTGCAAAATGTCCACCGAAAGGTATTGAATGTGCCAAAGCTATAACTGAGTTTACTTCATGTGGAGGAATACAATGAAGTAAAACTCGAGTGTGATCCATATAGTACAATTCTCCAGCAATTAATCGGAATCTGCGACTGTAAACTGCAATTTTCCTATGCATTGCAAGAGAAGTCTGAGTAGGAAGATATCCATCAATAAGAAAAGTTAATAGTTGATCATAGTAATTAAGTGTCACAGGGGGTTCTGTAGATTCATCGTTAGCAGGGTCAGTAACATAAATTGCAGGTGTGTTGTCATCAACACCGACCGGAGCTTCACCGGAATCCAACCTAGAAAGGAAATCTGCTAATGCATGTGCAGTTCCGGGTCAATGAATTACTTCGTAATCAAACTCTTGTAAAAGTAGAACCCAATGCGCTATACGACCACCTAAATGCTGCTGTCATACCAGATAGACAAGTGCAGCATGATCGACATGAAAAGTAAATTTACGGCCAAGTAAATAGTGCCGAAATTTCTTACAGAATATACCAAACCAAGAAATTCTCTTTCAGTGACTGAATAATTCTTTTCGGTAGGAGCAAGCCTTCTACTTGCATAATAAACAGGCTGAAACCACTTATCAGGCTGTTGCATTAAGACACTTCCAATGGTGATATCTGATGCATCTACAAAAACATGAAATGGGCGTTCTCAATCACGAGGTTGTAAAATTGGAACCTGTGTTAATAATCCCTTTAGTCGATCAAAAGCAATTTGACATTCCTGAGTCCAATCAAACTGTTTAGGAGTACTTGTGATTAAACGATTGAGTGGAATGGATAAATGAGCGAACCACCGTAAATGACGACCATGCCATCTCACTTGACCCATGAAGCACATTACTTCCTTTGGCGTAGTAGGTACAGGTGCTTCTAACACAACGGCAACTTTATCTGGATCAACTTGAATACCTTGTGCAGATACAATATGGCCAAGGAGCTTACCACAAGAAACCGCAAAAACACATTTGTTGGGGTTTAGGCAGAGTCGATATTCTCGGCATTTCTCAAAGCAACACCGTAAATGATACATGTGTGCTACCATCTTACCAAATAAAGAGAAATCATCAAGATATACTTGCATAGAAGAAGTAAGATAAGGGGAGAATATTTCTTGCATACATCTTTGAAAAGTGCAAGGAGCATTTCTTAATCCAAACCACATAATTGTGCAAGCAAAAACACCCCAATTGGTGATAAAAGCGATTTTCGGTATATCTTGCTCAGCCATTCTGACCTGATTATACCCACTGTATCCATCTAAGAATGAGTACATTTCATGTCCTGCTACTCTATCAAGCATTGTGTCAAGAAATGGAAGAGGAAACGGATCAGGCACTGTAGCTGCATTGAGTTTCCAGTAATCCACACATATTCGTAGTTGCTTGTTTTTCTTAGGAACAATAACAATTGGAGATATCCATTCGGCATGTTCTACTGGTACAATGAATCCAACTTTTAATAATCTATCAAGCTCTGCCTTTACCTGTGCTGCATAGTTAGGATTCATCCGGTAGCTGGGTTGTTTGATTGGTTTAGTTTCTGGTTTCAGCATGACCCTACGTTGATAGAGACGAGGTCAGACAATCCTTCCTTAATCTTGACAGGTCGTTGATTTACTTCATCTCCTAAATTATAGGTTTTCAACTGATCTTCTGGAACATAAAATTGACTAGGCTTTACTGGACCATCATCAGACTGTAGCATTTGTTTCAAAGTGGCTGCATCCTGAGCATCATTATCTTCTGTTTCTACCCTTTCAGTTACATGTATCACCGTACATGCTGACGGACTCCAGTTATCTACAATAGATTGTAGATCAATAGTGCCTAAGGAAATCAAATCAATGTTATTCTTCAAAAATTCTTCTTCTTCATCATCGGATAAACCATCCAACATGTGGACTGGTTCTGCTACATAAGGTCTAGCATGTAATTCACAAGGTTGAATAACATATAATTTTACAACATATTTACGGTTATTGTCTTTGAAAGTGAGTTTCTGTGCTGACCAATCCTGTATAACCTTCGCTTGTTTCAACCAAGGACGGCCGAAGAGAAGATTATAATCAAGACTAGACTCCAGTAGTTCTAAAACTACGAAAGTCATCTTAAAAGTTGTACCCTGCAAAGTTATCGGTACATTCCTTACAAGTCCTACTGGGTGGACTCTGGATTGGTCGGCCATTTTAACAAAAAACTACACAGGCTCAATTTCGGTCCATCCTAACTTCTTACAAAGTGCTGCAGTGGCTATATTTACACCAGACCCTCCATCAATTAGTACTTGATTAATCTTATGATTTTTGTACCATACCGTAATTAATGGGACCGAATGATCCACCATAGAGTCAATTTCCGATTGTACCGTTGCTGTTGCTGGAATGCAGGCAGACTCAGGACTGAACTGTTGCTGAAACTGTTGCCGAACTCTTGGTACTAATGCAAGTAACTGGCCAAGAGGGAGAGTAATGGATGCTTTAGATAAAATTTCCCATGCTTGATCTGCTTGATTTGTACTTTTCACCGATTTTGAAGACGATGCGTCGGTTACTAGGATTGACTCTTGCTCTTGTGCAGTTTCTTTAGACAGCGGAACTTGTGTCACCGGAATAGGATCTGGGAACACTGGAGGTTCTGTGGTGGTCCACTGACTAGCTTTGTCATACATTCTTTGCTGTTCTCGGATGCCTGGTTCAAATATTTCAGCTGCTGGTTGCAGTGGCTTACCGGATCTGGTCTGAACTACTGCAGCTTGTGTTTCTATTGGTGTGATATGAACCATATTTGTCATCGGGTTCTGACGTTCTTTCTTCCTTTGATCATATTCAGTTGCATCTTTACAGAATCTTCTAATATGACCAAACTCACCGCAAAAATGGCAGTGAGGTGGGGGAAAATTAGTTCCTTCCTGTGATGGTCCTGCCTGCCAGCGATTTGTATTGAAGTTTGTATTCCTCTGGCCTCGAAAATTTCTGTACCCTTGCTGCTGATTGTTTCTCATCTGAGGAGGTACATAGTGAGTGGCAGGCTGCCCCGGTTCCTGTTTAATTGCATTTATTGTAGCTGTTCCCTGCACTTTGGCGTTGTATGCACAATTTTCGATGGAATGTCCGGTCGTATTGCAGATAGCGCAAAACAACTGGTTGAGGGCACAAGTGGCACTGGTATGCCCTGAATTCTTGCACGTGGTCCAGTACATCTGCCTAGCTGGGTCTTCTACAACATTTTTGTTGGCTTTCAACCATTCCAGATCCTCGGTAAAACCTCCAACCTTATTCTCGAGCTGTAGGGCCATTGCAATAACCGCATCTAGTGTCATGGCTCCTACACATCGAATGATCATAATCTGCCGGAGCTACGGAGTTAAGCCATTAATAAGCCACTGAGTGATGACATCATCCGGCAAATTAGCATGTGCTGGCGTTAGTTGTCTCAAGTGAGTTCTGAATAGGGTGGCATATTCCTGCACTGTTTGATTCAGCTTTTGTCTATTGTTCTGCAGGTAATCAAAAATTTCTGCAGGATTCTTCTTTAGCCGAAATCTCTGTAGAAACGCATCTCTTACCGCTTCATAGGTGCCGAAATGATTGATATCATATTCTGCAAGCCATCTGGCGGCTTCATTAACTAGGGTCGACTGGAATACTATGGCCTTGTATGCCGGATCAGGAGGATGATTAAGTACTGCATAACTAATTTCAAAGGTTCGTACATGAGCATCAGGATCATCACCTGGAAATCCACCAGATTTTGTGTAGGTAACTCCTGTCGGAACCGGACGAGGTGGAAGTAGATGTTGTTGTTGTTGCTGCTGCTGTTGTTGTTGTTGGTGTTGTTGTTGTTGCTGTTGCCCACTCATGGTTGCTGTTGTATTGTTATTACCTCCAGAATTTTGAGGTTGAATTTCTTGACTGTCGGAATCTGTATCGTCAGCCTGTGCACTCTTCGGCTTGATAATATCGTTTAGTCTCTTCCGGATTTCAGCTTCAAATAAGCTACCTTCCTCCTTGATATCAAATGTAGGGAAGCTTACTCTGAATAGTGGTGACCGGAATGAAAATTCACGAGGAAATGGTAAACTGTCACCGGGAGACTGTGAATTCTCTATAACGGGGACCAAAATATCACCGAAATTTGTCGTATTTTCACCAAAACAAGGTACTGTTTCACTTTCACTGATTTCGTTGGCCAACACGTTTCTATCCTCAGACAAATTGAATCTTGACCAGATGGTGTTAAGTTAACTGCATACTACGTTTTGGTAGACTCTGGAGTGACTATATCTTCGACAGACTGCGCCGAAATTGCACTGGAATCTACCGAAATTGCAGTACGTTCCACCGGAATGCTACCGGAATTACTACTAACGTTCTTCACTTCCTTGACAATTGGGTTAAACTTATCTGCGCTTCTACTCCCTGGAGGCATCCGTAACAAATTAGGTATCGCCCAAGACTGTTGGTTTCTTCTATACTTTGGGTATGACTCACCGGAACGAGTAACCGGCATATATCACGTTTGCAATACTTTGCGTACTATTCTTTCTTACTATCGCTTCACAATCTTTCTTTCCACAATCACTCTGCAACACTCTGTTGCTACTTTCCGATAGTTAAGTTGCAACAATCTGCTGCCACTTTACCACAGATAAATGGCAACAATCTGGTGCCACTTTCCCACAGATAAATGGCAACAATCTGGTGCCACTTTCCCACAGACGGCACCAGTGTTAAACGCAAACTAGCCATCAGAGACGCGTTCAAACATCTATTCGGGTTCTTGGGAGTGGAAGGGGTCTGTTAAACAGAGGCCCTATACTTGATTTTCCCAAATCAACTCAACTCACTCACAAGACAGTTCGTCCAAACAACTCTGCTAATACCACTTTCTAACAGAAAACTCTGGTTCTTCCTTGCCAGACTTACTCACATAACAGTTCACTCACAGAGTATCGACTCATACATAGATTAAAACTCTTTCAGTAATCGATGCATAAGGTAAACATTACCGTACACAGACTCACAGTAATACACTCAGCGAAAGAGTAATTCAACACTTAACTTACTCTGAATATTATCACAACACAATCTTTACCGAACAAGTACTGATAAATAACAAGACAGGAACGGGATCAGAATACTCAGAATTACTCAAACGCACACCACAGTAACATTACAGATCAATCACCCAGACAGACAGTCTGGTGATCCCACTGATCGTCATCGAGAGTGTCTTTTTCATTGATTTATATAAAAGGTTACAAGGTTTACGCAATGACCTTTCGGTTCATGCGGAATATGAAAAAGGGCAGACTTTACAATTGCCAATCCGGCGGCCGACTAACATTAGCCAAAAGTAAAATTTCTTCTTGTAAAGTCACCAATGGCACTACTCCCAACAACTTTAATATCTAATCCAATTGGAACTCAACTTGGATATATTTTGATTTACTCATAATGCTAAAACTCAATGACTCATATCTAGTTTGAAATCAACTGTGTATCTCATCTTTCAAAAGTGAATCAAATCTTTGGTTCCCTTATTACTGTATATCTGAGTAATTAAGTACTTTAATTTTAGACTTTAAGTACTTTAATGTAATTTGATGTTTAATGCACTTTAATGAACTTTTGATTTCATATCTACTTGATGTGACATTTGATGTGACATCTTCACTTGATCTCGGACTTCTACTAATTTAAAAAGGTAATTCATCTTCAGTCTTCTTTGAACTGAGTGAAGATGAGCTCAATCTTTTGAGTGGATGCTTGGGCATCAGCTTCCTCTGCTCATATTGATTCATTGTTCTGAGTTGACCCTTTCCTCTTAAGTGATGATCCCTATGGTTTAGAACGTGGTGATGATCATTCTATGTTTTCTGTTGAGTCATTTAAGTTATCCAATTCACAGTGCAATGTTGGTCAACCAAATGCACCTCTTGATCTCCCATCTGATCCAACCATTGATCTCCCTTCTGACTCAAGTGCATGTGGAGCAACGCAAAGGCAAAGCAAGCTCAATCTATGTTTTAAAAGAAGGCCTCGTGAAGTAATTCAAAAAAGATTTAAATTTCTTACTTCAGATAGACAGATTGCATTGGATATTGTGAAGCATTATTGTGGTTTGAAATGTTTGTACAATTTGGGAATGAAGAACCTAAGAGATAAATTCCTCCATTTAGATAGTGAACGGCAGGATATATACCTTGTTTCTCACATGCAAATGATTGAGGATAACATGTCAGTAACACGTGTTGCTTTTGAATATTTCTTTAGTCAAGGGATGCGATGTTGTAGGGCTGCATTTAAAATTGCAATGGGTGTGGGAAATTTTAGAATACATAGGGTTCAACAGGGGCTTATGCATGGGGATCGCATTTTGGATACGTTCCATGTTGGGACCAAAGGATCTGTTGGACGTCATGCAATGAATTGGATGATGAACTATTTTAGCTTGCATTATGAGGTTATGCCTACAACTGGAAGGTTGCACTTGTCAGATAACTTTACTCGTCGAGAGGGATTTCAAATATATAGAGAAGACATGGAAAATAGAAATGAGAAGTATGTGTTGTATCGTCACTTTACTCGACTATGGAAGCAAGAGTTTAACAATGTGTCTATTCCTCGTAAAGTTAGAATGGGTGAATGTTCAGTTTGCGCCACATAGGCTCTTAGGGTCAATGCTTATACATAGACACATAGGTTAATACATATACTCACACTTCTCATGGGGATAGTTATACACCTCATTCACATCAATGCACATGCATACACATGGGCTCATTTTCACATGCACATCATACCCATGCACACACATACATCTCAATCATAGTCACATTCACCCATGACCCTTAAGGATGCAAAAACAAACATACCACTAACACATAGGGTATAACTTAGAAACACATAGGATAATACTTATAAACATATTCACCTATGCACACACATACATATGCACTTATACTAACTCACATTTTGTTCACATATACATTAAAATGAAGGTTTCAAATAAAAGTGCAAATGGACATTAAGTGGAAGGTGCAAAGAAAGATTCAATTGGAGGTTTCTGGTAAGTGCATATTTCCATCTTCTTTAGCCTGCAAATACGAAAGAGAGAGATTAGGGAAATCAGCAAATCACATGGAGCATATTTTTAAGAGATTTAGAGATCACCACTCTATAAGGAAATTTTAATTTTTATGAATGTCAGTCAGAGTGGAGAAATCCTTCCGACAACGTCTTCCTGAATTGACAATTATTAGGTGGATCTCCTCACATGAATACTTATCATTGTGCTAGAGTGATACAGGCAAGATCAGTTTATGCAACCACATAAGCGAGCTTAGTTTGGTCTATACCTAGCTGAGACTAATAACATGACCATCGCTCTCTTGATCTCGATCATTCACCAAATCTAGGCCACTAATCAAAGATGGCCTTGCAAGACAATTCTCAATGGATATTGTGCTCTCACTCATATTATCTATAGATGTTTGGCCTATGATATTCCCATTTGAAGAGCCTTATCTTGGAACAGAGTCCAACAGTTCAAGAGAAAAAAAGCCTCAGCATCCCAATCTAAGAGAATGAGAGGATCTATCCCATGTGCATAATTTAGAGGAACTACTTTGACCTTTGACATCTCACTAGTAGGAGAACGTCTACTATGCCCTTTCACACTTAGACTACCAAGGAGAAGCACTGATGGCACCTCCCAATGATCAACAGGTGGTTCCACGTGTACACACAGACATGGAATTTCTAGGGTTGATTGGTCTCGAGGACTTAAGTAATATATATTTTGAATAGTTGCTACAAGAAGTAGACTTTGGATCAGAATTAGAAGGTGAAGAAGCAAGTGACAATCAACAACACCAATAGGCGGAAGAGCAACACTAAGGACAACAGTAAGAACAAGAAGAAGAAGAAGAAGCAGGAGACAAAGAAGAAGGAGAAGATGAAGAAGAGGAAGGAGCCCCTGCATATACTGTACTACTACGTAGATTACACAACACCATAATGAGTGTACATGCAAGGGGCCGACTCTCATTCCATACCGTAGCAACGATGTGTGTAACTTTTGAAGCCATCAACACTATGCTACAAATTCCTTGCCCCCAATATGATGAACAATGAATCAACACCATGCCAAGACAAGGAAATAATATACAAATCTTGATCTCACAATTTGAAGCAACTATGAATCAGGAGGCAACATTGATAGCTACCATTGACCTCTGAGTAGAAACCTTCATATAAACCTCACTAATCTCACCTCCTCACCCTCCATTCTGGTCGAGAACCCAAGAAACCCAATCCACAGCCATGATTGTCGAAACCACCCAACCGGAGGAACACATCTTCCAAACCCCACCCCATTCATTGGACAACATTGTATATACCATTGAAGTAATGAGCTCAACACCCTCTTTTAGTTTCCATGCCCCTGTATCCCATGACGAATTATTCTCCTCTATCACCAATCCTTTGTATACTACCTCCACCTTACTTGAACCTACCCTAGGCCACCCACTAAAGCACCTTGTCTGAGATTACCCAGCACCAACCACCACCTTGTTAGGAATCCTTGCAACACAACCCACCCAAGCTATTTTTCCTCCAACAACCTATTCATCCATATTTTCTTCCATGTTCCCACCCCCCACCACCATCAAAAACAATCTCACCTTGGGCATCCTTCTTTGATTCCATGTTCTGACCACCCCCTCCAACTACCTTGTAGCACGGTCCTTCTTCATTTGGATCTTCTTCCATTTTCACTAACACCACCAACATTGCACCTATCATGCCTATATTTATGGTAGAATCATTACACACTTCCACCTCCGATACCATGGACATATCACCACCCACTGTACCTCCCACACCTCCCACACTTCCACCTTCTTCCATTCCCCCTCCACCAATATCACTGGCACTCACAACTCTATTATGCATGGCATCCACTATTTTCTTCCCCATTTCCCTTTCCTCTGCATTTCCATCTCTACAAACTACATCTATGCATTTAAATGATGTTTTTAACACCATGATTCAATGTGCGAAATTATTAAGATAGGAGTATCAACACTTGGAAGAGTGTAATGAAGTAGTCACCACTAAGTCCACTCAACTATAGGAATGAGTGACATAGCTAGAAGAAAGGAACAAAACTTTACAGGAACAATACAATACTTTACAACAAGCCCATTATGAACTCAACTCTGAACTTCACATGGTGGATCAAGAAGCATAGAAGGAAATGCAAATCCACTTGCATGCACATATGGAGAGGAATGCGAGACTCCATCGAAACATGGCTCTCTTGTTAACACACATGGTAGTAGCACTGGAGGAGAATACACATTTCCAACAACAAAACCAAGATAATCTGAAGGCAGCAATAGAAAGTTGTTGATATATTTAGGTAGTGATGTGTGTGAACACACTAGGACCGTCGGGGCACTTTTTTCCCTCTTTAGGAGGTTTTTTTTCCTCGGCTTGTATATACGCCTATTGCCCTAATGGGCTACTTATCTTTGTACATTCTCTAGTAATACATTCACTATTGTGTGTTTGTGATCCAAGCTTATTCTTCTTCCTTGTGTTGTTCGCGTGCTTCAGCAGACGTCTATCTCCAACAATTGGTATCAGAGGAGGTCATCGCTTCATCTAGGGCGCCGTCGACACTCCTCCATTTGCAGTCTCAGAATCGCACGAATTTTGGTGAGCATACTCAACATGTTTCTGAGATCAAAACAGCTCTGCCTTGTGGTGCCGAAATTGCAATCTGAGCTCGTTTCGGCCTTCGAATGCACTATCGCAGTGCTTGTGCAGGCTATTTTGTCTTTTTGTGCCAGAGGTATATACCAGTTTCTGTTCGCCAGTTTAAGCGTCTCGAAGTCTGCTACATGTTTATTAGAATTTGTCTAGGCAGTTTCGTTCAACTTTTTGAGATACAGTCAATTTTCTGCATCAAGGTATTTTAGTCACCGGCCATGGCTGAAAGCAGTGATGTATTCTGTATGTTGGCTGTTGAGGATAAGTTGGATGGCACCAACTACCCATTATGGGCTTATATGATGCAGCATGTATTGGTTGCAAAAGGATTGTGGAACATTGTGCAGGGTGTTGAAAGAGGTCCTCTTACACCTATAATGACAGGTACTGCAAATACAGGTGTTGGAGCTGATGAAGATGGTGTCGAAGATGATATCCCGCAGATTCCTATTCATGCTGCTGTTTCTGTTGCACCTACTGCAGAGCAGATTCGAGGGGATGGCAGAGATGCCCAGACACATGCATTGATAGCTTTGTCTATCAAACGTGCCATTAATCCTCACATTCGCTCTTGCAGAACAGCTAAGGATGCTTGGGATACACTTACCCCATTGTACCAAGATAGGAATGAGGCTCGTGTTGGTTACCTTCGAAAACAGTTGGAGAGTGAGCACATGAATGAAGGTGATTCTATGGACAGTTTCCTAATGAAGATCAAAGATTTGAAGGAACAATTGATTTCTGCTGATGAGGTTATACCAGATAGCTCACTTGTGAAGACCATTCTGAATGGTCTTCCTGACTCATATCAGAGTTTTGCTTCTACTCTTCGGTTGATGATGAAAGGCAATCCAAATGCCTTATCATTTGAGGAGTTAGTCTCTGTTCTGTTACAAGAAGATCAGTCCAAGCAGAATAGGTCCATTATGCGCGTTGCAGGTCAAGCTTTCTTAGCGAGTCAGAAGGGCAAAGGAAAATGGAGCTCTTCTACTAGTAAGCAGAAATCTGCAAGTGCTGCACATTCGAAGAACCAGGATAAAGATAAGAAAAAATCAGAAAAACAAAAATTGTTCTATAAGTACTGTAAAGGGAATGATCATATCATAAAGAACTGTCCAAAACTGGCTGCTAAAGAGGCAAAGAAGAAAGAGGCTGGAATGGTTGTTGTAGAGGCCTCTACACCAAAAACAGAGTCTGCAAATCTTGTGCAGGAAGAAGAATGGGCGTTTACTACTGTCTGCAGTTTTGACCCATCTTCTCATGAGCAGTGCATGACTGTAGTAGACTCAGATGTTTGGTATTTTGACAGTGGGGCAACCAAACATATTACCTCTCAGCGCAGTTTCTTCTCTTCACTCGAGCCTGCCCCTACAGGGAATATTGTTACATGCGCCAACAACTCCTCTTATCCTGTTATGGGAGTTGGTAAGATCGTTTTGACTACTATTGATGGTAGTTCTTTCACTTTGTCAGATGCTTTATTTGTGCCAGGGATCAAAAAGAACCTGTTATCAGTTTTTGCATTAGCCAAGATTGGCTTGGTTGTGAAATTTGTTGATGACAGGTGTACAGTTCATGATCTGTCAAATGGCGATGTGATTATTGCTTCTGGCATTTTATGTCATGGGATGTATAAGCTCATAGACTATGAAAGATCTGTAAATGATTTGGCATGTGCAGTAAATGATTTGTAGGCTATGTCAGATGCAAAGCTTTGGCATGCATGCTTTGGTCATCTGAATTTTGCTAGTTTGCTATGCCTGCAGAAATCTGAAATGGTGTCCTCGTTGCCCAAACTTGAGGCACCTGGAAAACATGTTTGCGAAGGCTGTATTTTGAGCAAAATGCACATCTTCTTAATTCTTGTTTTACATTTTCTGGGCGTGATGCATTTGTTTTGCTTTATAAGTCGGGTTGCCATGCACGCCACCAGTGGAAGGTATGAGGATGTGATGCTTCAGTCTTCGATCTGGACCTTCCAAAGATCAAGAGGTTGAAGCACCCTCTTGTGGTTTCGAAACCGCTGGATATCTTCTTGCACTTCTTCATGGATACTTGTTGGCCCTGGTTCCTCCTTCCACCTACGTGCTTTTTCCTTGATATGTGCCCCTGCGGGGCTCTGTGCAGAGATGGGTGTTGCGTGCCCCTGTGGGGTTCTTGCCGAGATATTTCTTAATAAAATATCTTTTTATTGAAGCTTTTTTCTTTGTCTTCTTCTTTTCTTCTTTTTGCTTGATTCTCCCTCAACACTGCCCCCCTCCTGGACTCTGTCGTCCCTGACAGGCTTGGACAATCGACGGGCGTATGTTCTATATACTTTTTGCTCTTTGTCATTAAGCAGATTGACTTCACGTATCATTAGTTGTTTCTACTGTTCTGCCTTTACACCGTCATGGGGTGGCTGTCTATGGTCCGTGAAGAAGCTCAGTTCGTATGCCACTAATCTGGCATTCAGGTTGGAGGACATCTTTAAAAAGACTTCTGAATCAATTTCAAAAAATCCTGTAAAGAATGCTTCTTCGAATGTTTGCATATATGTACTGGGCAAGAACATCAACCTGGAATAATAGGCCATTATGGTTGGTCGGCTAGGCATAACAAACAGATAAAAAATGAGGATCTCTGTGCCCTGATTAATACCAATGAAATTCAAAAATGTGTAGGCCGCATGCTTGTAGACCTTCAATACTGTAAGTATCATACTAAGTATTTTATTTGTCATTTTGACAGTTAAGTCTGGTACGGTCGCATAATTCTACAGCCAAAATTCGATGGTCTTGACCATATACTTTTCTGTAGGCAGACTTGGAAGCAGAGGGTAATTTAGCCACTGTTTATTTATAGCACCGTTCTTCTACATTTCCAAAAATTCCCTGGTTTCTCTTTGGCATGGTATAGGACAAAATGAAGGGTTTACCTATAGGAAATACGGTGCTGCTTGCCAATGCACCCGTAGTGTAGGATGTTTCTCGAAAAACTTCCTTCTCCAAACCGGTTGTGCAGCGTCAAACTCTTCCTGAGTGTAATTGAACGCATCATGTTTGAAGTTTAGCTACTCATCTGGACTTTTCTTTGTAATCTTCTTTATATATTATCTTGTTTTCTCTTTCAATAATCTGTACGGAATGTTGAAAGGCTTCATGATCTGTTCCAATTCTTTACTCTTGATCTTTGCTTCTTTCATTACTTTGATTACTTCATTTTCAAAATTTTCTGTCAATCGGGACACCACTAGTGCCCTCTCCTTCTGACTTATTTCTCTACCTCGTCAGTAGGATTTTCCTTAGCTGGCTCTACTAGTGTCCCGATCGTTGCGCTTTGTTTGACTTGGATTTCTAATTGCACTATACGTTCAGTTTTCTCTTTACTTTCCTGCATGGCTGCTCTGAGTGCTTCCTTTGCGGCAAGCAATTCATTGCCAATTTCTGCTATATTGTCCATGTTTTCGTTGTAACTTCGTACTAGTTTGGCGTTCACATTTTGTAATTGCATTTTCAGTTCATTTGTTTCATTGGTGTACTTTCTTTCCCACTCTTCTGCTCGGGCTTGCTCTTGCTTTAGCAAATCTGCATATTTTGCAACCTGATCTCTTAATTCTTGCTGTGCGGTTTCTGATGTCTCCTGCTTTTCAATGGGCTGATCATAAGGTAATGACTTCATCAGTTCTTTATTTCTATTTCGTAAAGTATCATTCTCCTCCATGTACACTTTTAGTTGTGTTTGAAGCAGATTGCTTCTAGCTTTTATTCTCTCCTTGTCTGCTTCACTGGCTTCATGTAATCTTTGTAGATCTATTAATTGTGTGCCTGGAGTTGGTGATGCTGGTTCATCAATGTATCACATTGTGTTTTTACATTGAGTAACTCCGTTTCCTTAGTTGTCGTTTCTTTCTGGGCCTGGATGAGTTGTGATGACAATTGTTCACTCATGATTTGGATTGACTCTTTTCCCTCATGGCCTTATCATAATCTGCATCTATATCCATCATCTGTTGTTGCGTGTCCATGGCCGTTTGGATCATTTGTTTTACAACCGGCTTTAACTGAGTAACATCCACATTTAACCAGGTCTTAGGAATATTTGGTTCTGCTCCTGTTGTCACATCTTTTCCTTGTGCTATGTGTAATGTAGTGTCATGGGGCTGCCTAATGTGGAGTTGTATGCTTGGCTCAGCCTCCATGTGATTGATTTTGCCTTGAGGTGTGTCATCGGGCACCTCGAATACAATTGGCTCTTTGTTTTGTAATATGTCTGAGTCCGCGTTTACTGGAGTTTGTATCTCCTCTTTGATAGGGGGCCTGGGGGCTTCATTATTCACGGGGACTTCTTTCACACTTATCTTCGATTGGTCATTTAGTTGAATCATGTGCACCTTATCCCCATGTTGTTCAATATTCTTTGCTTGCGACTGTTGGTTGTCAGGTGTGACTTCAACTTGATTAATTTCCGTCCAGTCTTCCTCGTGAGTTTCTGTTCTTATATCAGTATCCAATGTATCTTTCTCAGGACTAGATTCTTCGTTGGAGCTTGAATCATTTAAGCCCAATGCTTTATATCTGGCAGCTTGTTCTGGGGTCTTTTCTTTACTCCGTTGTTGCTTTTCTTGACTTGCTTGTCTGTAGTGATGACCTTGAACATTCAGATTCACTTGCCCTTGCATGTACTGATGTGTCTCTTACAGAGCAGCAGAGAGATCTCTCTTGGTGATTGGCATTTGGACTATAGGAATCTTTGGTAAACTGTGTGTCTGCTTTGATTGGGGTGTAGCCTGGGCTTCCTCCTCTCTGAGGCGCTTTGTACCCCTCATGGGTTTCTGTGAACTAGTTCCTGCTTCTTCAACAGCACAACTGCTTTCTTTTTCTTGGGGACCGTAGCGGATTTGGCATATTGCGCTAACCCCTCTGAGGTTGGCATCTCACGGAGACAATTTTTCATATCGAGGGCTTCGTAGATAAGTAAGGTTAACGCAGAACTGCCATTTAGAAACTTCTTCTGACCCCATTTCTTCTTGGCTTCAAATAATCTTTCTTGGACATAAGGAGTCATATTCACTTTGTTTCCAACTTGTTTCATTGCATGAGATAGTAGTTGTACAACAATCTTTTGCGGGGCTGTGTATCTATGCATACTCGGGAAACAAAAGTGCTGATGCTCTAAGCGGACAACATCTTCAATATCTGTTCTGTTAATATCCAAAAAGGATCTCTTTTTTGGGTCATGACATTCCTCTTTGACGTTAGTGATTCCTTCTTGATTCCATCCAAAAGCTTTGTTGATTAACTCATGAGTGAATTGAATTGTTCTCCAAGTACCCACTGTGTCCAGTACTCTTGCTTCAGGAACTGATATCTTCGTCGTTGTAGGCTGCAGTGTGTTCATCACTTGTGTACATCTTTGAAAATCTGGTAGATAGGTACTCTCAGAAATGCGTCTATCCCTGCTTGTGTCCAGACATCCACCATGCGAGGTAATCCTTGTCTAATAGTCTTGAAGTCTTGCGACATAATAGGGAAGTAGTGATCCCTATCCATGATCTTTATGGTTGCCATGAAAATAAGGTCCGACACTGGTTGGTCATCAAGAAACCAATGACCTCTTGCTTTCGTTATTGATTCCAATGGAAGAAGTTGCACCTCTTCCTCTTGCGTAGCTTCAGAATTGGGAGATGCCATCTGCACTCAATTGATGGCAGTAATTAGTCACCGAATAGTATTTAGAATCATCCTTCATTTATCCTTTATTAGATTGGCAATTCTCCTCGTGAATGGTGTCGTCCCTTTCCCATGGGTGTGAGAAAGGTAATACCTGGATTTTTCCATATTTTAGGTATTTTTATATTTTCTTCTGAAAAGAAAAACAGAAAAGTTAGGTCATAACCGAAGCGGTTATTACTTTTTGAGTGATTTTCTTAATGTATGTACAAGTGCTCTCCTATTTCCCAAGAGGAAAATGTGCTTGACTATCTTGAAATAGAAGAAAGATGTGCCGAATGCTTGGCCTTGTAATGTGGCCCTATCATGCATACTTTGGGTCCTGATAACTCCAAATGTGTGCAACTTGAAGTATTTGGATGATGCATGTAGCTTGTCTTGTCTTTCGGCATCCAAATCTGCTTTACTCTGTTGGGACGTATTGTATCCCGAACATGCCTGATGAATGTGGTGCTTCTCATGTTGTACGTCTGCTCTATCTGCTTTTTGAATCTCGGACTGGCTTGTGTTGCAACTACAGACTCCTTCTCTTTCCTGTAGCTCTTCTTCTTTGGCTGTTTTGCCCTTAGACCATATTGGTTCTCCTTGTGCAGTGGTTCATCGTTTCGGTTTAGCGTCTTTGGAGCATATGATTTTGGAATCCATATTTGCACTCGATCCGGTTGGGCGGCTACTACTTTCTTTGGAATCCATATCATAGCAATTCGTCGTTGACCTTGGTGTTCAAAATGATTTGCCTTCTTGTTTGATTGGTCTTTCTGATGTCGAAGATGTTCCTGTTGTTGAAGATATGCATCCGTTTGATCCTTCGTTATCCAAGCTTGTTTAGTGTACGGAATAGGGTATAGTCCAATAGGTGTAGACTTGGGATGATCCTTGGAATTAGTCTCTCTTGCGCTTGGTTCTCCATTAGGGCTGTTTTCAAGTGAACTGACACTCTGGTGACTTGCTAAACTAGAAGATGGAATGCAAGCAGAATTCTGTGTCTCCTCATAGGAAGTACAAGAGGAAGGCGTTTCCACAGTGCTGGTGAACATACATTCATCATCATGTTTATGAGAGTGAGCTCGCGGATCTATTTCTTCAGTTTTGATTGGTCGTTCGCCTAGCATGCTAAATACCTCTCGATGTCCTATCTTTGCTGAGATGTATCCTAAGGCCAATTGAATGGTCACTTCATATTCGTATATCCAATCTTGACCTAACACTACGTCTTCGAGGAAGTCATGATCATGACACACTAATAGCTTCTGTTCCATAGTGTTGTTGCCAAGATGTAGAGGTAAGGTGATTTCACCTATACATTGAGTAATTCCTCCCCCTATTCCTCTCAATTGTGCCCTGAATGGCCGTAATTCCTCTTTGAGTTTTTGAGTCAATGAAAGTTTGATACAACTTATTGTGGCTCCTATATCAATGAGAGCATTCACTAAGTGATACTCCTCCTTTCTAGCTCCCAAATTCAAATAAGGCTGTGTCCTTTGTCCTAGGTTTTCAGTGGCTCTAAGATTAACCATTGGGATGAGTTCTTCTCCTAGTCAATATCTCTCATCTCTCTCTCTCTCTCATCCACTCCTTTCGTTTCTTAATTTGTTCTAGTGCTTCCTGTCTCGCTTCTTCTCGTATCCTTTCCTCCTCGATGCGTCTATTCTTGCACTTGATTAATCGTGATATTGTTTCTTCAGTCAATGGTTCTAGATATTTTTTCACTCGACACCCACTAATATAGTTTGGTAATACTTCTCCCTCTAAGGTTGCTAAGCTGATGGCTCCACTTGTCGATATACGATTGATGATTAATGGGCCATATCCTCTCTTCTGCAACTTCTTAGCGTGTTGTTTCAAGGTATATACCAAAACTAAATCTCCTTCCTTCAAATTTTTGTCTTTAATGTGAGCATCAAAGTAGGCTTTCTGTCGCCGTTTAGCAGCATAAATGCCTGCTACTGCTTGTAACATAGTTTCGTGAAGCTTTTCTATTTGATCCAATTGAGCTGATAGTTCATGTCCCGTCCACTCGTAAGTGGTAAAGGAGTAGTGCCTATGGCGGTTTTGTAGGCTACTCGAAATGCCCGTAAAGTATGATGTAATTGCTTATCCCAATCAGATCTACCATTGTTAAAATTTTTTGTGAGAACTGTACACAAGATTTTATTCGAACTTTCGGCTTGTCCATTGGCTTGTGGGTAATAAGGAGTTGATTTCTTATGAATTACCAAGAATTCATTCAGTAAGGCTTCTATAACTTCATTCACAAAGTGCGTACCTCTATCACTCACAATTTCTATCGGTAGTCCAAATCTAGTGAAAACGTTCTCAAAGAGAAACTTGGCCGTAGTTCTTGCGTCATTTTTCTTGGTTGCTTTGGCTTCAACCCATTTGGTCAGATAGTCTGTGGCTACAATTATATATTCGGCATGGGATCCTTTCGCAGGTGGGCTAATAGGTCCTATGAAGTCTATTCCCCATTTAGTGAGAGCTCTGGCGCTCATCATGGGTCTCAATGGCATCTCATCTCTTCTAATTAGATATTTTGTTCGTTGACAAGTATCACATCATTGCACATATGTTACAGCATCTTGATGTAGAGTTGGCCACCACATTCCAGCAAAGAGGATCATTTTTGCTGTTTTATCTACAGAGAAATGTCCTCCTGCAGCTCCTGTATGTGCCATCTCTAAAACAACAAGATATTCGTCTTCATGAATGCACAATTGTAATTGATTATCTCTCCCTCGCTTGAAAAGTTGTTTTCCTATAATGGCATAATCCTTGCTCTGTTCTACAAGTGCACGTTTCCTTGCTGGGGTGGCTCCTTCTGGGTATTCTTGGGTCTTTAAGAATTTTACCAGAGGCATGCTCCATCTCGGTGCTACTGTGGAGTAGCATAGAGTGGAGTTCTCTTCTAGATTTTGTTCTTGACAGGTTTGGTAGGCTGATACATAGTTATGAGCATCCCTCTGCATGGTTGGCCAATATATGCCTAATCTCCTCAGGGTTTGCCATGTTCCATTTGCATTCAAATGAGTTTTCCATTGATTTACATGTGCTTTTTGAAGCCACATTTCCTGTTCCTCCTCTTCAACACATCTCATTAGTAATCCACTTGAATCTTGGTGATACAAACTTCCTGCAATGATATGAAGGTTTTTAGTCTTCCAAAGGTCTTGGGTTCGGTTTGGTGTGATCCCATCTTTAGGTCCATGCATGAGTATAGGGATCAACTTTTCTGCCCATTGGGAACATACTTCCACGTTAAAAAGGTACGTATCTGGCAAATCATTTGGTACTCCTATGGGTGGTTCTCCATGGGTCATTCTTGATAAGTGATCTGCTCTTATGTGGGTATTTCCTTTCTTGACTACTACCTCAAAATCAAATTCCATTAGCAATAAAAACCATCGTACTAGTCTTCCTGTATTGCAAGGTTTATTGACTAAGTACAGTAGGGCTTGATGATCAATGAAGAATTTGAATTTGTTTGCCAACAGGTAATGTCTGAACTTTTTCACTGCGTACACCATCCCTAGGCCTTCTCTCTCAGTTGTGGTATAATTGCGCTCTGCTTGATTTAATTGTCTACTGGCATAGGCTATAGGGTGGTTTAGCTTTCCTATATCTGCAGGTTGAGCTAAGATGCAACCAATGGCAAACTTGGAAGCATCCACATGAATGTGAAATGGCTTATTCTAGAGTGCATAGAGAGGTCTAGCAATTATGGCATACATATGTATAAATCTTCGGGAGTATCCACAGTGTCCCATAAATGCTTGTACTTCTTTAGCAGTCTTTGGTCTTGGTAAATCCAGAATTACTTTGATTTTGTCTTCATCAGTTGAAATTCCATTTTTAGAGACAATATATCCTAATATTTTTCCTTGTCGAACCATGAAGACACATTTTTCTGGGTTGAGGCATACCCGATATTGTCGACATTTGGAAAAGATCTTTTCTAGTTCAGGGATGTGCTCTGATCGTATAGCTGAATAAGTACATAGATCATCCACGTATACCTCCATACTCTTTCTCAGGAACTCTTTGAATACATGGCACATCAATCTTTGGAAGGTGGCTGGGGCATTAGTTAGACCAAAAGGCATGACTCTAAAGGCGTATACTCCCCATTCAGTTGCAAAAGCGGTTTTATGTTGGTCCTCAGGAGCAATGGCTACCTGATTATACCCTGAAAAGCCGTCCAAAAAACTATAAACTTCCTTCCTTGCCACTCTTTCCAACAGATGATCCGTAATGGGTAATGGGTAACTATCCCTTATGGTCGCGGCATTTACTTTCTTCAGATTGATGCACACTCTTAACTTCCCATTCTTTTTCGGTACAACCACCAAAGGTGATACCCATTCCGTGTGTTCGATCTCGTAAATGAATCCAACATCTAACAACTTATCTATCTCTTCCTTTATCTTTGCTGAATACACATCATTGTATGTATACGGTCTTTGTTTAGAAGGTTTGGCTTCAGATGTCATGGGGATTCTATGGGCACATATAGATGGATCTACTCCTTTCAAGACCTTATAGGTCCAGGCAAAGACATCCTGATATTCCCTTATGAGGCGTATTAACTCTTGTTCTTCCTCCATTGAGACATCCTGTCCTATGAAAGTACATCGTTCTTCTCCTTCCTCTAAGGTTACTACTATCTTTTTGGTTTGTTCTTTATTGTCATATGCTATTCCTGGCTGTGCTTCTCTTTTAAGCATTTGAATAGCAATTTTTCTCTCTTCTACTTCATATTTTTTGAAGTGGGCTGGCACTTCAAACTGATCTTGTGGCTTGTTTTCTTCACCTTTTGGTTCTTTATCTAACTCCAGCTCTTCTTTCTGTGTAGGTTCCTGGTTGTTTTCGTTAGCTGTGACACCTATTTTTTGATTTTCATCCTCTGGTTCCATTGGTTCTTGCTCCATCTCAATGCTCTCATAGTCCTCCTTCCATTCTTTCTCTATCACTTCTCCTTCTTCAGCCTCCTGAAGGACTACCACATATAGACTAACGCCATATCCTTCCTCATCAATACATTCATTCATAGTTATTACTTCTTCGTTCACACATACATCGAGGGTCGCTAAAATCTCCATCCAACCGTGAGGTTCAAACTCTTCATCCAAAAAGACTTGAAGCATGTAAGCTGGATCTTGTACAGACCTAGCTACTCCTTGCCTTTGTTGCCATCCCTTTCTCCTATCCTCTTCCTTTTTTGCAGTTTGGCATATCCATAGATGAGTGTCCTTGTTCATCCAAGATTGGTCACTAGAACCTATGCTGTGAATTGATCGATCGCCTTCCTCCTTATGAATTTGATTCCATTGTAAGGGGGGAACATCTTGATATGTATATGTGTGGAGATTTATTCTCGTGGTGGTTCCTTCATGCTGTAGGTATACAACATCTTTTCCCCAATCTTGCACAACCTTTAGCTGTCTCATGAAAGGTCTCCCAAGTATCATTTCATAATTGCTCGCCCTTTCAAATTGACATATTGCTAAGGTGTGTTCAAATTCAACTCCGCATGTGGTAAAAACTACTCATTCCAATAATCCCAAGGGTCTTTCTGTGTGTCCGTCTGCCATTTGTATCTTCATGCGCGTTGGTCTTAAAGCTGGTTTTCCACATTTCTCCCAGATTTCTCTAGTAGCAATGCCTACACCAGCTCCGAAATCTAAGATGGCTTTGGTGGTATAACCCCTATAAGTAATTGGAAGGCAAGTGTTTCCTTCATCTCCCTCACTAAAATCTCCTACCTTATCCACTGGGATCTTTACTATGTTTACTTCATCAGATATCTCTTTTTCTTCTGTCTTGATCTCCAATTGACTGGTCAATTTCTCCTTCAAATGTGGTTTAACCTTCAACAGTTCTTCTAATGTTAGGGTACAAGGGATTTTTACCTTTCTAAGGTGTTGTATGATATCCGATGTTTGGACTGATGGGTTCGGTTCTTTTTTCCTTATTGAGGGAATGCAATACAATTCTGAATTATGTTCGTACTCTCCTGTGTAATTTGGCAAAACCTTTACACTATCATTTTCTTCCTTACTCGGATCAATTGGTAATATTTCATTTGAATTCAACTCAGGTATTGAATCCTCTATTCCATCTTCTGCTTCTAGCTCTTCAAAGGGCGGTTCAATTCCTTCCACTTTCTTCCACCTGTCTTCTTGGACTCTTGCCCACAAGTCTTTAGGCCATTCCCCTTCTACTTCGGGAACAATGGATCCTTCCCTTTTATCCTCACAATAATTGCCATTCTGTGTCTTACTTGCTTCGGGTTTTTCGTGATCATTAGTGATGACGCACTCTTGGAATTCTCTTTCGGAAATTCAGGTATTGGGTAATGGCAACGCAGGTTTTTCTAAGGTCTGTTGAGCAACTTCTATTAATTTTTTGCAGATCTCCAACCTCTCTTTCTCTAGGTCACCTCTAGGATATTCTCTTTCATGTTGTTCTATGGTAGGTCCTGCTCTTATTCGTGCCTTGTATGCCTGAATCCACATGGCTAATTCTTCAGGCATGGGATCTGCTAAAACCGATCCTATCTCATCCTTTTTATGCCTTTCATTCTTATTTCCTTCTTCCAGGTTCATTTTTTCTTTTTGAGTTTGTTCATTCTTTTCATTTTCCTTCTTTTGTTGTAGTTTCCTTTCCTTTATTCTATCTCTTCGGATCTTCCATCTTTGTGTTCGTTTGCTTACAACACTTTTCTCAGGCTCTTCCGAATCTTCAACTATTTGAGGTGCATGCGTATTCGTCTCTAGGTCACTTTGATTGTGTTTTTCAGGTTTTTCTGGGGTCTCTCTAGCTTTTGCTCTTGTTATCGCCTTCAATGGCACAGTGTATTCCTTATCACTCCCTGATGATTCTATTACTTCTATCACATTGATTTGCACATTGGAGGTAACCTTGTTGGGATTCTTGGGGCAATCTCTGAAAAGATGTTCCTTACCACAGTCACTACAATAGCCTTCCTAGACTCGTTGTGGTGGTGGTGGGTTTGGCAATGTACATTCTCTGATATAGTGATCACCTCCACATCTGTAGCATAGTCCTCTGGGCACAGGCGGTCTGTTCATGGGTTGGGGTGGTATGGTTGCTCTCGGAGCTGTGTACATCATTGGCACATAATCCTGCTCATATCCATAAGAGTTATCTTGTGGTTCCAAGTCATAAACATATGGTCATACGTTTGTCCATAATCTATCATGGAGCTTTCATAAGAGGGATAGCCTCCTTGACTAGAGTCATAAGATGAGTCATATGATTCATTACCAATCAAAGGTGTAGCTGGTACTATTGCTCTCTCTAGGTTTTCTTCAGGACGAGCCACTTTCACTGAGACAACATTCTGAGGATGGGGCGGTTGTTGTCCTAGTACTGGTTGTGGTTGGGTGTATCCTTGATAAGCATATGGTCGTGGCACTAGTGCCTGCTGCTGATAAGTGGGGTACCTCAATGCTTCACCTCCTTGCTCTCTCTGAGGGTATCCATAAGGTCTCATATATGGCTGTGCTGGTCTCGATTGCCTATTGTAAGGGCAATTTTTTGTAATGTGATTTGTATATTTTTGTTCTACACTGCAATATTGTAGAGGTCCTGGGACGGTGGGTCTATTATAAGCATAAGCAGGTGGTGGGACTACTCCCCTAGTGCACAAGTGAGAGGGATGATCACCTCCGCACTGCATACATCTTCTAAGCATGGGCACTCTTATAGGGTTATTGGGGTAGTTCCTCTGTCCTTGAACGTTCAGTTTCTTTGCTACTAAGTCGGCTATTTCCTCTACATTGTTTTTAGGGTTTGATGTGCTGCTGGCCGAATCTTCACTTTTCAAGCTACCTTGAGGTATTTTCAAATCCTCCGCAAGATTGTCTTCTAAATCAATACATTCCTTCATGCATTCTTGCAAAGTTTGAACTCTCTTTACATACACCAGAGATCTTAATGATCCGTTCAATAATCCTTCAAAAAATAATGACACCATTTTATTTTGGGTAGGTCTCTCTTCCACTGGGCATCTGTCCACATACTACTTGAATCTTCTTGCTGCCAATCTCACTGATTCTATAGGGGCTTGCTTAAAGCTATGGATCAATGATGACGAGTTGTTTTTAATTCCAGACTTAGTGAATTCCTCAATCATTTCTTGATAGACTTGTTCCATGTTTTGAAAATTATTAGGATCTAATGGTTGGAACCATGCTAACGCTGTGTCTGTCAAAGTTAGACCAAAAGATTCATATTGGATAAAAAACTCTTCCACTTGTTCGGCTCTGATTACTTGCTTAAATTCAGCTATGTGATTGTAAGGTTCACTAGAGCCATCATAGTGGTTTCTCATGCATTTGGCCACTTGAATTGGCCTTAATCTTCTTCCTGCTTCATGCGGTCTAAGCATCACGGGGAAAATTGGTCTTCCTATGGGTATGCCTGGTCCTCTTGCTACAGGTGGTCTGACTGGGGCAGGAATTCCATGTCTTGGGTCAACAGGTGGTTGAGGTCGGTAATTAGGGTTATTTGCAGGCATTGCAAACTGCACATGTGGTTTGACCGGGATTTGTGTTTGTTGGGTTTGTTGTGTTTGTCCTGACTGCTGATATGAGTCATTCTGAGATGTTCCAAGTGGGTTTCGTGAAGTAGTGGCCTGATCCCTAGGGGGAAACACGGGAATATTCTGATATTTCAACTCGGCTCTTTTTGACTCTGTTAGGGGCCAATACCTTCTCTGATTCTTATCCAAATATGTGATGATGGTTGGAAATTCAGGATCTTGTAACTCATATATGGTAACTAGATTAGGGGCTGCTTCCCATATTGACGAGTGGGCTCTAAGGAGGTGCTCCATTCCATTGATCAAATATACATCCATTAAGGAGTCATCCTGGGGAATCAAGTCTCCTCTCCAACCCCTAACAACAGTAGATCTCCCTCTAGGTGTGGTCACTAGCTCTTCATTTCCTTCTTCATTAGGGTTATGAGCATTGTTTTCTTCCCCAAGTTCATTAATGTTTTCAGGGTGTTCTGTGACAACATACTGGATATCTCTTTTGTCCATGTAAAATCCTCTTGCATACTTGACTGCTGGCCTAGGCACTATGTAAGCCTCTGAAGCCTTCTTTAGTCTGGCCACTGATCTGTTCAGACCATCCAAGTATATGGGTATCTCATGTTGATTGGTGGTCACATATTCTAAAGAGGTCCGGTACTCTCCCTCAATAATTGACATCATGCCAATCATTGGTACAGTGTTCTGCATATCCTCTGAAGCCATTGGAATTTCTTCCTCTGACTCACTGGAGGTCTCCGAGTAATGTGAACGGCTACTTGGCTCGGCTACACTACCTACAGAAGAGATTACACTTCTTCGGCTTCCTAGGGTTCTTCCAGATCTCAGGTTCATCCACTTAACAGCTCTGATCAGCCCTTGCTAACCTCTATCTTCTAGATTTCTTTACTATGGGTCAGAATTCTAGAGGAATTTGGCTGGAAAAATGACTGAAAAAGAAACTTTCAGGTCATGATACTTGACTCCAAAATTTCATGATACACGATCTTTGGCCAAAAACGATACACGATACTTCAAGAAAACGATAGACGATACTCCAAAAAGACGATACACGATATCTGACTCTCACGATACTCGATACCAGTGTGGAAACGATACTTGATACACGACACTTAATAAGTATCACGATCGGCACCAAACGATACTCGATACCTCAGCAATCACGATACACGATATCTGAGTATGCGATACTCGATATCTGGACATAAACAATACACGATACACGATCTCTGGTGAGTATCGCGATCGATGAAAAACGATACACGATACATGATCTCTGGCAAGTATCGCGATCGATGAAAAACGATACACGATACACGATCTTTGGCAAGTATCACGATCGATGAAAAACGATACACGATACACGATCCGAGGGAAATATCGCAATACTCAACCATAGGAGATCACGATACTTGTCAGGTATCGCGATACTCGACCGCGGGAGAACACGATACTTGACCCCTTTTTTTTTCAAATTTTTGCTAGATTTTTTTGGTTTTGAATGCACACAGATGTTTTCCAGGTTCCTCTATCCTCTCCTCACTCTCAACATTACCCAAAACACACTCTCTACCCCCTGTAAGGCCAACACGATACCTAACACAGATCGTTTTCTTCTGAAAAGCTTGAGTTATGTAATGAAATTGAGAGAATGATACATGAGCTTACCTTAGGACTCTATCTCAGCTCCCTATCCCTCCCGACTAGCTCTGCGTAGCTCGGAACGCTCCAAACTTTGTCCACGATACCCGGTCGCCGTTTCTCATGATACTTGCTTTGAGCACTAATGATTTACAAAATGGCAGTTGTTGGCTTTTATACTCTTGAGTTTTCCTACTCACTGAAAATAAAACAACACTACCAGGATGAAAGCTACTCTAACTACCTATCCTACTCCCTTACTCCTACTCTACTCATTCCACTCACTTCCTTAGACTAACAACTCACTACACACACTCCAAGAATGAGAAGTAGTAAGTGCGGCTGAAAATGACTTACCAAAGAAGAGAAAATCACCACTCCTCCTCTCGCTTCAATGCAAAAGGCTACTTATCATCACACGAATGTCTTGGTTTGATTCGACACTCCCTGGCAACGGCGCCAAAAAATGTGTTGACCTAAGCACCAACTTAGGGACTTGTGGAGAAAGAGACTATACCTCAATCCCCCTCAAGTGCATATAGTGGGGATTCATGCTTTAATTATCAATCCGATGAGTATACAAACCTAACCGAGTGTATGAGGACATGCATTCAAATGATGATCAATGCAAATGAACTACTCAAAGAGTGCAAACAAGGTAAAGACTGATCCAAACAAGCTTCAACTGTCAGTTATGGTGTCACGATACTTGGAACACGCTTCAACTGATCCAAACAAGGTAAAGACTGATCCAAACAAGCTTCAACTGTCAGTTATGGTGTCACGATACTCAAAGAGTGCAAACAAGGTAAAGACTGATCCAAACAAGCTTCAACTGTCAGTTATGGTGTCACGATACGAGTGTATGAGGACATGCATTCAAATGATGATCAATGCAAATGAACTACTCAAAGAGTGCAAACAAGGTAAAGACTGATCCAAACAAGCTTCAACTGTCAGTTATGGTGTCACGATACTTGGAACAAGTGCATATAGTGGGGATTCACGCTTTAATTATCAATCCGATGAGTATACAAACCTAACCGAGTGTATGAGGACATGCATTCAAATGATGATCAATGCAAATGAACTACTCAAAGAGTGCAAACAAGGTAAAGACTAATCCAAACAAGCTTCAACTGTCAGTTATGGTGTCACGATACTTGGAACAACAGCCAACAGTAAATTGAGCTTTTCTCTCAGCTCCAAACTCCAAATATAGCGAATAGCATATGCATTTCGAAGCTCTCGAGAAGACGCATCCAATGGCGATAGTTTCATTCAATTCTGATACTCCTACTTCAAGTTATGAGCAAAATACTGAGTCGTGGGAAAACCTTTCTATACTTCAGCACTTCCTACACTTCGCACACACCTTAACAACAACAAACAAACACTTTCATGGATAGACAACACTTCTTAACACTCTTTCCAAGCAATACACATGCACACAGGCTCACAAAGAAAAAGATACAGAGAGGAGAAGACACAAATTCGAATTTCTGTGCTCTTGATTCTCACAATGGCAAAAAGTCTTTACAAAGAGTCACAAATTGACTTATATACTTGTGCCCTAAAAATGGTCCTTTCACACAAGAGACCGGCACCTTATTAACTAAAGATTAATTTCCTACTAATTTACATGGGTAAGCTTCTAATCTTCTGTGGGGATGCATCTAGAGGACTCCTCTGGTGCATTTACATCGGAAAATATATTACAAGAATGGTTATAATACAAAAATTGGGTGTCCAAATCGGAAAAATTTTGGGGCCCGTCTTTTTCTCTGCCTTGTGCTCTCTTTAGCTCTGCAACAACATGGTATCTTTTGAAATAATCCTTCTACTTGCCTTTTGTATTATGAAAAATGAACGTGCTTAAAAAAGAAGCAACATGTCACCTTTGAAAGATTCTTGAATGCTCTAAAGCATTGGTGGAAGAAATAGAAATAGACACCATCCACGTAAATTGTATTCACATCGATGGTAATCTATTCTTCACATGCGCGGCTAGTCTATTTCTCTTGCTTGAATTTTTCTCATTCCATATAGTGCTGATTGTTGTGGTTTTTGCTCCTTATATCGCATTCTTTTCATGATATTCCTAAAGATGGTTTGGTGCATCTATAGTTTAATGTGATACTTCCTTGAATAAAGCCATTTGACCATTCCTCCAATCAAAAGCCATGTGTTTACTCTCTCTCTCTCTCTTGTACACGCTTCTTCATGTACGCACCATTTCTAGTATATTTGGGTACAAATAATACGTAGACACAAAATATAATTACAATTCATACGCTCAATGCTTCAGGCTTTCTATTGAGTATATGGTATCTTCTTGAAATAATCCTTCTACTTGCCTTTGTATAATGAAAAATAAACGTGCTTAAAAAATGAAAGATTCTTGAATGCTCTAAAGCTAGTCTATTTCTCTTGCTTGAATTTTTCGCTCCTTATATCGCATTCTTTTCATGATATTCCTAAAGATGGTTTGGTGCATCTATAGTTTGAAGGTAGATATATAGTGGCTCCCACTACCATGCTCAATGAGGAAGACAAGTGGTCATGACACTGATGGCACATCCCATCAATGCCTCTATTGTAGAAAGAACTAGATGATCGTGAGGCAAGATTCTCTAATGCAGATGAGCAAAAGAGTGGATGGCAACAAAGACATGGTTTGCACAGAGACATGGGTAGGGGTATAGATGATTTGTGTAGACAATATTGCCTACACATTCGTCTTCAGAAATTGTATTTCGGTGGTGTACAAACATTGGTGCATTGCTCCCTCTCTCTCTCTCTCTCAGTGTGAATCCTCTAAAGTAGCCATGGTTCGTCCTCATTCTTCCATCACTCTCTGCTAAACTTTGTCACTATGTGTGCTTTCAAGTGCACCTTCAGTAGGGAATACCTCTCCAACTATTTCTCATCTTCCTTTCCAAATATGGCTGCCACAAACGTGGAGACTTTGGTTCGTATGCATAGATAATTGTTGAGTTCCTTTGTAATTCCTGCCATCTTTCTTGCTGAGTTCCTTTGTAATTCCTAGAGTGACTCTTCTTATATATGTGTTACAGTCGTGATATCAAAAATGCAAGAGTAACTATGCATTTCTGACATAGATTGAATCAAGAATGGAGATGATTATGATAAAACAAAAGAAAATCATGTTTAGTGAAGAAAGAAGATAGTGCTTAGGAGCACTTTTCTTTATACCATTAGATATGGGAGGGAGGGAATAATAGACGAACCGAAGTTATTGACGAAGAGTAAAATCTAAAGACGAAAAAGAAAACTTAACCTATTCTTTGATACCATGTTGAGAACTATGAATCAAGATAGCACGTAAGCTAAAAGCAGCTATGGTTGGATAAGAATAAACTAGAAAGACCATAATGAAATAGAAATGAACTTGATGATGAGATGGGAACCTACATGACAAGCATGGAGCTTGGACCTCCAGGAGAGAGCCTCATGGGGAGTACATGTATCTATAATAATAAGTGAGTTGAGGGCTTGCTTATATGCAGTAAAGGGAAAAATCGCTCCTATGTGGGATAAAATGAGCTGTGCATAAGAGTTTGTGTGAAGGCCTTTGCATGTCTCTCTCGTACATGGCTTTGCTCAATTCTTTGCTTTCTCAATCTTCACAATCATTTGCAAGCTTCCCACGTTATACTAACACACACATACATTTACATACATACACACAGACATATATATACACACACACATATATATATATACACACACTCTCGTGGGCCACCAAAGACTTGCAAATAGTATTGCCTTGATCGCTCGATCTGGTCCGAAATGTCCTCCTGCTACACCCTGGTGAGCAGTTTCCAAGATCTTAAGATATTCACTCTCGTGGACACATAATCTAAGATACCCATCTTTTCCTCTTGTGTATAGATTATCTCCAATGAGAGTATAATCTAAAGCTTCTTGTTCTAAGCTCCTTTCTCTAGCCAATGTCATATCTTGGGGAAAAGTTCTCGTCCTCAAAAAGGCCACTAAGGGTTCACTCCAATCTGGCACTAAAGTCACTCGATAAAGAGTGGCATGTTCCATTGGTGGTTTAGTGCGGCAGATTGGGCATTGTTTGCACAACCTATGGACATCTACTTCCATAGTTGGCCAGTGCACTCCAAGTCTCCTCAATGTCTGTAAGGTTCTTTGTTGCGAGTAGTGTTGCGCTAATGCACCCACATGTGCTAATTGCAACCACCTCACGCACTCATCCTCTTCCACACAATTGGATAATACTCCTTGATATGTATGTTTGTACATACTCCCTGCCATGATATGGTACTTTTGTGCTTTTACTACCTCCCTATCTTGAGTGTTTACTACTGGATGTTTAGGCCCATATGTCAGTACTGGCACTAAGGTCTTGGCCCACTGTGGTACAACTTCCAAATTAAACAAGTAAGCATCAGGTAGGTCATCTGACACTCCTTGTCGGGCCTCTCTAGATGTGAGCCTAGAGAGATGGTCTGCTCTCAAGTGAGTCTTGCCCTTTCTCACCACTAGCTCGAAGTCATATTCCATTAGCAAGAGGAACCATCTTACTAATCTACCTGTATTACATGGCTTGTTTACCAAGTACAATAGTGCTTGATGATCAATAAAAAATTTAAACTTATTTGCAAGCAAATAGTGTCTAAATTTCTTAACCACATATACCACGCCTAATCCTTCTCTTTCAGTAGTGGTATAATTTTGTTCAGCAGCATTCAACTATCTACTAGCATAGGCAATTGGAAGATCCATATTACCTTCATCAGTAGGTTGTGCAAGTACACATCCAATAGCATAATTGGATGCATCCACGTGAACATGAAATGGCTTGTTCCAATATGGTGTAGTCAAGATTGGTGCTGAACACAATCGCCGTTTAAGCTCATCAAAAGATTTCTCACATTTCATCAGTACACTTGAAATTAGTCAAAAGTCCGTACAGATGCTTTACAATGATGGCATAGATGTGTATAAAACGTCGGTAATAGCCACAATGCCCCATGAAAGCTTGCACTTCCTTGACATTCTTTGGCCTTGGTAGTTCTGCAATAGCTCTCACTTTTTCTTCATCAGTGGATATGCCGTTCTTTGACACTATGTGTCCTAGAATCTTGCCTTGCCTGACCATGAAAACACACTTTTTTGGGTTCAGGCAGACTTGATATTCTCTACATTTGTCAAAGATTCGCCTGAGCTCAGGTATATTTGTCTGTTTAATGTTGGAATGAGCACAGAGATCATCAACATAGACTTCCGAATTCTTCCTCAAGAATTCTTTAAACACATGGAACATCAGCCTCTGGAAGGTTGCAGGCACATTGGTTAGACCAAATGGCATTACCCGAGAGGCAAATATGCCCCACTCTGTGGCAAAAGCCATCTTATGTTGATCTTTTGGTGCAATGGCTACTTGATTGTAACTAGAGAACCCATCTAGGAAGCTGTACACTTCCTTGCCTGCTACCCTTTCTAATAGATGCTCAGTGATAGGAAGCGGATAACTATCTCTGATAGTGGCTACGTTAACCTTCTTCAAGTTAATGCATACACGTAGTTTATAGTTCTTTTTGGGCACCACTACAATGGCGGATACCCATTCAGTGTGCTCGATTTCATAGATAAATCCAGCTTGAAACAAGCGATCTATCTCTTCTTTGATCTTGGCAGCATAGTTATCATTGTATGTGTATGACTTCTGTTTAGAGGGTCTGGCATCTGAGGTCATGGGGATCGTATGCATATGTCGGGGTCTACACCTTTCAGGTCCTTGTAGCTCCAAGTGAATACATCTCTATACTCTCTTAGCAAAGCTATCAACACTTGCTCTTCTTCTTCCGTCAGGTCATGTCCTATGTAGGTGCATCTTTCTTCTCCTTCCTCTATGGCTACAACTATTTTCTTGGTGGTTTCCTTGTTATCATAGGCCTCTCCTGATTGTGCCTCAGGTTTAGGCATTCTTACCATGACTCTCCTATCTTCTATTTCATACTTCTTGAAATTTTCAGGGACCTCAAACAAACACTCTTCTTCCTCCGGTGTGACTTTTTTCTTCTTTCTTTTCTTTCCTTCACTCTTGGTGGTCACTTGTGTGGTTAATCTCACCTCATTCATACCTTCCTTGTGTCTTTGAGGGTGAACTTCTACCTCGTGGAAATATACCTCATCTGATGCAAAAGGTGGGTCCATAATGGTTGACTCTAGATTGGAGTCACTTGCATCCTCAAATGTATCAGTGCTAGGTTCACATTTCTCAATGATTGGATCACACAGAATTGGCTCTATTGTGAAGACTGAAATGTCATAGCCATCCTCATCACAGTGGGGTGTCCACTATTCTTCATTGATGGCTACATCCATTGTTGCTAGAATTTCCGCCCAACCATGGGGTTCAAATTCTTTGTCTAGAAATACTACGGGTGCATAGGCTGGGTCTTGAATAGATCTTTGAGTTTCCTTGACCCCTATCTCTCTAGCTTTTTCTCTCTTCTCCTCTTTTACTGCTACTTTACACATCCACAAGTGGGTGTCTTCATGCATCCATGAGGATCTTGATCCTATGGAATGTACTGGCTCCGTGTCATCCTTAGCTCTATGGATGGGATTCCATTGAATAGGCGGTACATCTCTATGCGAGTAATCCTTGAGATTGACTTTGGTGGTAACACCTAGGTGTTGCAAATACAAGGAATTGATTCCCCAATCTTGTACACTTACAACTCCCGCATGAATGGCCTTCCCAAAATCATCTAGTAGGCTTGATTTTTGCTAAACTCGCATATAGCAAAAGTATACTCAAACTCAACACCACATGTAGTGAGAGTTATTCCTTCTAACAATCCTAAGGGTCTCTCTATGTGACCATCGGCTGTTGGCTGTATACGAGAAGAAGCAAGTACGAGCATACAAGCAGATCTAGCACTAAGGCAACCCTTTATTTTTTCAAAACCATTACACCAGTTAAAAGTGATTCTCATCACTAAAAACCCCTGTAAATACCATTTTCACCTTTTTGTAGCTCCATTTTGTACAAGCCGAGGAGTCCTCGAGCTTGAGGAGCCTTAGAAGTAGTTGCCTGCCAATTTTCATAATTTTTAGATCTCGTTTGAGCCCTCAAATAAGCCCTGGAACCTAATTTTTAACTAGGCCGGACACTAGGTCTGGACAGGGCCAAAGCTAGTCAAAAACTATAAATAGAGCTAGAGAGCTCATTTTTGGGGCTAGCTTCTTGTAGTTTGAGCTTGTATGAGAACTTGGTTGCAATAGAAGTGATTCCATTGTCTTACTCTCTTTGTTCTTGCCGTGTGTGCGCGTGTGCGTGTATGTGTGTGCATGCTTGTGTGCTTCTCACTCACGCACTTGTGCTTCCACTTGCTCGTGGTCTTCATACCATCCTCACGTCTTCCCGGATTGACATTAAAGGAGGTGCTACTCATCACTGAGCTACACCAAATTTTGGCGCCGTTGCCGGGGATCGAGCCTTGAGGACGAGCGTGTGATGGTAAGACGTAGAGAGGACGCATTGGAATGGTAAGTAGTTGGTAAATTTCTGATTTTTCTCCATCTCCATCTCCATCTTCACCGCCATCTTCATCTTCACCTCCCTCTCCATCTCCACCTCCACCTCCTTCTCCACTACATATTCCCTCTTCCTTTTCATTTCCCTCATTTGTTGTGTGCGAGTTTGAGAGAGAGCGAGCGTGTGTGTTCTTGTTTTGTGTGTTTTTTGCATGTTTCTTGCAGGTGGCAGTTCCATCATCATCTCTAGCAAGCTTAGCAGGTACAGAATCTGTCTGCACAGTCCCCGAGGCGTTGAGCTCGAGCTATCGCGACACTTCGAAAATTTCACCCAATCACGATTCTGAGTGCACCACGACACTGCGCAGGCCTAGAGCTCCCAGGATCACTAGACAGAACAGAAAAATTCACCATATCCCGAGCTATCGCGACACCTCGAGGTATCGCGACACTCACGAGCTATCGCGACACCTCACGAGCTATCGCGACACCTCACGAGCTATCGCGACACTTCGACCTATCGCGACACCTCACGAGCTATCACGACACCTCACGAGCTATCGCGACACTTCGACCTATCGCGACACCTCACGAGCTATCGCGACACCTCACGAGCTATCACGACACTTCGACCTATCGCGACACTTCGACCTATCGCGACACCTCACGACCTATCGCGACACTTTGACCTATCGCGACACTTCACGAGCTATTGTGACACCTCGACCTATCGCGACACCTCACGAGCTATCGCGACACTTCGACCTATCGCGACACTTCACGAGCTATCGCGACACCTCGACCTATCGCGACACCTCACGAGCTATCGCGACACTTCGACCTATCGCGACACCTCGACCCGACCTATCGCGATACACGGCCTTTAACGCATGAAAATTTAGGGTTATTTTTTGAGTGATTGGAAGGGTAGTTGAGCTTAATTTTAGGCACCTTGGTATAACTTTAGAACCTTGGAACTGGGCAAAAGGCCTAGACACCAGAGAGGGATCTCCTGAACCCTGAGAGCCTGTTTTGACCCTTTAGTGCCTGAATGGTCATAACTTGACCATACGAACTCCGATTGATGAGATTTTGGTCTCGTTGGAAAGCTCGTTGAGAATCCTACGTGGACCTCGACTAGTTTTTGTAAGAATCATACGCGAAGTTTTAGAACATGCATTTTTAAGTTGACCTTTAGGTGGAACTAAGTGGTCCTCAGATTCAGGGGGTACAGTGAGTTACTCCAGGGGGACTAAAATTATTGATGTGTGTCTTTCAATTACTTGTGGTAATAGAGCTATACTAACGGGTGAGCTTTTGCAGGAACATTGTGTGCACTCAAGGCAATCCAAAGCAAGCTAGCAAGGGTGAGTACCAAGCTTGGGAGAAGGCTTCCTGGGCTTGTGTAGCAGTCTGGTCAACCAGCTAATTGAGGTTGGAAGATCTCTCAACCCTCCTTTGTCAATTCCTAGCCTAGGCTAAGTACGACTTAGGTGTGGTAATTAATTAAGGCAACGTTAGGCACGAAGCAAGTCCAAGAGTATTAATCAACCAAGTGCAAGAAGTAAATAGGACTTAAGTGCGAAAACCCTAAGGGACAAAAGGTAAACTGGAATCGTTCACTTATCAAGTGCGGAAATTCACTTAAGTACTCCTGACGACGCGATTTCAGACAAGACCATAAACATAATATTCAACTCAAAAGAACAAAGTGATTGGTGCAAATTAACCTGCAACGAGAGTGTGCTTGGGTCTAAGGGGGTAGATAAATCAGGCATATGAACCTTAGATCAGGCAGACACTTAGGCCGAGACAGACAAAGCCTCAGATCTTCTGAAGCTAGTGTCAATCACACTGCCAGGTCTTGGGCCCAGCAGTTGAGTGATTACCCATACACTCCCAGATCAGAAACAAGTGAATCTGAGATGTCCTATCACATGGAGAGACCATTAGGTAGTTCAGGGTTGGCTTATTTAGAAAAGCCAGAAGGACCATACAAGACTCAACTGGAATACATCAGGACTAATCGTCTAGGTGCTCGCATCTACGAAGACGGACTGAGAAGATCGGTGGTCCAGATTAAGAACCCCGATCAACCCCATGGATTAGACCACCCGGTAGTCAAGTTTGAGAATGGAGCATACCTAGATAAAGAGGGGACTATATATGTAGTCACCACTCTTCCTGATAGAACTGATGAGTTTGGAAATGTGATTGCTGAGACCGACATGGGTGATATAGAACAAGGGAACTTAGAGAGAGAGCCAAGAACCCCCCGTGGTAAATCGGTCTTGACCAGAATCATGACTCCAGAGTGGATTCCACAGGATAATAAAAGCATCGATCTGCTTTTAAACCGAGAAACCGATGAGGCTTTTTGGAGATATAAATCTGCTCAACCTCAGGAAGTGAGTGCCCTCACAATCTATGAGTTTAAAGACCCTGATAGCCCAGGCCAAGTAACCTACCTAGACAATGCATCAGAGAGAATCTTCATGGTCACTGAGCATGGCAGACATGCCTACACATGGAAGGGAGAATTTGTTTTTCCCCAACCAAGGTCTAATGTGTCCTTTGGTCACCAAGGAGCTGGGACCTCCCAAGCTCATGGAGCTCAAAGAGATAGAAGTAGAGACAAACCTGAGGTAAGTTTTGCCAACTCCCTGGGAAGAGAAAGAACGGGAACAGAAAGGAATAGAGTGGAACCTGAGAGACGTAGAACCCCATGGAATCAAAGGAATATTGACGATTTTCCTTTGCCAAGGCCAAGAGAACACACTAGGACCCTGCGACCAACTCAACTGGTGAAGTCCATGAAGAATTATTTCGATGGCACGGGAGACCCTTATGACCATGTGGCAGAATTTCGGCAAGTATTGAAAGCTGAACAGGTAGAGGACCTATTCACACAATATAATGCTTTTGGTCTAACCCTTAGGAACACTGCCCTTACGTGGTTTCAACCACTAAACGAGAGGCATTTCAGAAACATAGACCAGCTCTTAGAGGCATTTATCATTGAGTTTTCTAAGAGTGGAATCAGGCATAACACCTCCTCACTAATTCATAGCTTCAAACAAACACCTCAAGAGAGGGTCAGACTAGCTGGAAGAAGATTTAGGCAGTACCTGGAGAGATGCCTGATGCCGGAGTTACCCACACCAGCCAAACAAGTGGCCTTGTTCTTAGATGGATTGTTGAGCACCAAGCTCAGGTCATATGTGTATCTGAAGGACCCCAGAACGATAGAAGAGTGAGTGCGCATGTGCATAGACATTGAGGACAATCTAGGTGAGGAATTAGAGCTATCAAAAATCTATAAGGATTCTGATAGCTCTAGTAACCTGACATCTGGTCAATCCACATCCATTGAGGAACTTGCAGAGAAGATAGCCCAAAAACTAGGTGTCTCTAGCAAACAAATTCTGAGATTTGCCCCAGTTAAGCGGTGTTACAATTGTGGCGGTGACCATATGGCAAGTGTATGTCCCATTATGGCCCAACCCCAGGCAAATCCTAGTAGCCAGTACGGCACCATAGAGCGCAGGTACACCAACCACACTGCACAAGACTGCCCATATAACAAACAAACTGTTAGGCAAAATTACCCTCAGCCATATCCACAACATGGTAGATACCAGAATCAGTACGCAACACAACAATACAACTGACCACAGCAAACTTATCCACCGCCTTATCAAGGGCAGCAGAGACCTCAACCAGTCCTAGTGCAGCAACCCCCTGCCCCAACCAATGTGATTCCAGTGAAATACGCATCTGCTGAAGAAAACCCGAACAGAGCCATAGTCCCAATCACCCCATTGCTATCAGACAGTGATCCAAGTGACCATAGTTTTGACTCCACACATATTGATAGCCCACAGGCTTACTACATGCAGTCACCCAAGCATAACGAGTCATACTATTATGAGGACCCAAGTGAAAATAGTGGGGAACCTGAGTATGCTAATGTCATGTACACCAACCCCAACTCTAGACCTCAACCTAGGCAGGTACGACCCCCATTTCCTAGAGGACCATGCTTCACATGTCAGGGAGATCACTTTATACGTGATTGTCCGCTACCTGTCCCTATACAACCTCAACCAGTAACCATTCAGGGTTTCTGTCAAGACTGCGGGAAAGAGCATCTCCTACGAGATTGCCCAAAGAACCCTAATAACATGCCTAAAATCACTCCTATCAATGTTTTTGGGTTAGTTGTAGACTCCATAGGGAGTGTGACTTCCACTGCACCTGTGCAGGTGATCACAAGAGCCCAGGCACTACAACAAAACCAAGGTGTTGGTCAGGAAAAGAGCCCCGAGGTGAGTGAAACAGAGAGCATAACCAAAAAGAGGACTAGAGTCGTGAAAGAATGAAAAGGCAATGGGCAAAAAAGATAAACGAACTTGAAGAAAGCTTGAGAGAAACCAAGGCAAAAATCATAGAGATCACATCTCAACCGCACTCTCACACATTCCCACCGCTACCATCCCCATCACCCTCCATTCCTCCACCCTCTAATACACCCCACGTAACCCACCCACCACCCCGAGTAGGATCAGTATTAGCTGATCCCACTCCTGAAGGCTTGGACATGATGTTCAAGGCCTACCAGGCTCGACTTCAAGAAGGGCCAACAGCTGCAAACCTAGACAAGAGTTACCCTAGAGCAGATTTAGAGATTGAACGGATGAAAATGTGCATGAAAATGGTAGAACAAGCTCAAGCTATACTTGAGACTAGTCAAAAGTTCAATCAGACAAACTCTGTCAAATCAGATTTGCACTTCCAAGGCTTACTAGACAAATTAGAGCAGTTGGTAAACAAACCACAAGTTCCTTTACCTCCACAGGCTCAACCAGTTATTGAAAGAGGAAGCTCACCACCAATGGGAGCTTATGTTCCTAATTCCACGGATGCTGGAATACCTCCTTCAATTCAACGGTACTCTCAAGAGTTCTTGCGGGAAATACAAGAAGAGAAATGGGCCAAGGAGAAGGGTAATTCCCCTCCTATTCCTGAGATTGATGATCTTCATGATCAATTTCCCCAAGACATTCCGTCTATCTATGGAGATCAAACAGAGCAACAAGAGGATGAGAGATTAGATTTTGAATCTAATTCTTTACAAGAGTTGCCTCATTTCACAGGCCCATGGGAATCTGAATCTCTCCAGATCAGAGCTCCCACAATATTGGTGAGAAATGAAGACTCAGTGATTCCAAGAAACACTGATGTTGTGAAGAACACTAAGGTTCAATGTCATCTCATTGTAGAGGAGCTGCTCAAGGCAAAACCGGAGCTCTGGAATCATGTGAAGGATCAGGTTCCAGAACTTGAATCCAATATACCAAAAGTAGGCTCTAAGCAAAAAGTTCCAGAGATACCTCTCGACAAGATAGGAGACATGAGCGAAGGTGAAGAAGGTAACACTTATCTTCCGATCACCTATCAAGGTTACACAACCAAAGCAATTGTGGATTCGGGTGCTGGTGTTGCTATTGCGACCACCTCCTTGTGGAAGCGATGGGGCAAAACCCACCTTAAGACCAACGAGAATGAAACTTCAAATGGCAGATGGTCATTTTGAAAGACCTCTAGGATTGCTTGAAGGGATAACTCTAACCACTTGTGGTGTAGAGTTTGAACATACATTTGCTATATGTGACTTTGAGAAAAATAATGTCTACGAGATGATCCTAGGAAGACCCTTCCTACGACAATTGCAAATAGTACAGGATTTGGGAACCAACTCCTTGTACTTACAGCACTTAGGGGTCACCACCAAGGTCAATTTGAAGGATTACACCTTCAGAGATGTACCACCCCTACAGTGGAATCCTATCCACAAAGCGAAAGAAGATTCTATCTCCGTGCATTCTGGAAGTTCACCTGAACCATCCTGGCTGCATGAAGATACTCACTTGTGGATGTGCAAGGTCGCGGAGGAAGAGGAAAAGCGCCTAAAAGCGAGAGAAGAAGGAACTTCCCCAGGAGATAGACCAATAAAAGACCCAGCCTATACACCGATGATATTTCCAGATGAGGAATTTGAGCCTCATGGTTGGGCAGAAATCTTAGCGACCATGGACATTGCAGTCAATGAAGAACAATGGACACCTCATTGTGATGAGGAGGGTTATGATATTTCAGTGTTCATGTATCAGCCCCTGTTGGAAGAGTGTGATCCTAGTGAGTTCATAGAAGAAGAAGAGAATGACGATGATCTCGAATCCATTGTGATGGATACTTACTTTGACTCAGAGGAACACTACTTAGAAGACATGGGAGTGATAACCCAAAAAGAAGAAGAACCCCTCGCGAGTATTAAAACGATAATTTAAAGAAAGGAAGTGAAGGTGGTCAAAAGAAAAAGAAAAGAAAAGCAGTGAAACAAGAGGAGGAAGAATCATTGTTTGAAATACCAGAAAATTTCAAGAAATATGAAGTGGAAGACCGAAAAATTTTGGTACGGATGCCTAAGAGAGAGGCCATTGTAGGAGAGGCATATGACAATAAAGAAAAGACCAAAAAAATTGTAGTGACCATTGAAAGGAACGAAGAACGATGTACATACATAGGAGATGACCTAAGTGCGAAAGAAGAAGCAGAGCTTGTAGCTCTATTAAGGGAATATAGGGATGTGTTCGCATGGCACTATAGAGACTTGAAAGGAGTAGATCCAGAGATTTGTTCTCATACGATTCCGATGACCGCTGATGCCAAGCCCACCAAACAAAAGCCCTACACATATAATGACACTTATGCAGCCAACATAAAGGAGGAAATTGACAGGCTGATTGAAGCTGGATTCATCTATGAGATCGAGCACACTAAATGGGTGTCCCCCATTGTAGTGGTGCCCAAGAAGAATGGGAAATCGCGAGTGTGCATTAACCTTAAAAAAGTTAATGCCGCTACGATCAGAGATAGTTATCCACTTCCAATCACCGAACATCTATTGGAGCGTGTCGCAGGCAAGGAAGTTTATAGCTTCCTTGATGGATTTTCAGGTTACAACCAAGTAGCCATTGCCCCCGAAGATCAACACAAAACGGCCTTTGCCACAGAATGGGGAATCTTTGCATTTCGTGTGATGCCTTTTGGGCTCACCAATGCACCTGCAACATTCCAAAGGCTCATGTGTCATGTCTTCAAAGAGTTCTTGCGAAAGAGCTTAGAAGTATATGTGGATGATTTATGCGCTCATTCCCAAGAAAGAAGTTACCACATCCCGGAGCTCAGACAAATCTTCAACAAGTGTAGAGATTATCGAGTGTGTCTGAACCCAGAGAAGTGTGTGTTCATGGTACGACAAGGTAAGATCCTAGGTCACATTGTTTCTAAGAATGGAATTTCAACAGATGAAGACAAAGTAAGAGCAATAGCGGAGTTGCCAAGACCAAGGAATGTTAAAGAGGTACAAGCCTTCATGGGCCATTGTGGATATTACCGTAGGTTTATCCACATGTATGCCATCATAGCTAAACCTCTTTATGGGTTGTTAACAAATTTTGAGTGGAACGAGGAATGCGAGAATTCCTTCAATGAGCTGAAAAGACGTTTGTGCACAGCACCAATATTGACTACTCCGGATTGGAGCAAACCCTTCCATGTCCATGTAGATGCCTCCAATCATGCAATAGGGTGTGTGCTAGCACAACCCACAGGTGAAGGAAACCTAGATTTGCCGATAGCATATGCTAGTAGGCAATTAAATGCAGCTGAGCGAAATTATACCACAACGGAGAGGGAAGGCTTAGGTATGGTATATGCTGTGAAGAAGTTTAGACACTATCTATTGGCCAATAAGTTCAAGTTTTTCACTGATCATCAAGCTTTACTATATTTGGTCAATAAACCTTGCAATACAGGCCGCTTAGTAAGATGGTTCCTCTTACTAATGGAGTACGACTTTGAAGTTGTTGTCAGGAAAGGTAGAACCCATCTTAGGGCATACCATCTTTCTCGCATCACTTCAGGAGAGCCACCGCAAGGAGTGTCTGATGAATTGCCCGATGCTTATCTGTTCAATTTAGAAGTTGTTCCTAAATGGGCAAATAAGTTGGTACCAGTCCTAACCTTCGGGCCTGCAAATAAGAATGTGAAAACAAGCAAAGAGGAAATTGTAAAATCACTAAAGTATCAAATATTTGCCGGAAGTATGTACAAGCAAGATACCGAGGGCGTATTAGCTTGTTGTGTCGAGGACGATGAACATACTAGTTGGTTGCAACAAGCCCATGAGGGATTGCTAGGAAATCACTACTCTAAACAACGAACATTGCAGAATCTAAGACGCTTAGGAATGTATTGGCCTAGCATGGACAAAGAAATACAAGAGTGGATCCACAATTGTCCAGTGTGCCAGAAGAGACCCCCAGTGGAACATGCCACTCTTTATCACGTGTCATTAATCCCAGATTGGAGTGCTCCATTGGTCGAGTTCATGAGATCGGGAACATTACCCAATCAGGCTAGTCTTGCAAGAAAACGGAGCATGGAGCAAGAGGCTCAAGACTATGCCTTAGTAGGAGACAACCTATATCAAAGAGGCAAGGATGGTTACCTAAGACTGTGCATTCATGAATCAGACTATTTGAAAGTCTTAGAAGCGGCACACAGCGGTGCTGCAGGTGGACACTTTGGGCCTGACAGAGTAATTAAGACCATTCTATTCTCAGGACTTTGGTGGCCCACTCTTCATATGGATGCACATACTTATGTGAAGAAGTGTGACACATGCCAACGTGCCCAATATCCGATGAGAAAAGATGAAATGCCTTTAAGGCCAATGATGGGAGGACGTGCATTTTCAAAGTGGGGTATAGACTTTGTAGGTCCCATCAACCCCCCAGCTAGAAACTCCCATGCAGAATATATTATTGTAGCCACAGATTACCTTACAAAGTGGGTGGAAGTAAAAGCCACGACAAAGAATGATGCTCAAACGACGGCTAAGTTCTTATTCGAAAATGTGTTCACTAGATATGGGTTACCAATAGAGTTGGTTAGTGATAGAGGTACGCACTTCTTGAATGAGGTCATTGAAAATCTCCTTCAAGAATTCATGGTGATACATAAGAAGTCTGCCCCTTATCACCCACAAGCTAACGGATAAGCCGAGAGCACGAATAAGATCCTATGTAACGTATTGACGAAACTTGTAAATAATAAGCGCTCTGATTGGGACAAACAACTTCATTATGCTGTTTGGGCATACTGAGTTGCCTACAAAACGGTGCTCAATGCCACCCCATTTCAGATGGTCTTCGGACAGAATGCGGTGCTACCATTAGATTTCCTAATTCCAGCTTTAAGAGTAGCACAAGAGCATGAGTGGAATGGACATGAGTTGTCCTCTAGGATCTTTGATCTAGAACATTTAGGTGAGACGAGGCTACGAGCAGCAGCAGGCATCTATGCTACAAAGAAGCGGCAAAAGGCATACTTTGATGCCCATGTGAAGGATAAAGGCTTGAAAGCAGGAGATCTAGTTTTAGTCTACACATTGAAACAACACGCAAGAAAGCTAGAAAAGAGAGGCTACGGACCTATGATCATCAATAGGATCTCCACGAGTGGGGCAGTACAACTAGCCACTTTAGAGGGGGATGTTCTCCCAAACTATATTAGCGGATGCAGAGTCAAGCTGTATCAGGAACCCCTCACGGAGGAAATGCTAAGCCGACTCAATACTGCTAAGCAGCGTAAAGAGGAGGAAAAACGAATTCGAGAAGAAGCACAGGCCGAGGCCTTAGAGCGTATCAGATGAATGAAGTTGAGGAGACAAGGGAGGGATCAGCCTGTGACTTACACTCAAGAGTCTCCAGGCTATCACATGGCCATGTGTGAGGCTTCAGGTGAACGTACCCATAAGATAATGGATCGACGACCTTTTGTGACCCTAGAAATAGGACAAAGAGACTACACAACAAGCATGAGAGCATTAATTGATTCAGGAGCAGCCACAAGTGCTGTTCGGCTTTCTTATTGCCAGCAGCTGCAATTGGAGGTAAAACCCCTAGAAGCATACCTGATAGGATTAGGAGGTGTTGAAACCCCTTGTATGGGAGAGGTGGATCTTCCCCTCTACATACAAGAGGTCCTCATGCCAGCAAAAGTGCTAGTGTGTGAAGACGAGGATCTGACCGAACCTCTTGTCTTAGGCCAAGACTGGATCTATGATCACGCAGTCAACCTCAACCTAAGAAGTGGACTTCTTCAGGCTTGGGTAGGCCAAAGCCGTCTCACGATTGAATTAGAAAATCAAGCACTCAAACCAATAGAACAGGCACCAACTCCTGGTCCCTCCAGGAATCCACATGAAGATAACAATGTTGTTCTTGTACAAACTTCTATGGTGCAGAGGATTGTCAATCTTACTGAAGGTACAGGGACCAATAAGGAGTTCCTAATTGATCCAAAGAAGATTCTAGACGAGCAGACCGAACATCACTCGACACGAAGGAGGTTGCTGATCAAGACACAGGAGCGCCAACCCGTGCAACATGGAGCATCTCGTGGCGCGAAGCAGATCTGGATACGCAAGGATGGAAAACCCACAACCCTAATAGCAGACTCTCAAGGAGACAAGAAACGAGCCTCACCGTCAAGGAACAAAGTGAAGAAGCCCCCTAGGATAACCCCTAGGCATACCATTTCTATTTGGGTTCCTAAGCGGTCAATGAAGGCCACTCCTAATGCTAGACAGATATGGGTGCCCAAGGCTTGCTTACAAGCCCAAATTACTTCGCCTTCAGGCACTAGGATGAAGCAACTTTCACAAACACTTGTGGCCAACTACTCAGAAAATGAAAAGATACCTACACCTCTCACTATCTCCACTCCCATCGACCGTAGGAATGTCTGGAAATGGGTACCCAAAAGGTCCCAAATACATCACACTCTCATCCAGAAACCTTCACCTGTCTTTAGCTCTAAGAGCTACGACTCCTCTATCAAAGTGTGGAGAATTAAACTGTGTACTGAACCCCCTAACCCAATTCTGTAAATCCGCCCACACTAACACAGGAGCATTCTGAGCCATTGCATAACCAAAGTATGCATCTAGGATGACACTGACCTCTAATCACCACTCACACCTATCACAAACACTTCACCACTAACCACTGACCTCCGGGATTGTCATGTTAGTATTGTGAAGGGAACACCATTACATCTTGTTTCCTATGCAACACTAATGTGCCTTTCTTCTTCCAGCAGATAAGCAACCTACTCTCATGGCAACAGCGGCAGGCACAAGCTCTCAGGCAGGCTCTGGTGCTCCAATCAATTGGGACCAACAGCTCGGCCTGAGGAGTTTGTGAATGTGCGGAGGATTCCTATTCCAGATCCACCAAATGGCCTAACCGAAAGAGTAAAGGGGCATTCTCATTGGTTCAATGAGATGCCAAGAGATTTGGGAGACGCGGATCATATCTGGGAGTCCAAGATGGAATGTTAAGGGGTGTGGTGGACCTTCCAGTTCTTCTCGCGAGAATTCGAAGCATTGCAAAATGCAGCTCCACTTCAAGATATCTGGCAAAAAGCAAGATTACAAACTTATTTTAGTGCAGCTCTGCCTAAACCCGATTTCCTCAGGTGCTACTACCTAATTGCCACGCTGAAGCCGACAGGGGAGAAAGATCATTCAGGCACATTCTGGGTGCCCTCCTTGTCAAATCTGGAGGAAATGAGGAAGTTCGAATTGAATGTTACTTTAATCAGGGAAGCACTTCAGATGTATGGCACGCATGTACCTTCTGACCGCGACCCTTTGATACCTGAGTCGATGAAAAGCAATAGAATCAAGAAGCTAAAAGAAATGTGCGCCCTCACCCCCAACATCGCCATACCTTTGCGGATGTGCCTCCAACACTTCGCATTCCCAGCTCAGGACCGTTTCACCCAACCTCAGAAGAAAATATGGTATGGGCTATATCTAGCAGAGACTGGAAGCTTGCCCATTAAGATGCCTGTATGGATCTTGGACCAAGTGTATGAGGCAGGCAAGCGGGGAGTGAGGAAGCCTACTCTACATGGCTGTTGTGCGCTTACAAGAATTATCTATAGATGTCTTGCCTATGATGTGCCAGTGGCCAGAGCCCTAAAGTATGCACAACTGGAGTTGTTCAAAGGGCGGAAGTCAGGGAGCCAGCCTGCAAAACGAATGCGTGGATCGCTCTCCCAGGTAACGATCCCTCAAGAAGCCACGACCGAAGCTTCTCCCCGACCAGAAGCTCAGGTCGCACCTTTCACGATCCATATTCAAGGGGTTCAAGCTGGGGAGGTGGTACAACCCGCTCCATCCGCCCCTCCACTACCTACCGATGCAGAGTTTGCATCCATGGCCACCTTCACAGAGGATCCAAACTTTGATTTTGAAAGATTCCTGCAGACAGTCCCCCTATCAGACAGTAAAGATTCCCTTGACAATGTTGATCCGGGAGCATCAGTCCAAAGAGAACAGCCAAGGGGTGAGACAAGCAGAGTACATGGGGAAGAAGTGGCACAACATTCTCATGACCCAAACACACAAGTTCAAGAAGGTGTGCAAAGAAATGAACCAGAAGACAGTGAAGAGGAGGCCCCTGCCTACACGGCACAACTCAGACGGCTGTACAAGACAATCAAGCAGGTACAGAGAAGACATAAGATGACAGAAGAGGCGAATAGAGCCCTAGTGAACCAAATGCTTCAAACCGAGAATGTCGCCTCACATTTTGTGGAATCATTGAATCTATTGGCAGAGACATGTGGGATCGGGGAAGCATTGAGGACAATGGTCTATCAGGAAAACCCTATCTATGATCAACGAAGGATTGATACACGGCCACGACGCGGGAAAATGATTCAAATGGAAGTCTCTACGACCTTGCCTACTATAGTTTCAGAGGATGTTCACATGACGAGCCCAAGTCCCACTGACGAACAAGAGGTAATTACACAGGTACCATCTCCACCGCCACCTTCCATTCAACCCTCAGAACCCTTCTCCACTAGCCCTTCTGAACAACCGATATCCACCCATCATGAAACCATTGTACACACCTCCGTTTTCACATCCTTCCCTTTACCCACATCCAGCACTTCCACCCAAATTTTTGAACCTCACACCGGTTATCCGGCCACCGATCAAACCATAATAGGTCACCCTTCCTATCTCCCCGCCCTTGGACAACCACTTGCCACTAGCCAGACCTTATCCCATCCTTTTCCATTCACCCAAACCCAAACCCTATCCACCACTTCCCTAGTAACTGCCTCACACTCAACCCAAGTCACACAACCCTCATTCTGGACAAACCTTGTAAATATACTCCAGCAGGTGGATAATTATAATAAAAAGTCCCTTTCCCAACCCCACTCCCCCACATTCACTGCCACCACTATCACACCACCCACCATCCCCGTATTCACAGTTCACGAATCACACACTCTCACGTCCGATCCCATGGACATCTCACCATCCATAGGATCACCCACCACCACTGTTATTCCAACATCACCACACATCATTTCACTCACGTCACCACTTCCAAACACTGTAGGCACAACATCCACTTTTCCCTTTCCCATCTCCCGAACCCTTGCATCTTCCACCATTACCCCTGCACCCACCTCATTTAGTCATGCACTTAACACCATGCTCGAAGCCGTTGCCCAACTTAAACAGGAATACAGGTTACTAGAAGAAAACAATAAAGAGCTCTGTACCTTGTCATCCCACCTCCAGGCACATGTCACTGCCCTGGAGTTGTCTAATACGGAATTACAGCAGGAGGTGACTACCCTCCAACAATATCAGGTGGAGCTCGAGTCCACACATACAGAGAAGAGTAGGGCAACGGAAGAACAACTTAGAGATCAGCTAGCCCGTAACGCTAGACTACAACGAAACATGGCTCTACTCCGACGCCATTTAGCGGCTGCTCAAGAAGAAAACAAACGACTACAGCAACAAAATCAAGACAACCTCGAAGTAGCTATGGAAAATACTCTAGGGGCACCCATCGACCCTGCTAAATTCCAAGCCATCCCCTCAGAAAACATACAACAAATATTGGAAGCTTATGCCAATCTCTTGGAAGCACATGATCAGCTTGCTGACCAATTCAAAGATCTACAGAAAGCCCAAGTGCCTACACAACACCAACGAGAACCTAAAGAGATGGCCAACGCTGCAACCTCACCGGAGCCGGAATTATCAGTAACCAATGAAGTACTTGAGCTACGGCAACAGGTTGCAGAACTAAAAATTAAGTTGTTACAGTATGAACGACCTCCCTCTCCACCTGATCAAACCATAGAAGAAGAAACAGTAGTCATTCCAGTGGAGGAGACATTTGAAGACAATTATGAGCCTCAACCCCTTCCAGGAGGCAAAATTACGGAGGAAGGCCAGGATACATATGAGGAACCCCCGTCAGCATGGATGAAGCAGGTAGAGGAGATGGGCCACACTCACGAAGAGCGCGTAGCAACTCAGATGCTAGCAATGAAGGCCATTGAAGAAACCATACTTCAATCTGAGTATTTCATGCACCTTTCTCCTAGACGACTCATCACGAGCTCTGAATTACAATATAAGCCATATTTTGTATTGTTGGCCGACTACAACGCAGAGATCAAAAGAGTCACCAACAAGTGCCCTACCTTCGCCACCCAGTTCGAACCAGAAGATATACCAGAGGCAGCCAGAAAAGGGGCGATTTTCCAACCTACTTGGAGGCAAAGATTACTGGAAACATACCCGGACATGCTGAGAACATGGGATCACGCTCCCATGCATTTGAAGTATAACCCTTGTTATGGGCCAGTACAAAGAAGAAGATCATGGAAAGCCTTCGCCATCAAGGTTCAGAACAATGTAAACTGTAGAGAATGGCTTAATTACCCCGCCATTGCACCCCCAACCGGCACCCCCACAGTATCTTACATGATAGCAACCATCAGACATTGGTTGCCATGCCTCCACCCCATGCCAGATGTGGCTGCCCAGATGATGCTCAAGATATTCGATATGATGCAGGTGGTGCTCAAAACTGTCCGCAATGTATGCCAGATTCAGCCTCCGATTCCCGGCTTCATCAATGGTAATTATGACCTCCTGTATGATATGAGCACAACCCCAAGCATACGAGTTGCTTATGCATGGCACGCACGCATCAGATATCTCCCTGCCTGCTATAAGCAAACTTTCGACGATATGTTTACCACGGGGTTCTGGGAGTCACACTCAAAAGTGTTCGCACCACGCCCAACCCACCTGCTACATCTATTCGCGTGTGAACAAACCATGCACTCAGAACTCTACACAACGCCACAACCGGACATACCGGGTGCAGTCAATTGGGAGACCCTCCAGAGAGACTTGGTTCGGGGACTACGCATCAAGGAACAAGAAGTGGCAACCGACCTCCTGCAAGAGTACATTGATCAAACAGTGGAGCAGAGGTCTGTCAGAGGCGACAGACGCTAGGGGGGGGAGAGTGTTGGCTGTATACGAGAAGAAGCAAGTACGAGCATACAAGCAGATCTAGCACTAAGGCAACCCTTTATTTTTTCAAAACCATTACACCAATTAAAAGTGATTCTCATCACTAAAAACCCCTGTAAATACCATTTTCACCTTTTTGTAGCTCCATTTTGTACAAGCCGAGGAGTCCTCGAGCTTGAGGAGCCTTAGAAGTAGTTGCCTGCCAATTTTCATAATTTTTAGATCTCGTTTGAGCCCTCAAATAAGCCCTGGAACCTAATTTTTAACTAGGCCGGACACTAGGTCTGGACAGGGCCAAAGCTAGTCAAAAACTATAAATAGAGCTAGAGAGCTCATTTTTGGGGCTAGCTTCTTGTAGTTTGAGCTTGTATGAGAACTTGGTTGCAATAGAAGTGATTCCATTGTCTTACTCTCTTTGTTCTTGCCGTGTGTGCGCGTGTGCGTGTATGTGTGTGCATGCTTGTGTGCTTCTCACTCACGCACTTGTGCTTCCACTTGCTCGTGGTCTTCATACCATCCTCACGTCTTCCCGGATTGACATTAAAGGAGGTGCTACTCATCACTGAGCTACATCGGCCATCTGCAATTTCATTCTTGTTGGCCTGAGTGCTGGCTTGCCCCAATGCTTCCATAGGGAAGTGGTCGCAATTGCAACTCCTGCACTTGAGTCCAAAATTGCCTTGATTGTGTATCCCTGATGGGTAATGGGAAGATAGGTGTTTCCTTCTTCACCTTCACTCATGTCGCCTATCTCATCCAATGGTATTTCTGGCATTTTTCTATGAGATCCTACCTGGGAACGAGGTTTCGCTATGTCTGGCACTTGTTTGGCTACATGTTTCCATAATTCATGCTTAACTTTGAGTAGCTCTTCTAAAGTGAGGTTGCATTGCACTTTTGTATTCTTTACTACCTCCGTGTTCCTAGGTATGATAGAGTCTTTGTTTTTTATCATGACTGTGGGTGCTCTCATGCAAGTAGACTTAGTTTCCCAGGGGCCTGTGAAATGGGGTAATTCTTGCACAGAATTAGACTCAAAGTCTAACCTTACGTGAGATTGGGCACTCTCTTGCTCTCCATAAATGGAAGGAATGTCTTGAGGGAATTGATTTTTCGTGTCATCCACAAGTTCAATTGGTGGAGGGTCTTCACTTTCTTTAGCCCATTTCTCTTTTTGAATCTCTCACAGGAATTCTGATGAACACCAATTCATAGAAAAAGAGGTATCTGGTTCAGTGGAGTTAGACACATAAGCTTCTTGGGGAGGGATGGTCATTATATCACTTGCCCTCTCCTTAGCCTGGGAGGTGGCTCCTTTTCCAAACTTTGCAAGTAACCTCTCCAATCTGTCTAATAGACTATCAAAATGCAATGGTGTTCTAGTAGAGTTAGAGCCATTGAACAAGCGACTAGCTTCAAATATGGCTTGTGCCAATTCTACCATCATAGCACAAAGTTTGGTTCTCTCTATCTCTAGATCGGCTCTAGGGTAACATTTATCATGATCTGTCACATTTGGACCTTCTTGGATTTTGGCCTGATATGCTTTAAGCATCATGTCTAGATCCTCAAGAGTGGGATCAGCTAGGACTGATCGTACTTTGGGTGGTGGGTGGGTTACGTGTGGTGGATTCGAAGGTTGGGAAATGGAAGGTGATGGGTTGGAGGAGATGGAAATGGTGGTGGTGGGGAAATGTGAGAGTGAGTGTGAGATGTGAGTTCAATTATCTTTGCTTTTGTTTCCCTCAAGCTTTCCTCAAGTTCGCTCATTTTCTTTGACCATTGTCTTTTCATTCTCTCCCGGCTATCTCTCCAAGATCTTGTCCTTTTCTTGGTTATACTCTCCGTCTCGCTAACCTCAGAACTCTTTTCCTGCCCTACACCCTGAGTTCGCTACAAGGTTTGAGCTCTAGAGACCATTTGCACTGGGGTTGTGGAAGTTATGCTTCCTGTAGAGTCTACTACTAGCCCAACAACATTGATAGGAGCAATTTTTGGCATGTTGATGGGGTTATTGGGACACTCTCGTAACAAATGCTCCTTTCCACAATCTGTGCAAAAGCCTTGAATTGTCACAGATTGGGTTTGTGTATGTACCGATAGAGGGCAATCACGAATAAGGTGATCTCCCTAACATCGGAAGCATGGGCCCCTAGGAAATGGAGGTCTCATTTGCCTAGGTTGAGGTCTAGAGTTGGGGTTTTCGTACATGACATTCGCATAATCTGGCTCCCAACTAGATTCACTGGGTTCTTCATAATAATATGACTCATTATGCTCGGATGACTGCATGTAGTAAGCCTGTGGGCTATCAATATGTGTAGAGTCAAAACTATGGTCACTTGGGTCACTTTCTGATAGCAATGGTGTTACTGGGACTATGGCTCTATTTAGATTTTTTTCAGCAGCTGCGTACTTCACTGGAATCACATTAGTTGGGGAAGGGGGTTGTTGTGCTAGAGCTGGTTGAGGTCTCTACTGCCCTTGATAGGGTGGCTGATAAGGTTGCTGGGGCCTACCATATTGCTGTGGTGGGTACTGGGTCTGGAATCTACCCTATTGTGGATATGGCTGAGGGTAATTTTGCCTGACAGTTTGCTTGTTATATGGGCAGTCTTGTGCAATGTGGTTGGAGTTCGTATGGTGGAGTTATGACCATTCAGGCACTTAGGGGTCAAGACATGCTCTCAGGGTTCATGAAATTCATCTATGGTTTTCTAGGTATTTTGCCCACTTCTAAGGCTCTAAGGTGGTCCCAATGTGTGAAAAATCAAGCTCAAAATTGCCCCAATTCAGTTAATTATTTCACCCCAAAAAATTATTCGTAAAGTCAGTGTATCGCGATAGCTCAGGTCAAAGTGCCGCGATACACCGAAGTGTCGTGATAGACCGAAGTGTCACTATAGACTGAAGTGTTGCGATACACCGGTGTCGCGATACACCATAGTGTCGCGATAGACTGAAGTGTCGCGATAGACCGAAGTGTCACGATAGACCGAAGTGTCATGATAGACCGAAGTGTCACGATAGACCAAGGTGTCGTGATAGACCGAAGTGTCGCGATAGACTGAAGTGTCGTGATACACCAAAGTGTCGCGATAGACCAAAGTGTCGCGATACACCAAAGTGTAGTGAATTCTATTGATCAAACTAGTGATCCTGGGAGCTCTTAGGTTGCACTGTGTCGTGGTGCACTCAGATTCTCAATAGGTCCAATTTTTGGTGTGTCGCGATAGCTCAAGGTCGTCACCTCGGGGCTTGCGCAGAGACATTCAGTACCTACTGAGATTGCTGGAGATGGTGAGGATGCTGCAACCTGCAAGAGTCATGCAAAAAACACACAAACACAACAATGCACACTCGCTCTCTCTCAAACTCTCACCAAACAAATGAGGAGAATGAAATGGAAGTGGAAATATGAGAGGAAGATGGAGATGGTGAGGAGCGGAGGTGGAGATGGAAATGAAGATGAAGAAGAGAAAAAGAATTAGTGAAAAACAAGAAATAACCTACTACTTACCTTTCCAACGTGTCCTCTCTACATCTTACCATCACACTCTCGTCCTAAAAGCTCGAATCCCTGACAACGATGCCAAAATTTGGTGAGGTTGTAGCAAGGAATGACCAGTCAACATATTAGCACTACACCAGGTATACATTTATCGAAACAAAATCACTTTGTTTAGTGATCAAAGTTCACAAAACATATTTGAGCACAACATGTGAATAGGGCACGCATTACTCCATGGTCCGACTTGCAAGCACTCTTATGCAAATATAAAAAAGGTCAGCTTTAATCGTTCAAATAGTACAGAAGTTCTTTGATCATTCTGCATTCATAGTTGATGAAGTGCCCACAAGGTGCTGGCGAAGGGAAGTTGGAATCCAAAACATAATCTTTTATACAATCCCAACCTTAGTGATTCGAGACTGAAAGGTTTGATGCTGGCGCACAGAGTTCATAACTTCACAACTAGACTTGCACGCCATATATGGTAACAAAAACTTCAATATTTTGATCATGAACATAAAAGTACAAAACATGGGCGATCAAAAAAATCATGCAAGCCAGGTGTTTGATCACATCATGCAACTCATGAGGCAATTTCCTATAGCCACACAAATTACTTTTGTTACAGCATCCTTGCGGTAGCCCTTGTCAAGGAAAACTTTGAGATTTCTTCTCTTGGTGCATCACATGAAAGAACCTTGGGGTGATGTTTAACCAGTGTGTGACCCTGTTTGAGTCTTGCTCCAAAGATGCCATCGGGATGAAGTCGAGAGGGCCATGAGAGCCTGCAGTGACTTCCAAGGTGAAGCACAACTTCACTGGTCTATGGGAAACAGGGGCTTGACTCATGAACCCTTTGGTGAAATCAGCACAATAGAGAAACTTAAAGGCCGCAAAGCAGTTTTTGTCACCAAGGGAGGCTCGAGTCTGAGCTGGTCAAACTAGACTTGAAGAACTAAAAGAAGAAACCCCTGAAATGTTGGTCGAAGACAAGCTTCTAGCAGCAGGCGATGGAGTTACCCATAATACAGGTAGGGGTGCGTTTGTCTCCGAACGTGAGTGAAACGATCCTTCCAGGGTGGAGAGTCAAAGGCAAGCAAGGAGCATAAAGATCCTCTCGGTATGGCAAATATGGACACCGAACAACATCCTAAATATCTTCGCTCTGAGGTAGCTCAGACTGGGAGAAATACCAAGCTTTGGTTCGGGAGTAGAAGTCTACCTGAGAGGAGAACACATAGGAGTAAGAACTGCATCACCACTTGGGTTTGTATTCAAATCGAGGAGACGGGTGCAGAGCGCTAGTCTAGCACTATCCCACAGAAGTGCGAGCTTGATGACTTGGCAAAGATGAAAAATAGCGGAGTCTGTGTAGGACGGGGAGGGGAAGTTCGTACGAACTCAACCCCACAACTTGATCAGAGAAGGAAAGGGAAGGGGAACAAATGTTTATCTCTATTCAATAAGGAAAATCGCCATAGCGGTCTGCAGAGAAGAAGCATGATGAGGGGGAGCGGACCTTGCTCAACCCCGAAAAGGGAGAAGTGGAGAATGGGATGGGGATGGAGAGTTAAACCTTCCCCACCACTAACCCATGCACCAGCGACAAAAAAGGGGCAAACCCCGAGCTTCGTGTCCATAGGTCTACGCACGGTTCGCCAATAAGCACGGGTCGCCAGCTCTTAAACTGAGGAGAGTGGAGCATTAACAATCCCCACCAACCAATCTTTACAACAACAAGGCTTCTGAAGAGAAAGGACAGGGTGGAATAACTGGCCCCCCAACCTATTTTTGCAAGCCCAAAAGGATGGCCCCCCCACAAAGATGCATCGAGCCAGCATCCATTGAGCGCTACATTTAAGACGACAAAACCTTTGAGGGCAAAATTTAAATTCCTACCTTTTCCAGATTTGTAGGCATATTAAGGTAGTAGGGGCATCCAAAGTTTCATGTAATTTTGTATGAAGGGGGACAACACATAATTTCGACGTTCTACAGAAAGCTTCATTTTTTTTTTGGTTGTTTCTTGGTGGTTTTTTTTTCAAGAAAATGAAGAGAGAGAAGGGAGCAAAGAGGGTACCACCCATCCCCCTTTCCAAGGCATACACAAAAATAGAGGTGATAGAGATGGAAAGTGATGCCACTGAGTGAGTGTGAGAGTGTGTGTATGTGCATGTGAGAGAGGATGAGAGAAGGGGGTGTTTTTTTGTGTATCAACCAAACATGAACTAAACCTACCTACTAAAAACAAGAAAATGGGGAACTAATGGCCCAATGGAAGGGTGAAAGTGCCATGCAAGAACTCAAATCCTATGCAATTGAGCAAAAAAAATTGCAACACAATACTTTACCACATGTTCTTGAGCTCTCCAAGTGATGAAAGGCCGACCATCCCCGGCAACGATGCCAAAAAGTGTTGTAACTCAGTGATGAGTAGCACCTCCTTTAATGTCAATCCCGGAAGACATGAGGATGGTATGAAGACCTCCAACAAGAGATGGCACAAATGTGTGAGTGAGAAGCACACTAACATGCACACACATACACACACATGCACACAAGACAAGAACAAAGAGAGAGAGACAATGGAGTAACTTCTATTGCAAAATAGTTCTCATACAAGTTCAAATCTACAACAAGCTAGCCTAAAAAATGAGCTCTCTAGCTCTATTTATAGTTTTTGACTAGCTTTGGTCCTGTTTAGACCTAGTGTGTGGCCTAGTTAAAAAATTAGGTCCCTAAGCTATTTTGGAGACTCAAACGAGCTCTGAAAATTATGAAACTTGGTAGGCAAATACTATTAAAGCTCCTCAAGCTTGAGGACTCCTCGGCTTGCACAAAATGGAGCTATAAAAAGGTGAAAATGTATTTACAATGGTTTTCAGTGATGAGAATCACTTTTACAATAATGTAACAATTGAAAAAATTGAAAAGGTTGCCTCAGTGCTAGATTTGCGTGTATGCCCGTACTTGCTTCTTCTTAGATTCCAACAATATATATATATATATATATATATATATATATATATATATATATATATATATATATATATATATATATATATATATATATATATATGTATATATATATATATATATGTATATATATAAACTTTTCCTTTCATTTGTGTTAGAAGCTCTAGACATTTTGCCGTTTCTTTAGGATCCTATTCCCATATATTGGAGCAGGCTCTTCTCCAATACCTCTCCATCGAGTCTTAACTTGAGTCCTTCAAGAAATCAAGTCTTGCATAGTTTATCTGGTCTTAGCTTGACTACTTTAACTATCTAAAGTCTGACACAAACTATCTTGATTGTGATTAATGAGATCGAGTACCTGCAGTTGTAACAATTGCAGGTGTGATAAGACATTTTTCGACACCCTGCACAATGTTTCACAATCCTTTTGCAACCAACACATGTCGCATCATATAAGCCCATAACCGATAGTTGGTACCATCCAACTTATCCTCAACAACAACCATATGGAATACATCACTGCTTTCAGCCATGGTTGGTGACTAAAATACCTTGATGCAAAAAATTGACTCTGTCTCAAAAAGTTGAACAGAACTACCTTGTCGAATTCCGCTAGACCTGTAGGAGACTTCGAGACGCTTATATTGGCGAACAAAAACTGGTATATAGCTTTGGCACAAAAAGATGAAATAGCCTGCACAAGCATTGCGATAGTGCATTCGGAGGCCGATGTAACATGCACTCTCGCATCTCATTGTCAAAGCTTTTGCACCCCGAGTGAGTGTCCCATCATCATTTACACCGTATATTTGTGCACATCCGCTAGGTATGACATGTGCTTCGCAATCCCAAATCTAACCATAAAGCGCACACTTCACATTTTAAAGCCGACTACACGTGATACATCTTGTATTTGGTAGAAATCGCATCAACTCATGTGCACAAGTCTTATTCATGTTAGAAAACATGGCCCAAGATAACACGTGAGCTACAATAAGCTAGGGTGGATAAAAATAAACCGAAAAGACCCTAATGAAATAGAAACGAACCTCGTTACGAAATGAGAACTTACATGATAAGCATGGAGCTTGGACCTCAAGGAGATAGCCTCATGGGAAGTGTCTGAGTCAATAATAAGAGGTGAACTGAAAGGCTCTTTACATGAAGCAGAGGGAAAAGTAGCTCGTATGTGGTATAATTGGAGCTTGCATGCCAATGCATAAGACTATGTGACAAGACCCATTGTGGGATAAATTGGATGCTTGAGAATACAGAAGGGTAGAGCACAATTATCTCAAAACCCCTCCTCCATGTGATGATGCTTTCATTTGAAATGAGGGGACCTAGAGACGTATGGCATCACTCAGTCCATTGGCTTTTTGGATCTAAGGACACATGGGATCCTTGGGCATATGGCATCCCTTGGTTTGCATTGACACATGGCATCCATGTGGTATTCGTTCCATGGAGACATGGCATCCATGGTGTTGGCACCAATGGTAACCCTCGGATATAGGGACATATGGGATCCCTACACATATACTAGAAGGATTTTCATCATGGGGCATGTGATGCTTTGTTGATGTGATTTCTACCAAATACAAGATGTATCACGTGTAGTCTGCTTTAAAATGTGAAGTGTGCACATTATGGTTGGATTTGGGATTGTGAAGCACATGTCATACCTAGCGGATGTGCACAAATATATGGTGTAAATGATGATGGGACACTCGCTCGGGGTGCAAAAGCTTTGACAATGAGATGCAAGAGTGCATGTTAAATGGGTGAGTCCCCAAAGTTGAGTCTCTCGTGTGCTCTAATTAAACGTAGTCAAGCTCATTTGAAGCAAAATGCACGGCGTGCTAAGAGAGGGAGTGACACAAGTTCGTGGTGCTTTCCCACAATCAATATAACAATGGACGTAGGACAACAGACCACCAACTAGAAAACCATGATGCAACAGACATTTGAAGGAGAGAAGAGATGTCAAGGTCGGATCTTCCGCAAGGACATCAGACTTACTATGTCGAGTCTAGTTTTCTATTGATATATTTAGGTAGTGATGTGTGTGAACACACTAGGGTTTTTTCCCCCGACTTGTATATATGCCTATTGCCCTAATGGGCTACTTATCTTTGTACATTCTCTAGTAATACATTCAGTATTGTGTGTTGTGCTCCAAGCTTTTATTTCTTCCTTGTGATGTTTGCGTGCTGCTGGAGACGTCTAACTCCAACAATTGGTATAAGAGCAGGTCGTCGCTTCATCTAGGGTGCCGTCAACACTCCTCCGATTGCACTCTCAAAATGGCACGAATTTTGGTGAGCATACTCAGCGTGTTTTCGAGATCAAAACAACTTTGCTATGTCGTGTCCAAATTGCGATCTGAGCTCATTTCGGCCTCTGAGTGCACTATCGCAACGCTTGTGCAGGCTATATCATCTTTTTGTGCCAAAGTTATATACCAGTTTTTGTTCGCCAATATAAGTGTCTCAAAGTCTACTACAGGTCTAGTGGAATTCGATAGGGCAGTTCTATTCAACTTTTTGAGACACAGTCAATTTTTTGCATCAAGGTATTTTAGTCACCGGCCATGGCTGAAATCAATTATGTATTCCGTATGTTGGTTGTTGAGGATAAGTTGGATAGTACCAATTATCTGTTATGGGCTTATATGATGCGACATGTGTTGGTTGCAAAAGGACTGTGGAACATTGTGCAGGATGTCGAAAAACGTCCTATCACACCTGCAACTGTTACAACTGCAGGTACTGAAGCTGATTCAGAAGGTGTCGAAGATGATGATATTCTCCATATTCCTGTTAGTGCTGCGGTTTCTATTGCAGCTACTGTATAGCAGATTCCCTTGGATGGCAGAGATGCCCAAGCACATGCATTGATAGCTTTGTCAATCAAATGTGCCTTTATTCCTCACATTCGCTCTTGTAGAACAACTAAGGATGCTTGGGATACACTTACCACATTGTAATAATCTAGGAATGAAGCTCATGTTGCTTACCTCCAAAAAAAGTTGGAGAGTGAGCACATGAATGAAGATGATTCTATGGACAGTTTCCTAATGAAGATCAAAGACTTGAAGGAACATTTGATTTCTGCTCATGAGGTTATACTAGATAGCTCACTTGTGCAGACCGTTCTGAATGGTCTTCCTGATTCATATCAGAGTTTTGTTTCTACTCTTCAGTTGATGATGAAAGGCAATCCAAATGCCTTATTATTTGAGGAGTTAGTCTCTATTCTGTTGTAGGAAGATCAGTCCAGGCAGAACAGGTCCATTATGCGAGTTGCAGATCAAGCTTTCCTGGCTAGTCAGAAGGGCAAAGGAAAATGGAGCTCTTCAAGTAGTAAGCAGAAATCTACTAATTATGCATATTCGAAGAAGGAAGATAAAGATGAGAAGAAATCTGAAAAAGCAGAAATTGTTTTGTAAGTACTATAAAGAGAATGATCATATCATAAAGAATTGTCCAAAACTCGTTGCTAAAGAGGCAAAGAAGAAAGAGGCTAGAATGGTTGTTGCAGAGGCCTCTACACCAAAAACTGAGTCTGCTAATCTTGTGCAGGAAGAAGAATGTGTTTACTACTGTCTGTAGTTTTGACCCATCTTCTCATGAACAGTGCATGTCTATAGTAGACTCGCAGTGCATGTCTGTAGTGGGACGAACAAACATATTACCTCGCAACGCAGTTTCTTCTCTTCACTTGAGTTTGCCCCTACAGGGAATACTGCTACATGCACCAACAACTCCTCTTATCATGTTATGGGAGTTGATAAGATCATTTTGACTACTGCTGATGGTAGTTCTTTCACTTTATCAGATTCTTTATTTGTGACAGGGAACAAGAAGAACTTGTTATTAGTTTTTGCATTAACCAAGATTGGCTTGGTTGTGAAATTTGTTGATGACACATGTATAGTTCATGATCTGTCAAATGGCGATGTGATTATTGCTTCTGGCATTTTATGTCGTTGGCTATATAAGCTCATAGCCTATGAAAGATCTTTGAATGATTCGGCATGTGCAATACATGATTCTCAGGCTATGTTAGATGCAAAGATTTGGCATGCACGCTTTGGTCATCTGAATTTTGCTAGTTTGCTATGCCTGTAGAAATCTGAAATGGTGTCCTCTTTGCCCAAAATTGAGGCACTTGGAAAACATGTTTGTGAAGGCTGTATTTTGGGCAAAATGTAGTGTTCGTCCTTTCCAAAAGATGGTTCAGTTCGGGCTACTCAAAAATTGCAGCTTGTACATTGTGATGTCTATGGTCCTATGCAGACACCTTCTTTTGGGAATTAGCTTTACTTCGTGACTTTCATCGATGATTTTTCCAGGCATGCATTGGTATATCCATGGAAGGCAAAGTCCGAAGTGTTCATGTGCTTCAAACAATTTTTGGTTTTGGCTGAAAATCTGTCAACATGTAAAATGGGCACCCTTCGTTCTAATCGAGGGGGGGAATATGTGTCTTCTGATTTTAATGCATTTCTAGCTGAATGTGGAATAAAACACCAATGTACAATGCCATATACACCTCAATAGAATGGAGTTGCTGAACAAAAGAACAGGTCACTCATGGAGATGGCGAGGTGTATGGTCAAGAGTCAGGCTTTACCACATAGTTTCTGGCTTGAGGCTGTCATGTGTGCAGCATATGTACTGAACATGTATCCCACTAAAGCGTTGTATTCTATCACTCCATATGATGCTTGGCATGACCGTAAGCCATCTGTTGCTCATCTGCATGTTTTTGGTTGTTTGGCATATGCATTAGTGGTTGAACAACATCGTGGAAATTGGATGATAAAGCAATAAAATGTATTTTTGTTGGATACAGTTATGAAAGTAAAGGCTATCGCCTGTATCATCCATAGATTAAACACATTCTGGTTAGCTGTGATGTTGTTTTTATGGAAGATGATATTCAGCCATTGCTTTCATGTACTAAGGAGACATCTGTTAGCTCCAAAGACATGTATGATACTTTGCTGCCTCTTTTTACAGGTGGACAGTCTAGTGCTAGTCCTAATGAGGCAACTTCTCAGCCTTTGCAGGTTTCATGTGATGATGTAGATAATTCCATTTTTGATGCAGATGTACATGATGCACTTATTGTAAGAAAATAACTAATAGGGTGCACCCATACTTCCTCAGTCAAAAAAAGGACAATAATGCCCTACATGGGTTGAGAAACCACATGTTGAGTTGTGGACCTCTACTGGAATGGCTTTGGACCCTTGGATTCACTCTCCTATCAATTCAGGAGGTTGGAAAGATTGTTAACTTGTAACTTGGAGATCTAAGCTTGTTATGAATTATGGAATATGTTGAACAAGGAATTGTTGGAGTGTTAATTTCTTTATTTCATGTATTAATCTGTTTTGGTGTTTCGATATAGGAGCTGAAGGTTTGTGAGCAGCGTGCAAGGCGTGAAAGGGCGGACATCAATAATCCGACTTATAATTTATTTAGTTTGTAAATAAACCCACGTGGAGGGTTCTATTGTTAGAAACAGCTAGAAAAATAGTGGTTAGAATAAGGGTCATTGTAGACCACAATTTCTGATATTGAAAGCAAAGCCTTTCTATAAAAGTTACCAACTTTTAGTTTCACACTTGCTTTTCGAAGCCGCTCTCATGTAACCACTCTTTTCAACATAATCAAAATTTCCTATAAATTCATGCACTCTGTGGACTGTCGAAACAGAGTGCATGGGGGGAGATTGCACCCAATACTGCGTTCTCTCTCGTCTCTTGTCGTGTCTCTTTTTTTGTGTGTTTTCAGCATTTGTAACCTCTGTGTGTGCGTGAGTAAGATCTTGACAACAAAGCCCTATCTTTGAGTTCCTAGAATAATGGATAGGAGCTAACTATGTCGATTTTCTCTAAGGGGGGGGGGACGGGTCTTAGACAATGACCATTTGATCATGTGTTGATCGCATGTTTAAGTGCTAACACCGGCTTTCTATATCATCAAATGGTGTGGGTCCTTGGATGGGATTGCAATCATATGGATGAGATTATGGGCACCGTTGCAGGGCACTTTTGGGTCATCGATGCTTGATTTTGATGGAATAGAATGACTCCCAATTATCACACCCAATCCTCCTTAAAATTGGCATCATACTCATAACAATCCAACTCCAACTCAAGACTTTTCCTCTGGAATGCACGTTTGACCAAGACATTAATATAAATCTAATAAACATGTGTCCTCGATCCTCATCCATGCCTAATCACCTATCAACCCCTTCATGGGGTATTGAATGAAAGTCCTTCCCCGCTCATAAGGAGTTTTCAAATCCACTATTGACCAAATGGACTCAATGGGAAGCAACACTCATAGTGAACTCCATTGAGAATTTTAAGTAAAATTCTCAATGGAGTTCATAATGAACCGGCCCTTGACGACCTCATAATTCCCCTATCAAGAGATCATATTTATCGATGTACACACAGACTTGGAGATGCAAACAAGAGGGTGCAATACTGAATCAAATACTTAGCATTTAAGACCTCACAATTGGGTATGTGATGGATGTATGACTGTGCTAATGACCTCCTAGTGGTTTTATCCCATGGACCTCAAAATGGATAGTCCTTGAGAGCAACATAGTGTGGACATCTATCCATCATACAAAATCAGTCAACTCCCTATCAAGTCACCTTAAGTTGGTACGTGATCAAAGTAGCTTGGTTGTACTTCCCTTGTCCCATGGACGCAAGCTAATGCCCTATGTGTGAAAATGCACATGATGTTATTCCTATGGATTGAGATTATGGTGGTACTTTGTATGCATTAGTTTCTACTTGAATCCATAATCTTTTGAGGAGAATGTACTAAAAGAGTTTCCAGACTCTAGCATAGTTAAAGTATTGGGTTTATTGTCCCATGATATAAAAAACATCATCAAACCATATCGAAAACTTTCATATGTCCTCTTTATAACATTGATCAATGACCGAGAATGACCAAATATCTTCTAGATTTCATGTACAATTTTTGGTAAAAGAACTTTATGGTAAAGAATCAGCCTCAAAACCAGGGTGGATGTTGCATAAATCATGGGTTAGACCCTCCAAAGGGAACCTATGTTTCTTGGATTTAACCCTTGAGGTTTTATTTCATAGAAATCTCAAATTGAAGGGTTTGTTACCTTAGGAAATTAACCTAAGGGAATAAAACCTTAGTCTTGGGAGAAGCTTCTCCCAAGTGACACCTTGACCCCTACCTGACTTCAATTGAAATAAAAGCCATGTGATTCTCTTTGGAAAGTATCCACATGAAGGACACTTGGAAGGACACATGGCTAAAAATTAAAGCATGCAACTCTTGGACCTTTGGTATATATATGGGTGGAGTTGGATGGGTGGATACGTACTCACTCACTCCCTGGTGGATGCTATACTCTAGGAAGGAGTTTTCACAATAGTGGTAATCAGAGCCAAGTTCTTTTTCAAGTACTTGTAGTATTTCTTGATTCATGAGCAGGCAATCTACTGGAGGCTACAGTAAAATTCGAACTCATCTTGCATCGCTTCTTCTACAATCTCTGTCATTGAAATTGGTGCCTACTGTGAGTACTATCGTCCGAGCCTAAAGATGGTATATACCCAACCTCCAGTCCCCACACGCGCTTTAATGGAGGTAGATGCTATATATTCAACCACCTCAAATAAAGAGAAGGTGTAGCAGTTGCGTGCAACCTTTGATGCAGAAGAGACAGAGAGAGTATTCTAGACAGAGAAAGTATTCTCTTTTTGTCTCGATTACAAGTCTATGCGTAGGATTTTGCAGAGTGCCTTCGCACTGTGAGCATCATGATTCGCGATGGTCTGCTCCCCTCAAGTTTGCAGAGCTCGGAAGCACGCGAGTCTTTTCAGCCGTCAAAAGGATACCCGTCTGCCATCTGAACGCCGCCACTGAGCCTTTGTAGCTTTACAGCCCATGGTACAATCAGTATTAAAGAAGTATTTTCCCACCAACCAACCCCCCACTAAGGAGAAGAACTGGACGCGACCGCCAACCCTGCTTATTCAAAGTGTCTCTGTGGCTCTGTGCATCAAACTGCCCGAGTATCTAGCTAATGACTGCACGCGCAGAACTCAGTTTGAGTTGTCCAATCTTATCTGCAAAAAGACATTACTGGCGAAGCAGAGATTATTTCTTCTAAAAGATTAAACCCACGACGCCTTTAAAAGGCCAACATATTCTCACAGTGTGGCATCTAGATCTTGAACCCGTGACATCATATAGGAGGGATATCTCCGCTATCCATGAGAAAGAGATTACATCATCAGCGGTGGCCATAGCCAACTTGCCCACGACCATTTGGTCAATAAAGCTTTGCTTTATCCAACAAAGCAAGGCTCATTGATCAAGCGATTAGAAGGAGAAGATTCTGAGCCGGTACCCACGGGAAATCAATCTCCAGTTGAACACCAATCAAGCACACATCTGCCGGAAGAACAAGCAACGGAGGATTAAAGACTGAAGAGCCTAAGAAAGTTCAACCGAAGCTGTGAAGTAGTGAATCGTCCAAGGCGGCCCAAGCCGACCTACAACTAGAAGTTGATATCAAAGAAAAAAATCGGGGAAGTACTGGATTTAATTTTCATCTATTTTCCTTCAGTATTAGAAATGGCATTTTCTTATTTCTAGTTGATTCCAAAGTATTCACTGAATTATGGGGGATTCCTACGCAAGTAACATGTTATTAGACATTCCTAGGCAAGAAGAGGATTATGCACCGCAGGAAGGGGGTAGACAATTAGATTACACTCCAGTTCTTCCAAAGATAGGCCAAGAAGAAATGCAAGAATTAGATATTTATAAAGAGTTGAACGGTTTGGATGAAAAAATGAACGATATCCAAGCGGATATATTCATTGTTAAAAGAAATCCAAAACGAAATGGGTACCCTTCGTACTTCAATCAATGAAGTTCAAGGGAAGATGGAACAAATTCTTAATACGATTTGTCCATCCTTACCCTTACCTGCACAAAAGGGTTCCTTGTCTATTCGACCAAGGAACCCATCATCTAGTAAAGGAACAGACACCCCTTTACCATTGCATAGTAATGTATCTTTAAAAAATAAAGATAATGAAGTGAATCCTCCTCATACTGCCATTAAGTCTAGAAGCTTGTCTTTTGCAAAAGACTTAAAACCACCAGGGGAAGATAAAGACTTACATCGGTTAAAAAACACCCCTGAAGCTTATCAAGTCTTAGAAACAAGTTTATCACTTGGACCTAAGGCTTATAAGTGGTGGATGAGCTTAAAGGAGGCTCAAAGAATCCCAGAAACTTGGAATCAATTTGAAGAATTCTTCAAAAAAGAATTCTTACCAAAAAATGAGGATGAAAGAAACTGGGAAGAATGGGACAAAGTCCTGCAGAGAGGATGTCCCCTTTCTCTATATATTTCTCATTATCGAGAAATAGTACTTAAATTGCAAATCCTTGATGACTTTCATAAGGTAAGAGGTTTCATCCGTGGTCTCGACAAGCAAGTCAAACATGAAGTGAAAAGAAGTGCTCCAAAAAGTTTAGAAGATGCTATTAAGTTAGCACAGATCTATGAAGATCATGCTAAAATTGGAACACAACCACTTCATCTAGTCGGAGACAATAAAAAAGTTAAACCATCGCAATCAAGTGGGGCATACACCCTCTGCAACAATAAACTGGGAAGCGAATGGAATTCATGGAGAATTCATCCATGACTACTGGTGGAGAATTTGGAAGGGACCACAAGCAAGAAAGGTAACTTCCTTCCAATGGCAGATAGCACACGAAGGGATTGCGGTGGGAGCATGGCTATTTGACAATCGTCATTGTGCCCGTTGCGGTCATGAACTGGAAACAATACAACATTGCATGTGGGAATGCAAATATGCGCAGGAAGTGTGGAAGCGAATCCTCAGACTCCTTTCACACGCAAATATCAAACTATTGGTGGCATGGGGATCGGCAATGTGGGCATCCCTAGCATCGGAGGCAATACTATATGAAAGCTCTATAGATAGCAAGGCATTAAGCACCCACAGAGGCATAGTCTCCAGCCTTCCACTGCATCCATTCTCATGTCAGAGTTACAAAGAGGAGGTAGCGGTGTGGTGGAAACTACTCAGTGGGATAACAATGTGGACAATATGGAAGAATAGGTGCACTAAGGCGTTTGAGGGGAAGGAAACTCCCCCAGTGGAAGCAATAAATACAATTTGGCTAGATATGGTGTATACCTTGTGGGATCAGTTGGAAGAAATTAAAGGAGATTCAACTACAACAATATTACAACGGATGGAATTTCACAGAATATGGAGGAATGGCCCCTTCTACGAGTTGTCCACCATGACACCTAAGTGGAATTATTTACCACAACTTTACCTCTTTCCCCCTCCCCGTTAGCGAAGTCTAAGATTAGTGAGCTTGGAGAGGGTACATACCAAACCTTTCTCCATTGAATTCCGATGTACATAGGCCAAAGGCCACATTCGATATAGCCCATTGGGCGTTTTTTCACTATAACTAATGAAAGGATAAATTTTATAAAATAAAAAGAAAGCTAGGCACATTCAAAAAAGATGACTTTAAAACCCCTAGACCTTCAAGACCTAGGCTAGACCCTGAGGTTTGGGAAAAAGCAAAAAATGAGAATCTTTGCTTTAAGTGCCTTAAGCCAGGACATCTTAGTAAGAATTGCATGACTAGGGGACAACAAAAAGCCACCCGTGAGATAAGAGGGAAAGAGAAGACATGAATACACTTAGTCCAAACATTGAATCTCGAAAATAGTAAAGTTTGGAAAAAATTGGAAGTCCTTCACGAAGACGACAAGCATCAGTGTTGTTTGTCTGACTCAATGTGGGTCCAAAACCAGTTTGGACCTCATGACTTGGTCAAAATTCATGCTTGCATAAGTGGTGAAAAGGCCACAGTCATGATAGACGACTCAGCCACCCACAATTTCCTAAATTACTCACTAGTGAAGAGACTAAAGTTGCCCCAAGAAAAGTCACCTCATCAGTATGTTGTATCTATGATGCAGGGTCAAGACAAGAAAGTCTGGGATACTATGATGTGTAACCTCGAAATAGAATTTCAAGGTTATAAAGATAAATTAGACTTTCAGAGCATGGACATGGAAAGAACTGATATGGTTTTGGGTAGAGAATGGCTTTGGGGTTTAGGGAAAACACTTAAAAGAAGCTATCAGCTGAATACTTTGGAATTTGAGAGAAATGGAATCTGTTATCTAATTCAAGGAGAACATGATGTGCCTAGTACTCCTTTTATTTCTAGCGTGGAGTTGAGAAAACTTGTAAATACCCAAAAAGCAAAAGTTTTTATGATACTTCCAACTGATGTAAACAATGTACATAATATGAATCCAATTTCTTATATCTTGGCTCCTTTGTCTCAACATGAAAGGTTTAAATTTAAGTGTTTGATAAATAATTAAAGGGATGTTTTTCCAGAAGAACTTCCCCATGGCTTACCTCCTTCTCATGGGCAAGTCGACCATGCTATAGACTTGCTCCCAGGAACTAAGCCTATATGTAAATCCCCTTATAGACTCCCTTTTTCCCAGCAGGCTGAAGTAGAAAAACAGTTAAATGAATACCTAGTTAAGGGATTCATTCAACCTCGTCTTTCACCCTGGGCATCACCCATTCTTTTAGTCAAGAAAAAAGATGGATCAATGAGACTATGCATTGACTATCGAGCCTTGAATAAAGTTACGATCAAGAATAAATATCCAATGCCCCGAATTGATGATTTATTTAATCAATTAAAAGGAGCTAAGATATTTTCAAAACTTGATCTCTGTCAAGGATATGATCAAATCAGAATTAAATCTGAAGATGTTCCTAAAACAGCTTTGAGAACTAAATACGGGCATTTTGAGTTTTTAGTCATGCCTTTTGGACTACCAAATGCCCCAGCCACGTTCATGATACTAATGAACACTATATTAAGCCCTTATCTGGGAAAGTTTGTAGTTGATTTTCTTGATGATATTCTTGTCTAAGATGCAACCTCTCATCTAGAACATTTGGAAAAATTTTTCCAAGTTCTAAGAGAAAACAAATTATTCGGAAAAGAAGTTAAATGTGAATTCTTTTCAATAGAAATCAGATATCTTGGACACATTATATCTGAAAAAGGAATTCAAGTAGATCCTGATAAGGTCCAAGTTATTCTTAACTGGCCTCACCCTAAAACTATTACAGAACTTCAAAGTTTTTTAGGGTTAGCAGGATACTATAGAAAATTTGTACCCAACTTTGCAAAAATCTCAACCCATTTATTTGAGAAATTAAAGGGTAAACCCAAAAGTCTCACTTGGGAGAAGGAACAGGCTGAAAGTATGGAAATACTTAAAGGATCCTTAGCTTCGGCCCTGGTTCTACAGATAGTAGATCCAAATGAACCCTTTCTAGTTGAAACAGATGTTAGTGATCTAGCAATAGGAGCTGTGTTGATTCAAAATGGTCGACCAATTGCTTTTGAAAGCCAAAAACTAAATTTAGCTAAAAAAAATTATTCTACCTATGAAAAAGAGCTTTATGCAATTGTCCATGCTCTGAAAAAATGGAGACGTTACTTGTTTGGCGCCAAAGTAACTATAGTTTTTTATCAAGCCAGTATTAAATGGTTTGCAAACCAATCCGAATTATCAGGTAGAAAAGCCAGATGGGCCGAATTACTCCAAGAATTTGATTATGAACTCAGATACAGAAAGGGAAAATTTAATATTGTGGCAGATGCATTAAGCAGGATGCCCATGTTAAATTCTTTGAGTTTCATACAAATTTCTAATGAGTTAGTAACACTCATGAAGGGCAAGTATCAAGAAGATACTAGTTTTAGCAAAGCCTGGAAGAAGATTTCTACTCCAAGTACAAACTTATCAAATGAAGATAAGCTTAAACATTATAGTATTCAAGATGAATATCTGTTGTACAAAGGAAAGATCTGTGTTCCTTGTAATTTCGAACTTAGAAAAAAAGCTTTGTTTGAATGTCATGATGCTCCAAGTGCAAGACATCCTGGAATCAACAAAACGTATGAATTAGTAAAAAGGCAGTTTTACTGGCCTAGTATACATAAAGATGTACATAATTATGTACTTAGATGCACTAAGTGCCAAGTTAACAAAGCTGAAAAGTTTAAGATAGGGGGTTTGTTGCATCCCTTAGAAATTGCAAATGGAAAATGGGAAAGCATTTCCATGGATTTCATTTCAGGCTTGCCACGTACCCCTAAAGGTCATGATGCTGTTTGGGTCATAGTTGACCGATTGACCAAAATGGCTCGTTTCTTACCTACTCGAACTACAATAAAAACTCCATAATTGGCTAAATTATTCATAGAACAACTGTATAGACTCTATGGATTACCTCAAGACATAGTGTTTGATAGAGATAGAAAATTCACTAGTCATTTCTGGAGATCTGTATTCAGTCGGTTAGAAACTAAGCTTAATTTGAGTACTGCTCAACATCCTCAAACGGATGGTCAAACTGAAAGAGTCAATCAAATACTTGAAGATATGTTACGAGCATACGTATCTTCTACCCAAACTAACTGGGAAGACTATCTACCGATAGTAGAATTTGCTTACAATAGTGCAAAGCATTGTGGAATGGAATATAGTCCTTTTATGTTAATGTATGGGTTTCAACCTAGAGCACCTTATGCAGTTGGACTTCAAAACGAAAAAGTCCAAGCAGCAAAAGATTTGTTAGAAGATATGAACTTTAAGCTAAAACTAGCCAAGGAAAACCTGAGGAAAGCCCATGATAGAGTTAAATCTTTTAGCAACCCTAAAAGGCGAGATATTTCCTTTCAGGTTGGTGAATTAGTATATCTTAAAGTTCCCGAGAAATCTGAAACATTAAAAACAGGACCTGGTCCTAAACTCTCTCCGAGATTTTGTGGCCCTTTTAAGGTTCTTAAAAGAATAGGGACTTTGGCTTAAGAGTTAGAACTCCCAGAAGATTGTTTACTTCATCCAGTATTCCATGTAAGTCGCTTAAAAAGAAAACTCGCTGAACAAGACAATCTTGTATCTTCGGATACAATCATTCAACCAATCTCCCTTCTTAACATCTCTCATGAACCTGAGAGAATACTACGCACTCGAGATAAGAAAACAAGAAATCATTTATATAAAGAGTGCCTAGTTAAATGGAGGGATGGAACCGAAGAAAGTGCTACTTGGGAACGAGTAATTTCCATAAATAAAAGATTTCCCTCTTTTTTAACTATTTGTTAAAAACAAGGAAAGCATCTTTTGAGAGTGAGTCCATGATCAAAAGAAGTGAATCATGGTGCACGGGGGAATAGTTCACATAATATACCAAAACACATTTTTGAGGCCGAAAATGTTAAAGGCGGGAAGAATGTTGCATAAATCATGGGTTAGACCCTCCAAAAGGAACCTATGTTTCTTGGATTTAACCCTTGAGGTTTTATTTCATAGAAGTCTCAAATTGAAGGGTTTGTTACCTTAGGAAATTAACCTAAGGGAATAAAACCTTAGTCTTGGGAGAAGCTTCTCCCAAGTGACACCTTGACCCGTACGTGACTTCAATTGAAATAGAAGCCATGTGATTCTCTTTGGAAAGTATCCACATGAAGGACACTTGGAAGGACACATGGCTAAAAATTAAAGCATGCAACTCTTGGACCTTTGGTATATATATGGGTGGAGTTGGATGGGTGGATACGTACTGACTCACTCTCTGGTGGATGCTATACTCTAGGAAGGAGTTTTCACAACAGTGGACAATGCAAACAACTAGCAAAAAGGTGAAGAAACAGAACCCACACATAATGCACTATGAAAAAGAAGATTCATCGATGAGAAAAGGACTATGAAGACTTATCACTGGGGACCATGAATTCCTAGAGCAACAAAAAAGTTTCCCAATGATATGGCACAACAACAGCAAGACAAGACTTGCATACGGATAGATGACCAGATATATGGATTGAATCTTTATGTCTATCCCCACAACTTGGATTCCTCATGCTATCTCTTATAATGTTTGTCAAATTTTGATGGAATCTATTGGGAATTTGATTTAAAACATAATGTACGGAGTGATTAGAGAGGAAATGAGTCCACTACACTTGTTGTGGTACAAATCATCAGATCACTCCATAAGGTTACTTGAATTTTCATTAAAAAGCAAGATTGTGACTCATTCTTTATGTTTATAAATGGTCTAGGCTTTTAATGTGAGCCACTCGATCTCATTAATCACAATCAAGATAGTTTGTGTCAGACTTTAGATAGTTAAAGGAGTCAAGCTAAGACCAAATAAACTATGCAAGACTTGATTTCTTGAAGGACTCAAGTTAAGACTCGATGGAGAGGTATTGGAGAAGAGCCTGCTCCAATATATGGGAATGGGATCCTAAAGAAACGGCAAAATGTCTAGAGCTTCTAACACAAATAAAATAAAAAAGTTTTTATTCTCAAAGAGTCAACGTATTTCGCTATATAAAGAATGAGGAACACCTCACATGCATGAAGGATCATACATAATGCGCGTGCTCACACTCATATATATATATATATATATATATATATATATATATATATATATATATATATATATATATATATATATATATATATATATATATATATATGTGTGTGTGTGTGTGTGTGTGTGTGAAGATTGAGAAAGCAAATGATTGTGAAGATTGAGAAAGCAAAGAATTGAGCAAAGCCATGTATGAGAGAGAAATGCAAAGGCCTTCACACAAACTCTTATGCACAGCTCATTTTATCCCACATAGGAGCGATTTTTCCCTCTATTGCATATAAGCAAGCTCTCTCTTGGAGGTCCAAGCTCCATGCTTGTCACGTAGGTTCCCATCTCATCATCAAGTTCTCATAGTTCATAGTTCTCAACATGGTATCAAAGAATAGGTTAAGTTTTCTTTTTCATCTTTAGATTTTACTCTTCGTCAATAACTTTGTCTCATCTCTTATTCCCTCCCTCCCTCCCTCCCTCCCTCCCTCCCTCCCTTGAAAGCCACTATATATCTACCTTGATTCAGGCTTTCAAGCTACATTATGGGAGCCACTATATACTAGAAATGGTGCTTGCATCCATAAAGGATATTAGTGCGTACATGAAGAAGCTTGTACGAGAGAGAGAGAGAGAGTAAACACATGGCTTTTGATTGGAGGAATGGTCAAAGATGAATAAGATCCATAACTTGGGGCAAAGAAGAAAAGCAATGATTCAATAGATTTCAACAACGACAACACTCAAAGATCGCATCAATGGATCTAGGGCATACTATAAATACATGAAGAGGGCATACACATCTTGCATATGATGTCTCTATCCCAAAGCACCACATGCCCCATGATGAAAATCTTTCTAGTATATGTGTAGGGATCCCATATGTCCCTATATCCGAGGGTTACCATTGGTCCCAACAACATGGACGCCATGTCTCCATGGAACGAATACCACATGGATGCCATGTGTCAATGCAAACCAAGGGATGCCATATGCCTCACACTTGGATGCCATGTGTCCAAGCTATGTCTAAGGATCCCGTGTGTCCTTAGATCCAAAAAGCCAATGGACTAAGTGATGACATACGTCTCTAGGTCCCCACATTTCAAACAAAAGCATCATCACATGGAGGAGGGGTTTTGAGATAATTGTGCTCTACCCTTCTGTATTCCCAAGCATCCAATTTATCCCACATGCATGGGTCTTGTCACATAGTCTGATGCATTGGCATGCAAGCTCCAATTATACCACATACGAGCTACTTTTCCCTCTGCTTCATGTAAGGAGCCTGTCAGTTCACCTCTTATTATTGACTAACACACTTCCCATGAGGCTATCTCCTTGAGGTCCAAGCTCCATGCTTATCATGTAAGTTCTCATTTCGTAACGAGGTTCGTTTCTATTTCATTAGGGTCTTTCTCGTTTATTTTTATCCACCCTAGCTTGTTGTGTTATCTTGGGCCATGTTTTCTGACATGAATAAGACTTGTGCACATGAGTTGATGCGATTTCTACCAAATACAAGATGCATCACGTGTAATCGGCTTTAAAATGTGAAGTGTGTGCTTTATGGTTGGATTTGGCATTGTGAAGCACATGTCATACCTAGCGGATGTGCACAAATATATGGTGTAAATGATGATGGGACACTCGCTCGGGGTGCAAAAGCTTTGACAATGAGATGCGAGAGTAACATCTTATTAGACATTCCTAGGCAAGAAGAGGATTATGCACCGGAGGAAGGGGGTAGACAATTAGATTACACTCCAGGTCTTCCAGAGATAGGCCAAGAAGAAATGTAGAAATTATATATTTATAAAGAGTTGAATGGTTTGGATGAAAAAATGAACGATATCCAAGCGGATATATTCATTGTTAAAGAAATCCGAAATGAAATGGGTACCCTTCGTACTTCAATCAATGAAGTTCAAGGGAAGATGGAACAAATTCTTAATACGATTTGTCCATCCTTACCCTTACCTGCACAAAAGGGTTCCTTGTCTATTCGACCAAGGAACCCATCATCTAGTAAAGGAAGGGACGCCCCTTTACCATTGCATAGTAATGTATCTCTAAAAAATAAAGATAATGAAGTAAATCCTCCTCATACTGCCATTAAGTCTAGAAGCTTGTCTTTTGCAAAAGACTTAAAACCACCTCAATTTTCAGGGGAAGATAAAGACCCAAACAAAGATGCAATCTTGATATTTTTAGAAAAATGGCAAGACTTACATCAGTTAAAAAACACCCCTGAAGCTTATCAAGTCTTAGAAACAAGTTTATCACTTGGACCTAAGGCTTATAAGTGGTGGATGAGCTTAAAGGAAGCTCAAAGAATCCCAGAAACTTGGAATCAATTTGAAGAATTCTTCATAAAAGAATTCTTACCAGAAAATGAGGATGAAAGAAACTGGGAAGAATGGGACAAAGTCCTGCAGAGAGGACGTCCCCTTTCTCTATATATTTCTCATTATCGAGAAATAGTACTTAAATTGCAAAACCTTGATGACTTTCATAAGGTAAGAGGTTTCATCCATGGTCTCGACAAGCAAGTCAAACATGAAGTGAAAAGAAGTGCTCCAAAAAGTTTAGAAGATGCTATTAAGTTAGCACAGATCTATGAAGATCATGCTAAAACTGGAACACAACCACTTCATCTTGTCGAAGACAATAAAAAATTTAAACCATCGCAATCAAGTGGGGCATACACCCTCTGCAGCAATAAAATGGGAAGCGAATGGAATTCATGGAGAATTAATCCATGACTAATTGGCAGAGAATTTGGAAGGGACCGCAAGCAAGAAAGGTAACTGCCTTCCAATGGCAGATAGCACACAAAGGGATTGCGGTGGGAGCATGGCTATTTGACAATCATCACTGTGCCCGTTGCGGTCATGAACTCGAAACAATACAACATTGCATGTGGGAATGCAAATATGCGCAAGAAGTGTGGAAGCGAATCCTCAGACTCCTTTCACACGTAAATATCGAACTACTGGTGGCATGGGGATCGGCAGCGTGGGCATCCCTAGCGTCGGAGGTATTACTATATGAAAGCTCTAGAGATAGCAAGGCATTAAGCACCCACAGAGGCGTAGTCTCCAGCCTTCCACTGCATCCATTCTCATGTTAGAGTTACAAAGAGGACGTAGTGGTGTGGTGGAAACTACTCAGTGGGATAACAATGTGGACAATATGGAAGAATAGGTGCACTAAGGTGTTTGAGGGGAAGGAAACTCCCCCAATGGAAGCAATAAATGCAATTTGGCTAGATATGGTGTATACCTTGCGGGATCAGTTGGAAGAAATTAAAGGAGATTCAACTGCAGCAATATTACAGCGGATGGAATTTCACAGAATATGGAGGAATGGCCCCTTCTACGAGTTGTCCACCATGACACCTAAGTGGAATTATTTACCACCACGTTACCTCTTTCCCCCTCCCTGTTAGCGTATTCTAAGATTAGTGAGCTTGGAGAGGGTACATACCAATCCTTTCTCCATTGAATTCCGATGTACATAGGCCAAAGGCCACATTCGATATAGCCCATTGGGTGTTTTTTCACTATAACTAATGAAATGATAAATTTTATAAAATAAAAAGAAAGCTAGGCACATTCAAAAAAGATGACTTTAAAACCCCTAGACCTTCAAGACCTAGGCTAGACCCTGAGGTTTGGGAAAAAGCAAAAAATGAGAATCTTTGCTTTAAGTGCCTTAAGCCAGGACATCTTAGTAAGAATAGCATGACTAGGGGACAACAAAAAGCCACCCGTGAGATAAGAGGGAAAAAGAAGACATGAATACACTTAGTCCAAACATTGAATCTCGAAAATAGTAAAGTTTGGAGAAAAGTGGAAGTCCTTCACGAAGACGACAAGCATCAGTGTTGTTTGTCTGACTCAATGTGGGTCCAAAACCAGTTTGGACCTCATGACTTGGTCAAACTTCATGCTTGCATAAGTGGTGAAAAGGCCAGAGTCATGATAGATGACTCGACCACCCACAATTTCCTAAATCACTCACTAGTGAAGAGACTAAAGTTGCCCCAGCAAAAGTCACCTCATCAGTATTTTGTATCTATGATGCAGGGTCAAGACAAGAAAGTCTGGGATACTATGATCTGTAACCTAGAAATAGAATTTCAAGGTTATAAAGATAAATTAGACTTTCAGAGCATGCACATGGAAAGAACTGATGTGGTTTTGGGTAGAGAATGCCTTTGGGGTTTGGGGAAAACACTTAAAAGAAGTTATCAGCTGAATACTTTGGAATTTGAGAGAAATGGAATCCGTTATCTAATTCAAGGAGAACATGATGTGCCTAGTACTCCTTTGATTTCTAGCATGGAGTTGAAAAAACTTGTAAATACCCAAAAAGCAAAAGCTTTTATGATACTTCCAACTGATGTAAACAATGTACATAATATGAATCCAGTTTCTTACATCTTGTCAGCTTTGTCTGAACATGAAAGGTTTAAATTTAATTGTTTGATAAATAATTATCGGGATGTTTTTCCAAAAGAACTTCCCCATGGCTTACCTCCTTCTCGTGGGCAAGTCGACCATGCTATAGACTTGCTCCCAAGAACTAAGCCTATATGTAAATCCCCTTATAGACTCCCTTTTTCCCAGCAGGCTGAAGTAGAAAAGCAGTTAAATGAATACCTAGTTAAGGGATTCATTCAACCTAGTCTTTCACCCTGGGCAGCAGCCATTCTTTTAGTCAAGAAAAAAGATGGATCAATGAGACTATGCATTGACTATCGAGCCTTGAATAAAGTTATGATCAAGAATAAATATCCAATGCCCCGAATTGATGATTTATTTGATCAATTAAAAGGAGCTAAGATATTTTCAAAACTTGATCTCTGTCAAGGATATCATCAAATTAGAATTAAATCTGAAGATGTTCCTAAAACAGCTTTCAGAACTAAATACAGGCATTTTGAGTTTTTAGTCATGCCTTTTGGACTAACAAATGCCCCAGCCACGTTCATGATACTAATGAACACTATATTAAGCCCTTATCTGGGAAAGTTTGTAGCTGATTTTCTTGATGATATTCTTGTCTATAGTCAAGATGCAACCTCTCATCTAGAACATTTGGAAAAAGTTTTCCAAGTTCTAAGAGAAAAAAAATTATTCGGAAAAGAAGTTAAATGTGAATTCTTTTCAACTGAAATCAGACATCTTGGACACATTATATTTGAAAAAGGAATTCAAGTAGATCCTGATAAGGTCCAAGTTATTCTTAACTGGCCTCACCCTAAAACTATTAAAAAACTTTTTTTTTAGGGTTAGCAGGATACTATAGAAAATTTGTACCCAACTTTGCAAAAATCTCAACCCCTTTATTTGAGAAATTAAAGGGTAAACCCAAAAGTCTCACTTGGGAGAAGGAACAGGCTGAAAGTATGGAAATACTTAAAAGAGCCTTAGCTTCGGCCCCGGTTCTACAGATTTGACAATCATCACTATGTCCGTTGCGGTCATGAACTGGAAACAACACAACATTGCATGTGGGAATGCAAATATGCGCAGGAAGTGTGGAAGCGAATCCTCAGACTCCTTTCACACCCCTGGGAAGAGAAAGGATGAGAATAGAAATGGATAGAGAAGAAATTGAGAGACCTAGAGCTCCAAGAAACCAAAGGAATGCTGATGATTTTCCCTTGCCAAGGCCTAAAGAGCACACTAGAACCCTGAGGCCAACCTAGCTGGTCAAGTCCATGAAAAATTACTTCGATGGCACTGTAGACCCTTACGACCATGTGGCAGAATTTAGGCAAGTCTTGAGAGCTGAACAGGTTGAGGACCTATTCACACAATACAATGCTTTTGGTCTAACCCTTAGAAACACAGCTCTTACGTGGTTTCAACCACTACACGAGAGGCAGTTTAGGAGCATATACCAACTTTTAGAAGCTCCACAATAGGGTAGATTCGAGACCTAGTACCCACCACAACAATATGGTAGGCCCCAGCAACCTTATCAACCACCCTATCAAGGGTAGCACAGACCTCAACCAGTTCTAGCACAGCAACTCCCTGCCCCAACTAATGTGATTCTAGTGAAGTACGCAGCTGCTGAAGAAAATCTAAATAGAGCCATAGTCCCAGTAACACCATTGTTATCAGAAAGTGACCCAAGTGACCATAGTTTTGACTCTACACATAGTGATAGCCCACACGCTTACTACATGCAGTCACCCAAGCATGATGAGTCATATTATTATGAAGAACCCAGTGAATCCAATTAGGAGCCAGATTATGCGAATTTCATGTACGCAAACCCCAACTCTAGACCTCATCCTAGGCAGATGAGACCTCCATTTCCTAGGGGGCCATGCTTCCGATGTTAGTGAGATCACCTTATTCATGATTGCCCTCTATCGGTACCTACACAAACCCACCTGTGACAATTTAAGGCTTTTGCGCAGACTGTGGAAAGGAGCATTTGTTATGAGAGTGTCCCAAGAACCCCATCAACATGCCAAAAATCTCTCCTATCAATGTTGTCGGGCTTCTGGTAGACTCTACAGGAAGCATAAGTTCCACAGCCCCAGTGCAAATGGTCACTAGAGCTCAAGCCTTGCAGCGAACTCAGGGTGTAGGGCAGGAAAAGAGTTATGAGGTTAACGAGACAGAGAGTATAACATGGAAAAGGACAAGAGCTTGGAGAGATAGCTGGGAGAGAATGAAAAGACAATGGTCCAAGAAAATGAGCGAACTTGAGGAAAGCTTAAGGGAAACAAAAGCAAAGATAATCGAACTCACATCTCACACTCACTCTCACATTTCCCCACCACCACCATTTCCATCTCCCTCCAACCCATCACCTTCCATTTCCCAACCTTCTAATCCACCACGCGTAACCCACCCACCACCCAGAGTAGGATCAGCCCTAGCCGATCCCACTCTTGAGGATCTAGACATGATGCTTAAAGCATATCAGGCTAGAATCCAAGAAGGGCCAAATGTGACAAATCATGACAAATGTTATCCTAGAGCCGATCTAGAGATAGAGAGAACCAAACTTTGTGCTAAGATGGTAGAATTGGCACGAGCCATGTTTGAAGCTAGTCGCTTGTTCAATGGCTCTAACTCTACCATTGGATAAGATAGGCGACACGAGCGAAGGTGAAGAAGGAAACACCTATCTTCCCATTACCCATCAGGGATACACAACCAAGGCAATTTTGGACTCAGGTGCAGGAGTTGCAATTGCGACCACTTCCCTATGGAAGCATTGGGAAAAGCCATCATCAGGCCAACAAGAATGAAATTGCACATGGCTGATGATCACGTAGAGAGACCCTTAGGATTGCTAGAAGGAATGACTCTCACTACATGTGATGTTGAGTTCGAGCATACTTTTGCTATATGTGACTTTAGCAAAAATCAAGCCTACGAGATGATTTTGGGAAGGCCATTCATGTGGCAGTTGCAAGTGGTACAAAATTGGGGAACCAATTCCTTGTATTTGCAACACCTAGGTGTTACCACCAAAGTCAATCTCAAGGATTACTCACATAGAGATGTACTGCCTATTCAATGGAATCCCATCCATAGAGCTAAGGATGACACAGAGCCAGTACATTCCATAGGATCACGATCCTCATGGATGAATGAAGACACCCACTTGTGGATGTGTAAAGTAGCAGTAGAAGAAGAGAAGAGAGAAAAAGCCAGAGAGATAGGGGCGAAGGAAACTCAAAGATCTATTCAAGACCCAACCTATGCACCTGTAGTATTTCCAGACGAAGAATTTGAACCCCACGGTTGGGCGGAAATTCTAGCAACAATGGAGGTAGCCATCAATGAAGAACAGTGGACACCCACTGTGATGAGGATGGCTATGACATTTCAATCTTCACAATAGAGCCAATTCTGTGTGATCCAATCATTGAGAAATGTGAACCTAGCACTGATACATTTGAGGATGCAAGTGACTGTGATCTAGAGACAATCATTATGGACCCACCTTTTGCATCAGATGAGGACTATTTCCACGAGGTAGAAGTTCACCCTCAAAGACACGAGGAAGGTATGAATGAGGTGAGATTAACCACACAAGTGACCACCAAGAGTGAAGGAAAGAAAAGAAAGAAGAAAGAAGTCACACTAGAGGAAGAAGAGTCTTTGTTTGAGGTCCCTAAAAATTTCAAGAAGTATGAAATAGAAGATAGGAGAGTCATGGTAAGAATGCCTAAACGTGAGGCACAATCAGGAGAGGCCTGACCAATGTGCCTCCAACCTTCCAGAGGCTAATGTGCCATGTGTTTAAAGAATTCCTGAGGAAGAATTTGGAAGTCTATGTTGATGATCATGTGTTTAATGAATTCCTAAGGAAGAATTTGAAAGTATATGTTGATGATCCTTGTGCTCATTCCAACATTAGACAGACACATATACCTGAACTCAGGCAAATCTTTGACAAATATAGAGAATATCAAGTCTTCCTGAACCCAAAAAAGTGTGTTTTCATGGTCGGGCAAGGCAAGATTCTAGGACAAGCTTCTTCATGTACACACTAATATCCTTTATGGATGCAAGCACCATTTCTAGTATTGGTCGGCTATCGTTGCCACTACATAAGGGATTGCAATACCTACGCATGTAGCAAGAGATGAAGGTATAGGACAAAACCCATAATGTACCTTGAAAGCCTGAATCAAGGTAGATATATAGTGGCTCCCACTACCATGCTCAATGCGGAAGACAAGTGGTCATGACACTGATGGCACATCCCATTAATGCATCTATTGTAGAAAGAACTAGATGATTGTGAGGCAAGATTCTCTAATGCAGATGAGCAAAAGAGTGGATGGCAACAAAGACATGGTTTGCACAGAGACATGGGTAGGGATACAGATGATTTGTGTAGACAAAGCTACGCCCCAACAAGATCAATATTGCCTACACATTCATCTTCAGAAATTGTATTTCGGCAATGTGCAAACATTGGTGCATTGCTCCCCCCCTCTCTCTCTCTCTCTCTCTCTCTCTTTCTCTATGTGAATCTTCTAAAGTAGCCATGGTTCATCCTCATTCTTCCATCACTCTCTGCCAATCTTTGTCACTGTGTGTGCTTTCAAGTGCACCCTCAGTAGGGAATACCTCTCCAACTATTTCTCATCTTCCTTTCCAAATATGGCTGGCACAAACGTGGAGACTTTGTGTGGTAGTAGATCCTATATAAATCTCACTAGTTGTTAGTCGATGTTTGGTTCGTATGCATAGATAATTGCTGAGTTCCTTTGTATTTTGTGCCATCTTTCTTGCTCCAAAGCTTATTTACTAGAGTGACTCTGCTTATATGTGCGTTACAGTCATAATATCAACTGTAACACATGCCAACGGAACTATGCATTTCTCACATATATTGAATCAAGAACGGAGATGATTATGATAAAACAAAAGAAAATCATGTTTAGTGAAGAAAGAAGATAGTGTTTAGGAGCACTTTTCTTTATATCATTAGATATGGGAGGGAGGGAATAAGAGACGAAACGAAGTTATTGACGAAGAGTAAAATTAAAGAAGAAAAAGAAAACTTAACCTATTCTTTGATACCATGTTGAGAACTATGAATCAAGATAGCACGTAAGCTAAAAGCAGCTATGGTTGGATCACAATAAACTAGAAAGACCATAATGAAATAGAAATGAACTTGATGATGAGATGGGAACCTACGTGACAAGCATGGAGCTTGGACCTCTAGGAGAGAGCCTCATGGGGAGTACATGTATCAATAATAATAGGTGAGTTGAGGGCTTGCTTATATGCAGTAGAGGGAAAAATTGCTCCTATGTGGGATAAAATGAGTTGTGCATAAGAGTTTGTGTGAAGGCCTTTGCATGTCTCTCTCATACATGGCTTTGCTCAATTCTTTGCTTTCTCAATCTTCACAATCATTTGCAAGCTTCCCACATTATACTAACACACATATACATATACATACATACACACATATATATATATACACACACACTCTCGTGGGCCACCAAAGACCTGCAAATAGTATTGCCTTGATCGCTCGATCTGGTCCGAAATGTCCTCCTGCTACACCCTGGTGAGCAGTTTCCAAGATCTTAAGATATTCACTCTCGTGGACACCTAATCTAAGATACCCATCTTTTCCTCTTCTATATAGATTATCTCCAATGAGAGTATAATCTAAAGCTTCTTGTTCTAAGCTCCTTTGTCTAGCCAATGTCATATCTTGGGGAAAAGTTCTCATCCTCAAAAAGGCCACTAAGGGTTCACTCCAATCTGGCACTAAAGTCACTCGATAAAGAGTGGCATGTTCCACTGGTGGTTTAGTGTGACAGATTGGGCATTCTTTGCACAACCTACGGACATCTGCTTCCATAGTTGGGCAGTGCACTCCAAGTTTCCTCAATGTCTGTAAGGTTCTTTGTCTCGAGTAGTGTTGTGCTAATGAACCCACATGTGCTAATTGCAACCACCTCGTGTACTCATCCTCTTCCACACAACATGTTAATACTCCTTGATCTGTATGTTTGTACATACTCCCTGACATGATATGGTAATTTTGTGCTTTTACTACCTCCCTATCTTGAGTGCTTACTATTGGATGTTTAGGCCCATATGTCAGTATTGGCACGAAGATCTTGGCCCACTGTGGCACAACTTCCAAATTAAACAAGTAAGCATCAGGTAGGTCATCTGACACTCCTTGTGGGGCCTCTCTAGATGTTAGCTAGAGAGATTGTCTGCTCTCAAGTGAGTCTTTCCCTTTCTCACCACTACGTCAAAGTCATATTCCATCAGCAAGAGGAGCCATCTTACTAATCTACCTCTATTAGATGGCTTGTTTACCAAGTACAATAGTGCTTGATGATCAATAAAAAATTTAAACTTATTTGCAAGCAAATAGTGTCTAAATACCTTAACCGCATATACTATGCCTAATCCTTCTCTTTCAGTAGTGGTATAATTTTTTTCAGCAGCATTCAACTGTCTACTAGCGTAAAATTGGAAGATCCATATTACCTTCATCAGTAGGTTGTGCAAGTACACATCCAATAGCATAATTGGATGCATCCACGTGAACGTGAAATGGCTTGTTCCAATCTGGTGTAGTCAAGATTGGTGTTGAACACAATCGCCGTTTAAGCTCATCGAAAGATTTCTCACATTCATCAGTCCACGCGAAATTAATCAAAAGTCCATACAGATGCTTTGCAATGATGGCATACATGTGTATAAAATGTCGGTAATAGCCACAATGCCCCATGAAAGCTTGCATTTCCTTGACATTCTATGGCCTTGGTATTTCTGCGATAGCTCTCACTTTGTCTTCATCAGTGGATATGCCGTTCTTTGACACTATGTGTCCTAGAATCTCGCCTTGCCTAACCATGAAAACACACTTTTTTGGGTTCAGGCAGACTTGATATTCTCTACATTCTTCAAAGATTCACCTGAGTTCATGTATATGTGTCTGTCTAATGTTGGAATGAGCACAGAGATCATCAACATAGACTTCCAAATTCTTCCTTAGGAATTCTTTAAACACATGGCACATCAGCCTCTGGAAGGTTGCAAACGCATTGGTTAGACCAAATGGCATTAACCGAAAGGCAAATATGCCCCACTCTGTGGCAAAAGCCATCTTATGTTGATCTTTTGGTGCAATGGCTACTTGATTGTAACCAGAGAACCCATCTAGGAAGCTGTACACTTCCTTGCCTGCTACCCTTTCTAATAGATGCTCAGTGATAGGAAGCAGATAACTATCTCTGATAGTGGCTGCGTTAACCTTCTTCAAGTTAATACATACACGTAGTTTACCGTTCTTTTTGGGCACCACTACAATGAGAGATACCCATTCAATGTGCTCGATTTCATAGATAAATCCAGCTTCAACCAAGCGATCTATCTCTTCTTTTATCTTGGTAGCATAGTTATCATTGTATGTGTATGGCTTCTGTTTATAGGGTCTGGCATCTCAGGTCATGGGGATCGTATGGGAGCATATGTCGGGATCTACACCTTTGAGGTCCTTGTAGCTTCAAGTGAATACATCTCTGTACTCTCTTAGCAAAGCTAGAATCAACACTTGCTCTTCTTCTTCTGTCAGGTCATGTCCTATGTAGGTGCATCTTTCTTCTCCTTCCTCTATGGCAACAACTATTTTCTTGGTGGTTTGCTTGTAATCATAGGCCTCTCCTAATTTGCCTCACGTTTAGGCATTCTTACCATGACTCTCCTATCTTCTATTTCCTACTTCTTGAAATTTTCAGGGACCTCAAACAAAGACTCTTCTTCCTCCGGTGTGACTTATTTCTTCTTTCTTTTCTTTACTTCACTCTTGGTGGTCACTTGTGTGGTTAATCTTACCTCATTCATACCTTCCTCGTGTCTTTGAGGGTGAACTTCTACCTCGTGGAAATATTCCTCATCTGATGCAAAAGGTAGGTCCATAATGATTGACTCTAGATCAGAGTCACTTGCATCCTCAAATGTATCAGTGCTAGGTTCACATTTCTCAATGATTGGATCACACAGAATTGGCTCTATTGTGAAGACTGAAATGTCATAGCCATCCTCATCACAGTGGGGTGTCTACTGTTCTTCATTGATGGCTACATCCATTGTTTCTAGAATTTCCGCCCAACCGTGGGGTTCAAATTCTTCGTCTGGAAATACTAGAGGTGCATAGGCTGGGTCTTGAATAGATCTTTGAGTTTCCTGCGCCCCTATCTCTCTGGCTTTTTCTCTCTTCTCCTCTTCTACTGCTACTTTACACATCCACAAGTGGGTGTCTTCATGCATCCATGAGGATCCTGATCCTATGGAATGTATTGGCTCTGTGTCATCCTTAGCTCTATGGATGGGATTCCATTGAATAGGCGGTACATCTCTATGCGAGTAATCCTTGAGATTGACTTTGGTGGTAACACCTAGGTCTTGCAAATACAAGGAATTGGTTCCCCAATCTTGTACCACTTGCAACTGTCGCATGAATGGCCTTCCCAAAATCATCTCGTAGATGGACCTCAAAATGGATAGTCCTTGAGAGCACTCTTTTCAACATAATCTGATGCTTGTGTAATGTGAGCTTGTGTAATGTCTGTGCTAATGGATAGTCCTTGAGAGCGACATAGTGTGGACATCTATCCATCATACAAAATCAGTCAAATCTGACATAGTGTGCTAATGGATAGTCCTTGAGAGCGACATAGTGTGGACATCTTAAGTTGGTACGTGATCAAAGTAGCTTGGTTGTCCTTCCCTTGTCCCATGGACGCAAGCGAATGCCCTATGTGTGAAAATGCACATGATGTTATTCCTATGGATTGAGATTATGGTGGTACTTTGTATGCATAATCCATAATCTTTTGAGGAGAATGTACTAAAAGAGTTTCGAGACTCGAGCATAGTGAAAGTATTGGGTTTATTGTCCCATGATATAAAAAACATCGTCAAACCATATCGAAAACTTTCATATGTCCTCTTTATAACATTGATCAATGACCGAGAATGACCAAATATCTTCTAGATTTCATGTACAATTTTTGGTAAAAGAACTTTATGGTAAAGAATCAGCCTCAAAACCAGGGTGGACAATGCAAACAACTAGCAAAAAGGTGAAGAAACACAACCCACATATAATGCACTATGAAAAAGAAGATTCATCGATGAGAAAAGGACTATGAAGACTTATCACTGGGGACCATGAATTCCTAGAGCAACAAAAAAGTTTCCCAATGATATGGCACAACAACAACAAGACAAGACTTGCATAAGGATAGATGACCAGATATATGGATTGAATCTTTATGTATATCCCCACAACTTGGATTCCTCATGCTATCGCTTATAATGTTTGTCAAATTTTGATGGAATCTATTGGGAATTTGATTTGAAGCATAATGTACGGAGTGATTAGAGAGGAAATGAGTCCACTACACTTGCTGTGGTACAAATCATCAGATCTCTCCATAAGTTTACTTGAATTTTCATTAAAAAACAAGATTGTGACTCATTATTTATGTTTACAAATGGTCTAGGCTTTTAATGTGAGCCACTCGATCTCATTAATCACAATCAAGATAGTTTGTGTCAAACTTTAGATAGTTAAAGGAGTCAAGCTAAGACCAGATAAACTATGCAAGACTTGATTTCTTGAAGGACTCAAGTTAAGACTCGATGGAGAGGTATTGGAGAAGAGCCTGCTCCAATATATTGGAATAGGACACTACAAGGAATACGGGCGTATAGCGATGGTTAACGCGACAGAATTTCGTCGCTATAAAATTGCAACATGCATCATGATGAACGTCGCGTGCGGGCCGTCGATTAAACAATGAACCAAACGACATTTTTTGCGACTTGTGGCACGACGGGGCTACGATGCTCCAATACAGCGTAACTAACACGACAGTTTTAAATAGCATCGGATAAGCAATGCTTTCTTGCATCGCATAAGCAATGCTTTCTTGCATCGCATAAGCAACGTTTTGTGCCGTCGTATAAGCGATGCTAGCAACATGTCCCTTATGCGACACCATTTCGATGCGTAGCATCGATTACACGAGAGTCTGTTGACGGAAAAAAATTAAAACGTTGGAGGCTCTTCGATCGGCATTTTCATGCATATGATCGAAGAGCTCTCCAACGTTCGTAATTGCGCTGCGCTTATGAGCTGAAGCAAGTATATGCAGAATTGTTGTTTTGCCTAAGCTCGCTCTTGTTGTCTCCCTCTGTCTCTGTTTCTCTCTTTCTACATCCTTCTCTCTTTGAATTCTCTCTGTCTCTCTCTCTCTCTGACTCTCTCTCTCTCTCTCTCTCTCTTCTTTCTCTCTTTATTGTAGGTTATTCAAGAAGCTAACCAAGCAAAAAGTATGGCTAACCATTGTAAGTACAATTTCTATTCTTTGTATATCATTTGAATTGTGTTATTTTCATTAGATAGCATACTCACACTTATTGATATGCACTTATACACTTATACATGATGAAGATGCACTTTCACACATATACACATATACACATCCACATGCACACACACAGATACATGTGCACATACAATTAGACATACACACATATACACATGCATATGCACAAACATTTCTACAACCACATAAAAAGACTTTCATGCATGCATTATCGCATATATATATATATATATATATATATATATATATATATATATATATATATATATATATATATATATATATATATATATATATATACACACACATACACACATTAACATCTATGCAAATACATGTATATGCACATCCACATGCATGCAGATGGATGCAAATGGAAATGCATCCACATACACATGCATGTGGAATACATATACACATGCATATACATACATTATACACATATATACACATATATATGCACATACGTACACACACATATACACATACACACACACATGCACATACCTACATATACACATACATGCACATACACGCATATACACATAGAGTTACACATATACATGCACATACATATACACACATATACACACAGATATATTGGAGAAGAGCCTGCTCCAATATATGGGAATAGGATCCTAAAGAAACAGCAAGATGTCTAGAGCTTCTAACACAAATAAAAGAAAAAAGTTTTCATTCTCAAAGAGTCAACGTATTTCACTATATAAAGAATGAGGAACACCTCACATGCATGAAGGATCATACATAAATGCCCGTGCTAACACTCATATATATATATATATATATATATATATATATATATATTGTTGGAATCTAAGAAGAAGCAAGTACGGGCATACACGCAAATCTAGCACTGAGGCAACCCTTCCAATTTTTTCAATCTTTACATTATTGTAAAAGTGATTCTCATCACTGAAAACCATTGTAAATACCTTTTCACCTTCTTATAGCTCCATTTTGTGCAAGCCGAGGAGTCCTCGAGCTTGAGGAGCTTTAGTAGTATTTGCCTACCAAGTTTCATAATTTTCAGAGCTCGTTTGAGCCTCCAAAATAGCTTAGCGACCTAATTTTTAACTAGGCCGGTCACTAGGTCTGATTAGGACCAAAGCTAGTAAAAAATTATAAATAGATCTAGAGAGCTCATTTTTTAGGCTAGCTTGTTGTAGATTTGAACTTGTATGAGAACTATTTTGCGATAGAAGTTACTCCATTGTGTCTCTCTCTCTTTGTTCTTGCCTTCTTTGCATGTGTGTATGTGTGTGCATGTTAGTGTGCTTCTCACTCACACATTTGTGCCATCGCTTGTTCGAGGTCTTCATACCATCCTCATGTCTTCCCGGATTGACATTAAAGGAGGTGCTACTCATCACTGAGCTACAACACTTTTTGGCACCGTTGTCGGGGATGGTCGGCCTTTCATCACTTGGAGAGCTCAAGAACATGTGGTAAAGTATTGTGTTGCAAATTTTTTTGCTCAATTGTGTAGGATTTGAGTTCGTGCATGGCACTTTCACCCTTGCATTGGGCCATTAGTTCCCCATTCTCTTGTTTTTAGTAGGTAGTTTTAGTTCATGTTTGGTTGATACACAAAAAAACACCCCCTTACCCCCTTCTCTCATCTTCTCTCACATACACATACACACACTCTCACACTCAGTGAGTGGCATCACTTTCCATCTCTATCACCTCTATTTTTGTGTATGCCTTGGAAAGGAGGATGGGTTGTACCCTCTCTGCTCCCTTTCTCTCTTCATTTTCTTGAAAAAAAAAACCACCAAGAAACAACCAAAAAAAAAATGAAGCTTTCTGTAGAACATCGAAATTATGTGTTCTCCCCCTTCATACGAAAGTACATGAAACTTTGGATGCCCCTACTACCTTAATATGCCTACAAATGTGGAAAAGGTAGGAATTTAAATTTTGCACTCAAAGGTTCTGTCGTCTTAAATGTAGCGCTCAACGGATGCTCCCTCGATGCATCTTTGTGGGGGGGGGCATCCTTTTGGGCTCGCAAAAATAGGTTGGGGGCCCAGTTATTCCGCCCTATCCTTTCTCTTCAGAAGCCTTGTTGTTGTTGTAAAGATTGGTTGGTGGGGATTGTTAATGCTCCACTCTCCTCGGTTTAAGAGCTGGCGACCCGTGCTTATTGGCGAACCGTGCCTAGACCTATGGACACGAAGCTCAGGGTTTGCCCCTTTTTTGTCGCTGACGCATGGGTTAGTGGTGGGGAAGGTTTAACTCTCCATCCCCATCCCATTCTCCACTTCTCCCTTTTCGGGGTTGAGCAAGGTCCACTCCCCCTCTTCATGCTTCTTCTCTGCAGATGGCTATGGCGATTTTCCTTATTGAATAGAGATAAACATCTGCTCCCCTTCCCTTTCCTTCTTTGATCAAGCTGTGGGGTTGAGTTCGTACCAACTTCCCCTCCCCGTCCTACATAGACTCCGCTATTTTTCATCTTTGCCAAGTCATCAAGCTCGCACTTCTGTGGGATAGTGCTGGATTGGTGCTCTGCACCGTCTCCTCGATTTGAATACAAACCCAAGTGGTGATACAGTTCTTACTCCTGTGTGTTATCCTCTGAGGTCGAATTCTCCCAGTCTGAGCTACCTCAGAGCGAAGATATTCACGATGCTGTTCAGTTTCCATATTTGCCATACCGAGACGATCTTTATGCTCCTTGCTTGCCTTTGACTCTCCACCTTGGAAGGATCGTTTCACTCATGTTCGAAGACAAATGCACCCCTGCTTGTATTATGGGTGACTCCATTGGCTGCTGTTGGAAGCTTGTCTTTGACCAACATTTCGGGGGTTTCTTCTTTTAGTTCTTCAAGTCTAGTTTGACCAGCTCAGACTCGAGCTTCCCTTGGTGACAAAAACTGCTTTGCGGCCTTTAGGTTTCTCTATTGTGCTGATTTCACCAAAGTTCTGCTTCACCTTGGAAGTCGTTGCAGGCTCTCATGGCCCTCTCGACTTCATCCCGATGGTATCTTTGGAGCAAGACTCAAACAGGGTCACACACTGGTTAAACGTCACCCCAGGGGTTCTTTCATGTGATGCACCAAGAGAAGAAATCTCAAAGTTTTCCTTGAAAAGGGCTACTGCAAGGCTGCTGTAATTTTGGTTGTTGGGTCATTCACTTAAAGTAATTTTCGTGGTTGTAGGAAATTGCCTGATCAGCTGCATGATGTGATCAAACACCTGGCTTGCATGATTTTTTTGATCGCCCATGTTTTGTACCTTTTATGTTCATGATCAAAATATTGAAGTTTTTGTTACCATATATGGCGTGCAAGTCTAGTTGTTGAAGTCCCATTCAACATATGATATATCTGGATCAGTCTCGGATCACTAAGGTTGGGCTTCTATGTTTTTCTCTCCTAACTACAGATGAGTCATGGCCTTAAATGCACTCTCTTAGTTGCTTGACCATTGGTGTCACACTATGCGTGAAACATCGAGAAGCATGGTTGCTTAACTCTCGACCACCATCATGAGCATCATGTTCACACATCTTCATAACAGTAGTAATGAGTATCGACACATAATGAGTAGTAATGAGTAATGAGTAATGTGATGAAGTTAGCGGGTCTTGGTTTGAAGTTCACAGAAATGCCTTTGTCTGAGACCATGATTTCTTTGCTCTTTTTTTGTGATGTCCTCCAACATGAGATGAATGTCTTCATTCTATTTGCTCATCATGAATCTATCCTGATTGTTGCAGGTTGAAACAGAAATGGATGATAGCTCGGTTGATCTTATGTAGAGAGCTACTACTTTTGGAAGTTCATAACTCACTAAACATTCTTCATATGTTCGGTCATATTTATTTGTGTTCACTCAAAAAACGATACTCGTTCCATAGGGTTGATGTGTGAATGCTTTGCTAAGAAACCAATTGGCCTGTAGACATCCTCATATGCATCACATTAAAACCATGGTTCTTAGATTGAACTTTCTATCTTCTTTTTGAAGGCATGTATTAGGAAATGTCCATCATGATGACTCTTGTTGCATGACTGACCCTATGAGACACATTGAACATGCTTTATGTACTTTGGAAATGCACTCCTAGACATGATTAGAAGCATTGACGTATTGCTAATGGTTGAGCTTGCATTAGGGGGGGGGATCTAAAACTTCAACCACACATGGAAATGGTAGCTATTTTTTATCCTTGATTGCTTGAGGCATAATTATGTGATTTCATGATGCATCACTATAATTGATTGATCTCTGCACACTTTTGTTGAGCCCATAGGATTTTTGGGGTGCAGAGAGCTAGTCTCAGAGGTGCCTATGCTTTTTGATGTGTGTCTATCAATTCATTGTAATTCAAGGCAACATTAACTGGTGAACTTTTGCAAGAACATTGTGCGCAATCAAGGCATCCAAAGCAAGCTAGCAAGGGTGAGTACCAAGCTTGGGAGACGACTTCCTCGGCTCGTGTAGCAGTCTGAACAACAAGTGAATTGAGGTTGGAAGTTCTCCCAACCCTCCGTCAATTCATAGCTTAGGCTGAGTACGACTTAGGTGTGGTGATTAATTAGAGTAACGCTAGGCACGAATCAAGTCCAAGAGAACTAATCAACTAAGTACAAGCATTAATTAGATCTTAAGTGCGAAAATTATAAGGAACAAAAGTAAACTTGAATCGATCAAATATCAAGTGCGAAATTCACTTAAGTAATCCTGACGACGTGATTTCGAACAAGGGCTTACCACAATATTCAGCTAAAAAGAAGAAAGTGATTGGTACAAATTAACCTGCAATGAGATTGTACTGGGGACCAAGGGGGTAGAGAAACTAGGCATATGAACCTTAGGTCAGGAAGACACTTAGGCCGAGACAGACAAAGCCTCATATCTTCTCAAGCTAGTGTCAATCATACTGCTAGGTCTTGGGCCCAACAATTGAGTGATTATCCATACACTCCGAGGTCAGAAACAAGCGATTCTCAGATGTCCTATAACATGGATAGACTATAGGTAGTTCCGGAGTGGCGTACCTGGAAAGGCCAGAAGGACCTTACAAGACTCAATTGGAATATATCAAGACCAATCGTCTAGGTGCTCGCATCTATGAAGATGGCCTGAGAAGATCTATGGTCAAAATTAAAATCCTAGATCAACCCCATGGGCTAGAACATCCGGTAGTCAAGTTCAAAAATGGAGCATATCTAGATAAAGAAGGAACGGTTTATGTGGTTACCACCCTTCCAGATAGGACAGACGAGTTCGGCAATGTGATTGCAGAGACTGACATGGGTGACATAGAGCAAGGGAGCTTAGGAAGGGAGCTGAGGACTCCCCTGGGCAAATCCGTCCTGACCAAAATCATTACTCCAGAGTGGGTTCCCCAGGACAATAAGAGCATAGACTCACTTTTAAACCGCGAAACCGACGAGGCTTATTGGAGGTATAAGCCTGACCGAGGAGTTGTCACAATCTATGAGTTTAAAGACCTTGATAGTCCTACCTAAACAATATGTCAGAGAGGATCTTCATTGTCACTGAGCATGGCAGACATGCCTACACTTAGAAGGGTGAATTCATTTTTCCCCAACCAAAATCTAATGTTTCCTAGAGCCACCAAGGAGCTGGGACCTCCCAAGCCATGGAGCCCAAAGGGACAGAGGTAGAGACAGGCCAGAAGTGAGTTTTGCCAACCCCCTGGGAAGAGAAAGGATAAGAATAGAAATGGATAGAGAAGAAATTGAGAGACCTAGAGCTCCAAGAAACCAAAGGAATGTTGATGATTTTCCCTTGCCAAGGCCTAGAGAGCACACTAGAACCATGAGGCCAACCCGGCTGGTCAAGTCCATGAAGAATTACTTCCATGGCACTGGAGACCCTTACGACCATGTGGCAGAATTTAGGCAAGTCTTGAGAGCTGAACAGTTGAGGACCTATTCACACAATACAATGCTTTTGGCCTAACCCTTAGAAACACAGCTCTTACGTGGTTTCAGCCACTACATGAGAGGCAGTTTAGGAGCATAGACCAACTTTTAGAAGCTTTGGTCACTGAGTTTTCTAAGAGTGGCATACGGTATAATACTTCCTCACTGATTCATAGCTTTAAGCAAACACTTCAAGAGATGGTCAGACTGGCAGGAAGACGGTTTAAGCAATACCTAGAGAGGTGTCTGATGCCTAAGTTTACCCACACCAGCCAAGCAAGTGGCTTTGTTCTTAGATGGATTGTTGAGCACCAAGCTCAGATCATATGTGTATCTGAAGGACCCCAGAACCATAGAAGAATGCGTGCGCATGTGCATAGACATTGAGGATAAGCTAGGTGAGGAGTTGGAGATGTCAAAAACCTACAAGGATTCGGATAGCTCTAGCAGCCTCACATCCGGTCAATCCACATATATCGAGGAACTGCAGAGAAGGTAGCTCAAAAACTAGGTGTCTCTAGCAAACAAATTCCAAGATTTGCTCTAGGGAAACGATGTTATACCTATGGAGGAGACCCTATGGCGAAGGTACACCAACCATGTTGCACAAGACTGCCCATATAACAAGCAAACTGTCAGGCAAAATTACCCTCACCCATATCCACAACAGGGTAGATTCCAGACCCAGTACCCACCATAGCAATATCATAGGCCATAGCAACCTTATCAGCCACCCTATCAAGGGCAGCAGAGACCTCAACCAGTTCTAGCACAACAACCCACTACCCCAACTAATGTGATTCCAGTGAAGTATGCAGCTACTAAAGAAAATCTAAATAGAGCCATAGTCCAAGTAACACTATTGCTATCAGAAAATGACCCAAGTGACCATAGTTTTGACTCTACACATATTGATAGCCCACAGGCTTACTACATGCAGTCACCCGAGCATAATGAGTCATATTATTATGAAGAACCCAGTGAATCTAGTTGGGAGCCAGATTATGTGAATGTCATGTACGCAAACCCCAACTCTAGACCTCAGCCTAGGCAGATGAGACCTCCATTTCCTAGGGGGCCATGCTTTTGATGTTAGGGAGATCACCTTATTCGTGATTGCCCTCTGCTGGTACCTACACAAACCCAATCTGTGACAATTCAAGGCTTTTGTGCAGACTGTGAAAAGGAGCATTTGTTACGAGAGTGTCCCAAGAACCCCATCAACATGCCAAAAATCGCTCCTATCAATGTTCTTGGGCTAGTAGTAGACTCTACAGGAAGCATAACTTCCACAGCCCCAGTACAAATGGTCACTAGCGCTCAAGCCTTGCAGTGATCTCAGGGTGTAGGGTAGGAAAAGAGCTATGAGGTTAGCCGTGAGACAGAGAGTATCATCAAGAAAAGGACAAGAGCTTTGAGAGATAGCCGGGAGAGAATGAAAAGACAATGATCAAAGAAAATGAGCGAACTTGAGGAAAGCTTGAGGGAAACAAAAGCAAAGATAATTGAACTCACATCTCACACTCACTCTCACATTTCCCCACCACCACCGTTTCCATCTCTCTCCAACCCATCATCTTCCATTTCCCAACCTTCTAATCCACCACACGTAACCCATCCACCACCCAGAGTAGGATCAATCCTAGCCGATCCCACTCCTGAGGATCTAGACATGATGCTTAAAGCATATAAGGCCAGAATCCAAGAAGGGCCAAATGTGATAGATCATGAAAAATGTTACCCTAGAGCCGATCTAGAGATAGAGAGAACCAAACTTTGTGCTAAGATGGTAGAATTGGCGCAAGCCATGTTTGAAGCTAGTCTCTTGTTCAATGGCTCTAAATCTACTAGAACACCATTGCATTTTGATAGTCTGTTAGACAGATTGGAGAGGTTACTTGCAAAGTTTGGAAAAGGAGCCATCTCCCAGGCTAAGGAGAGGGCAAGTGATAGAATCAGCATCCCTCCCCAGGAAGCTTATGTGCCTAACTCCACTGAACCAGACACCTCTTTTTCTATGAATCGGTGTTCACCAGAATTCCTGCGAGAGATTCAAGAAGAGAAATGGGCTAAAGAAAGTGAAGAACCTCCACCAAATGAACTTGTGGATGACACAAACAATCAATTCCCACAAGACATTCCTTCCATTTATGGAGAGAAGGAGAGTGCCCAATCTCACGTAAGGTTAGACTTTGAGTCTAATTCCTTGCAGGAATTACCCCATTTCATAGGCCCCTGGGAAACTAAGTCTACTTGCATGAGAGCGCCCATGGTCATGATAAGAAACAAAGACTCTATCATACCTAAGAACACAGAGGTAGTAAAGAATACGAAACCACATATTCAATGGAATCCCATCCATAGAGCTAAGGATGACACGGAGCCAGTACATTCCATAGGATCAGGATCCTCATGGATGCATGAAGACACCCACTTGTGGATGTGTAAAGTAGTAGTAGAAGAGGAGAAGAGAGAAAAAGGCAGAGAGATAGGGGTGAAGGAAACTCGAAGATCTATTCAAGACCCAACCTATGCACCTCTAATATTTCCAAACGAAGAATTTGAACTCCACTGTTGGGAAGAAATTCTAGCAACAATGGATGTAGCCATCAATGAAGAATAGTGGACACCCCACTGTGATGAGGATGGCTATGACATTTCAGTCTTCACAATATAGCCAATTCTGTGTGATCCAATAATTGAGAAATATTAACCTAGCACTGATACATTTGAGGATGCAAGTGACTCCGATCTAGAGTCAATCATTATGGACCCACCTTTTGCATCAGATGAGGAATATTTCCATGAGGTAGAAATTCACCCTCAGAGACACGAGGAAGGTATGAATGAGGTGAGATTAACCACACAAGTGACCACCAAGAGTGAAGGAAAAAAAAGAAAGAAGAAAGTAGTCACACCGGAGGAAGAAGAGTTTTTGTTTGAGGTCCTTGAAAATTTCAAGGAGTATGAAATAGAAGATAGGAGAGTCATGGTAAGAATGCCTAAACATGAGGCACAATCAAGAGAGGCCTATGATAACAAGGAAACCACCAACAAGAAAGTTTTAGCCATAGAGGAAGGAGAAGAAAGATGCACCTACATAGGACATGACCTGACGGAAGAAGAAGAGCAAGTGTTGATAGCTTTGCTAAGAGAGTACAGAGATGTATTCGCTTGGAGCTACAAGGACCTGAAAGGTGTAGACCCCGACATATGCTCCCATACGATCCCTTACATGTATGCATTAACTTGAAGAAGGTTAACACAGCCACTATCAGAGATAGTTATCCGCTTCCTATCACTGAGCATCTATTAGAAAGGATAGCAGGCAAGGAATTGTACAACTTTCTAGATGGGTTCTCTGGTTACAATCAAGTAGCCATTGCACCAAAAGATCAACATAAGATGGCTTTTGCCACAGAGTGGGGCATATTTGCCTTTCGGGTAATGCCATTTGGTCTAACCAATGCGCCTGCAACCTTCCAGAGGTTGATGTGCCATGTGTTTATAGAATTCCTGAGGAAGGATTTGGAAATCTATGTTGATGATCTCTGTGCTCATTCCAACATTAGACAGACACATATACCTAAACTCACAAAAGTGTGTTTTCATGGTCAGCCAAGACAAGATTTTAGGACACATAGTGTCAAAGAATGGCATATCCACTGATGAAGAAAAAGTGAGAGCTATCGCAGAACTACCAAGGCCAAAGAATGTCAAGGAAGTGCAAGCTTTCATGGGGTATTGTGGTTATTACTGACATTTTATACACATGTATGCCATCAGTGCAAAGCATCTGTATAGGCTTTTGACTAATTTTGAGTGGACTGATGAATGTGAGAAATCTCTCAATGAGCTTAAAGGACAATTGTGTTCAGCACCAATCTTGACTACAATAGATTGGAACAAGCCATTTCATGTTCACGTGGATGCATCCAATTATGCTATTGGATGTGTACTTGCACAACCTACTGATGAATGTAATATGGATCTTCCAATTACCTACGCTGGTAGACAGTTGAATGCTACTGAAAAAAATTATACCACTACTAAAAGAGAAGGATTAGGAATGGTATATGCGGTTAAGAAATTTAGACACTATTTGCTTGCAAATAAGTTTAATTTTTTTTACTGATCATCAAGCACTATTGTACTTGGTAAACAAGCCATGTAATACAGGTAGATTAGTAAGATGGTTCCTCTTGCTAATGGAATATGACTTTGAGGGAGTGGTGAGAAAGGGCAAGACTCACTTGAGAGCAGACCATCTCTATAGGCTCACATCTAGAGAGGCCCCACAAGGAGTGTCAGATGAACTACCTGATGCTTACTTGTTTAATTTGGAAGTTGTACCACAGTGAGCCAAGACCTTAGTGCTACTACTAACATATGGGCCTAAACATCTAGTAGTAAACACTCAAGATAGGGAGGTAGTAAAAGTGCAAAAGTACCATATCATGGCAGGGAGTATGTACAAACACACAGATCAAGGAGTATTAGCCTGTTGTGTGGAAGAGGATGAGTACGCAAGGTGGTTGCAATTAGCACATGTGGGTGCATTAGCGCAACACTACTCGAGACAAAGAACCTTACAGACATTGAGGAGACTTGGAGTGCACTAGCCAACTATGGAAGCAGATGTCCATACGTTGTGCAAAGAATGCCTAATCTGCCACACTAAACCACCAGTGGAACATGCCACTCTATATCGAGTGACTTTAGTGCCAGATTGGAGTGAACCCTTAGTGGCCTTTTTGAGGACGAGAACTTTTCCCCAAGATATGACATTGGCTAGACAAAGGAGCTTAGAATAAGAAGCTTTAGATTATACTTTGATTGGAGATAATCTATACAGAAGAGGAAAAGATGGGTATCTTAGATTATGTGTCCACGAGAGTGAATATCTTAAGATCTTGGAAACTGCTCACCAGGGTGTAGCAAGAGGACATTTCGGACCAGATCGAGCGATCAACCCACTACTATTTGCAGGTCTTTGGTGGCCCACGCTTCATATGGATGCACATACAAATGTGAAGAGGTGTGAGGTTTGTCAGTGAACATAGTACCCTATACGTAAAGATGAGATGCTGTTGAAACCTATGATAGGTGGATGCACATTCTCTAAGTGGGGAATAGACTTTGTTGGTCCTATTAATCCCCCAGCTAAGGGTCCCCATGCTGGATACATTATTGTGGCCACTGATTATCTAACCAAGTGGGTAGAGGCTACCTATCGAGCTATAAGTGATAGAGGCGCTCACTTCTTGAATGAAGTTATTGAAAATCTTCTTCAAGAGTTCTTGCTGATACACAAGAAGTCCGCCCCCTATCACCCACAAGCTAATGGGCAAGCCAAAAGCATAAATAAGATTCTATGCAATGTGCTCACCAAATTAGTGAATAATAAACGCTGTGATTGGACAAACAGCTACACCACACTGTTTGGGCATACCGAGTTGCCTATAAAACAGTACTCCAAGCCACTCCCTTTCAAATGGTATTTGGCCAAAATGCAGTGCTACCATTGGACTTCTTGATACCTACATTGAGAGTAGCACAGGAGCACGAGTGGACAGGCCATGAGCTCTCATCTAGAATCTTTGATCTTGAACGTTTAAGTGAAACATGATTGAGAGCTGCAGTAGGAATTTATGCAGCCAAGAAGAGGCAAAAAGCATATTTTGATGCATATGTGAAGGATAAGGGCTTGAAACTAGGAGACCTAGTCCTAGTCTACACCTTGAAGCAACACGCAAGGAAATTAGAGAAGAGAGGCTATGGACCAATGATTATCAATAGGATTTCCACAAGTGGAGCAGTACAACTATTCACTCTAGAAGGTGACATCCTACCAAGTTACATAAGCAGATGCAGAGTCAAGTTATACCAAGAACCCCTCACGGAGGAGATGTTAAATCGACTCAATACTGCAAAGAAATGTAAGGAAGAGGAAATGCACATTCAAGAAGAAGCACAGGCAGAAGCTTTAGAACACATCCGATGAATGAAATTGAGAAGACAAGGTAGAGATCAGCCTATGTCTGACACTCAAGAAGCCCTAGGATATCACATGGCCATGTGTGAGGCTTCAGGCAAACATTCCCATAGGATAGTCGATCGACGACCTTTTGTGACCCTAGAAGTAGGATAAGGAGAGAGTGCAAGGACCGTGAGAATCTATCTCTAGAACCCATGGTTCTAGAGATAGATTCTCAAAGAAGCCAAAAAGCCACACCGTCAAGGATTACAACGAAGGAGTCCCTTAGCAAACGCTCTAGACATACCCTTTCTATTTGGGTTCCTAAGCAGTCAATGAAGGCTATCCCCAATGCTTGACAAGTATGGGTGCTCAAGACCTGCTTGCAAGCTCAAATAGCTTCACCTCCAGTCACAAGAATGAATCAACAATCACAAGCACTCTTGGCAAACATCTCCGGGCAGACACGTACACCCCACACCATTACACCTTCTGTCAAACCTACGAATATCGAGAAATGGGTACTGAAAAGGTCCCAAATGCAACACAATCCAGACCATAGACCTAAATTACATGTCATCATCCTTGAAAGCTACGCTTCCACAATCAAAGTCTGGAGACTTAAACCCTACATCAAACCCCCTGATCCAATTTTGTAAATCCTTCCACTCTGATGTAGGTGGATTCTGAGTGCATTGCATATCCAAAGTATGCATCTAGGATGACACTAGCCACTAACCAACATTCACACCCATCAGAAACACTTCACCCCTAACCAGTAACCACTTGGAATGTCTCAGGACTTATCCAGAGATGCTCCGAATGTGGGACCATGCCCCCATGCACTTAAAGTATAATCCATGCTATGGACCAGTGCAATGAAGACAATCATGAAAGGCCTTTGCCATACATGATGGATACTATCAGACACTGGATGCCATGACTACAACCCATGATAGATGTCGCTGCCCAGATGATGCTAAAGATCTTGGACATAATGCAAATTGTACTCAAGACTTTCCGCAATGTATCCCGCGCTTTATAAATGGAAATTACGACTTACTCTATGATATGAGTACAACCCCTAGTATTAGGGTTGTTTACGCTTGGCATGCGAGGATTAGATATCTCCCAGCTTGCTACAAGAAAACATTTGATGATATGTTTACCATTGGGTTTTGGGAATCTCACTCGGAGGTGTTCATGCCACGCCCAACCCATCTGCTACAACTATTTGCATGTGAACAGACAATGCACTCAGAGCTCTACACCACACCACAACCTGACATTCCAGGCGCAGTCAATTGGGATGCTCTTCAACAAGATCTTTTCAGGGGGCTCAGGATCAGAGAACAGGAGTTGGCCACTGAGATAGTCCAACACTACATTGATCATCCTGTGGAGCAAAGGTCTGTCAGAGATGACAGACGCAAGGGGGGGAGAGTGTTGGAATCTGAGAAGAAGCAAGTACGGGCATACACGCAAATCTAGCACTGAGGCAACCCTTCCAATTTTTTCAATCCTTACATTATTGTAAAAGTGATTCTCATCACTGAAAACCATTGAAAATACCTTTTCACCTTTTTATAGCTCCATTTTGTGCAAGCCGAGGACTCCTCGAGCTTGAGGAGCTTTAGTAGTATTTGCCTACCAAGTTTCATAATTTTCAAAGCTCGTTTGAGCCTCCAAAATAGCTTAGGGACCTAATTTTTAACTAGGCTAGACACTAGGTCTAAAGACGACCAAAACTAGTCAAAAACTATAAATAGAGCTAGAGAGCTCATTTTTGAGGTTAGCTTGTTGTAGATTTGAACTTGTATGAGAACTATTTTGCGAAAGAAGTTACTCCATTGTCTCTCTCTCTCTTTGTTCTTGCCTTGTGTGCGTTTGTGTGTGTGTATGTGTGTGCATGTTAGTGTGCTTCTCACTCACACATTTGTGACATCGCTTGTTCGAGGTCTTCATACCATCCTCATGTCTTCCCGGATTGACATTAAAGGAGGTGCTCCTCATCACTGAGCTACATATATATATATATATATATATATATATATATATATGTGTGTGTGTGTGTGTATATGTGTGTGTGTATATATGTACATATGTGTGTGTGTGTATGTATGTATATGTATGTGTGTGTTAGTATAACATGGGAAGCTTGCAAATGATTGTGAAGATTGAGAAAGCAAAGAATTGAGCAAAGCCATGTACGAGAGAGACATGCAAAGGCCTTCACACAAACTCTTATGCACAGCTCATTTTATCCCACATAGGAGCGATTTTTCCCTCTACTACATATAAGCAAGCCCTCAACTCACCTATTATTATTGATACGTGTGCTCCCCATAAGGCTCTCTCCTGGAGGTCCAAGCTCCATGCTTGTCACGTAGGTTCCCATCTCATCATCAAGTTCATTTCTATTTCATTATGGTGTTTCTAGTTTATTGTGATCCAACCATAGCTGCTTTTAGCTTACGTGCTATCTTGATTCATAGTTCTCAACATGGTATCAAAGAATAGGTTAAGTTTTCTTTTTCGTCTTTAGATTTTACTCTTCGTCAATAACTTCGTTTCGTCTCTTATTACCTCCCTCCCTCCCTTCCATATCTAATGATATAAAGAAACTATCTTCTTTCTTCACTAAACATGATTTTCTTTTGTTTTATCATAATCATCTCCATTCTTGATTCAATCTATGTCAGAAATGCATAGTGTCGTTGGCATGTGTTACACGATCTATATGTTACTCTTGCATTTTTTATATTACGACTATAATGCACATATAAGCAGAGTCACTCTAGTAAATAAGCTTTGGAGCAAGAAAGATGGCACGAAATACAAAGGAACTCAGCAATTATCTATGCATACGAACCAAACATCGACTACAACTAGTGAGATTTATATAGGATCTACAACCACACAAAGTCTCCATGTTTGTGCCAGCCATATTTGGAAAGGAAGATGAGAAATAGTTGGAGAGGTATTCCCTACTGAGGGTGCACTTGAAAGCACACACAGTGACAAAGATTGGCAGAGAGTGATGGAAGAATGAGGACGAACCATGGCTACTTTAGAAGATTCACACAGAGAGAGAGGGAGCAATGCACCAATGTTTGCACATTGCCGAAATACAATTTTTGAAGACGAATGTGTAGGCAATATTGAGCTTGTTGGGGGGTAGCTTTGTCTACACAAATCATCTATATCCCTACCCATGTCTCTGTGCAAACCATGTCTTTGTTGCCATCCACTCTTTTGCTCATCTGCATTAGAGAATCTTGCCTCACAATAATCTAGTTCTTTCTACAATAGAGACATTGATGGGATGTGCCATTAGTGTCATGACCACTTGTCTTCCTCATTGAGCATGGTAGTGGGAGCCACTATATATCTAACTTGATTCAGGCTTTCAAGGTACATTATGGGTTTTGTCCTATACCTTCATCTCTTGCTACATGCGTAGCTATTGCAATCCCTTATGCAGTGGCAACGATAGCCAACCAATACTAGAAATGGTGCTTGCATCCATAAAGGATATTAGTGCGTACATGAAGAAGCATGTACAAGGGAGGGAGGGGAGAGAGAGAGAGAGTAAACACATGGATTTTGATTGGAGGAATGGTCAAGTGGCTTTATTCAAGGAAGTATCACATTAAACTATAGATGCACCAAACCATCTTTAGGAATATCATGAAAAGAATGCTTAGGAATACCATCTTTAGGATTACCATCTTTAGGAATACCAAACCAAACAAAGGAGTTCCTTAGCCAACGCTCTAGACATACCCTTTCTATTTGGGTTCCTAAGCGGTCAATGAAGGCTATCCCCAATGGTCGACCAATATGGGGACCCAAGACCTGCTTGCAAGCTCAAATAGCTTCACCTCCAGTCACAAGAATGAATCAACACTCACAAGCACTCTTGGCAAACATCTCAGGGAAGACACCTACACCCTCTCTCAAACCTAGGAATATTGGGAAATGGGTACCCAAAAGGTCCCAAATCCAACACAATCCAAACCATAGACTTTACATGTCATCACCCCTGAAAGCTACGCTTCCACAATCAAAGTCTGGAGACTTAAACCCTGCATCAAACCCCGTGACCCAAGTTTGTAAATCCTTCCACTCTGATGTAGGTGTGTTCTGAGTGCATTGCATATCCAAAGTATGCATCTAGGATGACACTAACCACTAACCAACATTCATACCCATCACAAACACTTTACCCCTAACCACTGACCACTTGGAATGTCACGTTAGTATTGTGAAGGGAACACCAATACATCCTGTTTCCTATGCAACACTAATGTGCCTCTCTTCTTCTAGCAGATTAGCATCATCTGCTACCAAGAGTCCCATGGTAGAAGGAGCAAGCATGAGCTCCCAGGGAGGCACTAGTTCTCAAGCCAATTGGGAGACCATGCCTGTGGAGGCCCCACTGATAGTTAGACCTGAAGAATATATGAATGTGAGACGAATTCCCATCTTGGATCCACCACGCCGCTTAACAGAAAGGGTAAAAGGGCACTCTCATTGGTTCAATGAGATGCCAGGAGATTTAGGTGATGCAGACCACATCTAGGAATCTAAGTTGGAATTTGGAGGAGTATGGTGGACATTTCATTTCTTCTCAAGAGAGTTTGAAGCACTACAAAACATAGCACCTATTCAAGATATTTGGTAGAAAGCGGGATTGAACGACTACTTTAGCGCATCCCTGCCTAAACTAGATTTTCGTAGATGTTACTACTTGATTGCAACTCTTAAAGCGATAGGAGATCGAGATTAGTCAGGCACATTCCTTGCGCCCTCTCTATCAAACCTTGGGGAGATGAAAAAGTTCGAGCTGAACCTAACTTTAATCAAGGAGGCCCTCCAGATGTACGGCACCCATGTACCCTATGATCGAGACCCTTTGACACCGGAGTCTATGAAGAACAGTAAACTCATGAAGTTGAGAGAGATGTGTGCCCTCAACCCAAACATTGCTATAGCATTGGGCATGTGCCTTCAACACTTTGCATTTCCGGCTCAAGACCGATTCACACAGCCTCATAAAAAGATTTGGTACGGGCTTTACCTAGCAGAGACAGGGAGTCTACCTATTAAAATGTCGGTGTGGATCCTCGACCAATTATATGAAGCAGGCAAGCGAGGAGTAAGAGAGCCTTCATTGAATGGCTGATGTGCCATTACCAGAATCATTTACAGATGCCTAGCCTATGATGTGCCAATTACACGGGCACTTACTCACAGCTACAGTTCTTCCAAGGACGGAAACCAAGAGTTCAACCAGCTAAGCGGATGCATGGATCTCTTTCCCAAGTCCCAATTCCTCATGAGTCCACCACAAAAATCTCCCTTAGAGAAGAACAACAGGTGGCCCCATTCACTATCCATCTCCAACGAGCACAATCAGAGGGCATGGTACAACCCACTCCGTCAGCCCCTCCATTACCCACGGATGCTGAGTTTGCCTCCATGGTTGCATTGGCGGAAGATACATCCTTTGACTTTGAGACCTTCTTGCAAACTACACAACTATCTAATAGTGAGTTCTTTTCAGACATTGAAGGTCCCGGATCATCATCCCAGAGAGGACGTCCACATCGTGAAGAACGGAGAGTACATTGGGAGGATGAAGCACAGCACACTCAAGTTGAAGACACACATTAACAAGAGGAGGCGCAGGGGCATGAATCAGAGGAGAGTGCGGAGGAAGCCCCCGCATACACCACACAAATCAAAAGGCTATACAAAACAATCAAACAAGTACAAAAAAGGCATAGGTGGTCAGAAGAGGCAAACAGAGCAATGGTGAACTAGATGCTACAAGCGGAGGATGTGGATCCTCATTTTATAGAATCATTGAATCTTTTAACAGACACCTGTGGAATTGTGGAAGTCATGTGGACCATGATACATCGTACCCCCCCTCAATACGACCACGGAAGGCTCGAAGGGAAAGATGATTCAAATGGAAGTTTCTACCTCACTCACTACCACAACTCAAGAAGATGTTCACATGATTAGCCCCACTAACACTGATGCACCCTATGAAAGCACATAGATACCATCTCCACCATCACCTCCCATCCAGCCCACCAAAACCCTCACCACTAGCATTCCTAAACAACCTCTATTCACCCTTAGTGAACCTATATCACACACCACCGTTTCTCCATCATTCCCTTTACCTACATCCACCATTTATAGCCAATTTCCTGAACCTCAAATAGCTCATCCCGCCACCCATCAAAGCATAATAGGTCACCCTTCTATTCTACCAGCTCTAGGACATACACAGGTCTCTACCCAAACATTGACACACCCATTTTCCCTCACTACTACATTCCCTCTTTTCCAACCCCAACCCACAATGCCCCCCTCAACCTCCTTAGAACCGATACAAACCACTCTTTCCCAATTTTGGGCAAACCTTGTAAATATGATGCAACAACTTGAGAATTATAATAGAAATTCCCTTTCCCACCCCACCTCCCCCACATTCACGGCCACCACTAACACACCACCCACCATTCCAGTATTCACGATTCGCACTTCACACACAATAACGTCCGACCCCATGGACATTTCACCCTCCACAGGACCACTCACCACCCCTTTTGTCACAACATCACCACTTGTTACTTCACTCACATCACCACATACACCCACTGTAAGCACAACATCCACTTTTCCCTTTTCCATTTCTGATCCCTTGGATCTTTGTTGCTCTAGCACAATGGTGAGAACCACGTTAAGAAGCTTCACCTCCTTAATTGTCAATCCGCGGAAGAGATAGGAGTGATATGAAGATCGTGAATGTGAGATGAAGTGAGAGTGAAGGTGAGAAGCATAGAAATGCACACACACATACACACACACTACGAAGAGACAAGCAAGACACAATGGAAGGTGAGAAATCAACTCTATTACTCAAGAACACTATTACAAGCTCAAAAGAACTCTAACCTCAAACAAGCTAACCTCAAAAATGAGCTCTCTAGCTCTTTTTATAGTTTCTAGACTAGTTTTGACCGGTTTCACATCTAGTGACCGGCATAGTTAAAAAATAGGTCCTAGATGCTATTTGAAAGGGTAAACGGTGTCTAAAAATAAGGAAAATTGATACGCTTGTTCTACCTAAGCTCCTCAAGCTCGAGGACTCCTCGGCTTGCACAAAATGGAGCTATGGATTACAAAATGGGGTTTTCTATGTTACATATGTTACAATAGTGATAAAAATCATTGTTGGAGGTTTTTGGAAAGTATTTGAAAACATAATTCTTTGAAAAAAGATTTGACTGGCTCCCTGCTCCGTCGTTACATGCTTCCGCGTCTTCTATGCCTCTGGCTGCTTCCAACACCCCCCTCCCTCTCGCTTCTGTCGTCCCTGACAGAACCTTGTTGTGAGGTCTGCCGGATATAGTTCTGTAGGAGGTCTTGAGCGAGGGTGTGCTCGGAGATACGAATGCCTTGGGCCAGCTCGGCCTCGAGTTTCTCCCAATCTATTGGTTGCGGTTCATCTGATGGTGGGAGATTATAGTGTGTGGAATAGACCATTCGTTCACAGACAAATAATTGTAATAAATGTGTAGGCCTGCTTATGAATACCTCTGAATGGTATTCCCAGAAGCCGGTTGTGAACATCTCTTCGAACGTCTGCTTGTAGCACGCCGGTAGGTACTTTATTCTGCAATGCCAGGCATAACACACTCGTAGCGATGGCGTTGTACTCATATCATATACCAGATCGAAATTGCCATGCTCAAAGCCCGGGGTGTTTACATGAGGTGCCTTGACGTGTCGGAAGACTTTAAAAACCATTTGCATCATGTCAAAGATTTTGACAATCATATGCGCCGCTATATCGTCCATATGCTTTAATCTAGGGAGCTAGTGGCGAATTGTAGCCATCATGTAACCTACAGTTGGTAACTCGATGGGTGGCTTAAAGTAGGGGTAATTCAACCAGTCCTGGCACTGCTTATTGTTTTGTACCTTGATAGCAAAGGCAATCCAGGAGCGGCGTCGTGGTACTGGTCCCCAACACGGGTTGTACTTCAAATGCAAAGGTGCCTTTACCCATGTACTCATCATTTCTGGATACTTCTGTAGTAAATCTTTCCGCCACTCTGGTTGATAGATCTCTCCTTGCTGCGCATCTAGTGGCAAATCGTCCTCTTCGAATTGAGTCGCATGCGATGGTTTCTTACCTGTCTCTTTCTCAATGGCTAACTGGTATTCAGCCATTAACATAAAATACAGTTTATACTGTAGCTCGTGCCCAGATATGTATCGTCGCGGGGCCAAATGAGCAAAGAATGGAGATTGTAAAATTCTTTCTTCTATCATCGCCATGGCATGTAATTGTGCCTCTACTCTAGCTGAGTGCGTTGTTCCAAGTTCCTCAATTATCTTCGTCCACGCGGGGGTCGGGAGTTCGTAAGTCATCTGGCCTTCGGCCGTGACGCGTCCGCCTGGGATTGGTTGTGGCTCGTACGCCTCTTCAAACGTTTCCTCCACCGGGATGGTGACAGTTTCTTCCTCAGCTGGTAGCTCAGGTGGGGAATCTGGCCTTGGCGGTGCTTCATATACTGCAATCCTTGATTCAAGGTTTGATACCTGGGCCCGTAATGCGTTGAGTTCCTCTAAGATGTCAGGAGAGGGGTCCACAGGTGCTGGTATGTCTGGTTGTGCCGGTGCTCGTAACTGGAGTAATTTATGATCTTCTTTGAGTTTTTGTAACTCCTCATTCATGCGATCGTATTCATCTAGCAGCCTTACATGATCTTCTAGCAGCATCCTCATCGAGTCTGAGGGAATGGCTTTGAACCGACTAGGACTGAGTGGTTGGTCTGGGTGGTCGAGCGCTGCTTCTAAGTTTTCTCGGTTCTGATCCTGTAAGCGCTGGTTTTCTTCCTTGGCAGCTGCTAGGTGTCTTCGTAGTAAGCCCATATTTCGTGTTAGCGTTGCATTGCGGACTGTCTGGGCTCTTAATAAGTTATCCAGGTCAGCAGTGGCTTCCTTGGTCTTTTCTTCGCTTTCTAGTTCTAATGTATGATAGGCCTCTCGTAATTCTTGGTATCGGCTGTTCAGTGAGGCATTCTCAATAGACAATAAATTAAGCTGCGACTGTAAGTCATTGGTTGTCCTCTGCAGCTGCTGGTAATTATCGCTAAGAGATGTGAACTCATCTCTGACTTGCGTCATACACATGAACATCTGTCGAAATGCATTATCTACAGTGGGTGATAGTATTAATGGGGTGCTAAATGAAGATGCAGTGGATGTAGATGCAACGGGAACGGGGAATGGGGGTGGGAAGGTGGATGCTGTAGTGATTGTTGAAAATTGTGATGTGCCTAAAAATGTTTGTGCCGTGAGTGAAGTGAGTGATGGTGCAGTGGGTGGTGAGATGTCCATGTCATTGGACGTGTCCAGTGCAGTGACCGTGAATATGGGTGTGACCGTGGGTGCTTGTGCTGGTGTAAATACGGGATTTACAAAGGTTGAGGAGTAATTTACAGGGGAGCTGGCTGGAGCAGTTGGGTGGAAAGGGGAAATAGGGGTTACAGTGGGTCAGGGAGGTGAGACAGGGGAGAAGGTTAAGGGCGGTGGGAATGGGAAAAGGGGTCGTGAAGGTGTGGGGAAGGATGGAAAAGCTGGATGGAGGAATGGGTTGAATGGAAAGGTGGGTGTGTGAGGGGGTAGACTAGGTCTAATGGGTGCAGGAATTGTGGGGTGAGTGGTCGTAAAGACGATTTCTACTACGCCACCGGCGAATGAAGATGTTGGTCTCGGGGAAGGAGGGTGAGTAGGGGAGGCTGGATGGACGGGCGGAGATGGAGGAGCGGTTGGGGTGGTCGGTACTTCAGTGACTACTGAGGTATGTACAGTTGTAGCGTGGGGTGGGGAATCTACAAGGATGGTTTCTGCTGCCAACGAGCTTTCGGTGACGAGGCGTGCCTCCCTGGCTTGTTCTGAAGACTGTGCTCCTGTTGGTACATGAATGTATTCGCCGGGCTTTGAAAGTAGTCGTACTCTGCGGGGGTCAAACTGTGGTAGTGGCTTTCTTTGCAAGTACCTAAGTGCTTCGTTGGAGCCTACTGATTTGACTAACTCTCTGAATCCTTTGATGTATGCGTCTTCGAATCCGCGTGTGACAAGTTCTTGTTCTATTATCGCTTGACTCTCTTCCTCAGTCAGCTTTTTGCGTGCCCAAACCTTTTCCATAGTTCTATACAGCTTCTTAATAGCCAGTGTGTAAGCGGCTGCTTCGTAAGTTTCATCTTCATGGGTACTTGTATCACCATGTGTGTCTGTTTGTTGTCCTTGGCCATCTGTCTGTTCATGCTCTTGGGATTCGATAGTGCCCTGGCTGGCTTCGTCATCGCCTTCGTCGTCATCGGTTGTTGTTCTTTCGTCATCAGAGCTAGACACAATCTGTCCTTGTGGCTGATCCCTGGGTGTGGTAGGGTAGCTAGGCCTTTCAAATTCTTGAGAAAACAATTGTCCTTCTGAAAACTGGAACTCATTGGAGAATGCATCGGGCATCTCAAAATCAAAAGTTGGATCCAGTGGTGCTGTTTGTTCTGCTTCTAAATGGGGTATTGGAAAAGAGAACGCTTCCGCACCAATGGTGGTGGGAATTTCAGCTGCTGTGGTGATAGGTTCTGTGGTTGTGGCTGCTTGGGGTTCAACAGTACTGGTGGTGCCCTCCGGCGTAACTGGTCTTGATAACCGTATACGAATTGGTGGTACCATGGGAGTGGCTGCTGTTGGTGACTGCTCTGGAGATGGTTGTGGCGAGGGTGATTCTGGGACTTGTAGGCACGGGATAGTGCCTCTCATCCACTTTCCGGCTCTGCCTTTGCTAGACTTTCTAGCCTTCTTAGTGGTCCCTTTGAATGCCTTCAGTTCCTCACTAGTCATGGCGCGCTCTATGGGTAAATCATATGCCAGACACATATATATAATCCTTGTAAGTGCACAACACCCATTGATGACCTTCTTTCGTTCCCATCTATGTTGTGCCAAATAGAGCTGATCAATTATCCAGCTAGCTAGATCAACCGTTTGGGGTCCAGTACATGCTAAGTATAATCCAAACCAGATTCTTTTGTGGGGCATGGTAAAACGATCCTGAGCTGGGAAAGCAAAGTGCTGCATGCATATCTGCAATGGCTTGGAGAGCTCAGGTGTTATAGCAGAAATATCCTCCCACTTAGTTACGTCACCACGTTTCATCTGCTCTGGGACTAGCCGTTCTCTCTCCGTCGGAGTATGCGTTCCATGTATTTTGAGAGCTGCACGAATTAAATCTTTGGACAAATAAAACCTTCTGAATGGAGGGTCATTTACCAAGGATGGTAACATGAATGTTCCAGGTAGATCCTTGTTCTCTGAAGCTGTCAAGGTGGTTACTAGGTAAAAGCATCTGTAAAAATCGGGTTTAGGCAGAGGGTCACTAAAATATTCTGTAAATCCCGCTCGTGCCCAAACGTGCGTTAAATCTTGTGTATTCTGCAGTCCTTCAAATTCTCTTGAAAAGAACTGGTACTTGGTCCATGTGCGAAGATCAAATGGCAAATTGGCCTCAAATATGAAATCAGTGTCTGCTAATGGTCCTGCTAGGCCTTGAAACCAGTGAGAATTACGATGAATCTTCTTAGTATATCCTCTAGGAGGATCGTCGATTGGCATGGGTCCTGGAAAACCTTGAAACTCTGGTGGTTGCATCGTAGGATAAGATTCCGCGAGTAATTCTCCAATATTGGCCATTGGTGTGCTTGGGCCAGCTTCTGATGGTCCTTCTTTGGTTTGCATGATGACTGACGAGCTAATGGAAAAGATCTGCTACAAAAGATTAACAGATTAGCATGGAAATTAATTATGATCCCATTAAGGTGAGACCGCAATCCCTTTCCATAACCGATGTGTAACCCGTGTAGCCAAGTGTCGTGAAGTGATTGATGCTATGATTTTTTTGCAGAGCTAACGCATGTCTCTAGACGCCTACATTGTCAGATTATGCGTACATTTCTTGATGAGCTTTTATTATGCGGGACGTGGGGTTATGGTGTGTGAATTCATACAAGGTTTAGTTGAGGGTGAATTATTACAAGGGTGGTGTTTAAGCGGGGTGGGAGAATTGTTAGATAAGGGGATACAAGAAGACGTCTGGATACGTTTCGGTATCCATTTCCTAAGAGTCTTTGAGTGGGTGGTGTGTTTCTGCTGAGGGACAAAAAGTGGTATCGGGTTTGGTGGTATTGAAGGATGGAAAGATTTCTGAGGGGTATATATTACATGGCTTGAGGGTTGGGCTATAATACATTGTTTGGGTACCCAAATCTGCATGGGTGTGGGTCGATTGATAAGATACTTCTTGGCGATCCAAATCTGTCGAGTATTGGTACTTGTAGAAGAAGATCGAGGGGACTTTGGATGCTGACTCTGCTTCTGTTGAAACTTTGTCCTGTTCTCGTCTGCAGTGTTGCCAATAGCCTGTGGTTGCTGTCCTTTTGGCACCCATATATGTCTCGTGCCACTTGTTCCGTGATGTTGATACTTCTGCTTTCTTTGCCTTGCCTGGTGGTGTTGTCGGTATGGGTTCGTCTGTTGTGGTTGACTCATTCGTGGTTGGGTTTGAGAGGTCCATTGGACGCTCTGCTTTGGAAAAGAAGGGAGATCCAACACTTGCGTGACCTGCCCATTAGGAAGTGATTCGTTATTTATCTTTAATCTAGGCCAGTCCGCAGCAAGTTTGGAAGGATGAGCACCGCAGGGTGTTGTGCTCATTTGGCCGTTGATGCAACCCACCTGACCGCTGATTGTGTCCATCTGCCCTAGCGGTTGGGTAGCTGCCCCTTCTAGTTTGCAGGAAGCCCCAAGGAAGATCTCCTGTCGTCCTTCTGATTGACAACTGTCTATAGCCAAGCTCGAGTGGGTTGGTGTAGACGTAATGTGACTGGTCTGACCCAAGATCTTCCGGTCTTCCGTCGCATGTGTTTCATAGGGTCTAGGGTTACAAACCTCAATCGGAATGCAATTAGGGAAGTCAAGCGCTATCACTCGCTTCTGCTCTAAGGTTCCAATTTGTAAGGAGCCTTGTCTAAGATTTAGGTCCACTGAGTGATCGTATAGCCAATCTTGGCCAAGGATTAGGGGTTCTATCAGGTCGTCATCATGGCACACTAGTAGCTTCGCTGTCATGGTCACTTCCTTAATGAGGATAGGAAGGTCCACCTCACCCATGCAAGGGGTTTCCATGCCTCCTAGCCCTATGAGGTATGCCTCAATTGGCCGCATTTCTATTCTTGAATCCTTATAGTGGGACCATCTAATCGCACTAGTCGCAGCACCTGAATCAATTAAAGCCCTGAGCTCTTGGCAAGGGTTGCCGTGCTCTAGCCTGACTGTAATGAATGGTCTCCTGTCCACTATACTAGGATGAGTGGTTGACTTTACTTGACACATGGCCATGGGATATCTGGGTGTAGTTTCCAGATGGTTATAATGTTCTCTCCCTAGTCCTTGTCTTCTTAACTTCATGCGTTTAATGTGTTCTATTGCTTCTGCCTGAGCTTCAGCTCGTATTCTATTTTCTTCCTCCTTACGCTTCTTTGCCAACGTGAGTCGTCTAAGCATATCCTCAGTAAGAGGTTCCTGATATAGCTTGACTCCACAGCCACTAATATAATTAGGCATTATGTCTCCTTCTAAGGTGGCTAACTGTACTGCTCCACTTGTCGAGAGTCTGTTAATGATCATAGATCCATAACCTCGCTTTTCTAACTTCCGTGTGTGTTGTTTCAACGTATATACTAGAACTAAATCTCCTTCTTTTAGGCCTTTATCTTTCACATGTGCATCAAAATATGCTTTCTGTCGCTTCTTCGCTGCATATATTCCTGCTGCTGCCTTTAGCCTGGTTTCTCCTAATCGTTCCAAGTCCATTATTCTTGCTGATAATTCATGGCCGGTCCACTGATGTTCTTGTGCAACCTTAAGGGTCGGTATCAAGAAGTCCAAAGGAAGCACAACATTCTGACCAAAAACCATATGAAAGGGAGTTGCATTGAGTACGGTCTTGTAGGCCACTCGATATGCCCAAACAGCGTGGTGTAACTGTTTCTCCCAATTTGAACGTTTGTTGTTCACGAGTTTCGTCAGTACGTTACAAAGGATCTTATTAGTGCTTTCAGCCTGACCATTGGCCTGAGGATGATATGGTGCGGATTTCTTGTGAATCACCATAAAATCCTGTAACAAATATTCAATGACTTGGTTTAGAAAGTGAGTGCCTCGATCGCTCACTAACTCTATAGGCAGTCCATATCTTGTAAAGACATTCTCAAATAAGAATTTTGCAGTTGTGTGTGCATCATTCTTTTTTGTGGCTTTTGCCTCTACCCATTTCGTAAGATAATCTGTGGCAACAATAATGTATTCAGCATGTGTACCTTTTGCAGGGGGGTTAATGGGTCCTACAAAGTCTATACCCCACTTAGAAAATGCACGTCCTCCCATCATGGGTTTCAATGGCATTTCATCTCTGCGAGTAGGAAATTGAGTTCTTTGGCACACATCACATCTCTTAACATAGGTATGAGCATCCATGTGAAGAGTGGGCCACCATAATCCTGCAAAGAGGATGGCTTTGATTATCCTTTCAGGTCCAAAATGACCTCCTGCAACACGTTGGTGTGCAGTCTCTAGTATGCTCAGATAATCGCTCTCATGAACACATTGTCTTAGATATCCATCTCGTTCTCTTTTGTATAGGTTATCGCCAATAAGTGAATAATCTTGAGCTTCCTGCTCTAGACTGCGTTGTGCTAAAGTCATTCCTTGAGGGAATGTCTTCGTCCTCAAGTATGTCACTAATTGTTCACTCCAGTCTAGTGTGAGAGACACGTGATATAGTGTAGCATGCTCTACTGGTGGTCTTTCACAACAAACATGGCATTCTTTACACAACTTGTAGACATCTGCTTCCATCGAAGGCCAATATACTCCTAATCTATGCAGAGTCTGTAATGTTCGATGTTTTGAATGATGTTGCTGTAGTGCACCTATGTGTGCTAATTGCAACCAAATCGCATGTTCTGATTCATCTACACAACAAGCAAGAATCTTTTGATTATCCTGTTTATATATGCTTCCTGCCATTATTTGGTATCTCTGAGACTTGGTAATCTCTCCTTCTTTGATCTTTATCCTAGGATTCTTGGGTCCGTATGTCAGAATAGGGACTATAGGCTTAGCCCATTCTGGTGCTATCTCAAGATTTAACAAGTATGCATCTGGTAGATCATCCGCTACTCCTTGAGGAGCTTCTCCTGAGGTTAATCTTGAAAGGTGGTCAGCTCTAAGATGTGTCTTTCCTTTCCTGACTACGACTTCAAAATCATACTCCATGAGTAATAGAAACCAACGTATCAATCGTCCTGTGTTACATGGTTTGTTGACTAGGTACAATAGGGCTTGATGATCGGTAAAGAACTTGAATTTGTTGGCCAACAAGTAGTGCCTAAACTTCTTTACTGCGTAGATCATCCCTAATCCTTCTCGTTCCGTAGTGGTGTAATTTCTTTCTGTTGCGTTCAATTGTCTGCTAGCATAAGCTATGGGGAGATCTATGTTACCTTCCTTAGTGGGTTGTGCTAACACACATCCTATGGCATAATTGGATGCATCCACATGTACATGGAATTGCTTACTCCAATCTGGTGTAGTCAATATAGGTGCTGAGCACAAGCGTCGTTTAAGTTCATTGAATGAATTTTCACATTCATCTGTCCATTCAAAATTGGTTAAAAGAGAGTACAAAGGCTTGGCTATGATTGCATACATGTGTATGAATCTCCTATAATAACCACAATGGCCCATAAATGCCTGTACCTCTTTCACATTAGTTGGTCTAGGTAATTCTGCAATCACCTTCACCTTTTCTTCATCCGTAGAGATTCCATTTTTTGACACAATGTGTCCTAGAATTTTGCCTTGTCTGACCATGAAAACGCATTTTCCTGGGTTCAAACAAACCTGATATTCTCGACATTTGTCAAATATTTGTCTTAACTCTGGGATATGTGTCTATCTTACATTTGAATGTGCACATAAGTCATCGACATAAACTTCCAAACTCTTGCGTAGGAATTCCTTAAAAACATGACACATGAGTCGCTGGAAAGTGGCGGGTGCATTTGTTAAGCCAAATGGCATTACAGGAAATGCAAATATGCCCCATTCAGTGGCAAAAGCCGTCTTGTGTTGGTCCTCTGGAGCAATGGCTACTTGATTATAGCCTGAAAAACCATCAAGGAAGCTGTAAACTTCCTTGCCCGCAACTCTTTCCAATAAGTGTTCCGTGATAGGAAGAGGATAACTGTCTCTAATCGTGGCGGCATTAACTTTTTTAAGGTTAATACATACACGCAATTTTCCATTCTTCTTGGGCACAACCACAATGGGGGATACCCATTCGGTATGCTCAATTTCGTAAATGAATCCTGCTTCTATCAAGCGATCTATCTCCTCTTTAATCTTCGCAGCGTAGTTATCATTGTACGTGTACGGTTTCTGTTTCGTAGGTTTTGCATCTGGAGTCATAGGGATTCTATGAGAACATATATCTGGATCTACTCCTTTCAAATCTTTGTAACTCCAAGCAAAAACATCTCTATATTCGCGCAATAGGGCAACTAGCTCTTCTTCTTCTTCAGTTGTCAAATCATGCCCTATGTATGTACATTTTTCTTCTTCTCCTTCTATGGCTACGATTATTTTCTTGGTTTTCTCTCGGTTATCATATACTTGTCCATCATTCGCCTTTCTATTAGGCATTCGTACCATGATTCTTCTATCTTCGATTTCATATTTCTTGAAATTCTCGGGTACTTCAAACAAATATTCTTCTTTTTCTGTCATGGTGTCTTTCTTCTTTCTTTTCTTGCCTTCACTTTTGCTAGTCACTTGAGTGGCTAACCTCACCTCATTTGTAATTTCTTCCTGTTTCTGAGGGTGAGTTTCTACTTCGTGAAAATATTCTTCCTCTGATGCAAAGGGTGAGTCCATGATAATTGATTCTAAATCAAAATCATTTGCATCCTCAAATGCCTTAGTGTTAGGTTCACACTCTTGTAAAATTGAATCACTCATGATTGGCTCCATCGTGAAAACTGATATGTCATAGCCATCCTCGTCACAGTGGGGAGTCCATTGTTCTTCATTGATGGCTACATCCATGGTTGCTAGGATTTCTGCCCAACCATGGGGTTCAAACTCTTCGTCAGGGAATACTACAGGCGCGTAAGCTGGATCTTGAAGGGTTCGTGGATTTTGTTCTGCACCTAAGGTCCTTGCTTCTAATCGTTCTTCCTCTTGTTTGGCTACTTTACACATCCATAAATGAGTATCCTCATGCAACCAAGAAGGATCTGATTCTAATGAGTGCACGGATTCCGTCTCTACTGGTGTCTTATGGATGGTATTCCATTGTATTGGGGGTACATCTCGATGTGAAAAGTCTTTAAGATTGACTTTGGTAGTCACTCCTAAATGTTGCAAGTACAAAGAATTGGTTCCCCAATCTTGTACAATTTGCAACTGACGCTTGAATGGTCGTCCCAATATCATCTCATATGCATGATTTTTTGCAAAGTCACAAATGGCAAAGGTATGCTCAAATTCTACACCACAAGTGGTGAGAGATATGCCTTCTAGTAAGCCTAATGGTTTTTCTATGTGTCCGTCAGCCATTTGTAGCTTCATCCTGGTGGGTCTTAATGCTGGCTTACCCCAACGTTTCCATAAAGCGGTGGTAGCGATGGCTACGCCGGCTCCTGAATCTAAGATGGCTTTCGTGGTGTAGCCCTGATGGGTTATCGGAAGATAAGTGTTACCTTCCTCTCCTTCTCTTACATCTCCAATCTTTTCTACGGGTATTTCCGGTACCTTATTTTGTGATCCTATTTGTGAGGGAGTAGTAGCAAGCTCGGGGAATCGATTTGCTACATGTTTCCACAATTCTGGTTTTACCTTTAACAACTGCTCTAGAGTGAGATTACACTGTACTTTAGTGTTCTTGATCACTTCCGTGTTTCTAGGGATTACTGATTCTTCATTCCTCACTATTATCGTGGGTGCTCTCATATTAATAGACTTTGCTTCCCAAGGTCCTGTGAACTGAGGTAATTCTTGTAAAGAATTGGATTCAAATCCCGTGTGTTCACTCAGTTGTTCCTCCTCTACATCATCGTAAATAGAGGGAATATCTTGGGGAAATTGTTCCTGCAAGTCATCTATTTCTTGAATAGGAGGATGAGTTCGTTGTTCTTTTCTCCATTTCTCTTCTTGGATTTCTCTCAAAAATTCATGTGAGTACCTATGTATGGAAGACAGGTTGTCTTGACTTTCTGTATTGGGTACTTGAGACAGGGATGGTGCATTCCTTTCCTGTGTCTCTGGGACACTAAGATTCCTGTGCTGATCCTTTTTCTCTTTGCTTTCTATCAAGTATTCTAGCCTCTCTATTAGTCCTTGAAAGTGTAGTTCCGGTTTTGCCATGTTATTCCAATTAAGATATCTAGAGGCTTCGAACAAAGCTTGTGCTAGTTCTACCATCTTCATGCAAAGTTTAGTTCTCTCAATTTCTAGATCAGCTCGAGGGTAGTTTTTACTCATTTCAGCTACTTGAGGTCCCTCCTTTAATCTAGCCTAATATGCACGAAACATCATGTCTAGATTTTTTGGTATGGGTTCCGCTAAAACTGATCCTGATTTCTAAGATGGATTCTCTTGATTCAAGTCCTGCGAAGTCAATTCTAGGATTTTGGCTCTAGATTCCTTCAAACTTCCTTCCAACTCAGTTATCTTTTTACTCCACTTTCTCTTTATTCTTTCTCTAGAATCTTTCCAAGATTTTGTCTTTTTACTGCTAGATTCTGCAACTTCACTGGTGCCAGCTACTTTTTCCTGATTAAGTTGTTGGTTCTGTAAGAGCGCCTGGGCTCTTGTTATAGCTTGGATAGGCACGTATGTAGGGTTGGATCCATCTGCGTTGTTTACAATACCTATCACGTTGATCGGTGTCACATTCGAAGCATTAACAGGGTTCTTAGGACAATCTTTGATTATGTGCTCTTTGCCACAATCGGCACAAAAGCCTTGGATGTTATAGTACTGTGATTGTCCTGTTATCGGAGGATGTGGACAATCCTTTATGAAGTGATCTCCTTGGCACCTAAAGCATGGTCCTCTAGGGCCCTGTGGTCTTTGTTGTCTTAATTGGGGCCGTGGATTTGGGTTTGTGTACATCACATTAGCATAGTCTGGCTCCCAACTAGCTTCCACTGGTGGACTATCATAATGATATGTTTCTACGTGTTCTCGTGACTCCGTGTAATATGCGGGTGGACTATCTACATGCGTAGAGTCAAAACTGTTTGAGTGTGGGTCACTCTCTGTGATCAAAGGTGAAGAAGGCACTAAAGCCCTACTTAGGTTCTCTTCTGCAGCAGCGTATTTGACCGAGATGACATTCGCTGGTGGGGGTGGCTGCTGAGCTAAGACAGGTTGAGGTCTCTGTTGAGCCTGGTATGGGTAGTTCTGAGGAGGCTTATAGTAATAAGGCTGAGCATTGTATTGGCCTTGATACCTACCTGGCTGTGCGTATGCTTGCGGGTAGTTCTGTCTCACGGTCTGTTTGTTGTATGGGCAGTCCTGAGCCGTATGATTCGTGTATCTTCTCTCAATTGTACAGTATTGGCCACTAGGGTTGGCTTGAGGTTGTGGTGCATTGGGGCACACATTTGCCATATGGTCACCACCACAGGTGTAACAACGCTTGTTCATTAGCACCCTAGGTTTACTAGAAACTCCTAGTTTCTGAGCCACTTTTTCTGCTAGGTCTTCTATTGAGCTAGAAAATTTTGTGGATGCTAGAGATGAACAGTCTGAGTCCTTATAGACCTTTGAGAGTTCCAACTCGTCTCCTAAGTTGTCCTCAATGTCTATACAAATTCTTACACATTGCTCTAGCGTTCTGGGTTCTTTTAGGTATACATAGAGCGTAGTTTAGAGCTCAACAAGCCATCTAGAAACAATGACACTTGCTTAGCTTGTGAGGGTAGCTCTTGCATTGGACATCGTTCAACATATTGTCTAAACCTACGTCCTGCGAGTCTAACTGTTTCTTGAGGGGTCTGTTTAAAGCTATGAATCAACGAAGACGTGTCATGTCTAATCCCACTTTTAGAGAATTCAGTGATGAATGACTCTAAAAAGTGATGGATGTCTCTAAATTGCCTTTGTTGCAAAGGTTGGAACCAAGTTAAAGCGGTATTTTTTAACGTTAGTCCAAATGCGTTGTATTGCGTGAACATGTCTTCGACTTGTTCTGCTCTTAGTACTTGCTTGAATTCTGCGACATGGTCATAGGGATCTCCTGTCCCATCAAAATAATTTTTCATGGATTTCACTAACTGAGTGGGTCTCAATATTCTTGCGTGTTCACGTGGTCTGGGTAGAGGAAAATCATCTCTACCACCTAGTATTCCATGATCTCTTTGTCTATCCGCTCTATTAGTGTCTGTGGTTGTTCTATCTCTCCCTACGGGATGAGTGAAGCTTACTTCGGGTCTTTCTTTATTTTTCTCTCTTTGATTTCCATGGGCTGATGATGTTCCTGCCCCTTGTTGACTTGTATTCATGTTCGTTCTAGATGGAGGGAATACCAATTCACCTCTCCATGCGTATGTGTTTTTAGCGTGGTCAGGCACCACAAAGACTCTTTCTGAAGTCTCATCCAGGTATACAACCTTTCCAGGTGTATCCGGGTCCTTGAACTCGTATGTCGTGATGATACCTACCTCACTAAGTAGTTCGGTCTTGTATCTCCAAAAGGCTTCATCAGTTTCTTTATTTACAAACAACTCTATGCTTCTGTTGTCTTGAGGGATCCATTCCGGGATTAGTACTCGTGTCAGTACAGATTTCCCTCTAGGTGTTCTAGGCTCTTCTAATGGTTCTTTTCCTTGAGATTTAGCTTCCGTCTCTAATTGAATCACGCCAAACTCATTCGTATTGTTTGGCTGCGTACTTAATATGTACATTGTTCCTTCCTTGTCTATGTACGCGTCTCTCTCGAATTTCACCACTGGATGTTCCAATCCAATGGGTTGATCGGGGTTGTGCATTTGCACCACTTGCCTTCGCAAACCATCCTCATAGATGCGAGCACCTAATCGGTTGGTTCGGAGAAACTCTAGTTGAGTCCTATAGGGTCCTTCTGGTTTTTCTAAGTATGCTACATTTGACCCTACTTCTGGTCTTTCTGTGCTAAATGCCATTTCTAATTCGCTGGTATCTGAGCTCTCGTAGGGATAACTAGTGTTCAACTGTTGAGCCCACGATCGTGCAGTAGTTCTTACACTTGCCTCTGATGATCTAAGGCTTCGTCGGTCTGACTTACCTATATGTTTGCTCGATCTAAGGTTCATTAATTTTGTTCCTTGCACACTCAGTACACGCTCAGATCGTCAATGATTCTTTGTTATTACTTTCTTGATTCTTTTTAAATTTCTTTAGATTCTTGTCTTAATGTATGCGTCAGGAATTCGACTTTCCGTGGTACTTTGAGTTCTCGTTCCGTCAGACTTATGTTCTTTCCTTTAGGTTTTCGTGTCACACACCTTTATCTTTAGTCTTGGACTTGACAAATTTAATTCTCTTGAACTTGAGGCGTTCCTATCGTCTTAAATCCACAATGCTAACGTTTATCCTAAGCTAAGAATTGACTGAGGGGGTTGAGTAATCTTCCAACCTCGAGTCAGCTTTTCTGATTGCTCTGATGCCCAAGAAGCCACGCTTCCCAAGCTTTATGCCCCTTCTGCCTTGCTTTGGTTGCCTTTGATTGCCCTCGCTAGACCTGGAAAAATCCAATATTAGACCAATTCACAGTTGGATGATCAAGCACTTGAGTATATACACCTTTTAAGTCCCTTCCCTTTTGCCAAACTTTTCAGGCCCTGGGGGGTAAAAACTGACAAACCGGTGTTTCTCCAAATATGAGCTAAGGGGTCTCCTATGAGTCTAATCACCCAAAAATTTCCCAAAAATAGCTTCAAAATTGGCCAAAAAATGAAACCCTAAAATTTGCGATGGGGGTGCACAATCGCGATGGCGTGAGACAATCGCGATGGTCTGGGACCGTCACAATGGCGTGAAGGTGGACAATCACGATGGCGTGATGCGTGAACCGTCGCGATGGTCTGAAGTGCACGGTCGCGATGGTCCAAAAGTGAGCAATCACGAGGGTCGAGGTGAGTGAACAATCGCGATGACGTGAAGTCGGACCGTCGCGATGGCTCAATCAGGCGGACAATCGCGATGGCGTCAGTCAACGGTCAACGTGCACAATCGCGATGGTCCAAAGTGAACCGTCGCGATGGTCACAGATGCGATGGCTTGAGCCAATCGCGATGGTCAGGGCGCGATGGCTTGAGCCAATTGCGATGGTCCAAAATTTGAGTTGTCGCGATGGTCTGAGATGATCGCGATGGTCCAACTTGCCACGTGGCACCGTCGGCGCGATGGCGTGAGACAATCGCGATGGTGTGGGGTCAACCGAACAGTCGTGATGGTCCGCGAACCGTCGCGATGGTCCAAATGAACCGTCGCGATGGCGTGAGACCGTCGCGATGGTCCGGCCGAGCCGTCGCGATGGCGTGAGCCTATCGCGATGGTGTGACACAATCGCGATGGTCTGAGACCGTCGCGATGGTCCACCAAAGTATGATTTTTTGCAATGCAAGTATGGATTCCTAGAGGCGCAAGTGTGCTCTACACGCTGGTGTGGTCTCCTTCTTCAAATTCAAAACTTTGCAGACCATCGCGATGGTCTGACACAGTCGGAAATTTCTGACAGAAACTGAGAATTTTACCTTTTCCAAGCTTTCCTGATGCACTGGAGCTCTCTACCTGCAAGAAAACTCAAGAAAACAAAAGTACACACAAGCACAAAAGCTCTCTCTCACTCTCTCGCATGCACAAATGAGGGGAAATGAGGAGAATGGGTGGATATGGTGAATTTTTTGATTTTTTTGGAGATGAAGATAATGATGCGGTGATGAAGATGGAGTGTGGGGGAGGTGAAAAACACTAAAAACTAAGTAAAAACAACAACAAAAACTGAAATTTTTACCTTCCAACGCTACTTCTTGCTATACTCTTACCATCACACATTCGTCCTAGACTCGATCCCCGGCAACGGTGCCAAATTTGGTGTTGCTCTAGCACAATGGTGAGAACCACGTTAAGAACCTTCACCTCCTTAATTGTCCCGCAGAAGAGATAGGAGTGATATGAAGATCGTGAATGTGAGATGAAGTGAGAGTGAAGGTGAGAAGCATAGAAATGCACACACACATACACACACACTACGAAGAGACAAGCAAGACACAATGGAAGGTGAGAAATCAACTCTATTACTCAAGAACACTATTACAAGCTCAAAAGAACTCTAACCTCAAACAAGCTAACCTCAAAAATGAGCTCTCTAGCTCTTTTTATAGTTTCTAGACTAGTTTTGACCGGTTTGACATCTAGTGACCGGCATAGTTAAAAAATAGGTCCTAGATGCTATTTGAAAGGGTAAACGGTGTCTAAAAATAACAAAAATTGATACGCTTGTTCTACCTAAGCTCCTCAAGCTCGAGGACTCCTCGGCTTGCACAAAATGGAGCTATGGATTACAAAATGGGGTTTTCTATGTTACATATGTTACAATAGTGATAAAAATCACTGTTGGAGGTTTTTGGAAAGTATTTGAAAACATAATTCTTTGAAAAAAGATTTGACTGGCTCCCTGCTCCGTCGTTACATGCTTCCGCGTCTTCTATGCCTCTGGCTGCTTCCAACAATCTTCCACCTCTACCTCTGCATCCAGCTCATTTAGTCATGCACTAGACACCATGTTCGAAGCTACCACCCAGCTTAAACAAGAATACAGATTATTGAAAGAAAACAATAAAGATCTTTGTAATCTGTCATCCCACCTCCAAGCACGTGTCAATGCCTTGGAGTTTAGCAATACTGCATTACAACATGAGGTTACCGCCCTCCAACAATCTCATGCAGAGATCGAAGCCAAATATACAGAGACGGGTAAGGCGACCGAGGAACAACTCAGAAATCAACTAGCCCGCAATGCACGACTATAGAGGAACATGGCCTTACTTCGCAACACCTAGCGGCTGCCCAAGAAGAGAACAGAAGATTACAACAACAACATCAAGAAAATCTCGAGGTAGCTCTGAGAACACTCCAGGGGCACCCCGAGATCCCGCTAAATTCCAAGCCATTCCCTCAGAAAACATTCAGCAGGTATTGGAAGATTATGCGAACTTCTTGGAAGCACACGACCAACTTGCGGACCAGGTGAAGGAACTACAAAGACAACAAGTGCCCACACTGCATACCACAGAACCCAGTGAGATGGTTAGTGTCGCTACTTCTCCACTGCCAGAATCCTCAACTGCGAATGAAGTACTTGCGCTACGACAACAAGTTGCAGAGTTAAAGACGAAATTGTTACAATATGAACGACCACCATCTCCCCCCGATCAACCCTCAGAAGAAGAGGCAGTTAACTTTCCAGTTGAAGAAACATTCAAAGACCACTACGAACCTCAACCTCTTCCAGGAGGCAGAGTCTCTGATGAGGGACAAGTTACGTATGAAGAACCCCCTCTTGCATGGATGAAACAAGTAGAAGAGATGGGTCCAACTCACGAAGAGCGCATATCCACTCAGAGGCTAGTCATGAAAGCCATTGAAGAAAAAATACTTCAATCAGAATATTTCCAGCACTTGGCTCCTAGGCGATTGATAACCAGTTCGGAGATACAGTAAAAGCCCTACTTTGTACTATTGGCCAACTACAACGCTGAAATTAGATGCAAAACCAATAAGTACCCTTCCTTCGCCACACAATTCCAACCACAGGACATCCCACAAAAAGCCACACAAGGGGAAATCTTCCAACCTATCTGGCAGGAAAAGTTACTCGAGACTTATCCAGAGATGCTCCGAACGTGGGACCACGCTCCCATGCACTTAAAGTATAATCCATGCTATGGGCCAGTGCAATGAAGATGATCATGGAAGGCCTTTGCCATAAAAGTTCAGAACAATGCTAATTGCAAACAATGGCTCAATTACCCATCCATTGCACCACCAACATGCACACCAACCATAGCATACATGATGGCTACTATCAGACACTGGATGCCACGACTACAACCCATGACAGATGTCGCTGCCGAGATGATGCTAAAGATCTTGGACATGATGCAAATTGTACTCAAGACATTCCGCAATGTACGTAACATCCAGCCTCCAATCCCTGGCTTTATAAATGGAAATTACGACTTACTCTATGATATGAGTACAACCCTTAGTATTAGGGTTGCTTACGCTTGGCATGCGAGGATTAGATATCTCCCAGCTTGCTACAAGCAAACATTTGATGATATGTTTACCATTGGGTTTTGGGAATCTCACTCGGAGGTGTTCACGCCACGCCCAACCCATCTGCTACAGCTATTTGCATGCGAACAGAAAATGCACTCAGAGCTCTACGCCACACCACAACCTGACATTTCGGGCACGGTCAATTGGGATGCTCTTCAATGAGATCTTGTCAGGGTACTCAGGATCAGAGAACAGGAGTTAGCCACTGAGATAGTCTAACACTATATTGATCACACTATGGAGCAAAGGTCTTTCAGAGACGACAGATGCTAGGGGGGCGAGAGTGTTGGAATCTGAGAAGAAGCAAGTAGGGCCATATACGCAAATCTAGCATTGAGGCAACCCTTCCAATTTTTTCAATCCTCACATTATTGTAAAAGTAATTCTCATCACTAAAAACCATTGTAAATACCTTTTTACCTTTTTATAGCTCCATTTTCTGCAAGCCGAGGAGTCCTCGAGCTTGAGGAGCTTTATTAGTATTTGCCTACCAAGTTTCATAATTTTCAGAGCCGTTTGAGCCTCTAAAATAGCATAGGGACCTAATTTTTAACTATGCCGGACACTAGGTCTGAAGAGGACCAAAGCTAGTAAAAAACTATAAATAGAGCTAGAGAGCTCATTTTTGAGGCTAGCTTGTTGTAGATTTGAACTTGTATGAAAACTATTTTGCGAAAGAAGTTACTCCATTGTCTCTCTCTCTTTGTTCTTGCCTTGTGTACGTGTGTGTGTGTATGTGTGTGCATGTTAGTATGCTTCTCACTCACACATTTGTGCCATCGCTTGTTCGAGGTCTTCATACCATCCTCATGTCTTCCAGGATTGACATTAAAGGAGGTGCTACTCATCACTGAGCTATATATATATATATATATATATATATATATATATATATATATATATATATATATATATATATATATATATATATATATATATATATATATATATATATGTGTGTGTGTGTGTGTATGTGTATGTGTGTATGTGTGTGTGTATATATATACATATGTGTGTGTATGTATGTATATGTATGTGTGTGTTAGTATAACATAGAAAGCTTGCAAATGATTGTGAAGATTGAGAAAGCAAAGAATTGAGCAAAGCCATGTATGAGAGAGACATGCAAAGGCCTTCACACAAACCCTTATGCACAGCTCATTTTATCCCACATAGGAGTGATTTTTCCCTCCAGTACATATAAGCAAGCCCTCAACTCACCTATTATTATTGATACATGTGCTCTCCATAAGGCTCTCTCCTGGAGGTCCAAGCTCCATGCTTGTCACGTAGGTTCCCATCTCATCATCAAGTTCATTTCTATTTCATTATGGTCTTTCTAGTTTATTCTGATCCAACCATAGCTGCTTTTAGCGTACGTGCTATTTTGATTCATAGTTCTCACCATGGTATCAAAGAATAGGTTAAGTTTTCTTTTTCGTCTTTAGATTTTACTCTTCATCAATAACTTCGTTTCGTCTCTTATTCCCTCCCTCCCTCCCTCCCATATCTAATGATATAAAGAAAAGTGCTCCTAAGCACTATCTTCTTTCTTCACTAAACATGATTTTCTTTTGTTTTATCATAATCATCTCCATTCTTGATTCAATTTATGTCAGAAATGCATAGTTTCGTTGGCATGTGTTACACGATCTATATGTTACTCTTGCATTTTTGATATTATGACTGTAACGCACATATAAGCAGAGTCACTCTAGTAAATAAGCTTTGGAGCAAGAAAGATGGCAGGAAATATGCTAGACACCATGTTCGAAGCTACCGCTCAGCTTAAACAGGAATACAGATTACTAGAAGAAAACAATAAAGATCTTTGTAATCTGTCGTCCCACCTCCAAGCACGTGTCAATGCCTTGGAGTTGAGCAATACTGCATTACAACATGAGGTTACCGCCCTCCAACAATATCATGCGGAGATCGAAGCCAAATATACAGAGACGGGTAAGGCGACCGAGGAACAACTCAGAAATCAACTAGCCAAATATACTAGAAATAGTGCTTGCATCCATAAAGGATATTAGTGCGTAGAGAGGGAGGGAGGAGAGAGAGAGAGAGTAAACACATGGCTTTTGATTGGAGGAATGGTCAAGTGGCTTTATTCAAGGAAGTATCACATTAAACTATAGATGCACCAAACCATCTTCCACCAATGCATTGGGCTTATGAATTGTGTTCACAAATGGACTGTGCTTGCAATATGGCCTACTCGATGTCATTGCCCTACTTTGATTATTTTATTAGAACAAACTATGCAAGACTTTGGTAACTTGAAGGGGTCAAGTTAGGACTCGGTTGGAGGATGTGTGAGAAGATACTCTTTGGTAACTTGAAAGGGTGCGGCCCGTCCGGCAGTGCAATGGAGGGGGCCGACCATACGCCATCGGCCTTCTTGATCACCGATCGACCCTCAGCGCGATGGCCTCTCTTGTATCCCCCGCCTCGACTGCAGCGCCTATGGGATTTCTTTTGCTCCCTCCCACGCTAAACGCATGTCATAGCCATACGCTCACTTTTCCTTTCTTTCCTCCTCCCTTTCCTCTTTCTACAACCGCTTTCCATTTTCTCACCACTCCCTCCATCCCTCAAAGCACCACTACATTCACCCCTTCATCCTATACGCATAGCCCAACACACACCTCTTTCCTTTCTCCTCTTTACTCGCCCCATCAATCCGACCATACATGCACAAACGTTCCTCTCTCTATGTATTTCCATTTCATCCCTCCCTTGCGAATGGATTGTACTCCTTCCTCTCGCCTTCACTCGCCTCCAAACACAGAAATGACTCTCCTCTCAAATGTATGAAGCTAGAAGCTCTCAGCCCAATTTACAAAGAAACGCTATCATGTCATCATCTATCTATCTTTATGGTGCTCGTGTCATCATGGATTGCCAGAAGTGAGTGCATGTCGTATGGCCTACCAACCGAGCACATTTCATCTCACATATGGCTTTCTACGTTTACAAACAAAAAGGACAAAAATAAAACTTACATCCACCAATAGATTTAACTATCATGTGGCCTCACGCGCTTGCTTGCTTTCATGGCCATATATGTCAATGAAAGAGGCCATATATGCACATGCAATCAAGAAAACGTAAATTTATACCATACCAACAAGACGCTTTAACTATTGTGAGTGCATTAGCATGGGAAGTGACGCAAGTTCGTGCTGCCAGAAATGTCCATACTTATGTTCAACAATGCTTTATGTGTCAAGTCAACAAAGCAGAAAGGGTGAAGACACCGTGTCTTTTGGCAATCTTTAGGAGCTCTTCAAGTAGTAAGCAGAAATCTACTAATTTTGCATATTCGAAGAAGGAAGATAAAGATGAGAAGAAATATGAAAAAGCATAAATTGTTTTGTAAGTACTGTAAAGGGAATGATCATATCATAAAGAAATGTCCAAAACTCGCTGCTAAAGAGGCAAAGAAAGAAAGAGGCTGGAATGGTTGTTGCAGAGGCCTCTACACCAAAAACAGAGTCTGCTAATCTTCTGCAGGAAGAAGAATGGGCGTTTACTATTGTCTGCAGTTTTGACCCATCTTCTCATGAGCAGTGCATGTCTGTAGTAGACTCAGATGTTTGGTATTTTGACAGTGGGACGACCAAACATATTACCTCGCAGCACAGTTTCTTCTCTTCACTTGAGTCTGCCCCTACAGGGAATGCTGCTACATGCACCAACAACTCCTCTTATCATGTTATGGGAGTTGGTAAGATAATTTTGACTACTCCTGATGGTAGTTCTTTCACTTTATCAGATGCTTTATTTGTGCCAGGGATCAAGAAGAACCTGTTATCAGTCCTTGCATTAACCAAGATTGGCTTGGTTGTGAAATTTGTTGATGGTAGGTGTACAGTTCATGATCTGTCAAATGGCGATGTGATTATTGCTTCTGGCATTTTATGTGGTGGGTTGTATAAGCTCATAGACTATGAAAGATCTTTGAATGATTTGGCATGTGTAGTAGATGATTCTCAGGCTATGTCAGATGCAAAGCTTTGCCATTCCATGGACGTAGGACAAAAGACCACTAGCTAGAAAACCATGATGCAACAGAAATTTGAAGGAGAGAAGAGATGTCAAGGTCGGATCTTCTGCAAGGACATCAGACTTACTATGTCGAGTCTCGCTTTCTGTTGATATATTTAGGTTGTGATGTGTATGAACACACTAGGGTTTTTTTCCCCCGGCTTGTATATACGCCGATTGCCCTAATGGGCTACTTATCTTTGTACATTCTCTAGTAATACATTCAGTATTTGTGTTGCACTCCAAGCTTTTATTTCTTCCTTGTGATGTTTGCATGCTTCTGGAGACATCTAACTCCGACAATTGGTATAAGAGCAGGTCATCGCTTCATCTGGGGCGCCGTCGACACTCCTCCGACTGCACTCTCAAAATCGCACGAATTTTGGTGAGCATACTCAGCATGTTTTAGAGATCAAAACAGCTTTGCTATGTGGTGCCGAAATCGCGATCTGAGCTCGTTTCGGCCTACGAGCGCACTATCGCAACGCTTGTGCAGGCTATTTCATCTTTTTGTGCCAAAGTTATATACCAGTTTTTCTTCACTAATATAAGCGTCTCGAAGTCTGCTACAGGTCTAGCGGAATTCGACAGGGCAGTTCAGTTCAACTTTTTGAGACATAGACAATTTTTTGCATCAAGGTATTTTAGTCACCGGCCATGGCTGAAAGCAGTGATGTATTCCGTATGTTGGCTGTTGAGGATAAGTTGGATAGTACCAATTATCCGTTATGGGCTTATATGATGCGACATGTGTTGGTTGCAAAAGGACTGTGGAACATTGTGCAGGCTGTCGAAAAATATCCTATCACACCTGCAACTGTTACAACTGCAGGTATTGAAGTTGATTCAGAAGGTGTCGAAGATGATGATATTCTCCATATTCTTGTTAGTGTTGCGGTTTCTACTGCAGCTACTATAGAGCAGATTCCCTAGGATGGCAGAGATGCCCAAGCACATGCATTGATAGCTTTGTCAGTCAAATGTGCCTTTATTCCTCACATTCGCTCTTGTAGAACAGCTAAGCATGCTTGGGATACACTTACCACATTGTACTAATCTAGGAATAAGGCTCATGTTGCTTACCTCCGAAAATAGTTGGAGAGTGAGCACATGAATGAAGATGATTCTATGGATAGTTTCCTAACAAAGATCAAAGAATTGAAGGAACATTTGATTTTGTCAGGGGAGCACTAGATTGTGCTCTCCAACTATAGTAAACAAGATTTCAGAAATACACTTCTGATTACAAGATCACCCACGAAGGGGAAATGATACAAGAATACATGACTCATATAAGATGTCCCACAACCCGGGACTGATAGGTATGAACAACTCCACCAGAGATGATACAGGAGATCCCACAACCCGGGAACGTAAGTACGAAATAAGATCTCTAGATTACAAGAACTCCCTTCAGGGAGATGAATTAGATACAAGAAACAACTCGACAAGATCTCGTACTACGAGATTAAAAGAGGACAAGACAAGATGTCCAGGATACAAGACTAGACAGGACGGGAACAAGGAACAAGACAAGAACAGGAACTAGAACTTGGAGAGTACTTACTTGGCGGAAACGACTCCTTGAGCTCCCAAGACTGGTATTGCCAAGACTGATTATGAATGTGGCCAACCCCTCCTTATATAGGTTTTCCAAGGGCGGTTCTAGGGTGGTTACGAATTGATGATGTCATCGATGATATCATCAATTCGAAGCATGGTCTCTAGATATCAGAGTCAAGCAAGAAGATAGTCAATCTTAGGGTTTTGACACGTTCCGAACACAATGGAAGCATTAGTTTCCCCCAAATTCTGAACCAATCATGAGATATAGGATTCACATGGAATCTAAGATTCAAGATGGTTTCCTTTGTCCATGACATTACCTCCCCCTCAAGCGACGAGTTCCACGAGGAGCAATCAGGTTCTCTGGTGTCAGGTTCATTGGATTTTTCTTATGGAATTCTCGAACCTTGATTGGTGCTCTTTGAAGGCTTTCTGTAGGTTCCCAAGTATGATCACTGATGTCATACCCTTTCCAATGAATAAGGTACTCTAATCTTCCTCGGGATATTCTCGAATCTTGGACATGCTCGACTTCAAATTCTTCATGATCATCAAGCTCGATAGGTGGTGAAGGACTACGTCTCTCCCCCCTCAATGGTGAAGTTTGATATGGTTCCAACATGGATACATGGAAAACTAGATGTATTCTCATGGTACTTGGTAGTTGGAGCTTGAAGATGACTGGATTAATCTCGGCCAAGATGGTAAATGGACCAAATCTTTGATGATCTAACTTTGCACAAAGCCTTGAAGTTTGCAAATTATTTCTGAGTAACCATACTTTATCCCCAATCTGATACGATGGATTCTGGACACGATGTTGATCTGCATAGAACTTATATTGTTTTTGAGCTTTATGGATCTCTTCCTTGAGTTCTTTGTGAATGTCCATCAGGTACTGGGCCTTGTCTCTGGAAGTTGGGTTCTTGACATGGTTTGAGAGTTGTATATCCATCCTTGGATGTTGTCCATAGTTTGCAAAGAAGGGAGTTTGCTTAGTGGATGCATGAACACTATTGTTATACGCAAACTCTGCAAAGGATAACAACTCAAACCAATCATTTTGGTGATAGTTTCTAGTGCAACGGAGATATTGCTCTAGGAATTGATTCATCCGTTCTGTTTGTCCATCAGTCTCTGGATGATTTGTTGTAGATAGTTTAACTTGAACACCAAGGAGCTTGCAAAGACTGTTCCAAAAGTTGGATATCAACTGTGGACCTCGATCAGCGACAATATCATGAGGCAATCCATGAAGCCTAAAGATGTATCTAAGAAAGAGTCTAGCAGTGGCAGGACCAGTGATTGCCTTTGTAGTTGAAATGAAGTGTGCCATCTTTGTGAATCTATCCACAATAACAAGAATGGCATCATACTTATCAGACTTTGGTAGATCTGTGATGAAATCCATAGATAATGAAGCCCATGGCCTTTCTGGAATAGGTAAAGGTTGCAAGAGGCCATGAGGCTTATGTCGTGGTACCTTAGATCTATTGCAAGTGTCATAGGTTCAGATATATTCTTTGACTTCCTTCCACATTTGAGGCCACCAAAAATCCTTGGATATGAGTTCTATTGTTTTATTTACTCCAAAACGTCTTGCTGCACGGTTTTCATGACGTTGTTGAAGTACTTGGATCCTGGGCTTTCCTGGAGGGACATACAATAGATTCTTATAGAATACTAACCCGTCCTTTTCTTGGAATTCATTTACTTCTTGGACTTTTCCTTCTTGAGTTTTTTGCTTAACATTACAAAATAATTCATCTTGTGGTAGATTCTCACGAATCAAATGATTCAAGGCTGAATCTTTAGGATGGGCTGAAGAGATAGTTGCTTAGTGGAGATGCTCAGGCTTGAGTAATACACTCTCTCGTTAATCGAAGGCCTCTTCACCCTTCTTTGGTGCAAGGTAAGATCTTCTTGACAAGGCATCTGACTGACACTCTTGTCGTCCTGCACGATATGTGATGACAAAGTCGAACCTGGATAAAAAGTTACTCCATCGAGATTGCCTTCTGTTAAGGATGCAGGTGGTCATAAAATACTCTAGGTTCTTGTGATCTGTATACACAATAACTTTATGAGCTGCTCCTTCTAGATGGTGACGCCAAGTATCAAACGCGTCCACTATGGCAAGAAGTTCTTTATCATGAATTTCATAATTAATTTCTGGAGGAGAAAATTTCCTTGAATTATATGCAACTGGATGTAGGTGTCCATCATCTCCATATTGTGAGAGAATGGCCCCTAGGGCAAAGTCTGATGCATCTGTCTCTAGGAAGAAGGGCTTAATAGAATCAAGATGAACTAGAATTGGAGCAGTAGTGAATGTTGATTTCAAGGTCTGAAATGCTTTTTCTGCTTCTTCGGTCCATGAGAATTTGGAGTTCCCTGTAAGCTTGGTAAGAGGTGTCACTATCTTGGAGTAATCTTTGATAAATATCCTATAGAAGTTAGCAAACCCCAGAAAACATTGTACATCTCGAACACATGAAGGTGGTTTCTAATATAGGATTGTCTGAATCTTCTTAGGGTCCATAAAAATTCCTTTATCTGATACAGTGTACCCTAAAAATTCCACTTATGTCTTATCAAAAGAGCACTTCTCCAATTTTGCATATAATCCTTTTTCTCTTAGTTTCTCTAGGACTATCGTTACATGACATTCATGATCCTCTAGATTTTTGGAGAATATCAAGATATCATCAAGGTATATTACAACAAAATCATCTAAATATTCTCGAAAGATATCATTCAGCATATGTTGGAAGACAGCTGGAGCATTTGTAAGACCGAATGGCATAACTACATATTCAAAATGGCCATACCTTGTTCGAAATGTTGTCTTCCATTCGTCTCCTTCTCTGAATCGTGACAAGGTTGTACGCTCCTCGAAGATCAATCTTCTTGAAGAATTTTGCTTTTCCAAGGCGTTCCAAGAGCTCTGATATAAGTGGTAGCGGGTATGTGTTCTTTATAGTGACTTTATTCAATCCACGATAGTCTACACACATCGGGAGAGCCCCGTCCTTCTTCTTTACAAATAAAGTAGGAGCTCCTATTGGAGACATTGAGTGTTTGATAAACCCCTTTGCTAGATTTTCATGAATGTTCTTGCGTAGTTCTGTAAGTTCCTCTAAAAATAGTCTATAAATTGGTCCAAAGGGTGGTTGTGCTCCCCCTTGAAGATCTATGGGGCAATCATAAGGTCTATGCTCTGGGAGGATATCTGCATTCTTCTTTGCAAACACATCTTCAAAGCCTTTATACTGATTGGGTAGCTGTACTGGATCATCTTTCTTGGATTCTTGAGCTGGTATGGCATAGATCATATATGTAGGTTCCTTCCTTACAGCATGTATGAAGGCTTTGGCTCTGACGTATGTTGGGTTCTTCTGGATATCTCGACGGGTGATTTTACTCTTTTCACAATTAATGTTTGGATTATGTTTCTTTATCCAGGGCTTTCCAATGATAACTATTGGGCTTGATATTACATTGAAACACATGTGGGATTCATGGTCACCAAGGTGTACTCTTAATGGTGTGGTTTCCATGGTTATAATCCCAGATGCTAGAGGTCGTCCATCTACTACTTCAGCTACTATTGGTTTCCACAATAGAGACATAACTTATTAACTCTCCTTCTCTGTTTCTCTTCTGATGTTAGAGGCTGAAACCGTGTTACATCTATTTGCATAGGTTCAGGCGTAGACTCATCTTTAGTGGCGGGCTGGAAAGGTTTCCATTGGAGAGGTCTTCCTTCTACTTGTTTTTCTTGTTTCCTTTCAAAAAGTCGATTATCACATTGAATAGCTTGCATGATATATTCATTCAATGTTTTAACCTCTGGCATCGTGAGCAAAAGGTCCTTCACATCATCTCTTAAAACCCATCTAAATTGGCTTATGAAATAATCTTCATGCCAAGTGAGATCACATATCAACTGCCTAAATTCAGATGCATAGGTAGAGGCAGGGTGGTTACCTTGACGTAACTTCCGAAGTTTTGTTTCTGCTACTTGACTTGTGTCTGTATCTCCAAATGTGGCAAAGAGTTCTCGAAGAAACCCCTCATAGTCCTGAAGTACTGCCATGTTCTTCTCCAAGATTGGGGCAAACCATGATAATGCTTGGCCACAGAGCAAGGTTCCAATAAACCCGACCTTGGATGCCTCATCAGGGTATCCATCAGGTTGCATATGGATGTACAATTCAACTTGCTGGAGAAATCCACGAAACTTTGTGCGATCCCCATCAAACTTTTTTGGCATGCAAATCTTGGGTTCCTTCATAAATGATGTACTCGGTCGTTGATTCACTTGGATATGCCCTTGATTTTCTTGAAGACTCCCGATTCGTTCTTGTAATTCTTGGAGGAGTGCACCAACATGCACTGGATGTCCCATCTCGACTTGTGTCTGTCGATGAGTTAGGTGCTCAACTTGTTGTTGGAGACTCTGAAGTGATGCTACAATCTGTTCATAAGTGTTCTCCATGATGCTTGATCTTGGATAGAAGCTAGTCTTGCCAAAATGTCAGGGGAGCACTAGATTGTGCTCTCTGACTACAATAGACAAGATTTTGGAAATACACTTCTGATTACAAGATCACCCACGAAGGGAAAATGATACAAGAATACGTGACTAATACAAGATGTCTCACAATCCGGGACTGATAGGTATGAACAACTCGACTAGAGATGATAGAGGAGATCCCACAACTCGGGAACGTAAGTATGAAACAAGATCTCTAGATTACAAGAAATCCCTTCTAGGAGATGAACGAGATACAATAAAGAACTCGACAAGATCTCGTACTATGAGATTACAAGAGGACAAGACAAGATGTCCAGGATACAAGACTAGACAAGACTGGAATAAGGAACAAGACAAGAACAAGAACTGGAACTTGGAGAGTACTTACTTGGCGGTCACGACTCCTTGAGCTCCCAAGACTGGTATTGGCAAGATTGATTATGAATGTGGCCAACCCCTTCTTATATAGGTTTTACAAGGGTGGTTCTAGGGTGGTTACGAATTGATGATGTCATCAATTCGAAGCATGGTCTCTGGATGTCAGAATCAAGCAAGAAGATAGTCGATCTTAGGGTTTTGGCATATTCCAGACGTGATGGAAGCATTAGCTTCCCCCAAATTCTGAACCAATCATGAGATATAGGATTCACATGGAATCTGAGATTCAAGATGGTTTCCTTTGTCCATGACAGATTTCTACTGATGAGGTTATACCAGATAGCTCACTTGTGCAGACCGTTCTGAATGGTCTTCCTGATTCATATCAGAGTTTTGCTTCTACTCTTCGGTTGATGATGAAAGGCAATCCAAATGCTTTATCATTTGAGGAGTTAGTCTCTATTGTGTTGCAGGAAGATCAGTCCAGGCAGAACAAGTACATTATGCGAGTTGCAGATCAAGCTTTCCTGGCTAGTCAAAAGGGCAAAGGAAAATGGAGCTCTTCAAGTAGTAAGCAGAAATCTACTAATTCTGCATTTCGAAGAAGGAAGATAAAGATGAGAAGAAATCAGAAAAGCACAAATTGTTTTGTAAGTATTGTAAAGGGAATGATCATATCATAAAGAATTTTCCAAAACTGGCTGCTAAAGAGGCAAAGAAAAAAGAGGCTTGAATGGTTGTTGTAGAGGCCTCTACACCAAAAATAGAGTCTCCTAATCTTTTGCAGGAAGAAGAATGGGCGTTTACTATTGTCTGTAGTTTTGACCCATCTTCTCATGAGCAGTGCATGTTTGCATTGGACTCAGATGTTTGTTATTTGGACAATGGGGCCAGGGATCAAGAAAAACCTATTATCAATTTCTGCATTAGCCAAGATTGGCTTGGTTATGAAATTTGATGATGACAGGTGTACAGTTCATGATCTGTCAAATGGCGATGTGATTATTGCTTCTGGCATTTTATGTCGTGGGCTGTATAAGCTCATTAACTATGAAAGATCTGTAAATGATTTGGCATGTGCAGTAAATGATTCTCAGGCTATGTGAGATACAAAGCTTTGGCATGCACGCTTTGGTCATCTGAATTTTGCTAGTTTGCTACGCCTCCAGAAATCTAAAATGGTGTCCTCTTTGCCCAAACTTGAGGCACCTGCAAAACATGTTTGTGAAGGCTGTATTTTAGGCAAAATGCAACATTCGTGCTTTCCAAAAGATGGTTCAGTTCGGGCTACTTAGAATTTGCAGCTTGTACATAGTGATGTCTGTGGTCCTATGCAGACACCTTCTTTTGGGAATTATCTATTACTTCGTGACCTTCATCGATGATTTTTCCAGGCATGCATGGGTATATCCATTGAAGGCAAAGTCCGAAGTGTTCATGTGCTTCAAACAGTTTTTGGTTTTAGTTGAAAATCTATCAGCATGTAAAATGATCACCCTCTATTCTGATCGAGGGGGGGAACATATATCTTCTGTCATTAATGCATTTCTGGTTGAACGTGGGATAAAACACCAGTGTAGAGTGCCATATACAGCTCAAAAGAATGGAGTTGTTGAACGAAAGAACAGGTCACTCATGGAGATGGCGAGCTGTATGGTCAAGAGTCAGGCTTTACCACATAGTTTCTGGTTTGACGCTCTCATGTGTGCAGCATATGTACTGAACACATGTCCCACTAAAGAGCTACAGTCTATCACTCCATATGAGGCTTGGCATGACCGTAAGCCATCTCTTGCTCATCTGCATGTTTTTGGTTGTTTGGCATATGCATTAGTGCCTGAAGAACATCGTAGAAAATTGGATGATAAAGCAATAAAATGTATTTTTGTTGGGTTTAGTTTTGAAAGTAAAGGCTATCGTCTGTATCATCCACAGACTAAACGCATTCCGATTATCTGTGATGTTGTTTTTCTAGAAGATGCTATTCAACCATTGCTTTCATGTACTAAGGAGACATGTGTTAGCTCCAAAGACATGTATGATACTTTGTTGCCTCTTTTTACAGGTGGACAGTCTAGTGCTGGTCCTAATGAGGCAACTTCTCAGCCTTTGTAGGTTTCATGTGATCTCTACGGAATGGCTTTGGGCCCTTGGATTCACTCTCCTATCAATCTAGGAGGTTGGAAAGATTGTTTTAACTTGTAACTTGGAGATCTAAGCCTGTTATGAATTATGGAATATGTTGAAAAAGGAATTGTTGGAGTGTTAATTTATTTAATGTATTAATGTGTTTTGGTGTTTTGATATAGCAGTTGAAGGTTCGTGAGCAGCGTGCAAGGCGTGAAAGGGCGGACATCAATAATCCTACTTATAATTTATTTAGTTTGTAAATAAACCCATGTAGAGGGTTCTATTGTTAGAAACAGTTAGAAAAATAGTGGTTAGAATAAGGGTCATTGTAGACCACAATTTTTGATATTGAAAGCAAAGGCTTTCTGTAAAAGTTACCAACTTTTAGTTTCATGCTTACTTTTCGACGACGCTCTCATGTAACCACTCTTTTAAACATAATCAAAAATTCCTATAAATGCATGGACTCTGTGGACTATCCAAATAGAGTGCATGGAGGGAGATTGCACCCAATAGTGTGTTCTCTCTCGTCTCTTGTCGTGTCTCTTTTTCTCTGTGTTTTCAGCATCCGGAACCTCTGTGTGCACGTGAGTAAGATCTTGACAACAAAGCCCTAGCTTTGAGTTCCTAGAATAATGGATAGGAGCTAACTATGTCCATTTTTTTGGGGGGACCTCAAAATGGATAGTCCTTGAGAGCGACATAGTGTGGACATCTATCCATCATACAAAATCAGTCAACTCCCTATCAAATCACCTTAAGTTGGTACGTGGTCAAAGTAGCTTGGTTGTCCTTCCTTTGTTCCCATGGACGCAAGCTAATGCCCTATGTGTGAAAATGCACATGATGTTATTCCTATATGGATTGAGATTATGGTGGTACTTTGTATGCATTAGTTTCTACTTGAATCCATAATCTTTTGAGGAGAATGTACTAAAAGAGTTTCGAGACTCTAGCATAGTGAAAGTATTGGGTTTATTGTCCCATGATATAAAAAACATCGTCAAACCATATCGAAAACTTTCATATGTCCTCTTTATAACATTGATCAATGACCGAGAATGACCACATATCTTCTAGATTTCATGTACAATTTTTGGTAAAAGAAGTTTATGGTAAAGAATCAGCCTCAAAACCAGGGTGGACAATGCAAACAACTAGCAAAAAGGTGAAGAAACACAACCCACATATAATGCACTATGAAAAAGAAGATTCATCGATGAGAAAAGGACTATGAAGACTTATCACTGGGGACCATGAATTCCTAGAGCAAACAAAAAGTTTCCCAATGATATGGCACAACAACAGCAAGACAAGACTTGCATAAGGATAGATGACCAGATATATAGATTAAATCTTTATGTATATCCCCACAACTTGGATTCCTCATGCTATCACTTATAATGTTTGACAAATTTTGATGGAATCTACTGGGAATTTGATTTGAAGCATAATGTACGAAGTGATTAGAGAGGAAATGAGTCCACTACACTTGTTGTGGTACAAATCATCAGATCTCTCCATAAGTTTACTTGAATTGTCATTAAAAAGCAAGATTGTGACTCATTCTTTATGTTTACAAATGGTCTAGGCTTTTAATGTGAGCCACTCCATCTCATTAATCACAATCAAGATAGTTTGTGTCAGACTTTAGATAGTTAAAGGAGTCAAGCTAAGAGCACATAAACTATGCAAGACTTGATTTCTTGAAGGACTCAAGTTAAGACTCGATGGAGAGGTATTGGAGAAGAGCCTGCTCCAATATATGGGAATAGGTCACTACAAGGAATACGGGCATATAGCGACGATTAAGGTGACAGAATTTCGTGGCTATAAAATTGTAACATGCATCGTAATGAACGTCGCGTGCAGACCATCGATTAAACGACGAACGACGTTTTTTGAGACTTGTGGCACGACGGGGTTGCGACGCTCCAATACAGCGTCGCTAACACGATGATTTTAAATAGCGTCACATAAGCAATGCTTTCTTGCATCATAAGTGACGTTTTGTGCCGTCGTATAAGCGATGCTAGCAACATGTCGCTTATGCGATGCCATTTCGATGCGTAGCATCGCTTACACGACAGTCTGTTGACGAAAAAAAAAATAAAACGTTGGAGGCTCTTCGATCGGCATTTTCACGCATATGATCGAAGAGCTCTCCAACGTTCGCAATTGCGCTGCGCTTACGAGCTGAAGCAAGTATATGCAGAATTGTTGTTTTGCCTAAGCTCTCTCTTATTGTCTCCCTCTGTCTCTGTTTCTCTCTTTCTACATCTTTCTCTCTTTGAGTTCTCTCTCTCTCTCGCTCTTCTTTCTCTCTTTATTGTAGGTTATTCAAGAAGCTAACCAAGCAAAAAATATGGCTAACCATTGTAAGTACAATTTCTATTCTTTGTATATCATTTGAATTGTGTTATTTTCATTAGATAGCATACTCACACTTATTGATATGCACTTATACACTTATACATGATGAAGATGCACTTTCACACATATACACATATACACATGCACATACACACACATATATACACACAGATACATGTGCACATACACTTAGACATACAAACATATACACATGCATATGCACAAACATCTCTACAACCACATAAAAAGACTTACATGCATGCATTATCGCATATATATATATATATATATATATATATATATATATATATATATATATATATATATATATATATATATATATATATATATATATATATATATATATATATATATATATATACACACATACACACACACACACATACACACATTAACATATATGCAAATACATGTATATGCACATCCACATGCATGCACATTCACATGCATGCACATGGATGCAAATGGAAATGCATCCACATACACATGCATGTGGAATACATATACACATGCATATACATACATTATACACATATATATGCACACACGTACACACACATACACACATGCACACACACATGCACATACCTACATTTACACATATACATGCACATACACACATATACACATAGAGTTACACATATACATGCACATACATATACACACATATACACAAGCACATGCACATACTCATACACACATATACACTTACACATGCACATGCACATACTCATACACACATATACACTTACACATGCACATGCACATACATACATATACAAACACCTACACATGCACATACATACATATACACACACATACATATACACTTAGGTACACACATATGAAGGAATTATATAATTAAAGTATTAAAACACATATACACATGCACACACACATGCACATACCTACATATACACATATACATGCACATACACACATATACACATAGAGTTATACATATACATGCACATACATATACACACACATACACATGCACATGCACATACTCATACACACATATACACTTACACATGCACATGCACATACATACATATACACACACATACACATGCACATACATACATATACACACACATACATATACACTTAGGTACACACATATGAATGAATTATATAATTAAAGTATTAAAACACATATACACATGCACACACACATGCACATACCTACATATACACATATACATGTACATACACACATATACACATAGAGTTACACATATACATGCACATACATATACACACACATACACATGCACATGCGCATACTCATACACACATATACACTTACACATGCACATGCACATACATACATATACACACACATACACATGCACATACATACATATACACACACATACATATACACTTAGGTACACACATATGAATGAATTATATAATTAAAGTATTAAAACAATGCTTAATATAAACAATAATAACAATCAATAGAACAAAATTGTTCATTACTTAATACCATACACACAATTCAAAACATGACAAAAATGAAAAATATATAGATAAAATAAATATATATATCAATGTAAATACATATAATCCAATGTCATAATCAACTAAAATCCTAATCATCATCATCATGATCATCATCATCAGCAATATCATGATCATCCTGATCTTCCTCATCCTCATCGTCATGATCACCCTGTGGCGATCGAGATCGTCCCTCTTATGTTTGTCTCTCCACCTCATCCATATTTGTCTCTCCATAATACTCTTGTGTTACATATAACAAACATAAATAAATAAAACAATTAAACCATTCATAAAAATAAAATTATTATCTAAAATTTAAAAATACTCACAAAGGCATCAGGATGATCTTGCATATACTCGCTCAAACGTCGATATCCAAAATGTGTAGCATACTCGATCTCATGTTTCATAGGATATCGGCCATAATCCTTCCGCTGCATTGAAACAAATAAAAAAGATTAGTTGCTTGCATTTTAACTAAAATAAAAAATATACTCACAATAACACATATACTTACAAATGTAGCTACAAAACCATTATGGCCTATTTGGCCTAGGTCCGATGTGTGGCCCGACTCCACTCTCTTCTTTGCAGCAGCCTGTTTATTCAAGAAAAAAATACATAAATTAAATGTAAAAAATTACTAAAATATATAAAAATTATAAATATAAACTATTAATTTGTGTACCTTCTGCTGAGGAAATGACTCCTGAAGATGTAGTTGTCTACGAAAAAACTACCACGTCTCAAGTGTTATGTTAGCTCGCGTCTTATTTTTTTCCACCATACAATATCTCCTGTTAATTTAATCTCAAACAGAAAAAAAAATCAGAATACATACACATATATACACACACATACACATACACATACACATACCCACATACACATATACATGCAAACATATATGCATACATATATGTATACATATACACATATACATACATATAACATAAACACACATATACATATCCACATATATATGTACACACACATGCATGCATATACACTCATTCATACAAAATACATGCATTTATCCCACAATAATGTGTAGTTGTGTATATGTGAATATGTGTGTATGTGTAAATGTGTATATGTGAATATGGGTGTATGTGTAAATATGTATATGTGAATTTTTCGTGTATGTAGATAATCAGATTTTTGAAAAAGGATTTATTTATTTATTTAGTTATTTATGCATATGCATGTGTTGTGTGTAAATGTGCATGTGTTGTGTATATGTGTGTAAATGTGCATGTATGATGTATATGTGCGTGTATGCCTGTATTTATACCTCTAGTCTCACTCTTTTCTCTCTCTCTCTCTCATATTCATACATACATGCATAAACACACATACTCATATCCACATATATATACATAAAATCAGTGCATACCGTGCATTATCGCAACGATGAGCCATAAGTGTCCGCATCTATTTTAGACACTACTTAAGCGACCATCTTGTCCCAAACTCTGTCTCACGTGAACTAAGTATGTATTTTTTATCCCTCTCATCATGCTCACTACAAAAATAAAAAACATAATGTAAATAAAACATAAGATATTTATTTCAATTTATATGTAAAATTTTTACTCTCTTCCACGGTAAGTGGACAAAGTGGAGGTAAAAGTCGCATACTGCCCGCATTCTTCTCTTGAACTCCAATCCATTCCCTATGTACACAATGTTCCCCTCTGGCTCTATATCGCACTCTAGTCCTAAGGTGCCTATGCATGTCCTCATAGGCAACTCTGCTCTGCTATCACGATTTGGAGGTGGTATAGGTGTCCTGAAAATAGATAGATAAAAATAAATAAAAATATGTGTTATAATATCATTAAAAAAGTTTATGAAAAAAAACATACCTATGAGCAGATAGCTCTCTTCCTGCATGTGGAGCCGCAGAAGAGCCCTCGTCTGATCGCTCGGTAAGCATCTGGATCATACAGTCCAGCTCCTCATCAGACATCTCTGAGTAATCATGCATGATGGCCCCTAGTGTATCAGACGGAACTCTTGCTCTCATAAGACTTTTTATGAGAGCGAGTTTCGCCTTTCTCTCTCTACTGGGATCCATAATACCTAACATATAAAACAAAATGGTTAGAAATCAATATATATACATGTACATATGTATGTGTGTATGCATTAAGTATGTGTATGTATGCATGTGTGTGTGTATGTATGTGCGTGTATGTGTGTGTATGCATCATTATGTGTGTATGTGTCTATGTGTGTATGTGTATATGTGTGTGTATGTGTGTGTGTCTATGTGTATGTGTGTGCATCTATGAGTGTGTATGTGTTTATGTGTGTGTATGTGTCTATGTGTGTGTATGTGTGTATGTGTCTATGTGTGTATGTGTATGCATGTATGTATAAATATGTGTGTGTGTATGTGTGTGTATGCATTATGTATGCATTATGTATGCATATGTGTGTGTATGCATTATGTATGTGTATGTATGCATGTATGTATGTATGTATGCATGCATATGCATATACATTATGTATGTATATATATGCATGTATGTGTATGTGTGAGTATGTCTCTCTATGTGTGTGTATGCATATATGTGTGTGTGTATGCATATATGTGTGTATGTGTGTGTATAGGTGTTTGTATGTGTGTATGCATCTGTATGTGTGTGCATGCATCATTATGTGTGTATGTGTCTATGTGTGTTTGTGTGTGTGTATATGTGTGTGTGTGTCTATGCGTATGTGTGTGTGTGTCTATGCGTATGTGTGTGTGTCTATGAGTGTGTATGTGTTTATGTGTATGTATGTATATATGTGTGTGTAAGTGTCTATGTGTGTATGTGTATGCATGTATGTATGCATATGTATGTGTATGCATGTGTATGTGTGTGTATGCATCATTATGTGTGTATGTGTCTATGTGTGTAGGTGTGTGTGTATATGTGTGTGTGTGTCTATGTGTATGTGTGTGTGTCTATGAGTGTGTATGTGTTTATGTGTATGTATGTATTTATGTGTGTGTATGTGTCTATGTGTGTATGTGTATGCATGTATGTATGCATATGTGTGTGTATGCATGTGTTTGTGTGTATGCATCATTATGTGTGTATGTGTCTATGTGTGTATGTTTGTGTGTGTGTATATGTGTGTGTGTATGTGTATGTGTCGCTATGCGTCTATGAGTGTGTATGTGTTTATGTGTGTGTATGTGTCTATGTGTGTATGTGTCTATGTGTGTATGTGTATGCATGTATGTATGCATATGTGTGTATGTGTGTGTATGCATTATGTATGCATATGTGTGTGTATGCATTATGTATGTGTATGTAAGCATGTTGTTGAAGCTCAAAGTCAAGGACAAAGCATGGAAGCACATCAAAAGGTGGACACACAAGGAAAGGGAGCAAGTAGGGAGCTCCAAGAAGTGTATGTCAAATTTTCAGAAGAATCGCCTACAAAAATAGTGATTTTCATCACTAAAAACCATTGTAAATAACATTATCTATTTTTAGTAACTCCATTTTATTCAAGCCGAGGAGTCCTCGAGCTTGAGGAGTATTAGAAGTACCATCGTACCAATTTTCATATTTTTTAGATCTCGTTTGAGCCCTCAAATAAGCCCTGGAACCTAATTTTTAACTAGGCCGGACACTAGGTCTGGACAGGGCCAAAACCTAGTCAAAAACTATAAAAAGAGCTAGAGAGCTCATTTTTGAGGTTAGATTGTAATAGAAACAAACTTGTAAGAGCTTTTTGAAGAGTAATCGAAGAACTCCATTGATTCTCTCTCTTTGTCTTGCCGTGTGTGCGCGTGTGTGTGTATGTGTGTGCATGCTTGTGTGCTTCTCACTCACGCACTTGTGCCGCCACTTGCTCGAGGTCTTCATACCATCCTCACGTCTTCCCGGATTGACATTAAAGGAGGTGCTACTCATCACTGAGCTACACCAAATTTTGGCGCCGTTGCCGGGGATCGAGCTTTGAGGACGAGCGTGTGATGGTAAGACGTAGAGAGGACGCGTTGGAATGGTAAGTAGTAGGTAAATTTCTGATTTTTCTCCATCTCCATCTTCATCTTCACCTCCTTCTCCATCTCCACCTCCACCTCCTTATCCACTACATATTCCCTCTTCCTTATCATTCCCTCATTTGTTGTGTGCGAGTTTGAGAGAGAGCGAGTGTGTGTGCTTGTCTTTGTGTGTTTTTTGCATGTTTCTTGCAGGTGGCAGCTCCATCATCATCTCCAGCAAGCTCAGCAGGTATAGAATTTGTCTGCACAGTCCCCAAGGCGTTGAGCTCGAGCTATCGCGACACTCCGAAAATTTCACCCAATCACGATTCTGAGTGCACCACGACACTGCGCAGGCCTAGAGCTCCCAGGATCACTAGACAGTACAGAAAAATTCACCATATCCCGAGCTATCGCGACACCTCGAGGTATCGCGACACCTCACGAGCTATCGCGACACCTCGACCTATCGCGACACTTCGACCTATCGCGACACTTCGACCTATCGTGACACTTCACGAGCTATCGCGACACCTCGACCTATCGCGACACTTCGACCTATCGCGACACTTCACGAGCTATCGCGACACCTCACGAGCTATCGCGACACCTCACGAGCTATCGCGACACTTCACGAGCTATCGCGACACCTCACGAGCTATCGCGACACTTCGACCTATCGCGACACTTCGACCTATCGCGACACCTCACGACCTATCGCGACACTTCACGAGCTATCGCGACACTTCACGAGCTATCGCGACACCTCACGAGCTATCGCGACACTTCGACCTATCGTGACACCTCGACCCGACCTATCGCGATACACGGCCTTTAACGCATGAAAATTTAGGGTTATTTTTTGAGTGATTGGAAGGGTAGTTGAGCTTAATTTTAGGCACCTTGGTATAACTTTAGAACCTTGGAAGTGGGCAGAAGGCCTAGAAACCAGAGAGGGATCTCCTGAACCCTGAGAGCCTGTTTTGACCCTTTAGTGCCTGAATGGTCATAACTTGACCATACGAACTCCGATTGATGAGATTTTGGTCTCGTTGGAAAGCTCGTTGAGAATCCTACGTGGACCTCGACTGGTTTTTGTAAGAATCATACGCGGAGTTTTAGAACATGCATTTTTAAGTTGACCTTTAGGTGGAACTAAGTGGTCCTCAGATTCAGGGGGTGCAGTGAGTTACTCCAGGGGGACTAAAAATATTGATGTGTGTCTTCCAATTACTTGTGGTAATAAAGCTATACTAACTGGTGAGCTTTTGCAGGAACTTTGTGTGCACTCAAGGCAATCCAAAGCAAGCTAGTAAGGGTGAGTACCAAGCTTGGGAGAAGGCTTCCTGGGCTTGTGTAGCAGTCTGGTCAACCAGCTAATTGAGGTTGGAAGATCTCTCAACCCTCCTTTGTCAATTCCTAGCCTAGGCTAAGTACGACTTAGGTGTGGTAATTAATTAGGGCAACGTTAGGCACGAATCAAGTCCAAGAGTATTAATCAACCAAGTGCAAGAAGTAAATAGGTCTTAAGTGCGAAAACCCTAAGGGACAAAAGGTAAACGAGAATCGATCACTTATCAAGTGCGGAAATTCACTTAAGTACTCTTGACGACGCGATTTCAGACAAGACCATAAACATAATATTCAACTCAAAAGAACAAAGTGATTGGTGCAAAATTAACCTGCAACGAGAGTGTGCTTGAGTCCAAGGGGGTAGATAAATCAGGCATATGAACCTTAGATCAGGCAGACACTTAGGCCGAGACAGACAAAGCCTCAGATCTTCTGAAGCTAGTGTCAATCACACTGCTAGGTCTTGGGCCCAGCAGTTGAGCCATCACTCGTACTACCCTAGCTCTGAGACCAGTGAGTCAGAGATGTCTCAAGGCATGGACAGACCTACGGGAAGTTCAGGAGTGCCTTACTTGTACAGGGTAGAAGGCCCTTACAAAACACAGCTGGAATACCTTAGGACCAACCGATTAGGTGCTAGCATCTATGAGGACGGCCTAGGAAGATCCGTGGTCCAGATTAAGAATCCTGATCAATCCATAGGACTAGAGCACCCAGCTGTCAAGTTTGAAAATGGTGCATACCTGGATAAAGAAGGAACCATATATGTAGTCACCAGTCACCCAGACAGGACAGATGAATTTGGGAATGTAATCTCAGAGGCGGATTTAGGTGACTTGGAACAAGGGAACATGGGTGCGGAACCTAGAACCCCTCGAGGCAAATCAGTTCTCACTAGGATTATCACACCGGAATGGGTTCCCCAAGACAACAAGAGCATAGAGTTACTCCTCAATCGAGAGACTGGCGAAGCCTTTTGGAGGTATAAATCTAATCAGCCAACTGATATAGGAAATATCACGATCTACGAGTTTAAGGATCCTGATAGCCCAGGCAGAGTGACCTACTTAGATCACGCTTCAGAACGGATCTTTGTGGTTACGGAAAATGATAGGCATGCTTACACTTGGAAGGGTGAATTCATTTTCCCCCAACCAAGATCAAATGTATCCTATGGTCACCCTGGGGCTGGAACATCCCAAGCTCATGGAATGCAAAGAGACAGAAGTAGAGATAGACCAGAAGTAAGCTTTGCCAGCCCAGTGGGCAGAGAAAGAACGAGGACGGAGATGAATAGGGTAGAACCTGAGATGCTTAGAGCTCACAGGAACCAAAGAAATGTGGATGGATTCCCTCTGCCGAGACCTAGAGAGCATGCAAGAACTCTGAGACCGACTCAGCTAGTTAAGTCCATGAAGAATTACTTTGATGGCACAGGAGATCCCTATGATCATGTGGCGGAGTTCAAGCAAGTCTTGAGAGCTGAACAAGTGGAGGATCTATTCACGCAGTACAATGCCTTCGGTCTAACCCTTAGGAACACAACACTTACATGTTTCAGCCATTGGATGAGCGCCAGTTCAGGAGCATAGACCAACTCCTAGAAGCATTTATTATTGAATTCTCCAAGAGTGGCATAAGACACAATACCTCCTCACTGATTCACAACTTCAAGCAAACCCCTCAAGAGACTGTGAGACTTGTAGGAAGAAGATTTAGGCAATACCTTGAAAGATGTCCTGTTTCGGAGCTACCCACATCTGCCAAACAAGTAGCCTTATTCCTTGATGGATTGCTGAGTACGAAATTGAGATCCTATGTGTATCTGAAAGACCCTAGGACTATAGAAGAGTGTGTACGCATGTGCATTGACATTGAAGATAACCTAGGGGAAGAACTAGAGCTTTCCAAAATCTACAAAGATTCAGATAGTGCATCTAGTCACTCTTCCACGCAATCCACATCAATTGAGGAACTCGCAGAGAAAGTAGCTCAGAAATTAGGGGTAACTAGTAAACAAATCCCAAGGTTTGCCCCTGTGAAAAGGTGCTACACTTGTGGTGGTGACCACATGGCGAATGTCTGCCCCATTATGGCTCAGCCCCAAGTAAATCCTAGTAGCCAGTACTGCACCATAGAACGAAGATACACCAATCACACCGCACAAGATTGCCCATACAACAAGCAGGCAGTTAGGCAACCCCACCCTCAGCCATACCCTCAGCAGGGAAGATACCAGAACCCGTACCCTCCACAACCATATGGCAGGCCACAACAAAATTTCCAACCTCAATATCAAAACCAACAAAGGCCTCAGCCTGTGCTAGCACAACAACCCCCAGCCCCAGCTAATGTGATTCCGGTAAAGTATACTGCTGCAGAAGAGAACCTGAATAGAGCTATAGTCCCTGTAACATCCTTGCTTTCTGAAAGTGACCTGAGTGACCATAGCTTTGATTCTACACATGTTGATAGCCCCCAGGCCTACTACATGCAGTCTCCTGAGCATGGTGAGTCCTATTATAGCGAAGAGACAAACGAACCTAGTTGGGAGTCAGATTACACGAACGTCATGTATGCAAACCCCAACCCTAGGCCTCAACCTAGGCAAGTAAGACCTCCATTCCCAAGAGGACCGTGCTACAGATGCCAGGGAGATCACCTCATTCGTGATTGCCCCTTACCTCTACTTACACAAAACCAGTCAGTGACGATCCAAGGCTTCTGCCAAGATTGTGGAAAAGAGCATCTCTTACGAGATTGCCCAAAGAACCCCAATAATATGCCAAAAATCACGCCTATCAATGTTATTGAGTTAGTGGTAGATTCCAGCAGAAGTGTTACTTCCACTGCACCCGTACAGGTAGTCACGAGAGCTCAAGCAGTGCAGCAAAACCAAGGGGTAGGCAAGGAAAAGAGCCCAGACGCTAGCGATACTGAGAGCCAAAATAAAAAGAGAACAAGAGCTTGGAGAGATAGCCGCGAACGCATGAAAAGGCAATGGGCAAAGAAGATGAGTGAACTTGAGGAAAGTCTACGAGAAACCAAGGCTAAAATCATAGAGATCACATCTCAACCGCACTCTCACACATTCCCACCGCTACCATCCCCATCACCCTCCATCCCTCCACCCTCTAAGACATCCCACGTAACCCACCCACCACCCCAAACAGGATCAGTATTAGCTCATCCCACTCCTGAAGACATAGACATGATGCTTAAAGCATATCAGGCTAGAATCCAAGAAGGGCCAAACGTCACGGATCATGACAAGTGCTATCCCAGAGCTGACCTAGAGATAGAAAGAACCATGTTTGAAGCCAGTCGCCTTTTCAATTACTCGGGCTCAGCCAAGACGCAATTACACTTGGATGGATTCCTAGAGAAGTTAGAGGGAATAATTGCAAGATCTGCCAAGGAAGAAAAAAATCAAGAGAAAGATAAAGCAAGCAAAAACATGAACCATCCCCCATCGGAAGTTTATGTGGCCAATTCCACTAAACCAGACAACTTCCCCTCCTTAGAAAGAATAGAGAGGCTAATTGCACAATCAGAAAAGGAACCTGCCCCTCAAAGAAAGGAAAGGGCAAGAGAACGGATAAGCAAGCCTCTTCAGGAAGCCCATGTGCCTCCTCAAGAAGCTTATCTTCCCCCCCAAAAGGCACATGAGCCTCCCTCGAAAGCTTGCGTACCTCCACAGGTTGCCTACATTCCTTCTCAGGGAGCGTATGAGCCTGTTCGGAAAAGTAATAGAATAAGTAACCCTCCCCAGGAAGCTTGTGCTCCAACCATCTATGAGAACGAGGAGAGAGCCAACGATAGAATAAGCCCTCCTTCCTAGGTTGCTTATGCGCCTAATTCTACGGAGCCAGACACTTCTTCTTCTATGAATCGGTTTGCACCAGACTTCCTACGAGAGATTCAAGAAGACAAATGGGATAACGAAAGTGAAGTCGCCCCTCCCTTTGAACTTGTGGATGATGCACACGACCAATTCCCACAAGACATCCCATCTATTTACGGGGAACATGAGAGTACTCAATCTCACGAGAGATTGGACTTTGAATCTAATTCCATACAAGAGTTACCCCACTTCACAGGACCATGGGAAGCAAAGTCCACCTGTATGAGAGCACCTACAGTCATGGTAAGAAACGAAGATTCAGTCATACCTAGGAACACAGAGGTAGTGAAGAACACTAACGTGCAGTGCAATCTTAAGTTAGAAGAGCTACTCAGGGTTAGACCTGAATTATGGAAACATGTAGCCAAACAAGTACCAGAGATAGCAAAACCTCGTTCCCAGGTAGGATCCCATAGGACAGTGCCAGAAATTCCCTTGGATAAGATAGGAGATATGTGTGAAGGTGAAGAAGGGAACACCTATCTTCCCATCACCTACCAGGAGTACACCACCAAGGCAATTTTGGACTCAGGTGCAGGAGTTGCAATTGCCACTACTTCCCTATGGAAGCGTTGGGGCAAGCCGGCACTCAGGCCAACGAGGATGAAATTGCAGATGGCCGATGGTCACATAGAGAGACCCCTAGGATTGCTAGAAGGAATAACTCTCACCACTTGTGGTGTCGAGTTTGAGCATACATTTGCCATATGCGACTTCAGCAAAAATCATGCCTATGAGATGATTTTGGGAAGACCATTTATGCGACAGTTGCAAGTGGTACAGGATTGGGGAACCAACTCCTTGTATTTGCAACACTTGGGTGTTACGACCAAAGTCAATCTAAAGGATTATTCTCATAGAGATGTCCCTCCTATCCAATGGAATCCCATCCATAGAGCCAAAGATGATACAGAATCGGTGCATTCCATAGGGTCTGGATCCTCATGGATGCATGAAGACACTCACTTATGGATGTGCAAGGTAGCAGTAGAAGAAGAGAAGAGAGAGAAAGCCAGAGAGGTAGGTGCGAAAGAAACCCATAGATCAATCCAAGACCCAGCCTATGCACCTGTAGTTTTTCCAGACGAAGAATTTGAACCTCACGGTTGGGCAGAAATTTTAGCAACAATGGACGTAGCCATCAATGAAGAACAATGGACACCTCACTGTGATGAGGATGGCTATGACATTTCAGTCTTCTTCATAGAGCCAATCATGGGAGAGGCAGTTCTAGAAGAATGCAAACCTAGCTCTGATGCATTTGAGGATGCAAGTGACTCCGATCTAGAGTCAATCATTATGGACCCACCATTTGCATCAGATGAAGAATACTTCCATGAAGTAGAATTTCAACCCCAGAGGCATGGAGAGGTTACAAATGATGTAAGATTAGCAACACATGTGACCCCGAAGGAAGAAGGAAAGAAACGAAAGAAGAGAGAAGCCTCACCAGAAGAGGAAGAATCTTTGTTTGAGGTCCCAGAAAATTTTAAGAAGTATGAGATAGATGACAGGAGAGTCATGATAAGAATGCCTAAACGAGAGGCACAATCAGGAGAGGCCTATGATAACAAAGAAACCACCAAGAAAATAGTAGTGGCCCTAGAAGAAGGAGAGGAGAGATGCACGTACATAGGCCATGACCTAACAGAGGAAGAAGAGCATGCGTTGATAGCCTTGCTAAGAGAATACAGAGATGTATTCGCTTGGAGTTACAAGGATTTGAAAGGTGTTGACCCCGATATATGCTCACACACTATCCCCATGACCTCAGATGCTAAACCCTCTAAGCAAAAGCCCTATACTTATAACGATAATTACGCTGCTAAGATCAAAGAAGAGATAGATAGACTGGTTGAAGCTGGATTTATCTATGAAATTGAGCACACTGAATGGGTATCCCCCATCGTAGTGGTGCCCAAGAAAAATGGAAAGCTGCGCGTATGCATTAACTTGAAGAAGGTTAATGCAGCCACTATTCGAGATAACTATCCGCTTCCCATCACAGAACATCTCTTAGAAAGAGTGGCAGGCAAGGAAGTGTACAGCTTCCTTGATGGATTTTCGGGCTACAATCAAGTAGCCATAGCTCCAGAGGATCAGCATAAGACAGCCTTTGCCACAGAATGGGGCATTTTTGCTTTTAGAGTAATGCCATTTGGGCTTACCAATGCACCAGCTACCTTCCAGAGGCTGATGTGCCATGTGTTTAAGGAGTTCCTGAGGAAGAGTTTAGAAGTCTACGTTGATGATCTTTGTGCTCATTCCAACATTAGACAAACCCATATCCCTGAACTCAGACAAATCTTTGACAAATGTAGAGAATATCAAGTCTGCCTGAACCCAGAAAAGTGCGTTTTTATGGTCAGGCAAGGCAAGATTCTAGGACACATAGTGTCAAAGAATGGCATATCTACCGATGAAGAAAAAGTGAGAGCCATAGCAGAGCTACCTAGGCCAAAGAATGTCAAGGAAGTACAAGCTTTCATGGGGCATTGTGGTTATTACCGACGATTTATCCACATGTATGCTGTCATTGCAAAGCCCATGTACGGGCTTCTGACTAACTTTGAGTGGACGGATGAATGTGAGAATTCCTTCCAGGAGCTTAAACGAAGATTATGTTCAGCACCAATCTTGACCACTCCAGATTGGAATAAGCCATTCCATGTTCACGTGGATGCATCCAATTATGCTATTGGATGTGTACTTGCACAACCTACTGGTGAAGGTAATATGGATCTTCCAATTGCCTATGCCAGTAGACAGTTGAATGCGGCTGAACGAAATTACACCACTACGGAGAGAGAAGGTTTAGGCATGGTATATGCAGTTAAGAAATTTAGACACTATTTGCTTGCAAATAAGTTTAAATTTTTTACGGATCATCAAGCATTGCTATACCTCGTAAACAAGCCTTGCAATACAGGAAGATTAGTGAGATGGTTTCTCTTGCTAATGGAATATGATTTTGAGGTTGTGGTAAGGAAAGGGAGGACTCACTTGAGAGCAGATCACCTCTCTAGGCTCACATCGGGAGAAGCCCCACAAGGAGTGTCAGATGACCTTCCTGATGCTTACTTGTTTAATTTGGAAGTTGTACCGCAGTGGGCTAAGCCATTGGTACCAGTATTGACATACGGGCCTAACCATCCAGTGGTAAACACACGGAATAGAGAGGTTGTAAAAGCCCAAAAGTACCACATCATGGCAGGAAGTATGTAGAAGCACACAGATCAAGGGATCTTGGCTTGCTGCGTAGAAGAGGATGAGTACGCTAAATGGTTGCAATTAGCACATGTAGGTGCACTAGAGCAACACCACTCAAAGCAACGAACTTTACAGACCCTAAAGAGACTCGGAGTGCATTGGCCGACTATGGAAGCGGATGTCCAAAAGTTGTGCAAGGAATGCCCAATCTGTTACACTAAACCACCGGTGGAACACGCCACTCTATATCAAGTGTCCATTGTGCCAGATTGGAGCGAACCTCTAGTATCCTTCTTGAGGACAAACACATTCCCTCCAGACATGACTCTGGCTAGGAAAAGGAGTTTAGAACAAGAAGCCCTGGATTACTCACTCATTGGTGATAATCTATATAAGCGTGGTAAAGATGGTTACCTGAGGCTATGTGTCCATGAAAGTGAATATCTTAAGATCTTAGAAACTGCTCACCAAGGTGTAGCAGGAGGACACTTTGGACCAGATCGGGTGATCAAGGCAATACTATTTGCGGGCTTCTGGTGGCCTACCCTTCACATGGATGCACATACCTATGTGAAACGGTGTGATGTCTGTCAGAGGACTCAGTATCCTATACGCAAAGATGAGATGCCACTGAAACCTATGATGGGTGGACGTGCGTTCTCTAAGTGGGGAATAGACTTCGTAGGTCCTATTAATCCCCCGGCTAAGAGTTCCCATGCGGAATACATCATTGTTGCAACGGACTATCTAACTAAATGGGTAGAGGTAAAAGCCACGACGAAGAACGATGCTCAAACAACTGCCAAATTCTTGTTCGAGAACGTATTCACAAGATACGGGCTACCTATAGAGCTTGTAAGTGATAGAGGCACTCATTTCTTGAACGAAGTGATTGAAAACCTACTCCAAGAATTCTTGGTGATACACAAGAAGTCTGCCCACTATCACCCTCAAGCTAATGGACAAGCTGAGAGCACTAATAAGATCTTATGCAATGTACTGACAAAATTAGTGAACACAAAACGCTCTGATTGGGACAAACAGTTACACCATGCTGTTTGGGCATACCGAGTTGCCTACAAAACGGTACTCCAAGCCACCCCCTTTCAGATGGTATTTGGCCAAAACGCTGTGCTACCCTTGGACTTCTTGATTCCTACATTGAGAGTAGCACAAGAGCACGAATGGACAGGTCATGAACTCTCCTCTAGGATCTTTGACCTTGAACGATTAGGAGAAACAAGACTGAGAGCAGCTGCAGGAATATATGCAGCTAAGAAGAGACAGAAGGCATACTTTGATGCCCATGTGAAGGATAAAGACTTGAAAGCAGGAGATCTAGTCTTAGTCTATACACTGAAACAACACGCGAGGAAGCTAGAAAAGAGAGGCTACGGACCTATGATCATCAATAGGATCTCCACGAGTGGAGCAGTACAATTAGCCACGTTAGAGGGTGATGTTCTCCCAAACTATATTAGCGGTTGCAGAGTCAAGTTGTATCAGGAACCCCTCACGGAGGAAATGCTCAGCCGACTCAACACTGCTAAGAAACGCAAAGAGGAAGAAAAGCGAATTAGAGAAGAAGCTCAAGCAGAAGCTTTAGAACGCATCAGAAGGATGAGATTACGAAGGCAAGGTAGAGATCAGCCTAGAACAAATGACTATGCAGATCAAGGATATCATATGGCAATGTGTGCAGTCGCAGGAACAAGCTCACATAGGATAACTGATCGACGTCCTTTCGTAACCTTAGATATAGGACTAGGAAAGAGTGCAAGGACCGTAAGAGCCTTGATTGACTCAAGTGCTGCCACTAGTGCTGTTAGAATGTCTTACTGTCAAGAGTTGCAGTTAACTGTCAATCCTGTGGAAGCATATCTCATAGGATTGGGAGGCGTGGAAACCCCTTGCATGGGCGAGGTGGAACTTCCCCTCTATATTCATGATGAGGCAATGACAGTTAAGGTACTAGTGTGTCAAGATGAGGACCTCACTGAACCTCTTGTCTTGGGTCAAGACTGGATTTATGACCAAGCAGTCAACTTGAACCTAAGAAGCGGACTTCTTCAGGTATGGGTCAATCATAGTCGAATTACAGTAGAGTTAGATAATGGAGCACTCAAGGAACTAGGAAAGGCACAGACTCCTGGTCCTTCCAAGAGTACACATGAAGATGACCATGCTGTTCTTGTCCCAAACTATGTGTTGCAGAGGAATGATGGTTGCAAAAAAGGAGTCAGGGATGCAACGGAACTCCCTTCTTTTCCAAAGGTCAGAAGGAGGCAGCAACTAAGGGCAGATCAATCACTAAAGACTCTCCGAACGAGAGACCAAAAGAACGCGCGAAGCAGAATAACTCTACCGATGAAGCAAATATGGGTACACAAAGGAGAGCAACCACCAACCTTGCCCCCACAAATTCCATCCATGCAAACCAACCAGGCCAGAAGACGAAGGAAGCAGCTCAGACAAGCTCAATCACAAGGTATCCAACAAGTTTGGGTGCCTAAGAAGTTAGCTGCAGCTCAACAAGGGCAATTACAGATGTGGGTACCTAAGAAGCTCCTACATCCACAACAACCTTTGTTCTCCCACATGCAAAAGGTTTCAACAAAGAAGCCAAAAAGAGAAAAGGGTAAGAACCACGTACAGAGACCAAAGGAAGATCAAATCAGCTCTTCAACATTAGTAGGAAGACATGCAAAAAAGATATGGGTTTGGAAGCCAAAGGTGCAAGTAGTCTCCACCGAACCAAAGCGTCAACCACACTGGATACCACAGTTCAGAAAGCATCCAAAGAGAAAGACGCCTGAAGTGACCTCTACAGTGCCAAATGATGTTCTAAAATGGACTCCAATAAGGAGGATCACATCAGTTCGAGACTCAATGGATACCTCCACCAAGGTCGGCATCAACCTCCACAAATGACATCAAAAGCCTCGAACGAGCAACAACCATGTGCTCCTTGCACAACCCTGTCTTTTGCACCATTCAGGTCATGCATTTCCAAAGTATGCATTAATATAGGGCCACATTACACGGCCGTGCATAGACACACTTGAGAATCCCACGCACAAGAGCACAGTGACATATGTCAAATATTTCTATTGATACTAACTTTTGTGTTCTTGTTTTGTGATATCCTTAAAAAAAAAAAAAGAAAAAAAAAAGAGGGGAAGAAAGAAAAGCGGGAGAGAGCTTGTTCCCAGGTTTGGCTTATGAAACATGAATGAGTCATGCTTAGTTGAAGGAGAAACTGTTGATTACTAGGCATTTATCAATTTGGATAGAAGTGTGTCTCGGCCAGCAGTGAGATTATTGCTGCCTTATCTGGAATGAAGAGCTTGAAGGTCCGCAACTTGAGTGATGCTTAACTACTTCATGTACCAGAGCATCCAAGGAGATATCTGCAAAAGGTAGTTCTGGAGGAGAAGACTCCTGCATATGGTGAGCTAAAGAGAATATGTGAAACTCAGCTTGGTGTAGTTACCCGATGTTGCTTGCCAAGGAATATCAAGCAATTCAATTCTCACTATTTGACAAATGTTGCTTTGAGAAGAGGAGAGAGGATCCACCACTCAAAAGATCTCATCAGTGGACAATCAACATGGACATTCATCAACAATGTTCCATCCAAAAGGCCGAGTGCACAACACGAAGAGACAAACATCCATCAACCTTCTCCATGGTAAGTATCTTTACTCTGGAAACACCATAACCATGATAGTTTAGGAAACCTCTTCGTCAGCATACCCTTGAGCACTTAGCTCAAGACCCGCAATTTTTGCACCATACTTCTTCCAGTGCATTTTCCAAGTAAGCATGCGTAGGGCTACATTACCAGGCCTTGCACAAGGCACATACTTTTTGCAACCCAGGCACGAACACACTTACCCATCATTCATTATGGGTTATGAGTAGTTGGCATGACTGCTCTCAACATCATCTTTGGAAGAGCTAGCGGACGTCATGGGAGCAACATCCATATCTCGGAAGCAAATTGAAGCTAGTAGTTGCTCCAAATCACTCTTGACAACCTCTTTTGAGCAACTTGCAGTTTTGAAAGCTCACAATGACACATTCTTACTGGAATCCAAGGAACCAGCTCATACAACGGATGGACACCACCTCTCAAAGCACTACATAGAACAACCCTTCCAACAAGGGTCTGTCAGGGACGACAGACTCGAGAGGGGGGGGAGTGTTGAAGCTCAAAGTCAAGGACAAAGCATGGAAGCACATCAAAAGGTGGACACACAAGGAAAGGGAGCAAGTAGGGAGCTCCAAGAAGTGTATGTCAAATTTTCAGAAGAATCCCCTACAAAAATAGTGATTTTCATCACTAAAAACCATTGTAAATACCATTATCTATTTTTAGTAACTCCATTTTGTTCAAGCCGAGGAGTCCTCGAGCTTGAGGAGTATTAGAAGTACCATCGTACCAATTTTCATATTTTTTAGATCTCGTTTGAGCCCTCAAATAAGCCCTGGAACCTAATTTTTAACTAGGCCGGACACTAGGTCTAGACAGGGCCAAAACCTAGTCAAAAACTATAAAAAGAGCTAGAGAGCTCATTTTTGAGGTTAGATTATAATAGAAACAAACTTGTAAGAGCTTTTTGAAGAGTAATCGAAGAACTCCATTGATTCTCTCTCTTTGTCTTGCCGTGTGTGCGCGTGTGTGTGTATGCGTGTGCATGCTTGTGTGCTTCTCACTCACGCACTTGTGCCGCCACTTGCTCGAGGTCTTCATACCATCCTCACGTCTTCCCGGATTGACATTAAAGGAGGTGCTACTCATCACTGAGCTACACCAGTGCATTATGTATGCATGTAAGTATGTATGTATGCATATGCATATGCATTATGTATGCATATGTGTGTATGTGTGTGTATGCATTATGTATGCATATGTGTGTGTATGCATTATGTATGTGTATGTAAGCATGTGCATTATGTATGCATGTAAGTATGTATGTATGCATATGCATATGCATTATGTATGCATATGTATGCATGTATGCATGTATGTGTATGTGTGTGTATGTCTCTCTATGTGTGTGTATGTGTGTGTATATGTGTCTGTATGTGTGTATGCATGTGTATGTGTGTGTATGCATCATTATGTGTGTATGTGTCTATGTGTGTATGTGTGTGTGTGTCTATGTGTATGTGTGTGTATCTATGAGTATGTATGTGTTTATGTGTGTGTATGTGTGTGTATGTGTGTATGTGTGTATGTGTGTATGTGTCTATGTGTGTATGTGTCTATGTGTGTGTATGTATCTATGCATGTGCATTATGTATGCATGTAAGTATGTATGTACATTGTATGCATATGCATATGTATGCATGTATGTGTATATGTGAGTATGTCTCTCTATGTGTGTGTGTATGCATATATGTGTGTGTATGTGAGTATGTGTGTGTATATGTGTCTGTATGTGTGTATGCATGTGTATATGTGTGTATGCATGTGTATGTGTGTATGTGTGTATGTGTGTGTATGTGTGTGTGTCTATGTGTATGTGTGTGTATCTATGAGTGTGTATGTGTGTGTATCTATGAGTGTGTATGTATTTATGTGTGTGTATGTGTCTATGTGTGTGTATGTGTCTATGTGTGTATGTGTATGCATGTATGTATGCATATGTTTGTGTATGCATGTGTATGTGTGTGTATGCATCATTATGTGTGTATGTGTCTATGTGTGTATGTGTTTGTGTATATGTGTGTGTGTTTGTGTGTGTGTCTGTGTATGTGTCGCTACGCGTCTATGAGTGTGTATGTGTTTATGTGTGTGTATGTGTCTATGTGTGTGTATGTGTCTATGTGTGTATGTGTATGCATTTATGTATGCATAGGTGTGTGTATGTGTGTGTATGCATTATGTATGCATATGTGTGTATGCATTATGTATGTGTATGTATGCATGTAAGTATGTATGTATGCATATGCATATGCATTATGTATGCATATGCATTATGTATGCATATGTATGCATGTATGTGTATGTGTGTGTATGTCTCTCTATGTGTGTGTGTATGCATATATGTGTGTGTGTATGCATATATGTGTGTGTGTATGCATATATGTGTGTGTATGTGTGTATGTGTGTGTATATGCGTGCGTATGTGTGTATGCATGTGTATGTGTGTGATTGCATCATTATGTGTGTATGTGTCTATGTGTGTGTGTATATGTGTGTGTATATGTGTGTGTATGTGTATGCGTGTCTATGTGTATGTGTGTGTGTCTATGAGTGTGTATGTGTTTATGTGTGTGTATGTGTCTATGTGTGTGTATGTGTGTATGTGTATGCATGTATGTATGCATATGTGTGTGTATTTGTGTGTATGCATATGTGTGTGTATGCATTATGTATGTGTATGTATCCATGTGCATTATGTATGCATATGCATTATGTATGTGTATGAATGCATGTGCATTATGCATGGATATGTGTGTGTATGCATGTAAGTATGTATGTATGTACGCATATGCATATGCATTATGTATGCATATGTGTGTGTATGCATGTAAGTATGTATGTATGTATGTACGCATATGCATATGCATTATGTATGCATGTATGTGTATGTGTGTGCATGTCTCTCTATGTGTGTGTGTATGCATAGATGTATGTGTATGTGTGTGTGTATGTGTGTGTATGTGTGTGTGTGTATGTGTCTGTGTATGTGTGTATGTGTATGTGTGTGTATATGTATGTGTATATGTGTGTGCATGTGTATGCATTATGTGTGCATGTGTGTATGCAACATTATTTGTGTATGTGTGTATATGTGTGTGTATTTGTGTGTATGTGTGTTTATGTGTGTGTATTTGTGTGTATGTGTGTGTCTATGTGTAGTGTGTGTGTGTCTATGTGTGTATACGTGTGTGTATGCATATGTATGTGTGTAAGTGTGTGTGTGTGTGCGCATACCTTGCTTCAACGAGATGCATCTCTCTCTCTCTCACGCTCTCTCTCTCTCTCTCTCGGTCTCTTCTTGCTCTGGCGTCCAAATCCCGGCACAAATGTGTCGGGAGAAATCAATTTTTTTTTTTACATTCCAGAGCGTCGCATATGCGACGCTGTCCAGTTTGCCAACGTCGCTAGTTAGTGACGGTATTTGCGACGCACTAATTTAGCATCGCATATGCGACGCAAGCATCGCTTATGCGATGAATGCCCGAAAAAAAAATCCAAAAACAGCACCATCGCTTATGCTATGCTAGCGTCGCATAAGCGACGGTATTCGTTTTTTTTTTCAATTCGGGAGCGTCGCTACGCCCCCCTATTTCTTGTAGTGGGATCCTAAAGAAACGGCAAAATGTCTAGAGCTTCTAACACAAATAAAAGAAAAAGTTTTTATTCTCAAAGAGTCAACGTATTTCGCTATATAAAGATTGAGGAACACCTCACATGCATGAAGGATCATACATAAATGCGCATGCTCACACTCATATATATATGTGTGTGTGTATATATATATATATGTGTGTGTGTGTGTGTATGTATGTATATATATACATATATATATTGTTGGAATCTAAGAAGAACAAAGTACGGGCACACACGCAAATCTAGCACTGAGGCAACCCTTCCAATTTTTTCAATCCTTACATTATTGTAAAAGTGATTCTCATCACTGAAAACCATTGTAAATACCTTTTCACCTTTTTATAGCTCCATTTTGTGCAAGTCGAGGAGTCCTCGAGCTTGAGGAGCTTTAGTCGTATTTGCCTACCAAGTTTCATAATTTTCATAGCTTGTTTGAGCCTCCAAAATAGCTTAGGGATCTAATTTTTAACTAGGCCGGATACTACTTCTGAACAGGACCAAAGCTAGTCAAAAACTATAAATAGAGCTTCCCCATTTTCTTGTTTTTAGTAGGTAATTTTAGTTCATGTTTGGTTGATACACAAAAAAACAACCCCTTACCCCCGTCTCTCATCCTCTCTCACATACACATACACACACTCTCACACTCAATGAGTGGCATCACTTTCCATCTCTATCACCTCTATTTTTGTGTATGCCTTAGAAAGGGGGATGGGTGGTACCCTCTCTGCTCCCTTCTGTCTCTTGATTTTCTTGAAAAAAAACACAAAGAAATAATAAAAAAAAAATGAGGCTTTCTGTAGAACGTCAAAATTATGTGTTGTCCCCCTTCATACGAAATTACATCAAACTTTGGATGCCCCTACTACCTTAATATGCCTACAAATCTGGAAAAGGTAGGAATTTAAATTTTGCCCTCAAAGGTTCTGTCGTCTTAAATGTAGCGCTCAACGGATGCTGGCTCGATGCGTCTTTGTGGGGGGGCCATCCTTTTGGGCTCACAAAAATAGGTTGGGGGGCCAGTTATTCCACCCCGTCCTTTCTCTTCAGAAGCCTTGTTGTTGTAAAGATTGGTTGGTGGGGATTGTTAATGCTCCACTCTCCTCGGTTTAAGAGCTGGCGACCCGTGCTTATTGGCGAACCGTGTGTAGACCCATGGACACGAAGCTCGAGGTTTGCCCCTTTTTTGTCGATGGTACATGGGTTAGTGGTGGGGAAGGTTTAACTCTCCATCCCCATCCCATTATCCACTTCTCCCTTTTCGGGGTTGAGCAAGGTCCGCTCCCCCTGATCATGCCTCTTCTCTGCAGATGGCTATGGCGATTTTCCTTATTGAATAGAGATAAACATTTGTTCCCCTTCCCTTTCCTTCTCTGATCAAGCTTCGGGGTTGAGTTCGTATGAACTTCCCCTCCCCGTCCTACACAGACTCCGCTATTTTTCGTCTTTGCCAAGTCATCAAGCTCGCACTTCTATGGGATAGTGCTGGACTGGTGCTCTGCACCCGTCTCCTCGATTTGAATACAAACCCAAGTCGTGATGCAGTTCTTACTCCTGTGTGTTCTCCTTTGAGGTAGAGTTCTACTCCCGGACCAAAGCTGGGTATTTCTCCCAGTCTGAGCTACCTCAACGCGAAGATATTCACGATGTTGTTCGGTGTCCATACTTGCCATACCGAGAGGATCTTTATGCTCCTTGCTTGCCTTTGACCCTCCACCCTGGAAGGATCGTTTCACTCACGTTCAGAGACAAACGCACCCCTCCCTGTATTATGGGTGACTCCATCGCCTCCTGCTGGAAGCTTGTCTTCGACCAGCTCATTCTCTAGCCTCCCTTGGTGACAGAAACTGCTTTGCGGCCTTTAGCTTTCTCTATTGTGCTGATTTCACCAAAGGGTTCATGAGTTAAGCCCCTGTTTCCCATAGACCATTTGCGGCCTTTAGCTTTCTCTATTGTGCTGATTTCACCAAAGGGTTCATGAGTCAAGCCCCTGTTTCCCATAGACCAATGAAGTTTTGCTTCACCTTGGAAGTCGTTGCAGGCTCTCATGGCCCTCTCAACTTCATCCCGATGGCATCTTTGGAGCAAGACTCAAATAGGGTCACACACTGGTTAAACATCACCTCGGGGGTTCTTTCATGTGATGCACCAAAAGAAAAACTCTCAAAGTTTTCCTTGACAAGGGCTACCACAAGGCTGCTGTAATTTTGGTTGTTGGGTCATTCACTTAAAATAATTTGCGTGGCTGTAGGAAATTGCGTGGCTGTAGGAAATTGCGTGCAAGTCTAGTTGTTGAAGTCCCATTCAACATATGATATATCCGGATCATAAGTTGTGAAGTTATGAACTCTGTGCGCCAACATCAAACCTTTCAGTCTCGAACTTCCCTTCGCCAGCACCTTGTGGGCACTTCTGTACTATTTGAACGATTAAAACTGACCTTTTTTATATTGAGCATCATGTTCACACATCTTCACAATAGTAGTAATGAGTATCGACACATTCACAGAAATGCCTTTGTCTCATACCATGGTTTCTTTGCTCTTTTTTTGTGATGTCCTCCAACATGAGATGAATGTCTTCATTCTATTTGTAGGTTGAAACAGAAATGGATGATAGCTCGGTTGATCTTATGTAGAGAGCTACTACTTTTGGAAGTTCATAACTCACTAAACGTTCTTCATATGTTTGGTCATATTTATTTGTGTTCACTCAAAAAACGATACTGGTTCCATAGGGTTGATGTGTGAATGCTTTGCTAAGAAACCAATTGGCCTGTAGACATCCTCATATGCATCGCATTAAAACCATGGTTCTTAGATTGAACTTTCTATCTTCTTTTTGAAGGCATGTATTAGGAAATGTCCATGATGATGACTCTTATTGCATGACTGACCCTATGAGACACATTGAACATGCTTTATGTACTTTGGAAATGCACTCCTAGACATGATTAGAAGCATTGACGTATTGCTAATGGTTGAGCTTGCATTAGGGGGGGGAATCTAAAACTTCAACCACACATGGAAATGGTAGCTATGTTTGATCCTTGATTGCTTGAGGCATAATTATGTGATTTCATGATGCATCACTATAATTGATTGATCTCTGCACACTTTTGTTGAAAAGGAAACACTTAACACAATGAAAAATGCTGGACACATGTTGATATTTGCATAAAGTCACAAAAGGAACCATATCACAGTTAGATTTACTCTCCAATGAGTCACACATGCACTTGAGGTGACTAGGTGACTATGGCTAGTTTATGATCAATATGAAGGGCTATAGGGCTCTATGTCTTTTGAGCTACTTTTGGATTGCAAGACTAAGACAAATCTTCATGAGGACTTTTTGGTAGAATAGCCCATATTGAACAACTTGATGTTCCCTAAAGTGGAAACTAAAAATGGACTTAACATTTTGTGGTTGCTTCCTTTCAAATTCAGTCTACTTGTTGTGTATGCTTAAATTTCAGGTATTGGAGCTTCTTGAGAAGACATTTCCAGCCTTACAAAAGACTGCATAGTGGGATGCATGCTGGGCTGAAGGGGATTGTGTCGCTCAGCTGCGAAGATTGAAGATTTGCAGATTGAAGTAAAGACTGAAGACTTGCAGCCTGAAGCCTTGTAGACTGAAGAATTGCAGATTTTGAAGACCTGAAGATTTCCAGATTTGAAAGACTCCAACTTGGAACAATTTAGTTATGTATGATCCTCTCATCTTAGCTTTGTCGAGGACGACAAAGTCTGGGGGGGAGAGTCTTGGGTTGTAGGGTATGCACACATCCTCAATTGTGCATAAGAACCCTTCCTAGACCATGGGAAATAACCTTTTTTGTATATACTTGAGTGTCGCATGTGAACACTCTCCAAAAATCACTTTTTGATACTTCCTTATACCATAGTATAGGTGACCCTTGGATAATTTACCTTTTTGCTCTCCTAAAGGAAATCCCACGTAGAAATTTCCACGCATGCGCTTCATTGGGATTTGGTTGTTACATATTTGATCTTGGAATATCCTAGAATATATGTTACTTAGAGAGAGATCCACTTTTTGACTTTTCAAAGGAGCACATGGGGAATAGAGCTTAGCTTATAAATAGAAGCTCATTTTTGTAAAGGAGGGAGCTTTTGGTCGACGTGCTCTCATGTAAAATCATTTATCAATGGAAGAGGCTCTCATTTACTCCAAGAAGACTCATTACATTTACATGTATTGTGTCTTTGTGAGTGTGTCAGAGTGGTGTGTGTGTGCCTATGCATGTCTCTCCTTTGTGTGAGTAGGATAATTGTATTTGCTTGTATTTTCCTCATGGGCTAGGATCCTTGACTCCCTATTCTCCTTGTTTTCAAGCATGTGGCATAGCATGGGGCTGACGCCAATGGCTTGAACATGTGAGAGGTAGGGGTGGATGAGAGGAGAGTCGCTCTTGAGCTTTCCTTCTGGATTCCATGCAAGGTGGTGAGGGTTTTTGGTCATTCCTTGCTACAACCTCAACACTTTTTGTAGGATAATTGTATTTGCTTGTATTTTCCTCATGGGCTAGGATCCTTGACTCCCTATTCTCCTTGTTTTCAAGCATGTGGCATAGCATGGGGCTAATGCCAATGGATTGAACATGTGGGGGGTAGGGGTGGATGAGAGGAGAGTCACTCTTGAGCTTTCCTTCTTGCTTCCATGCAAGGTGGTGAGGGTTTTTGGTCATTCCTTGCTACAAGCTCACCAAATTTTGGCATCGTTTTCGGGGATCCGAGCTTTGAGGACGAGCGTGTGATGGTAAGCCGTAGAGAGGACACGTTGGAAAGGTAAGTAGTAGGTTATTTCTTGTTTTTCACTAATTTTTTTTCTCTTCTTCATCCATTCCCATCTCCACCTTCGCTCCCCACCATCTCCATCTTCCTCTCATAGTTCCACTTCCATTTCATTCTCCTCATTTGCTTGGTGAGAGTTTGAGTGAGAGCGAGTGTGCAATGTTGTGTTTGTGTGTTTTTTGCATGACTCTTGCAGGTTGCAGCATCCTCACCATCTCCAGCAAGCTCAGCTGCGCAAGCCTCGAGGCGTTGACCTTGAGCTATCATGACACACCAAAAATTGGACCCTATTGAGAATCTGAGTGAACCACGACACATCGTAGCCTGAGAGCTCCTAGGATCACTAGGTTGATCAATAGAATTCACTACAATTCGGTGTATCGTGACACTTCGGTCTATCACGACACTTCGGTGTATCGTGACACTTCGGTCTATCGCGACACTTTGGTCTATCGCGACACTTCGGTCTATCGCGACACTTCGGTCTATCGCGACACTTTGGTCTATCGCGACACTTCGGTCTATCACAACACTTCGGTCTATCGCGACACTTCAGTCTATCGCGACACTACGATGTATCGTGACACTTCGGTCTATCGTGACACTTCAGTCTATCGCGACACTTCGGTGTATCACGACACTGCGACCCGAGCTATCACGATACACTGGCTTTACGAATAATTTTTTGGGGTGAAATAATTAATTGAATTGGGGCAATTTTGGGCTTGATTTTTGACACATTGGGACTACCTTAGAGCCTTAGAAGTGGGCAAAATACCTAGAAAACCATAGATGAATTTCATGAACCCTGAGAGCTTGTCTTGACCCCATAGGATTTTCAGGGTGTAGAGAGCTATTCTCAGGGGAGCCTATGCTTTTTGATGTGTGTTTGTCAATTCATTGTAATTCAAGGCAACATTAAGTGGTGAACCTTTGCAAGAACATTGTGGGCAATCAAGGTATCCAAAGCAAGCTAGTGCAAGGGTGAGTACCAAGCTTGGGAGATGGCTTCCTGGGCTCATGTAGTATTCTGAGCAAGAAGTGAATTGAGGTTGGAAGTTCTCTCAACCCTCCGTCAATTCCTAGCGTAGGCTGAGTACGACTTAGGTGTGGTGATTAATTAGAGTAACGCTAGGCACGAACCAAGTCCAAGAGAACTAATCAACTAAGTACAAGCATTAAGTAGATCTTAAGTGCAAAAATTCTAAGGAACAAAAGTAAACTTGAATCGATCAAATATGAAGTGCGAAATTCACTTAAGTAATCGTGAAGACGTGATTCCAAACAAGGGCTTAACACAATATTAGAACAAAGTGATTGGTACAAATTAACCTGCAATGAGATTGTACTGGGGACCAAGGGGGTAGAGAAACCAGGCATATGAACCTTAGGTCAGGAAGACACTTAGACTGAGACAGACAAAGCCTCAGATCTTCTGAAGCTAGTGTCAATCATACTGCTAGGTCTTGGGCCCAACAGTTGAGTGATTATCCATACACTCCGAGGTATGAAACAAGCCATTCTGAGATGTGCTATAACATGGAGAGACTAGTAGGTAGTTCCAGAGTGGCGTACCTGGAAAAGCTAGAAGGACCTTACAAGACTCAATTGGAATATATCAGGACCAATCGTCTAGATGCTCGCATCTACGAAGATGGCCTGAGAAGATCTGTGGTCCAAATTAAAAACCCAGATCAACCCCATGGGCTAGGACATCCGGTAGTTAAGTTCGAAAATGGAGCATATCTAGATAAAGAAGGAACAATTTATGTGGTTACCACCCTTCCAGATAGGACAAACGAGTTCGGCAATGTGATTGCAGAGACTGACATGGGTGACATAGAGCAAGGGAATTTAGGAAGGGAGCCGAGGACTCCCCGGGGCAAATCCGTCTTGACCAGAATCATTACTCCAGAGTGGGTTCCCCACGACAATAAGAGCATAGATTTGCTTTTATACCGCGAAATCGACAAAGCTTATTGTAGTTATAAGCCTGACGAGCCCAATGAGGGTGGAGCTCTCATAATCTATGAGTTTAAAGACCCTGATAACCCAGGCAAAGTAACCTACCTAGACAATACGTTAGAGAGGATCTTCGTGGTCACCAAGCATTGCAGACATGCCTACACTTAGAAGGGTGAATTCATTTTTCCCCAACCAAGATCTAATGTCTCCTATAGCCACCAAGGAGCTGGGACCTCCCAAGCTCATGGAGCCCAAAGGGACAGAAGTAGAGACAGGCCAGAAGTGAGTTTTGCCAACCCCCTGGGAAGAACAGAAACGGATAGAGAAGAAACTGAGAGACCTAGAGCTCCAAGAAACCAAAGGAATGCTGATGATTTTCTCTTGCCAAGGCCTAGAGAGCACACTAGAACCCTGAGGCCAACCCAGCTGGTCAAGTCCATGAAGAATTACTTCGATGGCACTGGAGACCCTTACGACCATGTGGCAGAATTTAGGCAAGTCTTGAGAGTTGAACAGATTGAGGACCTATTCACACAATACAATGCTTTTGGCCTAACTCTTAGAAACACAGATCTTACGTGGTTTCAACCACTACATGAGAGGCCGTTTAGGAGCATAGACCAACTTTTAGAAGCTTTCGTCACTGAGTTATCTAAGAGTGGCATATGGCATAATACTTTCTCACTGATTCATAGCTTTAAGCAAACACCTCAAGAGACGGTCAGACTGGCAGGAAGACGGTTTAGGCAATACCTAGAGAGGTGTACGATGCCTGAGTTACCCACACCAGCGAAGCAAGTGGCTTTGTTCTTAGATGGATTGTTGAGCACCAAGCTCAGATCATATGTGTATCTGAAGGACCCCTGAACCATAGAAGAATGCATGCACATGTGCATAGACATTGAGGATAATCTAGGTGAGGAGTTGGAGCTGTCAAAAATCTACAAGGATTCGGATAGCTCTAGTAGTCTCACATCCAATCAATCCACATCTATCGAGGAACTTGCAGAGAAGGTAGCTCAAAAACTAGGTGTCTCTAGCAAACAAATTCCAAGATTTGCTCTAGGGAAACGATGTTATACCTGTGGAGAAGACCATATGGCGAGTGTATGTCCCATTATGGCCCAACCCCAAGTGAATCCTAGTAGCCAGTACTGCACTATGGAGTGAAGGTACACCAACCACACCGCGCAAGACTGCCTGTATAACAAGCAAACTGTAAGGCAAAATTACCCTTAGCCATATCCACAACAGGGTGGATTCCAGACCTAGTACCCACCACAACGATATGGTATGCCCCAACAACCTTATCAGCCACCCTATCAAGGGTAGCACAGACCTCAACCATTTCTAGCACAACAACCCCCTGCCCCAACTAATGTGATTCTAGTGAAGTAAGCAGCTACTGAAGAAAATCTAAATAGAGCCATAGTCCTAGTAACACCATTGCTATCAGAAAGTGACCCAAGTGACCATAGTTTTGACTCTACACATATTGATACCCCACAGGCTTACTACATGTAGTCACCCGAGCATAATGAGTCATATATTATCAAGAACCCCATCAACATGCCAAAAATTGCTCCTATCAAAGTTGTTGGGCTAGTAGTAGACTCTACAAGATGCATAACTTCCACAGCCCTAGTGCAAATGGTCACTAGAGCTCAAGCCTTGGAGCGAACTCAGGGTGTAGGACAGGAAAAAAGTTTTGAGGTTAGCGAGATAGAGAGTATGACCAAGAAAAGGACAAAAGCTTGGAGAGATAGCTAGGAGAGAATGAAAAGACAATGGTCAAAGAAAATGAGCGAACTTGAGGAAAGCTTGAGGGAAACAAAAGCAAAGATAATTAAACTCACATCTCACACTCACTCTCACATTTCCCCACCACCACCGTTTCCATGTCCATCCAACCCATCACCTTCCGTTTCCCAACCTTCTAATCCACCACACGTAACCTACCCACCACCCAGAGTAGGATCAGTCCTAGCTGATCCCACTCCTGAGGATCTAGACGTGATGCTTAAATCATATCAGGCTAGAATCCAAGAAGGGCAACTGAACCAGGCACCTCTTTTTCTATGAATCGGTGTTCACCAGAATTCCTGCGAGAGATTCAAGAAGAGAAATGGGCTAAAGAAAGTGAAGACCCTCCACCAATTGAATTTGTGGATGACACGAACAATCAATTCCCACAAGACGTTCCTTCCATTTATGGAGAGCAGGAGAGTGCGCAATCTCACGTAAGGTTAGACTTTGAGTCTAATTCCTTGAATGAATTACCCCATTTCACAAGCCCCTGGGAAACCAAGTCCTCTTGCACGAGAGCGCCCACGGACATGATAAGGAACGAAGACTCTATCATACCTAGGAACACGGAGGTAGTAAAGAATACGGTAGTGCAGTGCAACCTCACTTTAGAAGAGCTACTCAAAGTTAAGCCTGAATTGTGGAAACATGTAGCCAAACAAGTGTCAGATGGAGCGAAACTTCATTCTCAGGTAGGATCTCATAGAACAGTGCCAGAACTACCATTGGATAAGATAGGCGACATGAGTGAAGGTGAAGAAGGAAACAACTATCTTCCCGTTACCCATCAGGGATACACAACCAAGGCAGTTTTGGACTCACACAGAGAGACCCTTAGGATTGCTAGAAGGAATAACTCTCACTACATGTGGTGGTGAGTTCAAGCATACTTTTTCTATATGCGACTTTAGCAGAAATCAAGCCTACGAGATGATTTTGGGAAGGCCATTCATGCGGCAGTTGCAAGTGATACAAGATTGGGGAACCAATTCCTTGTATTAGCAACACCTAGGTGTTACCACCAAAGTCAATCTCAAGGATTACTCGCATAGAGATGTACCGCCTATTCAATGGAATCCCATCCATAGAGGTAAGGATGACACGGAGCCAGTACATTCCATAGGATCAGGATCCTCATGGATGCATGAAGACACCCACTTGTGGACGTGTAAAGTAGCAGTAGAAGAGGAGAAGAGAGAAAAAGCCATAGAGATAGGGGCAAAGGAAACTCAAAGATCTATTCAAGACCCAACCTATGCACATGTAGTATTTCCAGACGAAGAATTTGAACCCCACGGTTGGGCGGAAATTCTAGCAACAATGGATGTAGCCATCAATGAAGAACAGTGGACACCCCACTATGATGAGGATGGATATGACATTTCAGTCTTCACAATATAGCCAATTGTGTGTGATCCAATCATTGAGAAATGTGAACCTAGCACTGATACATTTGAGGATGCAAGTGACTCCGATCTAGAGTCAATCATTATGGACCCACCTTTTGCATCAGAGGAGGAATATTTCCACGAGGTAGAAGTTCACCCTCAGAGACACGAGGAGGGTATGAATGAGATGAGATTAATCACACAAGTGACCACCAAGAGTGAAGGAAAGAAAAGAAAGAAGAAAGAAGTCACACCGGAGGAAGAAGAGTCTTTGTTTGAGGTCCCTGAAAATTTCAAGGAGTATGAAATAGAAGATAGGAGAGTCATGGTAAGAATGCCTAAACGTGAGGCACAATCAGGAGAGGCCTATGATAACAAGGAAACCACCAAGAAAATAGTTGTAGCCATAGAGGAAGGAGAAGAAAGATGCACCTACATAGGACATGACCTGACGGAAGAAGAAGAGCAAGTGTTGATAGCTTTGCTTAGAGAGTATAGAGATGTATTCGCTTGGAGCTACAAGGACCTAAAAGGTGTAGACCCTGACATATGCTCCCATACGATCCCCATGACCTCAGATGCCAGACCCTCTAAACAAAATCCATACACATACAATGATAACTATGCTACCAAGATCAAAGAAGAGATAGATCGCTTGGTTGAAGCTGGATTTATCTATGAAATCGAGCACCTTGGATGGGTATCCCCCATTGTAGTGGTGCCCAAAAAGAACGGTAAACTACGTGTATGCATTAACTTGAAGAAGGTTAAAGCAGCCACTATTAGAGATAGTTATCCACTTCCTATCACTGAGCATCTATTAGAAAGGGTAGCAGGCAAGGAAGTGTACAACTTCCTAGATGGGTTCTCTGGTTACAATCAAGTAGCCATTGCACCAAAAGATCAACATAATATGGCTTTTGCCACAGAGTGGGGCATATTTGCCTTTCAGGTAATGCCATTTGATCTAAACGATGCGTCTGCAACCTTTTAGAGGCTGATGTGCCATGTGTTTAAAGAATTCTTGAGAAAGAATTTGGAAGTCTATGTTGATGATCTCTATGCTCATTCCAACATTAGACAACATATATACCTGAACTCAGGCGAATCTTTGACAAATGTAGAGAACATCAAGTCTGCCTGAACCCAGAAAGTGTGTTTTCATGGTCACGCAAGGCAAGATTCTAGGATACATAGTGTCAAAAAACGGCATATCCACTGATGAAGAAAAAGTGAGAGCTATCGCAGAACTACCAAAGCCAAAGAATGTCAAGGAAGTGCAAGCTTTCATGGGGCATTGTGGCTATTACCGACGTTTTATACACATGTATGCCATCATTGCAAAGCATCTGTACGGACTTTTGACTAATTTCGAGTGGACTGATGAATGTGAGAAATCTTTCAATGAGCTTAAACGGCGATTGTGTTCAGCACCAATCTTGACTACACCAGATTGGAACAAGCCATTTCATGTTCACATGGATGCATCCAATTATGCTATTGGATGTGTACTTGCACAACCTACTGATGAAGGTAATATGGATCTTCCAATTGCCTACACTAGTAGACAATTGAATGCTGCTGAACAAAATTATACCACTACTGAAAGAGAAGGATTAGGCATGGTATATGCGGTTAAGAAATTTAGACACTATTTTCTTGCAAATAAGTTTAAATTTTTTTACTGATCATCAAGCACTATTGTACTTGGTAAACAAGCCATGTAATACAGGTAGATTAGTAAGATGGTTCCTCTTGCTAATGGAAAATGACTTTGAGGTAGTGGTGAGAAAGGGCAAGACTCACTTGAGAGCAGACCATCTCTAAAGGCTCACATCTAGAGAGGCCCCACAAGGAGTGTCATATGACCTACCTGATGCTTACTTGTTTAATCTGGAAGTTGTACCACAGTGGTCCAAGACCTTAGTGCCAGTACTAACATATGAGCCTAAACATCCAGTAGTAAACACTCAAGATAGGGAGGTAGTAAAAGCACAAAAGTACCATATCATGGTAGGGAGTATGTACAAACATACAGATCAAGGAGTATTAACCTATTGTGTGGAAGAGGATGAGTACGCGAGGTGGTTGCAATTAGCACATGTGGGTGCATTAGCACAACACTACACGAGACAAAGAACCTTACAGACATTGAGGAGACTTGGAGTGCACTGACCAACTATGGAAGCAGATGTCCATAGGTTGTGCAAATAATGCCCAATCTGCTGCACTAAACCACCAGTGGAACATGCCACTCTTTATCGAGTGACTTTAGTGCCAGATTGGAGTGAACCCTTAGTGGCCTTTTTGAGGACGAGATATGTTTGCCAAGATATGACATTGGCTAGACAAAGGAGCTTAGAACAAGAAGCTTTAGATTATACTCTCATTGGAGATAATCTATACAAAAGAGGAAAAGATGGGTATCTTAGATTATGTGTCCACGAGAGTGAATATCTTAAGATCTTGGAAACTACTCACCAGGGTGTAGCAAGAGGACCTTTTGGACCAGATCGAGCGATCAAGGCAATACCATTTGTAGGTCTTTGGTGGCCCACGCTTCATATGGATGCACATACCTATGTGAAGAGGTGTGAGGTTTGTCAGCAAACTCAGTACCCTATACGTAAAGATGAGATGCCATTGAAACCTATGATAGGTGGACGTGCATTCTCTAAGTGGGGAATAGACTTTGTTGGTCCTATTAATCCCCCAGCTAAGGGTTCCCATGCTCAATACATTATTGTGGCCACTGATTATCTAACCATGTGGGTAGGGGTAAAAGCTACGACAAAGAACGATGCTCAGACAACCACTAAGTTCTTATTTGAGAATGTGTTCACTAGGTACGGGCTACCTATCGAGCTAGTAAGTGATAGAGGCACTCACTTCTTGAATGAAGTTATTGAAAATCTTCTTCAAGAGTTCTTGGTGATACACAAGAAGTCCGCCCCCTATCACCCACAAGCTAATGGGCAAGCCAAAAGCACAAATAAGATTCATGCAATGTGCTCACCAAATTAGTGAATAATAAATGCTCTGATTGGGACAAACAACTACACCACGTTGTTTGGGCATACCGAGTTGCCTATAAAACGGTACTCCAAGCCACTCCCTTTCAAATGGTATTTGGCCAAAATGCAGTGCTACCATTGGACTTCTTGATACCTACATTGAGAGTAGCACAAGAGCACGAGTGGACAAGCCATGAGCTCTCATCTAGAATCTTCGATCTTGAACGTTTAGGTGAAACACGATTGAGAGCTGCAGCAGGAATTTATGCAGCCAAGAAAAGGCAAAAAGCATATTTTGATGCACATGTGAAGGATAAGGGCTTGAAAGCAGGAGACCTAGTCCTAGTCTACACCTTGAAGCAACACGCAAGGAAATTAGAGAAGAGAGGCTATGGACCAATGATTATCAATAGGATTTCCACAAGTGGAGCAGTACAACTAGCCACTCTAGAAGGTGATGTGCTACCAAGTTACATAAGCCGATGCAGAGTCAAGTTAATGCAAGAACCCCTCATGGAGGAGATGTTAAATCGACTCAATACTGTAAAGAAATGTAAGGAAGAGGAAACAGGCATTCGAGAAGAAGCACACGCAGAAGCTTTATAATGCATCCGACGAATGAAATTGAGAAGACAAGGTAGAGATCAGCCTATGTCTGACACTCAAGAAGCTCTAGGATAACACATGGACATGTGCGAGGCTTCAGGCAAACATTCCCATAGGATAGTCGATCGACGATCTTTTGTGACCCTAGAAGTAGGACAAGGAGAGAGTGCAAGAGCCGTGAGAGCTTTAATTGACTCAGGAGCAGCCATTAGTGTAGTACGGCTTTCTTACTGCCAAGAATTGCAATTGAAGGTCAATCCTATAGAGGCATATCTCATAGGGTTGGGAGGTGTTGAAACCCCTTGAATGGGAGAGGTGGAACTTCCCCTCTACATTCAAGAGGCCCTAATGGCAGTAAAAGTGCTAGTATGTGAAGACGAGGATCTTACCGAACCTCTTGTCTTGGGCCAAGTCTGGATCTATGATCATGCAGTCAACCTCAATCTAAGAAGTGGACTTCTTCAGGCTTGGGTAGGCCGAAATTGCCTCATGATTGAATTAGGAAATCAAGCACTCAGGCCACTAGGAAATACACCAAATCCTCGTCTCTCCAGGAACCCATATGAAGATAACGATGCTATTCTTGTCCAAACTTCTATGGTGCAGAAGATTATCGCTCTAGACGAAGGTACAAAATTCAATGAGGAGTCCCCTTCTTTTCCAAAGAGGACTCGAGGACAGCAGGCCTGACAACACACTACACCGAGGAGGCCAATGATCAAGAAGCATGAGCACCAACCTGTGCACCATGAAGTACCTCGTGGCATGAAGCAGATCTGGATACGCAAAGATAGAAGACCCACGGTTCTAGAGATAGATTCTCAAAGAAGCCAACAAGCCACACTGTCAAGGATTACAATGAAGGAGTCCCTTAGCCAGTGCTCTAGACATACCCTTTCTATTTGGGTTCCTAAGCGGTCAATGAAGGCTATCCTCAATGCTCGACAAATATGGGTGCCCAAGACCTGCTTGCAAGCTCAAATAGCTTCACCTCCAGTCACACAAGAATGAATCAACACTCACAAGCACTCTTGGCAAACATCTTAGGGCAGACACCTACACCCTCTCTCAAACCTAGGAATATCGGGAAATGGGTACTCAAAAGGTCCCAAATCCAACACAATCTAGACCATAGACTTTACATGTCATCACCCTTGAAAGCTACGCTTCCACAATCAAAGTCTGGAGACTTAAACCCTACATCAAACCCCCTGACCCAATTTGGTAAATCCTTCCACTCTCATGTAGGTGCGTTCTGAGTGCATTGCATATCCAAAGTATGCATCTAGGATGAAACTAACCACTAACCAACATTCACACCCATCACAAACACTTCACCCCTAACCACTAACCATTTGGAATGTCATGTTAGTATTGTGGAGGGAACACCAATACATCCTGTTTCCTATGCAACACTAATGTGCCTCTCTTCTTCTAGCAGATTAGCATCATCAGCTACCATCAATCCCATGGCAGAAGGAAAAGGCATGAGCTCCCAGGCAGGCACTAGTTCTTAAGCAAATTAGGAGACCATGCCTGTGGAGGCCCCACTGATAGTTAGACCTGAAGAATATCTGAATGTGAGACACATTCCCATCTTGGATCCACCAGGCAGCTTAACAAAAAGGGTAAAAGGGCACTCTCATTGGTTCAATGAGATGCCAGGATATTTAGGTGATGTAAACCACATCTGGGAATCTAAGTTGGAATTTGGAGGAGTATGGTGGACATTTCATTTCTTCTCAAGAGAGTTTGAAGTACTACAAAACGTAGCACCTCTTCAAGATATTTGGCAGAAAGTGGGATTGAACGACTACTTTAGCGCAGCCCTGCCTAAACCAGATTTCGTAGATGTTACTACTTGATTGCAACTCTTAAAGCGACAAGAGATCGAGATCATTCAGGCACATTCCTTGCGCCCTCTCTATCAAACCCTGAGGAGATGAAAAAGTTCGAGCCGAACCTAGCTTTAATCAAGGAGGCCCTCCAGATGTACGGCACCCATGTACCCTAAGATCAAGACCCTTTGATACCGGAGTCTATGAAGAACAGTAAACTCAAGAAGTTGAAAGAGATGTGTGCCCTCACCCCAAACATTGCTATACCGTTGCGCATGTGCCTTCAACACTTTGCATTTCTGGCTCAAGACCGATTCACACAGCCTCATAAAAAGATTTGGTACGGGCTTTACCTAGCAGAGACAAGGAGTCAACCTATTAAAATGCCAGTGTGGATCCTCGACCAATTATATGAAGCAGGCAAGCGAGGAGTAAGGAAGCCTTCATTGAATGGCTGTCGTGCCATTACCAGAATCATTTACAGATGCCTAGTCTATGATGTGCCGATTACACGGGCACTTACTTACTCACAGCTGTAGTTCTTCCAAGGACGAAAACCAAGAGTTCAACCAGCTAAGCGGATGCGTGGATCTCTTTCCCAAGTCCCAATTCCTCATGAGTCCACCACAGAAATCTCCTTTAGAGAAGAACAACAGGTGGCCCCATTCACTATCCATCTCCAATGAGCACAATTAGAGGGCATGGTACAACCCACTCCTTCAGCCCCTCCATTACCCACGGATGCTGAGTTTGCCTCCATGGTTGCATTGGTGGAAGATACATCCTTTGACTTTGAGACCTTCTTGCAAACCACGCAACTATCTGATAGTGAGTTCTTTTCAGACACTGAAGGTCCGGGATCATCATCCCAGAGAGGATGTCCACATCGTGAAGAACGGGGAGTACATTGGGAGGATGAAGCACAACACACTCAAGTTGAAGACACACATGAACAAGAGGAGGCGCAGGGGCATGAATTAGAGGAGAGTGCAGAGGAAGCCCCCACATACACCACACAAATCAAAAGGCTATACAAAACAATCAAACAAGTACAAAAAAGGCATAGGTTGTCAGAAGAGGCAAACAGAGCAATGGTGAACCAGATGCTACAAGCGGAGGATGTGGATCCTCATTTTATAGAATCATTGAGATGTCAAGGTCGGATCTTCCGCAAGGACATCAGACTTACTATGTCGAGTCTCGCTTTCTGTTGATATATTTAGGTAGTGATGTGTGTGAACACACTAGGGTTTTTTTCCTCTGGCTTGTATATATGCCGATTGCCCTAATGGGCTACTTATCTTTGTACATTCTCAAGTAATACATTCAGTATTGTGTGTTGTGCTCCAAGCTTTTATTTCTTCCTTGTGATGTTCGCATGCTTCCGGAGACGTCTAACTCCAACAATTGGTATAAGAGGAGGTCGTCGCTTCATCTAGGGCACCGTCGACACTCCTCCGATTGCACTCTCGAAATCGCACGAATTTTGGTGAGCATACTCAGCGTGTTTTTGAGATCAAAACACCTTTGGTATGTGGTGCCGAAATCGCGATCTGAGCTCGTTTCGGCCTCCGAGCGCACTATCGCAACACTTGTGCAGGCTATTTCATCTTTTTGTGCCAAAGTTATATACCAGTTTTTGTTCGCCAATATAAGCATCTCGAAGTCTGCTACAGGTCTAGTGGAATTTGACAAGGCAGTTCTGTTCAACTTTTTGAGACACAGTCAAATTTCTGCATCAAGGTATTTTAGTCACCGGCCATGGCTGAAAGCAGTGATGTATTCGGTATGTTGGTTGTTGAGGATAAGTTGGATAGTACCAATTATCCATTATGGGCTTATATGATGCGACATGTGTTGGTTGCAAAAGGACTGTGGAACATTGTGCAGGCTGTCGAAAAACATCCTATCACACCTGCAACTGTTACAACTGCAGGTATTGAAGCTGATTCAGAAGGTGTCGAAGATGATGATATTCTCCATATTCTTGTTAGTGTTGCGGTTTCTGCTGCAGGTACTGTAGAGCAGATTCCCTGGGATGGCAGAGATGCCCAAGCACATGCATTGATAGCTTTGTCAGTCAAATGTGCCTTTATTCCTCACATTCGCTCTTGTAGAACAGCTAAGCATGCTTGGGATACACTTACCACATTGTACTAATCTAGGAATGAGGCTTGTGTTGCTTACCTCCAAAAATAGTTAGAGAGTGAGCACATGAATGAAGATGATTCTATGGACAGTTTCCTCATGAAGATCAAAGACTTGAAGGAAAATTTGATTTCTGCTCATGAGGTTATACCAGATAGCTCACTTGTGCAGACCGTTCTGAATGGTCTTCCTGATTCATATTAGAGTTTTGTTTCTACTCTTCAGTTGATGATGAAAGGCAATCGAAATGCCTTATCATTTGAGGAGTTAGTCTCTATTCTATTGCAGGAAGATCAGTCCAGGCAGAACAGGTCCATTATGCGAGTCGCAGATCAAGCTTTCCTTGCTAGTCAGAAGGGCAAAGGAAAATGGAGCTCTTCAAGTAGTAAGCAGAAATGTACTAATTTTGTATATTCGAAGAAGGAAGATAAAGATGAGAAGAAATCTGAAAAAGCAGAAATTGTTTTGTAAGTACTCTAAAGGGAATGATCATATCATAAAGAATTGTTCAAAACTCGCTGCTAAAGAGGCAAAGAAGAAAGAGGCTGGAATGGTTGTTGCAGAGGCCTCTACACCAAAAACAGAGTCTGCTAATCTTGTGCAGGAAGAAGAATGGGTGTTTACTACTGTCTGTAGTTTTGACCCATCTTCTCATGAGCAGTGCATGTCTGTAGTAGACTCAGATGTTTGCCTAGTATTTTGACAGTGGGACAACCAAACATATTACCTTGCAGCGCAGTCTCTTCTCTTCACTTGAGTCTGCCCGTACAGGGAATACTGTTACATGCGCCAACAACTCCTCTTATCATGTTATGGGAGTTGGTAAGATCATTTTGACTACTACTGATGGTAGTTCTTTCACTTTATCAGATGCTTTATTTGTGCCAGGGATCAAGAAGAACCTGTTATCTGTTTTTGCATTAACCAAGATTGGCTTGGTTGTGAAATTTGTTGATGACAGGTGTACAGTTCATGATCTGTCAAATGGTGATGTGATTATTGCTTCTGGCATTTTATGTCATGGGCTGTATAAGCTCATAGACTATGAAAGATCTTTGAATGATTCGGCATGTGCATTACATGATTCTCAGGCTATGTCAGATGCAAAGCTGTGGCATGCACGCTTTGGTCATCTGAATTTCGCTAGTTTGCTATGCCTACATAAATCTGAAATGGTGTCCTCTTTGCCCAAACTTGAGGCACCTGGAAAACATGTTTGTGAAGGCTGTATTTTGGGCAAAATGCAGTGTTCGTCCTTTGCAAAAGATGGTTCAGTTCAAGCTACTCAGAAATTGCAGCTTGTACATAGTGATGTCTGTGGTCCTATGCAGACACCTTCTTTTGGGAATTAGCTTTACTTAGTGACTTTCATCGATGATTTTTCCAGGCATGCATGGGTATATCCATTGAAGGCAAAGTCCGAAGTGTTCATGTGCTTCAAACAGTTTTTGGTTTTGGTTGAAAATCTGTCAACATGTAAAATGGGCACCCTTCGTTCTAATCGAGGGGGGGAATATATGTCTTTTGATTTTAATGCATTTCTGGCTGAACATGGAATAAAATACCATTGTACAATGTCGTATACACCGCAACAGAATGGAGTTGCTGAACAAAAGAACAGGTCACTCATGGAGATGGCTAGGTGTATGGTCAAGAGTCACGCTTTACCACATAGTTTCTGGCTTGAGGTTGTCATGTGTGCAGCAAATGTATTGAACACATGTCCCACTAAAGCACTACAATCTATCACTCCATATGAGGCTTCACATGACCATAAGCCATCTGTTACTCATCTGGCATGTTTTTGGTTGTTTGGCATATGCATTAGTACCCGAACAACATCGTAGAAAATTGGACGATAAAGCAGTAAAATGTCGGAAGGATTTTTAACTTATAACTTGGAGATCTAAGCATGTTATGAATTATGGAATATGTTGAACAAGGAATTGTTGGAGTGTTAATTTATTTAATGTATTAATGTGTTTTGGTGTTTTTATATAGCAGCTGAAGATTCGTGAGTAGCGTGCAAGGCGTGAAAGGGAGGACATCAATAATCCGACTTATAATTTATTTAGTTTGTAAATAAACGCACTTAGAGGGTTCTATTGTTAGAAACAATTAGAAAAATAGTGGTTAGAATAAGGGTCATTGTAAACCACAATTTCTGATATTGAAAGCAAAGGCTTTCTGTAAAAGTTACCAACTTTTAGTTTCATGCTTGCTTTTCGACGCCGCTCTCATGTAACCACTCTTTTCAACATAATAAAAAATTCCTATAAATGAATGCACTCTGTGGACTATCGAAACAGAGTGCATGGGGGGAGATTGCACCCAATACTGCGTTCTCTCTCGTCCCTTGTTGTGTCTCTTTTTCTGTGTGTTTTCAGCATCCGTAACCTCTGTGTGCGCGTGAGTAAGATCTTGACAACAAAGCCCTAGCTTTGAGTTCCTAGAATAATGGATAGGAGCTAACTATGTCCATTTTTTTTGGGGGGACGGGTCTTAGACAATGACCATTTGATCATGTGTTGAGCGCATGTTTAAGTGCTAACACCGACTTTCTATATCATCAAATGGTGTGGGTCCTTGGATAGGATTGCAATCATATGGATGAGATTATGGGCACCATTTTAGGGCACTTTTGGGTCGTCGATGCTTGATTTTGATGGAATAGAATGACAATCCAATCCTCCTTAAGATTGACATCATACTCATAACAATCCAACTCCAAGTCAAGACCTTTCCTGTGGAATGCACGTTTGAGCAAGACATTAATATAAATCTAATAAACATGCCTAACCACCTATCAACCCTGCCTGGGAGTTTTCAAATCCACTATTGACCAAATGGAATCAATGGGAAGCAACACTCATAGTTCATAATGAATCGGCCCTTTACGACGTATTTATCGATGTACAGACAGACTTGGAGATGCAAACAAGTGGGTGCAATACCGAATCAAAGACTGACTATTTAAGACCTCACAATTGGTATGTGATGGATAGCTTGTGTAATGTGTGTACTAATGGATAGTCCTTGAGAGCGACATAGTGTGGACATCTATCCATCATACAAAATCAGTCAAATCCGACATAGTGTGCTAATGGACATCTTAATCAGTCAACTCCCTATCAAAGTAGGTTGGTTGTCCTTCCCTTGTCCCATGGACGCAAGCTAATGCCCTATGTGTGAAAATGCACATGAATGCATTAGTTTCTACTTGAATCCATAATCTTTTGAGGAGAATGTACTAAAAGAGTTTCGAGACTCGAGCATAGTGAAAGTATTGGGTTTATTGTCCCATAATATAAAAAACATCGTCAAACCATATCGAAAACTTTCATATGTCCTCTTTATAACATTGATCAATGACCGAGAATGACCAAATATCTTCTAGATTCCAGGTACAATTTTTGGTAAAAGAACTTTATGGTAAAGAATCAGCCTCAAAACCAGGGTGGACAATGCAAACAACTAGCAAAAAGGTGAAGAAACACAACCCACATATAATGCACTATGAAAAAGAAGATTCATCGATGAGAAAAGGACTATGAAGACTTATCATTGGGGATCATGATTCCTAGAGCAACAAAAAAGTTTCCCAATGATATGGCACAACAACAGCAAGACAAGACTTGCATAAGGATAGATGACCAGATATATGGATTGAATCTTTATGTATATCCCCACAACTTGGATTCCTCATGCTATCACTTATAATGTTTGTCAAATTTTGATGGAATCTATTGGGAATTTGATTTGAAGCATAATGTACGGAGTGATTAGAGAGGAAATGAGTTCACTACACTTGCTGTGGTACAAATCATCAGATCTCTCCATAAGTTTACTTGAATTTTCATTAAAAAGCAAGATAGTGACTCATTCTTTATGTTTACAAATGCTCTAGGCTTTTAATGTGAGCCACTCGATCTCATTAATCACAATCAAGATAGTTTGTGTCAAGCTTTAGATAGTTAAAGGAGTCAAGCTAAGACCAGATAAACTATGCAAGGCTTGATTTCTTGAAGGACTCAAGTTAAGACTCGATGGAGAGGTATTGGAGAAGAGCCTGCTCCAATATATGGGAATAGGAGACTACAAGGAATACAGGCGTATAGTGATGGTTAAGGCGATAGAATTTCGTCGCTATAAAATTGAAACATGCGTCGTAATGAACGTCGCACGCGGGCCGACGATTAAACGACGAACCAAACGATGTTTTTTGTGACTTGTGGCACGATGGGGCTACGACACTCCAATACAGCATAACTAACACGACAGTTTTAAATAGCGTCGCATAAGCAATGCTTTCTTGCATCGCATAAGCGACGTTTTGTGCCGTCGTATAAGGGATGCTAGCAACATGTCGCTTATGCGACGCCATTTCGATGCGTAGCATCGATTACACGATAGTCTGTTGACGGAAAAAATTTAAAATGTTGGAGGCTCTTCGATCGGCATTTTCATGCATATGATCGAAGAGCTCTCCAACGTTCGCAATTGCGCTGCGCTTAGGAGCTGAAGCAAGTATATGCAGAATTGTTGTTTTGCCTAAGCTCTCTCTTGTTGTCTCCCTCTGTCTCTGTTTCTCTTTTTCTACATCTTTCTCTCTTTGAATTCTCTCTCTCTCTGTCTCTCTCTCTCTTCTTTCTCTCTTTATTGCAGGTTATTCAAGAAGCTAACCAAGCAAAAAGTATGGCTAACCATTGTAAGTACAATTTCTATTCTTTGTATATCATTTGAATTGTGTTATTTTCATTAGATAGCATACTCACACTTATTGATATGCACTTATACACTTATACATGATGAAGATGCACTTTCACAAATATACACATATATACATGCACATACACACACATATATACACACAGATACATGTGCACATACAATTAGACATACACACATATACACATGCATATGCACAAACATTTCTACAACCACATAAAAAGACTTACATGCACGCATTATCACACATACACACACACACATACACACATTAACATATACGCAAATACATGTATATGCACATCCACATGCATGCACATGGATGCAAATGGAAATGCATCCACATACACATGCATGTGGAATACATATACACATGCATATACATACATTATACACATATATACACATATATATGCACATACGTACACACACATATACACATGCACACACACATGCACATACCTACATATACACATATACATGCACATACACACATATACACATAGAGTTACACATATACATGCACATACATATACACACACATACACACACATATATTGGAGAAGAGCCTGCTCCAATATATGGGAATAGGATCCTAAAGAAACGACAAGATGTCTAGAGCTTCTAACACAAATAAAAGAAAAAAGTTTTTATTCTCAAAGAGTCAACGTATTTCGCTATATAAAGAATGAGGAACACCTCACATGCATGAAGGATCATACATAAATGCGAGTGCTCACACTCATATATATATATATATATATATATATATATATATATATATATATATATATATATATATATATATATATATATATATATATATATATATTGCTGGAATCTAAGAAGAAGCAAGTACGGGCATACACGCAAATCTAGCACTGAGGCAACCCTTCCAATTTTTTCAATCCTTACATTATTGAAAAGTGATTCTCATCACTGAAAACCATTGTAAATACCTTTTCATCTTTTTATAGCTCCATTTTGTGCAAGCCGAGAGTCCTCGAGCTTGAGGAGCTTTAGTAGTATTTGCCTACCAAGTTTCATAATTTTCAGAGCTCGTTTGAGCTTCCAAAATAGGTTAGCGACCTAATTTTTAACTAGGCCGGTCACTAAGTCTGAACAGGACCAAAGCTAGTCAAAAACTATAAATAGAGCTAGAGAGCTCATTTTTGACGCTAGCTTGTTGTAGATTTGAACTTGTATGAGAACTATTTTGCGATAGAAGTTACTCCATTGTCTCTCTCTCTTTGTTCTTGCCTTCTATGCATGTGTGTGTATGTGCGTGCATGTTAGTGTGCTTCTCACTCACACATTTGTGCCATCGCTTGTTCGAGGTCTTCATACCATCCTCATGTCTTCCCGGATTGACATTAAAGGAGGTGCTACTCATCACTGAGCTACAACACTTTTTGGCACCGTTGTCGGGGATGGTCGGCCTTTCATCACCTGGAGAGCTCAAGAACATGTGGTAAAGTATTGTGTTGCAAATTTTTTTGCTCAATTGCTTAGGATTTGAGTTCTTTCATGGCACTTTCACCCTTCCATTGGGCAATTAGTTCCCCATTCTCTTGTTTCTAGTAGGTAGTTTTAGTTCATGTTTGGTTGATACACAAAAAAACACCCCCTTACCCCCTTCTCTCATCTTCTCTCACATACACATACACACACTCTCACACTCACTGAGTGGCATCACTTTCCATCTCTATCACCTCTATTTTTGTGTATGCCTTGGAAAGGAGGATGGGTGGTACCCTCTCTGCTCCCTTCTCTCTCTTCATTTTCTTGAAAAAAAAAACACCAAGAAACAACAAAAAAAAGATGAAGCTTTCTGTAGAACATCAAAATTATGTGTTGTCCCCCTTCATACAAAATTACATGAAACTTTGGATGCCCCTACTACCTTAATATGCCTACAAATTTGGAAAAGGTAGGAATTTAAATTTTGCCCTCAAAGGTTCTGTCGTCTTAAATGTAGCGCTCAACGGATGCTGGCTCGATGTGTCTTTGTGGGGGGGGGGCATCCTTTTGGGCTCGCAAAAATAGGTTGGGGGCCCAGTTATTCCGCCCTATCCTTTCTCTTCAGAAGCCTTGTTGTTGTAAAGATTGTTTGGTGGGGATTATTAATGCTCCACTCTCCTCGGTTTAAGAGCTGGCGACCCGTGCTTATTGGTGAACCGTGCGTAGACCTATGGACACGAAGCTCAGGGTTTGCCCCTTTTTTGTCGCTGACGCATGGGTTAGTGGTGGGGAAGGTTTAACTCTCCATCCCCATCCCATTCTCCATTTCTCCCTTTTCGGGGTTGAGCAAGGTCCGCTCCCCCTCGTCATGCTTCTTCTCTCCAGACGGCTATGGCGATTTTCCTTATTGAATAGAGATAAACATCTGTTCCCCTTCCCTTTCCTTCTCTAATCAAGCTGTGGGGTTGAGTTCGTACCAACTTCCCCTTCCCGTCCTACATAGACTCCGCTATTTTTCATCTTTGCCAAGTCATCAAGCTCGCACTTCTGTGGGATAGTGCTGGATTGGCGCTCTGCACCATCTCCTCGATTTGAATACAAACCCAAGTGGTGATGCAATTCTTACTCCTGTGTGTTATCCTCTGAGGTAGAATTCTACTCCCGGACCAAAGCTTGGTATTTCTCCCAGTCTGAGCTACCTCAGAGCGAAGATATTCACGATGCTGTTCAGTGTCCATATTTGCCATACCGAGATAATCTTTATGCTCCTTGCTTGCCTTTGACCCTCCACCCTGGAAGGATCGTTTCACTCATGTTCGAAGACAAATGCACCCATGTAGAAGCTATTTGATGTCATCCAAGGAGGTTTGTATGCCCATTACATGTCATGTGCTAATTGCAACCACCTTGCGTACTCATCCTCTTCCACACAACAGGCTATTACTCCTTGATCTGTGTGTTTATACATACTCCCTGCCATGATATGGTACTTTTGCACTTTTACTACCTCCCTATATTGAGTGTTTACTACTGGATGTTTGCGCCCATATGTTAGTACTAGCACTAAGGTCTTGGCCCACTGTGGTACAACTTCCAAATTAAACAAGTAAGCATCAGGTAGGTCATCTGACACTCCTTGTGGGGCATCTCTAGATGCGAGCCTAGAGAGATGGTCTGCTCTCAAGTGAGACTTGCCCTTTCTCACCACTACCTCAAAGTCATACTCCATTAGCAAGAGGAGCCATCTTACTAATCTACCTGTATTACATGGCTTGTTTACCAAGTACAATAGTGCTTGATGATCAGTAAAAAAAAATTAAACTTATTTGCAAGAAAATAGTGTCTAAATTTCTTAACCGCATATACCATGCCTAATCCTTCTTTTTCAGTAGTCGTATAATTTCGTTCAACAGCATTCAACTGTCTACTAGCGTAGGCAATCGGAAGATCCATATTACATTCATCAGTAGGTTGTGCAAGTACACATCCAATAGCATAATTGAATGCATCCACGTGAACATGAAATGCCTTGTTCCAATCTATTGTAGTCAAGATTGGTGCTGAACACAATTGTCGTTTAAGCTCATTGGGAGATTTCTCACATTCATCAGTCCACTCGAAATTAGTCAAAAGTCCGTACAGATGCTTTGCAATGATGGCATACATGTGTATAAAACGTCGGTAATAGCCACAATGCCCCATGAAAGCTTGCACTTCTTTGACATTCTTTGGCCTTGGTAGTTCTACGATAGCTCTCACTTTTTCTTCATCAGTGGATATGCCGTTCTTTGACACTATGTGTCCTAGAATCTTGTCTTGGATGACCATGAAAACACACTTTTCTGGGTTCAGGTAGATTTGATATTCTCTACATTTGTCAAAGATTTGCCTGCGTTTAGGTATATCTATCTGTCTAATGTTGGAATGAGCACAGAGATCATCAACATAGACTTCCAAATTCTTCTTCACGAATTCTTTAAACACATGGCACATCAACCTCTGGAAGGTTGCAGGCGCATTGGTTAGACCAAATGGCATTACCCGAAAGGCAAATATGCCCCACTCTGTGGAAAAAGCCATCTTATGTTGATCTTTTGGTGCAATGGCTACTTGATTGTAACCAGAGAACCCATCTAGGAAGCTGTACACTTCCTTGCCTGCTACCCTTTCTAATAGATGCTCAGTGATAGGAAGCGGATAACTATCTCTGATAGTGGCTGCGTTAACCTTCTTCAAGTTAATGCATACACGTAAGGGATCGTATGGGAGCATATGTCGGGGTCTACACCTTTCAGGTCCTTGTACCTCCAAGCGAATACATCTTTGTACTCTCTTAGCAAAGCTATCAACACTTGCTCTTCTTCTTCCGTCAGGTCATGTCCTATGTAGGTGCATCTTTCTTCTCCTTCCTCTATGGCTACAACTTTTTTCTTGGTGGTTTCCTTGTTATCATAGGCCTCTCCTGATTGTGCCTCACGTTTAGGCATTCGTACCATGACTCTCCTATCTTCTATTTCATACTTCTTGAAATTTTCAAGGACATGAAACAAAGACTCTTCTTCCTCCGGTGTGACTACTTTCTTCTTTCTTTTTTTTCCTTCACTCTTGGTGGTCACTTGTGTGGTTAATGTCACCTCATTCATTCCTTCCTCGTGTCTCTGAGGGTGAACTTCTACCTCATGGAAATATTCCTCATCTGATGCAAAAGGTGGGTCCATAATGATTGACTCTAGATCGGAGTCACTTTGTATCCTCAAATGTATCAGTGCTAGGTTCATATTTCTCAATGATTGGATCACACAGAATTGGCTATATTGTGAAGACTGAAATGTCATAGCCATCCTCATCATAGTGGGGTGTCCACTGTTCTTCATTGATGGCTACATCCATTGTTGCTAGAATTTCTTCCCAACCGTGGGGTTCAAATTCTTCGTCTGGAAATATTAGAGGTGCATAGGCTGGGTCTTGAATAGATCTTTGAGTTTCCTTCACCCGTATCTCTCTGGCTTTTTCTCTCTTCTCCTCTTCTACTACTACTTTACACATCCACAAGTGGGTGTCTTCATGCATCCATGAGGATCCTGATCCTATGGAATGTACTGGCTCCGTGTCATCCTCAGCTCTATGGATGGGATTCCATTGAATAGGTGGTACATCTCTATGCGAGTAATCCTTGACATTGACTTTGGTGGTAACACCTAGGTGTTGCAAATACAAGGAATTGGTTCCCCAATCTTGTACCACTTGCAACTCGACAAGATCTCGTACTACGAGATTACAAGAGGGCAAGACAAGATGTCCAGGATACAAGACTAGACAGGATAGGAATAGGGAACAAGACAAGAAGAGGAACGAGAACTTGGAGAGTACTTACTTGGCGGTCACGACTCCTTGAGCTCCCAAGACGGGTATTGGCAAGACTGACTATGAATGTGGCCAACCCCTCCTTATATAGATTTTCCAAGGGCAGTTCTAGGGCGGTTACGAATGGATGATGTCATTGATGATATGATCAATTCGAAGCATGGTCTCTAGATATCAGAGTCAAGCAAGAAGATAGTGGATCTTAGGGTTTTGGCACATTCCAAACGCAATGGAAGCATTAGTTTCCCCCAAATTCTGAAGCAATCATGAGATATAAGATTTACATGGAATCTAAGATTCAACATGGTTTCCTTTGTCCATGACATTACCTCCCCCTCAAGCGACGAGTTCCACGAGGAGCGATCAGGTTCTCTGGTGTCGGGTTCATTGTAATTTTCTTATGGAATTCTCGGACCTTGATTGGTGCTCTTTGAAGGCTTTCTGTAGGTTCCCAAGTATGATCACTGATGTCATACCCTTTCCAATGAATAAGGTACTCCAATCTTCCTCGGGATATTCTCGAATCTTGGACATGCTCGACTTCAAATTCTTCATGATCATCAAGCTAGATAGGTGGTGAAGGACTACGTCTCTCCCCCCTCAATGGTGAAATCTGATATGGTGCCAACATGGATACATGGAAAACTGGATGTATTCTCATGGTACTTGGTAGTTGGAGCTTGAAGATGACTGGATTAATCTCGGCCAAGATGGTAAATGGACCAAATCTTTGATGATCTAACTTTGAACAAGGCCTTGAAGTTTGCAAATTATTTCTGAGTAACCATACTTTATCCCCAATTTGATACGATGGATTCTAGACACGATGTTGATCTGCATAGTACTTATATTGTTTTTGAGCTTTATGGATCTCTTCCTTGAGTTCTTTGTGAATGTCCATCAGGTACTGGGCCTTGTCTCTGGAAGTTGGGTTCTTGACATGGTTTGAGAGTTGTCCATAGTTTGCAAAGAAGGGAGTTTGCTTAGTGGATGCATGAACACTATTGTTATAGGCAAACTCTGCAAAGGATAACAACTGAAACCAATCATTTTGGTGATAGTTGCTAGTGCAACAGAGATATTGCTCTAGGAATTGATTCATCCATTCTGTTTGTCCATCAGTCTCTGGATGATTTGCTGTAGATAGTTTAACTTGAACACCAAGGAGCTTGCAAAGACTGTTCCAAAAGCTGGATATCAACTGTGGACCTCGATCAGTGACAATATCATGAGGCAATCCATGAAGCCTAAAGATGTATCTAAGAAAGAGCCTAGTAGTGGCAGCACCAGTGATTGCCTTTGTAGTTGAAATGAAGTGTGCCATCTTTGTGAATCTATCCAAAATAACAAGAATGGCATCATACTTATCAGACTTTGGTAGATCTGTGATGAAATCCATAGATAATGAAGCCCATGGCCTTTCTGGAATAGGTAAAGGTTGCAAGAGGCCATGAGGCTTATGTCGTGGTACCTTAGATCTATTGCAAGTGTCATAGGTTCAGATATATTCTTTGACTTCCTTCCACATTTGAGGCCACCAAAAATCCCTAGATATGAGTTCTATTGTTTTATTTACTCCAAAACGTCCTGCTGCAAGGTTTTCATGACGTTGTTGAAGTACTTGGATCCTGGGCTTTCCTGGAGGGACATACAATAGATTCTTATAGAATACTATCCCGTCCTTTTCCTAGAATTCAGTTACTTCTTGGACTTTTCCTTCTTGAGTTTTTTGCTTAACATTACAAAATAATTCATCTTGTGGTAGATTCTCATGAATCAAATGATTCAAGGCTGAATCTTTAGGATGGGCTGAAGAGATAGTTGCTTAGTGGAGATGCTCAGGCTTGAGAAATACACTCTCTTGTTGATCGAAGGCCTCTTCACCCTTCTTTGGTGCAAGGTAAGATCTTCTTGACAAGGCATCTGTCTGACACTCTTGTCATCCTGGATGATATGTGTTGACAAAGTCGAACCTGGATAAAAAGTTACTCCATCGAGATTGCCTTCTGTTAAGGATGCGGGTGGTCATAAAATACTCTAGGTTCTTGTGATCTGTATACACGATAACTTTATGAGCTGCTCCTTCTAGATGGTGACGCCAAGTATCAAACGCGTCCACTATGGCAAGAAGTTCTTTATCATGAATTTCATAATTAATTTCTGGAGGAGAAAATTTTCTTGAATTATATGCAACTGGATGTAGGTGTCCATCATCTCCATATTGTGAGAGAATGGCCCCTAGGGCAAAGTCTGATGCATCTGTCTCTAGGAAGAAGGGCTTAATAGAATCAAGATGAACTAGAATTGGAGCAGTAGTGAATGCTGATTTCAAGGTCTGAAATGCCTTTTCTGCTTCTTCGGTCCATGAGAATTTGGAGTTCCCTGTAAGCTTGGTAAGAGGTGTCACTATCTTGGAGTAATCTTTGATGAATATCCTATAGAAGTTAGAAAACCCCAGAAAACATTGTACATCTCGAACACATGAAGGTGGTTTCTAATCAAGGATTGTCTGAATCTTCTTAGGGTCCATAAAAATTCCTTTATCTGATACAGTGTACCCTAAAAATTCCACTTCTGTCTTATCAAAAGAGCACTTCTCCAATTTTGCATATAATCCTTTTTCTCTTAGTTTCTCTAGGACTATCGTTACATGACATTCATGATCCTCTAGATTTTTGGAGAATATCAAGATATCATCAAGGTATATTACAACAAAATTATCTAAATATTCTCGAAAGATATCATTCAGCATATGTTGGAAGACAGCTGGAGCATTTGTAAGACCGAATGGCATAAGTAAATATTCAAAATGGCCATACCTTGTTCGAAATGCTGTCTTCCATTCGTCTCCTTCTCTGAATCGTGACAAGGTTGTACGCTCCTCGAAGATCAATCTTCGTGAAGAATTTTTCTTTTCCAAGGCGTTCCAAGAGCTCTGATATAAGTGGTAGCGGGTATCTGTTCTTTATAGTGACTTTATTCAATCCACGATAGTCTACACACATCCGGAGAGCCACGTCCTTCTTCTTTACAAATAAAATAGGAGCTCCTGTTGGAGACTTTGAGTGTTTGATAAACCCCCTTGCTAGATTTTCATGAATGTTCTTGCGTAGTTCTGTAAGTTCCTCTAAGAATAGTCTATAAATTGGTCCAAAGGGTGGTTGTGCTCCCCCTTGAAGATCTATGGGGCAATCATAAGGTCTATGCTCTGGGAGGATATCTGCATTCTTCTTTTCAAAGACATCTTCAAAGCCTTTGTACTGATTGGGTAGCTGTACTGGATCAGCTTTCTTGGATTCTTGAGCTGGTATGGCATAGATCATATATGTAGGTTCCTTCCTTACAGCATGTATGAAGGCTTTGGCTCCGACATATGTTGGGTTCTTCTGGATATCTCGACGAGTGATTTTATTCTTTTCGCAATTAATGTCTGGATTATGCTTCTTTAACCAGGGCTTTCCAATGATAACTATTGGCCTTGATATTACATTGAAACATATGTGGGATTCATGGTCACCAAGGTGTACTCTTAATGGTGTGGTTTCCATGGTTATAATCCCAGATGCTAGAGGTCGTCCATCTACTACTTCAGCTACTACTGGTTTGTTCTTCCGAAGTATAGGAATTCCATGCTTTTTAACCAATCCTTCATCGATGAAACATGAGGAGACTCCTGAATCTACTAGGGCTGTAAGGGAAAGGGTCTTCTTGGGCATGATTAACTTGACAGGTGCAAGACATGTTTCTATGGGTGTAGCTGGAATTATGAGACCCTTTCTTATATCATGGTCTGGCTGTAGGGTCTCTTTTACAACTGGACTTCCTCGTTTCCCTGCTCTACAAGGGTGGCTGCGAATCTGGAGTTTGTTCTCTTGTTCGGACAATTAATTGAAATATGTCCAGGGTTTCCACAATAGAGACATAACTTATTAACTCTCCTCTGTTTCTCTTCTGATGTTAGAGGCTGAAACCGTGTTACATCTATTTGCATAGGTTCAGGCATAGACTCATCTTTAGTGGCGGGCTGGAAAGGCTTCCACTGGAGAGGTCTTCCTTCTACTTGTTTTTCTTGTTTCCTTTCAAAAAGTCGGTTATCACATTGAATAGCTTGCATGATATATTCATTCAATGTTTTAACCTCTGGCATTGTGAGCAAAAGGTCCTTCACATCATCTCTTAAACCCCATCTAAATTGGCTTATGAAATAATCTTCATGCCAAGTGAGATCACATATCAATTTCCTAAATTCAGATGCATAGGTAGAGGCAGGGTGGTTACCTTGATGTAACTTCCGAAGTTTTGTTTCTGCTACTCGACTTGTGTCTGCATCTCCAAATGTGGCAGAGAGTTCTCGAAGAAACCCCTCATAGTCCTGAAGTACTGCCATGTTCTTCTCCAAGATTGGGGCAAACCATGATAATGCTTGGCCACAGAGCAAGGTTCCAATAAACCCGACCTTGGATGCCTCATCAGGGTATCTATCAGGTTGCATATGGATGTACAATTCAACTTGCTGGAGAAATCCATGAAACTTTGTGCGATCCCCATCAAACTTTTTTGGCATGCAAATCTTGGGTTCCTTCATAAATGATGTATTCGGTCGTTGATTCACTTGGATATGCCCTTGATTTTCTTGAAGACTCCCGATTCGTTCTTGTAATTCTTGGAGGAGTGCACCAACATGCACTGGATGTCCCATCTCGACTTATGTCTGTCGATGAGTTAGGTCCTCAACTTGTTGTTGGAGACTCTGAAGTGATGCTACAATCTGTTCATAAGCGTTCTCCATGATGCTTGATCTTGAATAGAAGCTAGTCTTGCCAAAATGTCAGGGGAGCACTAGATTGTGCTCTCTAACTACAATAGACAAGATTTCGGAAATACACTTCTGATTACAAGATCACCCACAAAGGGAAAATGATACAAGAATACGTGGCTGATACAAGATGTCTCACAACCCGGGACTGATAGGTATGAACAACTCGACTAGAGATGATAGAGGAGATCCCACAACTCGGGAACGTAAGTATGAAACAAGATCTCTAGATTACACGAACTCCCTTCTGGGAGATGAACGAGATACAATAAAGAACTCGACAAGATCTCGTACTACGAGATTACAAGAGGACAAGACAAGATGTCCAAGATACAAGACTAGATAGGACTAGAATAAGGAACAAGACAAGAACAGGAATTGGAACTTGGAGAGTACTTACTTGGCGGTCACGACTCCTTGAGCTCCCAAGACTGGTATTGGAAAGACTGATTATGAATGTGGCCAACCCCTCCTTATATAGGTTTTACAAGGGTGGTTCTAGGGTGGTTATGAATTGATGATGTCATCGATGATGTCATCAATTCAAAGCATGGTCTCTGGATGTCACAATCAAGCAAGAAGATAGCTCACTTGTGGAGACCGTTCTGAATGGTCTTCCTGATTCATATCAGAGTTTTGCTTCTACTCTTCGATTGATGATGAAAGGCAATCCAAATGCTTTATCATTTGAGGAGTTAGTCTCTATTCTGTTGCAGGAAGATCAGTCCAGGCAGAACAGGTACATTATGCGAGTTGCAGATCAAGCTTTCCTGGCTAGTCAAAAGGGCAAAGAAAATGGTGCTCTTCAAGTAGTAAGCAGAAATCTACTAATTCTGCATATTCGAAGAAGGAAGATAAAGATGAGAAGAAATAAAAAAAGCACAAATTGTTTTGTAAGTACTGTAAAGGGAATGATCATATCATAAAGAATTTTCCAAAACTGGTTGCTAAAGAGGCAAAGAAGAAAGAGGCTTGAATGGTTGTTGTAGAGGCCTCTACACCAAAAATAGAGTCTCCTAATCTTGTGCAGGAAGAAGAATGGGCGTTTACTACTGTCTGTAGTTTTGACCCATCTTCTCATGAGCAGTGCATGTTTGCATTGGACTCAGATGTTTGTTATTTTGACAATGCGGCGACCAAACATATTACCTTGCAGCGCAGTTTCTTCTCTTCACTTGAGCCTGCCCCTATAGGGAATACTGTTACATGTGCCAACAACTCCTCTTATCCTATTATGGGAGTTGGTAAGATCATTTTGACTACTGCTGATGGTAGTTCTTTCACTTTGTTAGATGCTTTATTTGTGCCAGGGATCAAGAAAAACCTGTTATCAGTTTCTGCATTAGCCAAGATTGGCTTGGTTGTGAAATTTGTTGATGACAGGTGTACAATTCATGATCTCTCAAATGGCGATGTGATTATTGCTTCTGGCATTTTATGTCGTGGGTTGTATAAGCTCATAAACTATGAAAGATCTGTAAATGATTTGGCATGTGCAGTAAATGATTCTCAGGCTATGTGAGATGCAGAGCTTTGGCATGCACGCTTTGGTCATCTGAATTTTGCTAGTTTGCTACGCCTGCAGAAATCTGAAATGGTGTCCTCTTTGCCCAAACTTGAGGCACCTGCAAAACATGTTTGTGAAGGCTATATTTTAGGCAAAATGCAACATTCGTGCTTTCCAAAAGATGGTTCGGTTCGGGCTACTCAGAATTTGCAGCTTGTACATAGTGATGTCTGTGGTCCTATGCAGACACCTTCTTTTGGGAATTATCTTTACTTTGTGACTTTCATCGATGATTTTTCCAGGCATGCATGGGTATATCCATTGAAGGCAAAGTCTGAAGTGTTCATGTGCTTCAAACAGTTTTTGGTTTTAGTTGAAAATCTATCAGCATGTAAAATGATCACCCTCTGTTCTGATCGAGGGGGGGAACATATATCTTCTGTCATTAATGCATTTCTGGCTGAACGTGGGATAAATCACCAGTGTACAGTGCCATATATAGCTCAAAAGAATGGAGTTGTTGAATGAAAGAACAAGTCACTCATGGAGATGGCGAGCTGTATGGTCAAGAGTCTGGCTTGAGGCTGTCATGTGTGCAACATATGTACTGAACACATGTCCCACTAAAGCGCTACAGTCTATCACTCCATATGAGGCTTGGCATGACCGTAAGCCATCTCTTGCTCATCTGCATATTTTTGGTTGTTTGGCATATGCATTAGTGCCTGAACAACATCGTAGAAAATTGGATGATAAAGCAATAAAATGTATTTTTGTTGGGTTTAGTTTTCAAAGTAAAGGTTATCGTCTGTATCATCCACAGACTAAACACATTCCGATTATCTGTGATGTTGTTTTTCTGGAAGATGCTATTCAACCATTGCTTTCATGTACTAAGGAGACATGTGTTAGCTCCAAAGACATGTATGATACTTTGTTGCCTCTTTTTACAGGTGGACAGTCTAGTGCTGTTCCTAATGAGGCAACTTCTCAACCTTTGTAGGTTTCATGTGATGATGCAGATAATTCCATTTTTGATGCAGATGTACATGATGCACTTATTGTAAGAAAATAACTAATAGGATGCACCCATACTTCTTCGCTCAAAAAAAGGACAATAATGCCCTACATGGGTTGAGAAACAACATGTTGAGTTGTGGATCTCTACGCAATGGCTTTGGGCCCTTGGATTCACTCTCTTATCAATCTAGGAGGTTGGAAAGATTGTTTTAACTTGTAACTTGGAGATCTAAGCCTGTTATGAATTTTGGAATATGTTGAACAAGGAATTGTTGGAGTGTTAATTTATTTAATGTATTGATGTGTTTTGGTGTTTTGATATAGCAGTTGAAGGTTCGTGAGGAGCATGCAAGGCGTGAAAGGGCGGACATCAATAATCCTACTTATAATTTATTTAGTTTGTAAATAAACCCATGTAGAGGGTTCTATTGTTAGAAACAGTTAGAAAAATAGTGGTTAGAATAAGGGTCATTGTAGACCACAATTTCTGATATTGAAAGCAAAGGCTTTCTGTAAAAGTTACCAACTTTTAGTTTCACGCTTGCTTTTCGACGACGCTCTCATGTAACCACTCTTTTAAACATAATTAAAAATTCCTATAAATGCATGCACTCTGTGGACTATCCAAATAGAGTGCATGGGGGGAGATTGCACCCAATACTATGTTCTCTCTCGTCTCTTGTCGTGTCTCTTTTTCTCTGTGTTTTCAGCATCCGTAACCTCTGTGTGCACGTGACTAAGATCTTGACAACAAAGCCCTAGCTTTGAGTTCCTAGAATAATGGATAGGAGCTAACTATGTCCATTTTTTTGGGGGGACCTCAAAATGGATAGTCCTTCAAAGCGACATAGTGTGGACATCTATCCATCATACAAAATCAGTCAACTCCCTATCAAATCACCTTAAGTTGGTACGTGATCAAAGTAGCTTGCTTGTCCTTCCTTTGTCCCATGGACGCAAGCTAATGCCCTATGTGTGAAAATGCACATGATGTTATTCCTATGGATTGAGATTATGGTGGTACTTTGTATGCATTAGTTTCTACTTGAATCCATAATCTTTTGAGGAGAATGTACTAAAAGAGTTTCGAGACTCTAGCATAGTGAAAGTATTGGGTTTATTGTCCCATGATATAAAAAACATTGTCAAACCATATCGAAAACTTTCATATGTCCTCTTTATTATCATTGATCAATGACCGAGAATGACCAAATATCTTCTAGATTTCATGTACAATTTTTGGTAAAAGAAGTTTATGGTAAAGAATCAGCCTCAAAACTAGGGTGGACAATGCAAACAACTAGCAAAAAGGTGAAGAAACACAACCCACATATAATGCATTATGAAAAAGAAGATTCATCGATGAGAAAAGGACTATGAAGACTTATCACTGGGGACCATGAATTCCTAGAGCAATCAAAAAGTTTCCCAGTGATATGGCACAACAACAGCAAGACAAGACTTGCATTAGGATAGATGACCAGATATATAGATTGAATCTTTATGTATATTCCCACAACTTGGATTCCTCATGCTATCACTTATAATGTTTGACAAATTTTGATGGAATCTACTGGGAATTTGATTTGAAGCATAATGTACGGAGTGATTAGAGAGGAAATGAGTCCACTACACTTGTGGTACAAATCATCAGATCTCTCGATAAGGTTACTTGAATTTTCATTAAAAAGCAAGATTGTGACTCATTCTTTATGTTTACAAATGGTCTAGGCTTTTAATGTGAGCCACTCCATCTCATTAATCACAATCAAGATAGGTTGTGTCAGACTTTAGATAGTTAAAGGAGTCAAGCTAAGAGCAGATAAACTATGCAAGACTTGATTTCTTGAAGGACTCAAGTTAAGACTCGATGGAGAGGTATTGGAGAAGAGCCTGCTCCAATATATGGGAATAGGACACTACAAGGAATACGCGCGTATAGCGATGATTAAGGTGATAGAATTTCGTGGCTATAAAATTGCAACATGCATCGTAATGAACGTCGCGTGCAGGCCATCGATTAAACGACGAACCAAACGACGTTTTTTGCGACTTCTGGCACGACGAGGCTGCGACGCTCCAATACAACGTCGCTAATACGATGATTTTAAATAGCTTCACATAAGCGATGCTTTCTTGCATCGCATTAGCGCCGTTTTGTGCCGTCGTATAAGCGATGCTAGCAACATGTTGCTTATGTGATGCCATTTTGATGCGTAGCATCGCTTACACGACAGTCTGTTGACGAAAAAAAAAATAAAACGTTGGAGGCTCTTCGATCGGCATTTTCAAGCATATGATCGAAGAGCTCTCCAACGTTCGCAATTGCGCTGCGCTTACGAGCTGAAGCAAGTATATGCAGAATTGTTGTTTTGCATAAGCTCTCTCTTATTGTCTCCCTCTGTCTCTGTTTCTCTCTTTCTACATCTTTCTCTCTTTGAGTTCTCTCTCTCTCTCTCTCTCTCTCTCTCTCTTCTTTCTCTCTTTATTGCAAGTTATTCAAGAAGCTAACCAAGCAAAAATTATGGCTAACCATTGTAAGTACAATTTCTATTCTTTGTATATCATTTGAATTGTGTTATTTTCATTAGATAGCATACTCACACTTATTGATATGCACTTATACATGATGAAGATGCACTTTCACACATATACACATATACACATGCACATACACACACATATATACACACAGATACATGTGCACATACACTTAGACATACAAACATATACACATGCATACGCACAAACATCTCTACAACCACATAAAAAGACTTACATGCATGCATTATCGCATATATATATATATATATATATATATATATATATATATATATATGTATATATATATATATATATATATATATATATATATATATATATATATATATATATATATATATATATATATATATATATATATATATATACACACACACACACACACATACACACATTAACATATATGCATATACATGTATATGCACATCCACATGCATGCACATGGATGCAAATGGAAATGCATCCACATACTCATGCATGTGGAATACATATACACATGCATATACATACATTATACACATATATACACATATATATGCACACACGTACACACACATATACACATGCACATACCTACATATACACATATACATGCACATACACACATATACACATAGAGTTACACATATACATGCACATACATATACACACATATACACAAGCACATGCACATACTCATACACACATATACACTTACACATGCACATGCACATACTCATACACACATATACACTTACACATGCACATGCACATACATACATATACACACACATACACATGCACATACATACATACATATACACACACATACATATACACTTAGGTACACACATATGAAGGAATTATATAATTAAAGTATTAAAACACATATACACATGCACACACACATGCACATACCTACATATACACATATACATGCACATACACACATATACACATAGAGTTATACATATACATGCACATACATATACACACACATACACATGCACATGCACATACTCATACACACATATACACTTACACATGCACATGCACATACATACATATACACACACATACACATGCACATACATACATATACACACACATACATATACACTTAGGTACACACATATGAATGAATTATATAATTAAAGTATTAAGACACATATACACATGCACAGACACATGCACATACCTACATATACACATATACATGTACATACACACATATACACATATACATGTACATACACACATATACACATAGAGTTACACATATACATGCACATCCATATACACACACATACACATGCACATGCGCATACTCATACACACATATACACTTACACATGCACATGCACATACATACATATACACACACATACACATGCACATACATACATATACACACACATACATATACACTTAGGTACACACATATGAATGAATTATATAATTAAAGTATTAAAACACATGCTTAATATAAACAATAATAACAATCAATAGAACAAAACTCTTCATTACTTAATACCATACACACAATTCAAAACATAACAAAAATGAAAAATATATAGATAAAATAAATATATATATATATCAATGTAAATACATATAATCCAATGTCATAATCAACTAAAATCCTAATCATCATCATCATGATCATCATCATCAGCAATATCATGATCATCCTGATCTTCCTCATCCTCATCGTCATATCACACTGTGACGATCGAGATCGTCCCTCTTATGTATTTCTCTCCACCTCATCCATATTTGTCTCTCCATAATACTCTTGTATTACATATAACAAACATAAATAAATAAAACAATCAAACCATTCATGAAAATAAAATTATTATCTAAAATTTAAAAATACTCACAAAGGCATCAGGATGATCTTGCATATACTCGCTCAAACGTCGATATGCAAAATGTGTAGCATACTCGATCTCATGTTTCATAGGATATCGGCCATAATCCTTCCGCTGCATTGAAACAAATAAAAAAGATTAGTTGCTTGCATTTTAACTAAAATAAAAAATATACTCACAATAACACATATACTTACAAATGTAGCTACAAAACCATTATGGCCCATTTGGCCTAGGTCCGATGTGTGGCCCGACTCCACTCTCTTCTTTGCAGCAGCCTGTTTATTCAAGAAAAAAGATACATAAATTAAATGTAAAAAATTACTAAAATATATAAAAATTATAAATATAAACTATTAATTTGTGTACCTTCTGCTGAGGAAATGACTCCTGAAGATGTAGTCTACGAAAAAACTACCGCGTCTCAGGTGTTATGTTAGCTCGCGTCTTATTTTTTTCCACCATACAATATCTCCTGTTAATTTAATCTCAAACAAAAAAAAAATCAGAATACATACACATATATACACACACATACACATACACATACCCACATACACATATACATGCAAACATATATGCATACATATATGTATACATATACACATATACATACATATAACATAAACACACATATACATATCCACATATATATGTACACACACATGCATGCATATACACTCATTCATACAAAATACATGCATTTATCCCACAATAATGTGTAGTTGTGTATATGTGAATATGTGTGTATGTGTAAATATGTATATGTGAATTTTTTGTGTATGTAGATAATCAGATTTTTGAAAAAGGATTTTTGAAAAAGGATTTATTTATTTATTTAGTTATTTATGCGTATGCATGTGTTGTGTGTAAATGTGCATGTGTTGTGTATATGTGTGTAAATGTGCATGTATGATGTATATGTGTGTGTATGCGTGTATTTATACCTCTAGTCTCACTCTTTTCTATCTCTCTCTCTCTCATATACATACATACATGCATAAACACACATACTCATATCCACATATATATACATAAAATCAGTGCATACTGTGCATTATCGCGACGATGAGCCATAAGTGTCCGCATCTATTTTAGACACCATTTAAGCGACCATCTTGTCCCAAACTCTGTCTCACGTGAACTAAGTACGTATTTTTTATCCCTCTCATCATGCTCGCATGTGTATGTGTGTGTATGCATCATTATGTGTGTATGTGTCTATGTGTGTGTGTATGTGTATGTGTCTATGTGTATGTGTGTGCATCTATGAGTGTGTATGTGTTTATGTGTGTGTATGTGTCTATGTGTGTGTATGTGTGTATGTGTCTATGTGTGTATCTGTATGCATGTATGTATAAATATGTGTGTGTATGTGTGTGTATGCATTATCTATGCATTATGTATGCATATGTGTGTGTATGCATGTGTTCTTATGCATTATGTATGTGTATGTATGCATGTATGTATGTATGTATGTATGTATGTATGCATATGCATATACAGTATGTATGTATATATATGCATGTATGTGTATGTGTGAGTATGTCTCTCTATGTGTGTGTATGCATATATGTGTGTGTGTATGCATATATGTGTGTATGCGTGTATGTGTGTGTGTATAGGTGTTTGTATGTGTGTATGCATCTGTATGTGTGTGCATGCATCATTATGTGTGTATGTGTCTATGTGTGTTTGTGTGTGTATATGTGTGTGTGTGTCTATGCGTATGTGTGTGTGTCTATGAGTGCGTATGTGTTTATGTGTATGTATGTATATATGTGTGTGTAAGTGTCTATGTGTGTATGTGTATGCATGTATGTATGCATATGTGTGTGTATGCATGTGTATGTGTGTGTATGCATCATTATGTGTGTATGTGTCTATGTGTGTAGGTGTGTGTGTATATGTGTGTGTGTGTCTATGTGTATGTGTGTGTGTCTATGAGTGTGTATGTGTTTATGTGTATGTATGTATCTATGTGTGTGTATGTGTATGCATGTATGTATGCATATGTGTGTGTATGCATGTGTTTCTATGTATGCATCATTATGTGTGTATGTGTCTATGTGTCTATGTTTGTGTGTGTGTATGTGTATGTGTCTATGTGTATGTGTCTCTATGTCTCTATGAGTGTGTATGTGTTTATGTGTGTGTATGTGTCTATGTGTGTATGTGTGTATGTGTCTGTGTGTATGTGTATGCATGTATGTATGCATATGTGTGTATGTGTGTGTATGCATTATGTATGCATATGTGTGTATGCATTATGTATGTGTATGTAAGCATGTGCATTATGTATGCATGTAAGTATGTATGTATGCATATGCATATGCATCATGTATGCATATGTGTGTATGTGTGTGTATGCATTATATATGCATATGTGTGTGTATGCATTATGTATGTGTATGTAAGCATGTGCATTATGTATGCATGTAAGTATGTATGTATGCATATGCATATGCATTATGTATGCATATGTATGCATGTATGGGTATGTGTGTGTATGTCTCTCTATGTGTGTGTATGCATATATGTGTGTGTATGTGTGTGTATGTGTGTGGATATGTGTCTCTATGTGTGTATGCATGTGTATGTGTGTGTATGCATCATTATGTGTGTATGTGTCTATGTGTGTATGTGTCTATGTGTGTATGTGTGTGTGTGTGTCTATGTGTATGTGTGTGTATCTATGAGTATGTATGTGTTTATGTGTGTGTATGTGTGTGTATGTGTCTATGTGTGTATGTGTCTATGTGTGTGTATGTATCTATGCATGTGCATTATGTATGCATGTAAGTATGTATGTACATTGTATGCATATGCATATGTATGCATGTATGTGTATATGTGAGTATGTCGCTCTATGTGTGTGTGGATGCATATATGTGTGTGTATGTATGTGTGTGTATATGTGTTTGTATGAGTGTATGCATGTGTATATGTGTGTATGCATGTGTATGTGTGTATGTGTGTGTATATGTGTGTGTATGTGTGTGTGTCTATGTGTATGTGTGTGTATCTATGAGTTTGTATGTGTTTATGTGTGTGTATGTGTCTATGTGTGTGTATGTGTCTATGTGTGTATGTGTATGCATCTATGTATGCATATGTATGTGTATGCATGTGTATGTGTGTGTATGCATCATTATGTGTGTATGTGTATGTGTGTATGTGTGTGTATATGTGTGTGTGTATGTGTGTATGTCTATGTGTATGTGTCGCTACGCGTCTATGAGTGTGTATGTGTTTATGTGTGTGTATGTGTCTATGTGTGTGTATGTGTCTATGTGTGTGTATGTGTCTATGTGTGTATGTGTATGCATGTATGTATGCATGGGTGTGTGTATGTGTGTGTATGCATTATGTATGCATATGTGTGTGTATGCATTATGTATGTGTATGTATGCATGTAAGTATGTATGTATGCATATACATATGCAGTATGTATGCATATGTATGCATGTATGTGTATGTGTGTGTATGTCTCTCTATGTGTGTGTGTATGCATATATGTGTGTGTATGTGTGTATGTGTGTATGTGTGTATGTGTGTGTGTATATGTGTGTGTATGTGTGTATGCATGTGTATGTGGGTGAATGCATCATTATGTGTGTATATGTGTGTATGTGTGTATGTGTATGCATGTATGTATGCATATGTGTGTGTATTTGTGTGTATGCATTATGTATGCATATGTGTGTGTATGCATTATGTATGTGTATGTATGCATGTGCATTATGTATGCATATGCATTATGTATGTGTATGAATGCATGTGCATTATGCATGGATATGTGTGTGTATGCATGTAAGTATGTATGTATGTACGCATATGCATATGCATTATGTATGCATATGTGTGTGTATGCATGTAAGTATGTATGCATGTACGCATATGCATATGCATTATGTATGCATGTATGTGTATGTGTGTGCATGTCTCTCTATGTGTGTGTGTATGCATATATGTATGTGTATGTGTGTGTGTGTATGTGTGTGTGTATGTGTGTGTGTATGTGTGTATGTGTGTGTATATGTGTGTGCATGTGTATGCATTATGTGTGCATGTGTATATGCAACATTATTTGTGTATGTGTGTATATGTGTGTGTATTTGTGTGTATGTGTGTGTATTTGTGTGTATGTGTGTGTCTATGTGTATGTGTGTGTGTGTCTATGTGTGTATACGTGTGTATGCATATGTATGTGTGTGTAAGTGTGTGTGTGTGCGCATACCTTGCTTCAACGAGATGCATCTCTCTCTCTCATGCTCTCTCTCTCTCTCTCTCTCTCTCTCTCTCTCTCTCTCTCTCCCTCTCTCTCTCTCTCTCTCGGTCTCTTCTTGCTCTGGCGTCCAAATCCCGGCACAAATGTGTCGGGAGAAATCGATTTTTTTTTTTACATTCCAGAGCGTCCATATGCGACGCTGTCCAGTTTGCCAACGTCGCTAGTTAGCGACGGTATTTGCGACGCACTAATTTAGCGTCGCATATGCGACGCAAGCATCGCTTATGCCATGAATGCCCGAAAAAAAATCCAAAAATAGCACCATCGCTTATGCGATGCTAGCGTCGCATAAGCGACGGTATTCATTTTTTTTTTCAATTCGAGGGCGTCGCTACGCCCCTCTATTTCTTGTAGTGGGATGTTAAAGAAACGGCAAAATGTCTAGAGCTTCTAACACAAATAAAAGAAAAAGTTTTTATTCTCAAAGAGTCAACGTATTTCGCTATATAAAGACTGAGGAACACCTCACATGCATGAAGGCTCATACATAAATGCGCGTGCTCACACTCATATATATATATATATATATATATATATATGTGTGTGTGTGTGTGTGTGTATATATGTATGTGTGTGTATGTATGTATATATATACATATATATATTGTTGGAATCTAAGAAGAAGAAAGTACCGGCACACACGCAAATCTAGCACTGAGGCAACCCTTCCAATTTTCTCAATCCTTACATTATTGTAAAAGTGATTCTCATCACTAAAAACCATTGTAAATACATTTTCAACTTTTTATAGCTCCATTTTGTGCAAGTCGAGGAGTCCTCGAGCTTAAGGAGCTTTAGTAGTATTTGCCTACCAAGTTTCATAATTTTCAGAGCTTGTTTGAGCCTCCAAAATAGCTTAGGGACCTAATTTTTAACTAGGCCGGACACTAGGTCTGAACAGGTCCAAAGCTAGTCAAAAACTATAAATAGAGCTAGAGAGCTCATTTTTGAGGCTAGCTTGTTGTAGATTTGAACTTGTATGAGAATTATTTTGCGATAGAAGTTACTCCATTGTCTCTCTCTCTTTGTTATTGCCTTGTGTGCACGTGTGTGTGTATGTGTGTGCATGTTAGTGTGCTTCTCACTCACACATTTGTGCCATCGCTTGTTCGAGGTCTTCATACCATCCTCATGTCTTCCTGGATTGACATTAAAGGAGGTGCTACTCATCACTGAGCTACGACACTTTTTGGCACCGTTGCCGGGGATGGTCGGCCTTTCATCACTTGGAGAGCTCAAGAACATGTGATAAAGTATTGTGTTGCAATTTTTTTTGCTCAATTGCGTAGGATTTGAGTTCTTGCATGGCACTTTCACCCTTCCATTGGGCCATTAGTTCCCCATTTTCTTGTTTTTAGTAGGTAGTTTTAGTTCATGTTTGGTTGATACACAAAAAAACACCCCCTTACCCCCGTCTCTCATCCTCTCTCACATACACATACACACACTCTCACACTCAATGAGTGGCATCACTTTCCATCTCTATCACCTCTATTTTTGTGTATGCCTTAGAAAGGGGGATGGGTGGTACCCTCTCTGCTCCCTTCTCTCTCTTGATTTTCTTGAAAAAAAAAACACAAAGAAATAACAAAAAAAAAATGAGGCTTTCTGTAGAACGTCAAAATTATGTGTTGTCCCCCTATTTTGCCCTCAAAGGTTCTGTCGTCTTAAATGTAGCGCTCAACGGATGCTGGCTCGATGCGTCTTTGTGGGGGGGCCATCCTTTTGGGCTCACAAAAATAGGTTGGGGGGCCAGTTATTCCACCCTATCCTTTCTCTTTAGAAGCCTTGTTGTTGTAAAGATTGGTTGGTGGGGATTGTTAATGCTCCACTCTCCTCGGTTTAAGAGTTGGCGACCCGTGCTTATTGGCGAACCGTGTGTAGACCCATGGACATGAAGCTCGGGGTTTGCCCCTTTTTTGTCACTGGCACATGGGTTAGTGGTGGGGAAGGTTTAACTCTCCATCCCCATCCCATTATCCACTTCTACCTTTTCGCGGTTGAGCAAGGTCTGCTCCCCCTCATCATGCCTCTTCTCTGCAGATGGCGATTTTCCTTATTGAATAGAGATAAACATCTGTTCCCCTTCCCTTTCCTTCTTTGATCAAGCTACGGGGTTGAGTTCGTACGAACTTCCCCTCCCCGTCCTACACAGACTCCGCTATTTTTAGTCTTTGCCAAGTCATCAAGCTCGCACTTCTATGGGATAGTGTTGGACTGGTGCTCTACACCCGTCTCCTCGATTTGAATACAAACCCAAGTGATGATGCAGTTCTTACTCCTGTGTGTTCTCCTTTGAGGTAGACTTCTCCTGGACCAAAGCTTGGTATTTCTCCCAATCTGAGCTACCTCAACGCGAAGATATTCACGATGTTGTTCGGTGTCCATATTTGCCATACCGAGAGGATCTTTATGCTCCTTGCTTGCCTTTGACCCTCCACCCTGGAAGGATCGTTTCACTCACGTTCAGAGACAAACGTACCCCTGCCTGTATTATGGGTGACTCCATCGCCTCCTGCTGGAAGCTTGTCTTCGACCAACATTTCGGGGGTTTCTTCTTTTAGGTCTTCAAGTCTAGTTTGACCAGCTCAGACTCGAGCCTCCCTTGGTGACAGAAACTGCTTTGCGGCCTTTAGCTTTCTCTGTTGTGCTGATTTCACCAAAGGGTTCATGAGTCAAGCCCCTGTTTCCCATAGACCAGTGAAGTTTTGCTTCACCTTGGAAGTCGTTGCAGGCTCTCATGGCCCTCTCAACTTCATCTCGATGGCATCTTTGGAGCAAGACTCAAACAGGGTCACACACTGGTTAAACATCACCTCGGAGGTTCTTTCATGTGATGCACCAAAAGAAAAACTCTCAAAGTTTTCCTTGACAAGGGCTACCACAAGGCTGCTGTAATTTTGGTTGTTGGGTCATTCACTTAAAGTAATTTGCGTGGCTGTAGGAAATTGCCTGATCAGTTGCATGATGTGATCAAACACCTGGCTCGCATGATTTCTTTGATCGCCCATGTTTTGCACCTTTTATGTTCATGATCAAAATATTGAAGTTTTTGTTACCATATATGGCGTGCAAGTCTAGTTGTTGAAGTCCCATTCAACATATGATATATCCGGATCATAAGCTGTGAAGTTATGAACTCTGTGCGCCAGCATCAAACCTTTCAGTCTCGAATCACTAAGGTTGGGATTGTATAAAAGATTATGTTTTGGATTCCAACTTCCCTTCCCCAGCACCTTGTGGGCACTTCATCAAGTATGAATGCAGAATGATCAAAGAACTTCTATACTATTTGAACGATTAAAACTGACCTTTTTTATATTTGCATAAGAGTGCTTGCAAGTCGGACCATGGAGTAATGCATGCCCTATTCACCTGTTGTGCTCAAATATGTTTTGTGAACTTTGATCGCTAAACAAAGTGATTTTGTTTCGATAAACGTATACCTGGTGTAGTGCTAATATGTTGACTGGTGTGATTTTTATTAATAACAACGCTTTCGCTTGTCGTTTTTCTCTCCTAACTACAGATGAGTCATGGCCTTAAATGCATTCTCTTAGTTGCTTGACCATTGGTGTCACACTATGCGTGAAACATCGAGAAGCATGGTTGCTTCCATCCTCTCATTCTCTTACTTAGTACAATGATCTTCACGAGGATTAGAAGCTTAGCTCTCGACCAACATCATGAGCATCATGTTCACTAAGACAAATCTTCATGAGGACTTTTTGGTAGAATAGCCCATATTGAACAACTTGATGTTCCCTAAAGTGGAAACTAAAAATGGACTTAACATTTTGTGTTTGCTTCCTTTCAAATTCAGTCTACTTGTTGTGTATGCTTAAATTTCAGGTATTGGAGCTTCTTGAGAAGACATTTCCAGCCTTACAAAAGACTGCATAGTGGGATGCATGCTGGGCTGAAGGGGATTGTGTCGCTCAGCTGCGAAGATTGAAGATTTGAAGATTGAAGTAAAGACTGAAGACTTGCAACCTGAAGCCTTGCAGACTGAAGAATTGCAGATTTTGAAGACCTGAAGATTTCCAGATTTGAAAGACTCCAACTTGGAACAATTTAGTTATGTATGATCCTCTCATCTTAGCTTTGTCGAGGACGACAAAGTCTGGGGGGGAGAGTGTTGGGTTGTAGGGTATGCACACATCCTCAATTGTGCATAAGAACCCTTCCTAGACCATGGGAAATAACCTTTTTTGTATATACTTGAGTGTCACATGTGAACACTCTCCAAAAATCACTTTTTGATACTTCCTTATACCATAGTATAGGTGACCCTTGGATAATTTACCTTTTTGCTCTCCTAAAGGAAATCCCACGTAGAAATTTCCACGCATGCGCTTCATTGGGATTTGGTTGTTACATATTTGATCTTGGAATATCCTAGAAGATATGTTACTTAGAGAGAGATCCACTTTTTGACTTTTCAAAGGAGCACATGGGGAATAGAGCTTAGCTTATAAATAGAAGCTCATTTTTGTAAAGGAGGGAGCTTTTGGTCGACGTGCTATTATGTAAAATCATTTATCAATGGAAGAGGCTCTCATTTACTCCAAGAAGACTCATTACATTTACATGTATTGTGTCTTTGTGAGTGTGTCAGAGTGGTGTGTGTGTGCCTATGCATGTCTCTCCTTTGTGTGAGTAGGATAATTGTATTTGCTTGTATTTTCCTCATGGGCTAGGATCCTTGACTCCCTATTCTCCTTGTTTTCAAGCATGTGGCATAGCATGGGGCTGACGCCAATGGCTTGAACATGTGAGAGGTAGGGGTGGATGAGAGGAGAGTCGCTCTTGAGCTCTCCTTCTGGTTTCCATGCAAGGTGCTGAGGGTTTTTGGTCATTCCTTGCTACAACCTCAACACTTTTTGTAGGATAATTGTATTTGCTTGTATTTTCCTCATGGGCTATGATCCTTGACTCCCTATTCTCCTTGTTTTCAAGCATGTGGCATAGCATGGGGCTAATGCCAATGGCGTGAACATGTGGGGGGTAGGGGTGGATGAGAGGAGAGTCACTCTTGAGCTTTCCTTCTTGCGCCCATGCAAGGTGGTGAGGGTTTTTGGTCATTCCTTGCTACAACCTCACCAAATTTTGGCATCGTTGCCGGGGATCCGAGCTTTGAGGACGAGCGTGTGATGGTAAGCCGTAGAGAGGACACGTTGGAAAGGTAAGTAGTAGGTTATTTCTTGTTTTTCACTAATTTTTTTTCTCTTCTTCATCTCCACTCCCATCTCCACCTTCGCTCCCCACCATCTCCATCTTCCTCTCATAGTTCCACTTCAATTTCATTCTCCTCATTTGCTTGGTGAGAGTTTGAGAGAGAGCGAGTGTGCAATGTTGTGTTTGTGTGTTTTTTGCATGACTCTTGCAAGTTGCAGCATCCTCACCATCTCCAGCAAGCTCAGCAGGTACTGAATCTCTCTGCGCAAGCCCCGAGGTGTTGACCTTGAGCTATCATGACACACCAAAAATTGGACCCTATTGAGAATCTGAATGAACCACGACACAGCGTAGCCTGAGAGCTCCTAGGATCACTAGGTTGATCAATAGAATTCACTACAATTCGGTGTATCGTGACACTTTGGTCTATCACGACACTTCGGTGTATCGTGACACTTCGGTCTATCGCGACACTTCGGTCTATCGCGACACTTCGGTCTATCACAACACTTCGATCTATCGCGATACTTCAGTCTATCGCGACACTACGATGTATCGTGACACTTCGGTCTATCGTGACACTTCAGTCTATCACGACACTGCGGTGTATCACGACACTACGACCCGAGCTATCACGATACACTGGCTTTACGAATAATTTTTTGGGGTGAAATAATTAATTGAATTGGGGCAATTTTGGGCTTGATTTTTGACACATTGGGACTACCTTAGAGCCTTAGAAGTGGCCAAAATACCTAGAAAACCATAGATGAATTTCATGAACCCTGAGAGCTTGTCTTGACCCCATAGGATTTTCGGGGTGTAGAGAGCTAGTCTCAGGGGGGCCTATGCTTTTTGATGTGTGTCTGTCAATTCATTGTAATTCAAGGCAACATTAAGTGGTGAACCTTTGCAAGAACATTGTGGACAATCAAGGCATCCAAAGCAAGCTAGTGCAAGGGTGAGTACCAAGCTTGGGAGACGGCTTCCTAGGCTCATGTAGTATTCTGAGCAACAAGTGAATTGAGGTTGGAAGTTCTCTCAACCCTCCTTCATCAATTCCTAGCTTAGGCTGAGTACGACTTAATGCTGGTGATTAATTAGAGTAACGCTAGGCACGAACCAAGTCCAAGAGAACTAATCAACTAAGTACAAGCATTAAGTAGATCTTAAGTGCGAAAATTCTAAAGAACAAAAGTAAACTTGAATCAATCAAATATCAAGTGCAAAATTCACGTAAGTAATCGTGAAGACGTGATTCCAAACAAGGGCTTAACACAATATTCAACTAAAAAGAACAAAGTGATTGGTAGAAATTAACCTGCAATGAGATGTACTGGGGACCAAGGGGGTAGAGAAACCAGGCATATGAACCTTAGGTCAAGAAAACACTTAGACCGAGACAGACAAAGCCTCAGATCTTCTGAAGCTAGTGTCAATCATACTGCTAGGTCTTGGGCCCAACAGTTGAGTGATTATTCATACACTCCGAGGTCTGAAACAAGCGATTCTGAGATGTCCTATAACATGGAGAGACTAGTAGGTACTTCCAGAGTGGCATACCTGGAAAAGCCAGAAGGACCTTACAAGACTCAATTGGAATATATCAGGACCAATCGTCTAGATGCTCGCATCTACGAAGATGGCCTGAGAAGATCTGTGGTCCAAATTAGAAACCCAGATCAACCCCATGGGCTAGGACATCCGATAGTCAAGTTCAAAAATGGAGCATATCTAGATAAAGAAGGAACGATTTATGTGGTTACCACCCTTCCAGATAGGACAAACGAGTTCGGCAATGTGATTGTAGAGACTGACATGGGTGACATAGAGCAAGGGAATTTAGGAAGGGAGCCGAGGACTCCCCGGGGAAAATCCGTCCTAACCAGAATCATTACTCCAGAGTGGGTTCCCCACGACAATAAGAGCATAGATTTGCTTTTAAACCGCGAAATCGACAAAGCTTATTATAGTTATATGCCTGACGAGCCTAATGAGGGAGGAGCTCTCATAATCTATTAGTTTAAAGACCCTGATAACCCAAGCAAAGTAACCTACCTAGACAATACGTTAGAGAGGATCTTCATGGTCACCAAGCATGGCAGACATGCCTACACTTGGAAGGGTGAATTCATTTTTCCCCAACCAAGATCTAATGTCTCCTATAGCCACCAAGGAGCTGGGACCTCCCAAGCTCATGGAGCCCAAAGGGACAGAAGTAGAGACAAGCCAGAAGTGAGTTTTGCCAACCCCCTGGGAAGAACAGAAACGGATAGAGAAGAAACTGAGAGACCTAGAGCTCCAAGAAACCAAAGGAATGCTGATGATTTTCCCTTGCCAAGGCCTAGAGAGCACACTAGAACCCTGAGGCCAACCCAGCTGGTCAAGTCCATGAAGAATTACTTCGATGGCACTGGAGACCCTTACGACCATGTGGCAGAATTTAGGCAAGTCTTGAGAGCTGAACAGATTGAGGACCTATTCACACAATACAATGCTTTTGGCCTAACCCTTAGAAACACAGATCTTACGTGGTTTCAACCACTACATGAGAGGCAGTTTAGGAGCATAGACCAACTTTTAGAAGCTTTCATCACTGAGTTATCTAAGAGTGGCATACGACATAATACTTCCTCACTGATTCATAGCTTTAAGCAAACACCTCAAGAGACGGTCAGATTGGCAGGAAGACGGTTTAGGCAATACCTAGAGAGGTGTTCGATGCCTAAGTTACCCACACCAGCCAAGCAAGTGGCTTTGTTCTTAGATGGATTGTTGAGCACCAAGCTCAGATCATATGTGTATCTGAAGGACCCCTGAACCATAGAAGAATGCATGCGCATGTGCATAGACATTGAGGATAATCTAGGTGAGGAGTTGGAGCTGTCAAAAATCTACAAGGATTCGGATAGCTCTAGCAGTCTCACATCCGATCAATCCACATCTATCGAGGAACTTGCAGAGAGGTAGCTCAGAAACTAGGTGTCTCTAGCAAACAAATTCCAAGATTTGCTCTAGGGAAATGATGTTATACCTATGGAGGAGACCATATGGCGAGTGTATGCCCCATTATAACCCAACCCCAAGTGAATCCTAGTAGCCAGTACTGCACTATGGAGCGAAGGTACACCAACCACACCGCACAAGACTGCCTGTATAACAAGCAAACTGTAAGGAAAAATTACCCTTAGCCATATCCACAACAGGGTGGATTCCAGACCTAGTACCCACCACAGCGATATGGTAGGCCCCAGCAACCTTATCAGCCACCCTATCAAGGGTAGCAGAGACCTCAACCAATTCTAGCACAGCAACCCCCTACCCCAACTAATGTGATTCCAGTGAAGTACGCAGCTTCTGAAGAAAATCTAAATAGAGCCATAGTCCCAGTAACACCATTGCTATCAAAAAGTGACCCAAGTGACCATAGTTTTGACTCTACACATATTGATACCCCACAGGCTTACTACATGTAGTCACCCGAGCATAATGAGTCATATATTATCAAGAACCCCATCAACATGCCAAAAATTGCTCCCATCAAAGTTGTTGGGCTAGTAGTAGACTCTACAGGAAGCATAACTTCCACAGCCCTAGTGCAAATGGTCACTAGAGCTCAAGCCGTGGAGCGAACTCAGGGTGTAGGACAGGAAAAAAGTTCTGAGATTAGCGAGACAGAGAGTATGACCAAGAAAAGGACAAGAGCTTGGAGAGATAGCCAGGAGAGAATGAAAAGACAATGGTCAAAGAAAATGAGCGAACTTGAGGAAAGCTTGAGGGAAACAAAAGCAAAGATAATTAAACTCACATCTCACACTCACTCTCACATTTCCCCACCACCACCGTTTCCATCTCCATCGAACCCATCACCTTCCGTTTCCCAACCTTCTAATCCACCACACGTAACCTACCCACCACCCAGAGTAGGATTAGTCCTAACTGATCCCACTCTTGAGGATCTAGACGTGATGCTTAAAACATATCAGGCTAGAATCCAAGAAGGGCAACTGAACCAGGCACCTCTTTTTCTATGAATCGGTGTTCACCAGAATTCCTGCGAGAGATTCAAGAAGAGAAATGGGCTAAAGAAAGTGTAGACCCTCCACCAATTGAATTTGTGGGTGACACGAACAATCAATTCCCACAAGACATCCTTCCATTTATGGAGAGCAAGAGAGTGCCCAATCTCACGTAAGGTTAGACTTTGAGTCGAATTCCTTGCATGAATTACCCCATTTCACAAGCCCCTGGGAAACTAAGTCCTCTTGCACAATAAGGAGAGGCCTATTGTTGCTCTAGCACAATGGTGAGAACCACGTTAAGAAGCTTCACCTCCTTAATGTCAATCGGAAGAGGTAGGAGTGATATGAAGATCGTGAATGAGAGATGATGTGAGAGTGAAGGTGAGAAGCACGAAGATGCACACACACATACACACACACAATGAAGAGACAAGCAAGACACAATGGAAGGTGAGAAATTAGTTCTATTACTCAAGAATACTCTTACAAGCTCAAACTAGCTCTAAGCTCACACTAGCCAACATGAACCCACCTCAAAAATGAGCTTTCTAGCTCTTTTTATAGTTTCTAGACTAGTTTTGACCGGTTTCACATCTAGTGACCGGCCTAGTTAAAAAATAGGTCCTAGAGGCTATTTGGAAGGGTAAACGATGTCTAAAAATAACGAAATTTGGTACGAGCATTCTACCTAAGCTCCTCAAGCTCGAGGACTCCTCGGCTTGCACAAAATGGAGCTATGGATTACAAAATGGGGTTTTGTCTATATTACATATGTTACAAGAGTGATGAAAATCACTGTTGGATGTTTGAAGAGGTAATAAAAACATAATTGTTTGAAAAAATGATCCGACTGGCTCCCTGCTCCGTCTTTACATGCTTCCATGTCGTCTGTGCCTCTGACTGTGCCTCTGACTGCTTCCAACACCCCCCTCCCTCTCGCTTCTGTCGTCCTCGACAGAACCTTGTTGTGCGGTCTGCCGGATGTAGTTTTGTAGGAGGTCGTGAGCGAGGGTGTGCTCAGATACTCGAATGCCTCGGGCCAGATCAGCCTCGAGCTTCGCCCAGTCGATCGGTTGCGGTTCGTCGGGTGGCGGGAGTTGATAATGCGTGGAATAAACCATTCGCTCACAAGCAAAAAGTTGCAATAAATGTGTGGGCCTACTGATGAATACCTCGGAATGGTATTCCCAAAACCCGGTGGTGAACATCTCTTCAAAGGTTTGTTTGTAGCATGCCGGGAGGTATTTTATCCTACAGTGCCAGGCATAACACACCCGGAGCGATGGCGTTGTGCTCATGTCATATACTAGATCAAAGTTACCATGCTCAAATCCCGGGGTGTTTACATGCGGTGCTTTGACGCGTCGGAAGACTTTAAATATCATTTGCATCATGTCAAAAATTTTGACAGTCATATGCGCTGCGATATCATCGATATGCTTCAGGCGAGGGAGCCAGTGACGGATTGTGGCCATCATATAGCCAACAGTGGGCAACTCGGTAGGTGGCTTGAAGTAGGGGTAATTCAGCCAATCCTGACACTGCCTATTGTTTTGTACTTTAATAGCGAATGCAGTCCAGGAGCGGCGTCGTGGTACTGGTCCCCAGCAAGGATTATACTTTAAATGTAAGGGCGCTTTCACCCATGTGCTCATCATTTCTGGGTACTCCTGTAAAAGACGTGTACGCCAATCTGGTTGATAAATAGTGCCTTGTTGCGCATCCAGTGGCAAGTCTTCAGGCTCGAACTGGGTTGCATGTGATGGCTTCTTGCCAGTTCGCTTTTCTATGGCCAGCTGGTATTCGGCCATTAGCATGAAGTAAGGTTTGTATTGAAGCTCATGCCCAGATATGTACCTGCGTGGGGCCAATTGAGCAAAGTAGGGAGATTGCAAAATTCGTTCTTCTATCATGGCCATAGCATGTAGCTGGGCCCCGACTCTAGCTGAGTGCGTTGTTCCAATCTCCTCCACAGTCTTCATCCATGCGGGGGTCGGAAGTTCATAGGTCATCTGGCCTTCGGCCGTGACTTGTCCGCCTGGGATGGGTATTGGCTCGTATGCTTCTTCAAACGTTTCCTCCACCGGAATGGTTATGTTCTCGTTGTCAGCTGGGATCTCCGGTGGGGAATCAGGCCGTGGTGGTGCTTCGTATACATCTATGCGTGATTGGAGAGTGGTTACCTGGGCCCGTAGTGCGTTGAGTTCCTCTATGAGTTCAGGAGAGGGGTCCACAGGTTCTGGTACTTCTGCTGCCACTGGTAGTTGTTGTGGTGCCGGTTCTCTGAGCTGTAGCAACTTGTGATCTTCTTTTAGCTTCTGATGTTCTTCGTTCATTCGATCATAGTCCTCTAGCAGTCGAACATGGTCATCTAGCAACATCCGCATCGATTCAGATGGGATTGCCTTGAATCTGCTCGGACTTAATGGTTGTTCAGGATGATCCAATGCCGCTTCCAAATTTTCTCTATTCTGCGCTTGGAGTCTCACGTTCTCCTCCTGGGCTGCGGCTAGGTGCCTCCTGAGTAGGCCCATATTTCTGGTCAGCGTCGCGTTCCTAATTGTTTGGGCTCGAAGCAGGTTGTCCAAATCAGCAGTGGCTTCTTTTGTCTTCTCTTCACTTTCTAGCTCTAGCTTATGATATGCCTCTCTTAGTTCTTGGTATCGCGTGTTCAAAGAGGCATTCTCGATTGATAATGAATTAAGCTGCGACTGTAATTCATTCGTCGTCCTCTGCAACTGTTGATAGTTGTTGCCAAGAGATGCAAACTCATCTCGTACTTGTGACATGCATGTGAACATTTGTTGAAGTGCAGTGTCTATGGTGGGCGATAATAGTAATGAAGTGCTAAATGAGGATGCAGTGGAAGTAGATGCAGCGGGAATGGGAAATGGGGTTGGGAAGGTGGATGCACTGGTGATTGTGGAAAATTGTGACGTACCTAAATATGAGGGTGCTGTGAGTGGAGTGGGTGCTGGTGAGGTGGATGGTGATATGTCCATGTCATTGGACGTGTCAAGTGCGGTGACTGTGAAAAGCGGTGTGTATGTGGGTGGTTGTGTAGGTGTGAAGACGGGATTTACAAATGTAGAGTAATTTACAGGGGGGATGGCTGGAGTAGCTTGGTGAAAAGGGGATAGAGGGGTTATGGTGGGTTGGGGAGGTGAAACTGGTGAGAAGGTTAGTGGGGTTAGAAAGGTGAAAGGGGGTCTTAAAGGTGGGGGAAAGGATGGGAAGGATGAAGGGGTGAAGGGGTTAACATGTAGACGAGGTGGGGTGGGTACGGGCATGGTGGCATGAATGGGCGGAGTAAAGGCTGTGGCTATGTTGCCATGGACTGGTGTGGATGTGGGAGGAGCAGGTGGGTGTGCTGGGGATAGAGGATGGGTTGGTGAAACATGAGGTGAGAGAGGAGTAGAAGGTGTGGATGTTATTTCAAGGATAGTGGTAGTATGTACAACGGTAGTACGTGGCGGGGAGTCGACTAGGATGGCTTCTTCGGTGAAGGATCTTTCCGGCCGTAGGCGTGCATCTTGTGCCTGGTGGGATGATTGAGCACCTACCGGAACTCGAATATATTCATCGGGCTTCGATAACAGGCGAATTCTGCGAGGGTCATATTGAGGAAGTGGCTTCCTTTGTAAATATCTCAATGCTTCAACCGGGCCGATGGATTGGACCAGTTCTCTAAACCCTCTGATGTAGACTTCTTCAAATCCTCCGGAGACTAGTTCTTGTTCGATTAGGGCCTGGCTCTCTTCTTCAGTCAATTTCTTCCGTGCCCAGACTTTCTCCATCGTACGATATAATTTCTTGATTGCCAGCGTGTAAGCTGCTGCTTCGAAAGTCTCTTCTTCGTGCGTGCTGGTGTCACCGTGTGCATCGGTTTGTTGGCCTTGGCCGTCTGTCTGTCCTTGTTCTTGGGAATCATGCGTGCCCTGGCTGGCTTCATCGTCACCTTCTTCGTCATCTGTGGCTGTTCGTTCGTCATCAGAGCTCGACACAACTTGTCCCTGTGGCAGATCCTGCGGTGTGGTAGGGTAACTGGGGCGTTCATATTCTTGGGAGAACATCTGTGCCTCTGAAAACTGGAATTCATTTGAGAATGCATCAGGCATTTCAAAATCGAATGTTGTGTTTATTGGTTCTGCCTCCATGTGTGGTATTGGGAAAGAAAAGGCGTCCGCATTAATAGTGGTGGGAGCTTCTGCTGTCGTGGTGGTGGGTTCTGTGGTTGCAGCTGCCTGAGGTGCAGCGATACTAGTAGTGCCCTCCGTGACCACTGGTCTAGACAACCTTATGAGAATAGGTTGCACTGTGGGAGCGGCTTCTGTCGGTGATCGCTCTGGAGATGGTTGTGGTGATGGTGACTCTGGCACTTGAAGGCAAGGAATGGTGCCTCTCATGCGCTTACCTGCCCGTGTTCTACTGGGCTTCCTGGCTTTCTTCGTCGTTCCTTTGAATGCTTTCAGCTCTTCTCCTGTTAATGCACGTTCAATTGGCAAATCATAGGCCAAGCACATATAAACAATTTTGGTGAGCGCACAACATCCATTAAGCACTTTCTTGCGTTCCCATCTGTGTTGTGCCAAATACATTTGATCAATGATCTAGCTCGCCAGATCAACCGTCTGAGGTCCCGTACATGCCAAATACAATCCAAACCATATTCTCTTATGTGGCATGGTAAATCTGTCCTGAGCGGGGAATGCAAAGTGTTGCATGCATATCCGTAGCGGCTTTGACAGCTCAGGTGTAATTGCTGAGATCTCCTCCCACTTGGTGACATCCCCACATTTCATAGGGTCTGGAATTAATCTTTCTCGATCTGTGGGCGTGTGGGTGCCATGAATTTTGATGGCCGCTCTGATTAAATCCTTTGAGAGGTAAAACCTTTTGTAGGGTGGATCATCCACTAAAGAAGGCAAAATAAAAGTTCCGGGGATATCCTTAGTCTCTGAGGCCAGCAAAGTAGTGATTAAATAATAACACCTGTAAAAGTCAGGTTTGGGCAGCGGATCACTGAAATACTCCGTAAAGCCGGCTCTAGCCCAAACGTGAGTTAAGTCCTGGGTGTTCTGTAGGGCTTCGAACTCTCTGGAGAAAAATTGGTATTTTCCCCAAGTGCGGTCATCAAACGTCAAATTGGATTCAAATATAAAATCCGCATCCGCTAAGGGTCCTGCAAGTCCCTGAAACCAGTGAGAGTTACGGTGTATCTTTTCTGTGTAGCCCATAGGTGGGTTGTCGATCGGCATGGGCCCTGGAAATCCTTGGAATTCTGGCGGTGGAGCAGTAGGGTGGGATTCTGCTCGTAACACGTTGAGGGGCACTGCCGCTACACTGGGGCGTGCTCCTGATGGTCCTTCGTCGGTTTGCATGATGACTGGTGTGTTAATGAGAAAGATCTGCTACAAAAGATTAACACATTAGCATGGAAATTAATTATGATCCCATTAAAGTGAGACCGCAATCCCTTTCCATAACTGATGTGTAACCCGTGTAGCCAAGTGCTGTGATGTGATGGATGCAACGCTTCTTGCAGCACTAGTGCAGGTCTCTAGACACCTACACGTTTCAGATGATGCATACGTTCCTTGATGAGATGAGATTATGAGTGATGTGTGATGATGGTGGGTGAATTTATACAAGGTTTAAAGGTTAGTGATTTATTACAAGGTTGTATGTTAGTCGGGGGGGTAGTTTTGTCAGACATGGGGTTAGGGGAAGACGATTGGACACGCTTCGGTATCCATTTCCTAAGAGTTTTTGAGTGGGTGGTGGGTTTCTGTTGAGGGGCAAAAGGTAGTATCGGGTGTGGTGGTATTGAGGGATGGAAAGATTTGTGAGGGGTATATATTACATGGCTTAAGGGTTGAGCTATGATACATGGTTTGGGTACCCAAATCTGCATGGGTGTGGGTCTATGGGTAAGGTATTTCTTGGCGATCCAAATTTGTCGAATGCTCAGACCTGTAGAAGGAGGTCGAGGGGATGGTGGATACTGATTCTGTCTCGGCCCTGCCTTTTGCTTGTCGATTTCTGCTTGGTTGGAGTTCTTCGGTGCTTTTAGCCCTTTTGGCACCCATATTTGTCTGGTGCCGCTTCCTTTGGGTGGCCTAAACTGCTTTCCTTGTTGTGTCTTCTGGTACTGCCGTCGGTCTGGGTTCCTTCGTTGTGGTTGACTCTGTTGTTGTTGAGGTTGAGAGGTCGGATGGACACTCTGCTTTGGAAAAGAAGGGAGATCCAACACTTGCGTGACCTGCCCATTAGGAAGTGATTCGTTCTTTAATTTTAATCTAGGCCAGTCCGCAACAAGTTTGGAAGGATGAGCACCGCAGGGTGTCGTGCTCATTTGGCCGCTGATGCAACCCACCTGACCGCTGATTGTGTCTATCTGCCCTTGCGGTTGGGTAACTGTCCCTTCTAGTTTGCAGGAAGTCCCAGGGAAGATCTCCTGTCGTCCTTCTGATTGACAATTGTCTATAGCCAAGCCCGAGTGGGTTGGTGTAGACGTAACGTGACTGGTCTGATTAAAGATCTTTCGGTCTTCCGTCGCATGTATTTCATAGGGTCTAGGGTTACACACCTCAGTCGGAATGCCGTTAGGGAAGTCAAGCGGTATCACTCGCTTCTGCTCTAAGGTTCCAATCTGTAAGGAGCCTTGTCTAAGATTTAGGTCCACTGAGTGATCGTATAGCCAATCTTGGCCAAGGATTAGGGGTTCTATCAGGTCGTCATCATGGCACACTAGTAGCTTCGCTGTCATGGTCATATCCTTAATGAGGATAGGAAGATCCACCTCACCCATGCAAGGGGTTTCCATGCCTCCTAGCCCTATGAGGTATGCCTCAATTGGCCGCATTTCTATTCCTGAATCCTTATAGTGGGACCATCTAATCGCACTAGTCGCAGCACCTGAGTCAATTAAAGCCCTGAGTTCTTGGCAAGGGTTGCCGTGCCCTAGCCTAACTGTAATGAATGGTCTCCTATCCACTATGCTAGGATGAGTGGTTGACTTTACTTGACACATGGCCATGGGATATCTGGGTGATGTTTCCAGATGGTTATAATGTTCTCTCCCTAGTCCTTGTCTTCTTAGCTTCATGCGCTTAATGCGTTCTATGGCTTCTGCCTGAGCTTCAGCCCGTATTCTATTTTCTTCCTCCTTACGCTTCTTTGCCAACGTGAGTCGTCTAAGCATATCCTCAGTAAGAGGTTCTTGATATAACCTGACTCTACAGCCACTAATGTAATTAGGCATTATATCTCCTTCTAAGGTGGCTAACTGTACTGCTCCACTTGTCGAAAGTCTGTTAATGATCATAGGTCCATAACCTCGCTTTTCTAACTTTCGTGCGTGCTGTTTCAGCGTATATACTAGAACTAAATCTCCTTCTTTTAAACCTTTATCTTTCACATGTGCATCAAAATATGCTTTCTGTCGCTTCTTCGCCGCGTATATTCCTGCTGCTGCTTTCAGCCTGGTTTCTCCTAATCGTTCCAAGTCCATTGTTCTTGCTGATAATTCATGGCCGGTCCACTGATGTTCTTGTGCAACCTTAAGGGTCGGTATCAAGAAGTCCAAAGGAAGCACTGCATTCTGACCAAAAACCATCTGAAAGGGAGTTGCATTGAGTACGGTCTTGTAGGCCACTCGATATGCCCAAACAGCGTGGTGTAGCTGTTTGTCCCAATCTGAACGTTTGTTGTTCACGAGTTTCGTCAGTACGTTACAAAGTATCTTGTTAGTGCTTTCAGCCTGACCATTGGCCTGAGGATGATATGGTGCAGATTTCTTGTGAATCACCATAAAATCCTGTAACAAATATTCAATGACTTGGTTTAGAAAGTGAGTGCCTCGATCGCTCACTAACTCTATAGGCAATCCATATCTTGTAAAGACATTTTCAAATAAGAATTTTGCAGTCGTGTGAGCATCATTCTTTTTTGTGGCTTTTGCCTCTACCCATTTGGTTAGATAATCTGTGGCAACAATAATGTATTCCACATGTGTACCTTTTGCAGGGGGGTTGATGGGTCCTACAAAGTCTATTCCCCACTTAGAAAATGCACGTCCGCCCATCATGGGTTTCAATGGCATTTCATCTCTGCGAGTAGGAAACTGAGTTCTTTGGCACACATCACATCTCTTTACATAGGTATGTGCATCCATGTGAAGAGTGGGCCACCATAATCCTGCAAAGAGGATGGCTTTGATTACCCTATCGGGTCCAAAATGACCTCCTGCAACACCTTGGTGTGCAGTCTCTAGTATGCTAAGATATTCGCTCTCATGAACACATTGTCTTAGATATCCATCTCGTCCTCTTTTGTATAAATTATCGCCAATAAGTGAATAGTCTTGAGCTTCCTGCTCTAGACTGCGTTGTCGAGCTAAGGTCATGCCTTGAGGGAATGTGTTCGTCCTCAAGTATGTCACTAAAGGTTCACTCCAGTCTGGTGTGAGAGACACATGATATAATGTAGCATGCTCTAATGGTGGTCTTTCACAACACACCTGACATTCTTTACACAACTTGTAGACATCTGCTTCCATAGAAGGCCAATATACTCCCAATCTCTGCAGAGTCTGTAATGTTCGATGTTTTGAATGATGTTGCTTTAGTGCACCTATGTGTGCTAATTGCAACCAATTCGCATGTTCTGATTCATCTACACAACAAGCTAGAATCTTTTGATTACCCTGTTTATATATGCTTCCTGCCATGATTTGGTACCTCTGAGACTTGGTAATCTCTCCTTCTTTGATCTTAATCCTAGGATTCTTGGGTCCGTATGTCAGAATAGGGACTATAGGCTTAGCCCATTTTGGTGCTATCTCAAGGTTAAACAGGTATGCATCTGGTAATTCATCCGCTACTCCCTGAGGGGCTTCTCCTGAGGTTAATCTTGAAAGGTGGTCAGCTCTAAGATGTGTCTTTCCTTTCCTGACTACGACTTCAAAATCATACTCCATGAGTAATAGAAACCAACGTATCAGTCGTCCTGTGTTACATGGTTTGTTGACTAAGTATAATAGGGCTTGATGATCTGTAAAGAACTTGAATTTGTTGGCCAACAAGTAGTGCCTAAACTTCTTTACTGCGTAGATCATCCCTAATCCTTCTCGTTCCGTCGTGGTGTAATTTCTTTCTGCTGCGTTCAATTGTCTACTAGCGTAGGCTATGGGGAGATCTATGTTACCTTCATTCGTGGGTTGTGCTAACACACATCCTATGGCATAATTGGATGCATCCACATGTACATGGAATGGCTTACTCCAATCTGGGGTAGTCAATATAGGTGCTGAGCACAAGCGTCGTTTAAGTTCATTGAATGAATTTTCACATTCATCTGTCCACTCAAAATTGGTTAAAAGAGAGTACAAAGGCTTGGCTATGATTGCATACATGTGTATGAATCTCCTATAATAACCGCAATGGCCCATAAAAGCCTGTACCTCTTTCACATTAGTTGGTCTAGGTAATTCTGCAATTACCTTCACCTTTTCCTCGTCCGTAGAGATTCCATTTTTTGACACAATGTGTCCTAGAATTTTGCCTTGTCTGACCATGAAAACGCATTTTTCTGGGTTCAAACAAACCTGATATTCTCGACATTTGTCAAATATTTGTCTTAACTCTGGGATATGTGTCTATCTTACATTTGAATGAGCACATAAGTCATCGACGTAAACTTCCAAGCTCTTGCGTAAGAATTCCTTGAAAACATGACACATGAGTCGCTGGAAAGTGGCGGGTGCATTTGTTAAGCCAAACGGCATTACACGAAATGCAAATATGCCCCATTCTGTGGCAAAAGCCGTCTTGTGTTGGTCTTCTGGAGCAATGGCTACTTGGTTATAGCCTGAGAATCCATCAAGAAAGCTGTAAACTTCCTTGCCCGCAACTCTTTCCAATAGGTATTCTGTGATAGGAAGAGGATAACTATCTCTAATCGTGGCGGCATTAACTTTTTTAAGGTTAATACACACACACAATTTTCCATTCTTCTTGGGCACAACCACAATGGGGGATACCCATTCGGTATGCTCAATTTCGTAAATGAATCTTGCTTCTATCAAGCGGTCTATCTCCTCTTTAATCTTCACAGCGTAATTATCATTGTACGTGTAAGGTTTCTGTTTTGTCGGTTTTGCATCTGGAGTCATAGGGATTCTATGAGAACATATATCTGGATCCATTCCTTTCAAATCTTTGTAACTCCAAGAAAAAACATCTCTATATTCACGCAATAGGGCAACTAACTCTTCTTCTTCTTCAGTCGTCAAATCATGCCCTATGTATGTACATTTTTCTTCTTCTCCTTCTATGGCAACTATTATTTTCTTGGTTTTCTCTCGGTTATCATATACTTGTCCGTCATTCGCCTTTCTATTGGGCATTCGTACCATGATTCTTCTATCTTCGATTTCATATTTCTTGAAATTCTCGGGTACTTCAAATAAAGATTCTTCTTTTTCTGTCCTAGTGTCTTTCTTTTTTCTTTTCTTGCCTTCACTCTTGTTAGTCACTTCCGTGGCTAACCTCACCTCGTTCGTAATGTCCTCGTGTCTCTGAGTGTGAGTCTCTACTTGGTAGAAATATTCTTCTTCCGATGCAAAGGGTGGGTCCATGATAATTGATTCTAAATTAAAATCGCTTGCGTCCTCAAATGCATCAGTACTAGCTTCACATTCTTCTAAAACTGCATCGCACATGATTGGCTCTATCGTGAAAACTGAAATGTCATAGCCATCCTCATCACAGTGGGGTGTCCATTGTTCTTCATTGATGGCTACATCCATGGTTGCTAGTATTTCTGCCCAACCATGGGGTTCAAACTCTTCGTCTGGAAATACTACAGGTGCATATGCTGGATCTTGAAGGGTTCGTGGATGTTGTTCTGCACCTAAGGTCCTTGTTTCTAATCGTTCTTCCTCTTGTTTGGCTACTTTACACATCCATAAATGGGTATCCTCATGCAACCAAGAAGGATCTGATTCTAATGAGTGCACGGATTTCGTCTCTGCTGGTGTCTTATGGATGGTATTCCATTGTATTGGGGGTACATCTCGGTGTGAATAGTCTTTAAGATTGACTTTAGTAGTCACTCCTAAATGTTGCAAGTACAAAGAATTAGTTCCCCAATCTTGTACAATTTGCAACTGACGCATGAATGGTCGTCCCAATATCATCTCATAAGCATGATTTTTCGCGAAGTCACAAATGGCGAAAGTATGCTCAAATTCTACACCACAAGTGGTGAGAGATATGCCTTCTAGTAAGCCTAATGGTTTTTCTATGTGTCCATCAGCCATTTATAGTTTCATCCTGGTGGGTCTGAGTGTTGGCTTACCCCAACGTTTCCACAAAGCGGTGGTAGCGATGGCTACTCCGGCTCCTGAATCTAAGATGGCTTTCGTGGTGTAGCCCTGATGGGTTATTGGAAGATATGTGTTACCTTCCTCTCCTTCGCTTACGTCTCCAATCTTTTCCACGGGTATCTCTGATACCTTCTTATGTGATCCTATCTGAGAGGGTGTGGTAGCAAGCTCAGGGAATTGATTTGCTACATGCTTCCACAATTCTGGTTTTACCTTTAACAATTCCTCCAGAGTGAGATTACACTGTACTTTCGTATTCTTGATCACTTCCGTGTTCCTAGGGATCACCGATTCTTCATTCCTCACTATTATCGTGGGTGCTCTCATACTAATAGACTTTGCTTCCCAAGGTCCTGTGAACTGAGGTAATTCTTGTAAAGAATTAGATTCAAATCCTGTGGGTTCACTCAGTTGTTCCACCTCTACATCATCATATATAGAGGGGATGTCTTGGGGAAATTGTTCCTGCAAGTCGTCTATTTCTTGAATAGGAGGATGAGTTCCTTGCTCTTTTCTCCATTTCTCTTCTTGTATTTCCCTCAAAAATTTGTGTGAGTACCTATGTATGGAAGACAAATTGTCTTGACTTTCTGTATTGGGTACTTGAGACAGGGATGGTGCATTCCTTTCCTGTGTCTCTGAGACAATAGGGTTCCTATGTTGATCCTTTTTCTCTTTGCTTTCTATCAAGTGTTCTAGCCTCTCCATTAGTCCTTGAAAGTGTAATTCCGGTTTTGCCATGTTATTCCAATTAAGATATCTAGAGGCTTCAAACAAAGCTTGTGCTAATTCTACCATCTTCATGCACAGTTTAGTTCTCTCAATTTCTAGATCAGCTCGAGGGTAGTTTTTACTCATTTCCGTTACTTGAGGTCCCTCTTTTAATCTAGCCTGATATGCACGAAACATCATGTCTAGATCTTCTGGTATGGGTTCCGCTAAAACTGATCCTGATTTTTGAGCTGGGTCTTCTTGATTCACTTCTCGTGAAGCCAATTCTTGTATTTTGGCTCTTGATTCCCTTAAACTTCCTTCCAACTCACTTATCTTTTTACTCCACTTTCTCTTTATTCTTTCTCTAGAATCTTTCCAAGATTTCGTCTTTTTACTACTAGATTCTGCAACTTCACTAGTTCCGACTACTTTCTCATGATTGAGCTGTTGGTTTTGTAGGAGCGCCTGGGCTCTTGTTATAGCTTGGATAGGCACGTATGTAGGGTTGGATCCATCTGCGTTGTTTACAATACCTATCACATTGATCGGTGTTACGTTCGAAGCGTTAACTGGGTTCTTAGGACAATCTTTGATTATGTGCTCTTTGCCACAATCGGCACAAAAGCCTTGGATGCTATAGTACTGGGATTGCCTTGCTATTGGGGGATGTGGACAATCCTTAATGAAGTGATCTCCTTGGCACCTAAAGCATGGTCCTCTAGGGCCCTGTGGTCTCTGTTGTCTCAGTTGGGGCCGTGGGTTTGGGTTTGCGTACATCACATTAGTATAGTCTGGCTCCCAACTCGGTTCCATTGGTGGACTATCATAATGATATGTCTCCACATGTTCTGGTGACTCCGTGTAATAAGCGGGTGGACTAGTTACATGAGTAGAGTCAAAACTGTTTGAGTTCGGGTCACTTTCTGTGATCAAGGGTGAAGAAGGCACTAAGGCCCTACTGAGGTTCTCTTCCGCAGCCGCGTATTTGACTGAGATGACATTCGCTGGTGGGGGTGGCTGCTGAGTTAAGACGGGTTGAGGTCTCTGTTGAGCCTGGTATGGGTAGTTCTGAGGAGGCCTATAGTAATAAGGCTGAGCATTGTATTGGCCTTGATACCTACCTGGCTGCTGGTATGTTTGAGGGTAGTTCTGTCTCACGGTTTGTTTGTTGTATGGGCAGTCCTGAGCCGTATGATTCGTGTATCTTCTCTCAATTGTGCAATATTGGCCACTAGGGTTGGCTTGAGGTTGTAGTGCGTTGGGACACACGTTTGCCAAATGATTTCCTCCACAAGTGTAACAACGTACATTAGTTGGTAGCTTGGGCACCTGTTTACTAGAAACTCCTAGTTTTTGGGCCACTTTTTCTGCTAGGTCCTCTATCGAATTAGACAATTTTGTGGATGCTAGAGAAGAACAATCTGAGTCCTTATAGACCTTTGAGAGTTCTAACTCATCACCTAGGTTATCCTCAATGTCTATACATATTCTTACACACTCTTCTAGCGTTCTGGGTTCCTTTAGGTACACATAAGAGCGTAGTTTAGTGCTCAACAAGCCATCTAGGAACAGTGATACTTGTTTGGCTTGTGAGGGTAGCTCTTGCATTGGACATCGTTGGACATATTGTCTGAATCTACGACCTGCCAGTCTTACTGTTTCCTGAGGGGTTTGTTTAAAGCTATGAATCAACGAAGACGTGTCGTGTCTAATCCCACTTTTAGAGAATTCAGTGATGAATGACTCTAAAAAGTGATGGATGTCTCTAAATTGCCTTTGTTGCAGTGGTTGGAACCAAGTTAAAGCGGTATTCTTTAACGTTAGTCCAAATGCATTGTATTGCATGAACATGTCTTCAACTTGTTCTGCTCTTAGTACTTGCTTGAATTCTGCGACATGGTCATAGGGATCTCCTGTCCCATCAAAGTAATTCTTCATTGATTTTACTAATTGAGTAGGTCTCAATACTCTTGTGTGTTCACTGGTCTAGGTAGAGGAAAATCGTCTCTACCACCTAGTATTCCATGATCTCTTTGTCTATCCGCGCTATTGGTGTTCGTGGTTGTTCTATCTCTCCCTATGGGGTGATTGAAGCTTACTTCCGGTCTCTCTTTATTTCCTTCTCTTTGATGTCCATGGGCTGAGGAGGTTCCTGCCCCTTGTTGACTTGTATTCATGTTCGTTCTAGATGGAGGGAATATCAATTCACCTCTCCATGTGTATGTGTTTTTAGCGCGGTCAGGCACCACGAAGACTCTTTTTGAAGTCTCATCCAGGTATACAACCTTTCCAGGTGTATCTGGGTCCTTGAATTCATAGATTGTAATGATGCCTATCTCACCAGGGTGTTCCTTTCTGTACCTCCAAAAGGCTTCATCTATCTCTTTATTTACGAACAACTCGGTGCTCCTGTTATCTTGAGGGATCCATTCTGGGATGAGTATTCTTGTTAATACAGATTTCCCTCTAGGTGTTCTAGGTTCTTCTAACGGTTCTTTTCCTTGAAATTTCGCTTCCGTCTCTAACTGAATTGTGCCAAACTCATTAGTATCGTTTGGCTGCGTACTTAGAACGTACATGGTTCCTTCTTTGTCTATGTAAGCGTCTCTCTCAAATTTCACCACTGGTCTTTCCAATCCAATGGGTTGATCAGGGTTGTGCAGTTGCACCACTTGCCTTTGCAAACCATCCTCATAGATGCGAGCACCCAATCGGTTGGTTCGGAGAAACTCTAGTTGCGTTCTATAGGGTCCTTCTGGCTTTTCTAGGTATGCTACATGAGACCCTCCTTCTGGTCTGTCTGCGCTAAATGCCATTTTTGATTCGCTAGTCTCTGAGCTCTCGTAGGGGTAATTACTATTCAATTGCTGAGCCCAAGATCATGCAGTGGTCCTTACACTTGCCTCTGATGATCTAAGGCTTCGTCGATCCGACTTACCTATGTGTCTCCCTGATCTAAGGTTCATTAATTTTCTTCCTTGCACACTCAATTACACACTTAGATCGTCAATGGTTCTTTGTTATTACTTTCTTGATTCTTTTTAATTTTCTTTGGATTCTTGTTTTAATTTATGCGTCAGGAATTCGACTTTCCGTTATAGTTTTGAGTTCTCGTTCCGTCAGACTTAGGTTCTTTTCTTTAGGTTTTCGTCACGCACACCTTTACTTGTAGTCTTAAACTTGAAAGGATTAAGTATCTTGAACTTGAGGCGTTCCTATCGTCTTAAATCCACAATGCTACCGTTTAGCCTAAGCTAAGAATTGACTGAGGGGGTTGAGTAATCTTCCAACCTCGAGTCGGCTTTTCTGGTTGCTCTGATGCCCAAGAAGCCGCGCTTCCCAAGCTTTACTGTCTTCACTGCCTTACTTGCTTGCCTTTGATTGCCTTTGCTAGACCTGGAAAATTCCAATATTAGACCAATTCACAAGATGATCAAACACTTGAGTATATACACCTTTTAATTCCCTTCCCTTTTTGCCCAAATTTTCAATGTGTGCCCCCTGGCTTCCTAGTCCCCAAACTGGGTGAACCTCAAATAGCTTATCCAAAAATAGATGTATTCTTTATGAAGAAAACATTTGAGGTCACGTAGTACTCGTCACGAGCTTTCTAACGAGCTATTAAGCTCAAAAACTGGACTTCGGATGAAAAAGTTATACGCGTTCAGGCCCTTGGGGGTAAAAACTAACAATCAAGTTTTTCTTCAAATATAGGCTAAGGGGTCTCTTATGAGTCTAATGGTCCAAAAATTTCTCAAAAATACCCTCAAAATTGGTCAAAAATTGGAGCCCAAAATTTGCGATGGGGGTGCACAATCGCGATGGTCTGGGACCGTCGCGATGGTCCAAGCGAACCGTCGCGATGGCGTGGAGTTTGGACAATCGCGATGGCGCGAAAAGGTGAACCGTCGCGATGGCCCGAAGTGAACGATCGCGATGGCGTGGAAATGGACCGTCGCGATGGCCCGAAAAATGAACCGTCGCGATGGCGTGATCAGGCGGACAATCGCGATGGCACGGTCAACGGTCAAAGGTGGACAATCGCGATGGTCCGAAGTGAACCGTCGCGATGGTCACAAGTGCGATGGCGTGAGCCAATCGCGATGGTCCGAATTTGGGCTGTCGCGATGGTCCAAAAAATGAACCGTCGCGATGGTCTATCGTGACACGTGGCACTGTCGTGGCGATGGCATGAGCCAATCGCGATGGTCCGGGGTCAGCTGAACAATCGCGATGGTCCAAGTGGACCGTCGCGATGGCTCAAGTGAACCGTCGCGATGGTCCGGCCGAGCCGTCGCGATGGCGTGAGCCTATCGCGATGGTGCGACACAATCGCGATGGTCCGAGCCAATCGCGATGGTCCACCAAACTGATGATTTTTGAGATGCGCCTGTGGATTCGTGCAAGCACAAGGGTCGCCTACCTCGTGGTGTGGTCGCCTACCAAAAATTCCGAAGGTTGCAGACCATCGCGATGGTCCGCCACACTCGGCAGATCTTTGACAGAGAGTGAAATTTTACCTTTTCCAAGCTTTCCTGATGCACTGGAGCTCTGTACCTGCAAGAAAACTCAAGAAAACGCAAGCACACACAAGCACAAAAGTTCTCTCTCGCTCTCTCGCATGCACAAATGAGGGGAAATGAGGAGAATGGGTGGATATGGTGAATTTTCTGATTTTTTTGGAGATGAAGATGATGATGCGATGATGAAGATGGAGTATGGGGAAGGTGAAAAACACTAAAAACTAAGTAAAAACAACAACAAATACTGAAATTTTTACCTTCCAACGCCACTTCTTGCTATACTCTTACCATCACACATTCGTCCTAGACTCGATCCCCGGCAACGGCGCCAAATTTGGTGTTGCTCTAGCACAATGGTGAGAACCACGTTAAGAAGCTTCACCTCCTTAATGTCAATCCGCGGAAGAGGTAGGAGTGATATGAAGATCGTGAATGAGAGATGATGTGAGAGTGAAGGTGAGAAGCACGAAGATGCACACACACATACACACACACAATGAAGAGACAAGCAAGACACAATGGAATGTGAGAAATTAGTTCTATTACTCAAGAATACTCTTACAAGCTCAAACTAGCTCTAAGCTCACACTAGCCAACATGAACCCACCTCAAAAATGAGCTTTCTAGCTCTTTTTATAGTTTCTAGACTAGTTTTGACCGGTTTCACATCTAGTGACCGGCCTAGTTAAAAAATAGGTCCTAGAGGCTATTTGGAAGGGTAAACGATGTCTAAAAATAACGAAATTTGGTACGAGCATTCTACCTAAGCTCCTCAAGCTCGAGGACTCCTCGGCTTGCACAAAATGGAGCTATGGATTACAAAATGGGGTTTTGTCTATATTACATATGTTACAAGAGTGATGAAAATCACTGTTGGATGTTTGAAGAGGTAATAAAAACATAATTGTTTGAAAAAATGATCCGACTGGCTCCCTGCTCCGTCTTTACATGCTTCCATGTCGTCTGTGCCTCTGACTGTGCCTCTGACTGCTTCCAACACCTATGATAACAAGGAAACCACCAAGAAAATAGTTGTAGCCATAGAGGAAGGAGAAGAAAGATGCACCTACATAGGACATGACCTAACGGAAGAAGAAGAGCAAGTGTTGATAGCTTTGCTAAGAGAGTATAGAGATGTATTCGCTTGGAGCTACAAGGACCTAAAAGGTGTAGACCCCGACATATGCTCCCATACGATCCCCATGACCTCAGATGCCAGACCCTCTAAACAGAAGCCATACACATACAATGATAACTATGCTACCAAGATCAAAGAAGAGATAGATCGCTTGGTTGAAGCTGGATTTATCTATGAAATCGAGCACACTGAATGGGTATCCCCCATTGTAGTGGTGCCCAAAAAGAACGATAAACTCTGTGTATGCATTAACTTGAAGAAGGTTAAAGCAGCCACTATTAGAGATAGTTATCCACTTCGTATCACTGAGCATCTATTAGAAAGGATAGCAGGCAAGGAAGTGTACAACTTCCTAGATGGGTTCTCTGGTTACAATCAAGTAGCCATTGCACCAAGAGATCAACATAAGATGGCTTTTGCCACAGAGTGGGGCATATTTGCCTTTCGGCTAATGCCATTTGAATTAAACAATGCGTCTGCAACCTTCCAGAGGCTGATGTTCCATGTGTTTAAAGAATCCTTGAGAAAGAATATGGAAGTCTATGTTGATGATCTCTAAGCTCATTCCAACATTAGACAGCATATATACCTGAACTCAGGCGAATCTTTGATAAATGTAGAGAACATCAAGTCTGCCTGAACCCAGAAAGTGTGTTTTCATGGTCAGGCAAGGCAATATTCTAGGATACATAGTGTCAAAAAATGGCATATCCACTGATGAAGAAAAAGTGAGAGCTATCACATAACTACCAAAGCCAAAGAATGTCAAGGAAGTGCAAGCTTTCATGGGGCATTGTGGCTATTATCGACGTTTTATACACATGTATGCCATCATTGCAAAGCATCTGTACGGACTTTTGACTAATTTCGAGTGGACTGATGAATGTGAGAAATCTTTCAATGAGCTTAAACGGCGATTGTGTTCAGCACCAATCTTGACTACACCAGATTGGAACAAGCCATTTCATGTTCACATGGATGCATCCAATTATGCTATTGGATGTGTACTTGCACAACCTACTGATGAAGGTAATATGGATCTTCCAATTGCCTACGCTAGTAGACAATTGAATGCTGCTGAACGAAATTATACCACTACTGAAAGAGAAGGATTAGGCATGGTATATGCAGTTAAGAAATGTAGACACTATTTTCTTGCAAATAAGTTTAAATTTTTTACTGATCATCAAGCACTATTGTACTTGGTAAACAAGCCATGTAATACAGGTAGATTAGTAAGATGGTTCCTCTTGCTAATGGAATATGACTTTGAGGTAGTGGTGAGAAAGGGCAAGACTCACTTGAGAGCAGACCATCTCTAAAGGCTCACATCTAGAGAGGCCCCACAAGGAGTGTCAGATGACCTACCTGATGCTTACTTGTTTAATCTGGAAGTTGTACCACAGTGGGCCAAGACCTTAGTGCTAGTACTGACATATGAGCCTAAACATCCAGTAGTAAACACTCAAGATAGGGAGGTAGTAAAAGCACAAAAGTACCATATCATGGTAGGGAGTATGTACAAACATACAGATCAAGGAGTATTAACCTATTGTGTGGAAGAGGATGAGTACGCGAGGTGGTTGCAATTAGCACATGTGGGTGCATTGGCACAACACTACACGAGACAAAGAACCTTACAGACATTGAGGAGATTGGAGTGCACTGACCAACTATGGAAGCAGATGTCCATAGGTTGTGCAAAGAATGCCCAATTTGCTGCACTAAACCACCAGTGGAACATGCCACTCTTTATCGAGTGACTTTAGTGCCAGATTGGAGTGAACCCTTAGTGGCCTTTTTGAGGACGAGAACTGTTTGCCAAGATATGACATTGGCTAGACAAAGGAGCTTAGAACAAGAAGCTTTAGATTATACTCTCATTGGAGATAATCTATACAAAAGAGGAAAAGATGGGTATCTTAGATTATGTGTCCACGAGAGTGAATATCTTAAGATCTTGGAAACTGCTCACCAGGGTGTAGCAGGAGGACCTTTCGGACCAGATTGAGCGATCAAGGCAATACCATTTGTAGGTCTTTGGTGGCCCACGCTTCATATGGATGCACATACCTATGGAAGAGGTATGAGGTTTGTCAGCAAACTCAGTACCCTATACGTAAAGATGAGATGCCATTGAAACCTATGATAGGTGGACGTGCATTCTCTAAGTGGGGAATAGACTTTGTTGGTCCTATTAATCCCCCAGCTAAGGGTTCCCATGCTCAATACATTATTGTGGCCACTGATTATCTAACCATGTGGATAGGGGTAAAAGCTACGACAAAGAACGATGCTCAGACAACCACTAAGTTCTTATTTGAGAATGTGTTCACTATGTACGGGCTACCTATCGAGCTAGTAAGTGATAGAGGCACTCACTTCTTGAATGAAGTTATTGAAAATCTTCTTCAAGATTTCTTGGTGATACAGAAGTTGTCCGCCCCCTATCACCCACAAGCTAATGGGCAAGCCAAAAGCACAAATAAGATTCTTGCAATGTGCTCACCAAATTAGTGAATAATAAACGCTCTGATTGGGACAAACAACTACACCACGTTGTTTAGGCATACGAGTTGCCTATAAAACGATACTCCAAGCCACTCCCTTTCAAATGGTATTTGGCCAAAATGCAGTGCTACCATTGGACTTCTTGATACCTACATTGAGAGTAGCACAGGAGCACGAGTGGACAGGCCATGAGCTCTCATCTAGAATCTTCGATCTTGAACGTTTAGGTGAAACACGATTGAGAGCTGCAACAGGAATTTATGCAGCCAAGAAGAGGCAAAAAGCATATTTCGACGCACATGTGAAGGATAAGGGCTTGAAAGCAGGAGACCTAGTCCTAGTTTACACCTTGAAGCAACACGCAAGGAAATTAGAGAAGAGAGGCTATGGACCAATGATTATCAATAGGATTTCCACAAGTGGAGCAGTACAACTAGCCACTCTAGAAGGTGATGTGCTACCAATTTATATAACCAGATGCAGAGTCAAGTTATACCAAGAACCCCTCATGGAGGAGATGTTAAATCGACTCAACACTGTAAAGAAACGTAAGGAAGAGGAAACGCGCATTCGAGAAGAAGCACACGTAGAAGCTTTATAACGCATCTGACGAATGAAATTGAGAAGACAAAGTAGAGATCAGCCTATGTGTGACACTCAAGAAGCTCTAGGATAACACATGGCCATGTGCGAGGCTTCAGGCAAACATTCCCATAGGATAGTCGATCGACGATCTTTTGTGATCCTAGAAGTAGGACATCGAAAGAGTGCAAGAACCGTGAGAGCTTTAATTGAGTCAGGAGCAGCCACTAGTGCAGTACGGCTTTCTTACTGCCAAGAATTGCAATTGAAGGTCAATCCTATAGAGGCATATCTCATAGGGTTGCGAGGTGTTGAAACCCCTTGAATGGGAGAGGTGGAACTTCCCCTCTACATTCAAGAGGCCCTAATGGCAGTAAAAGTGCTAGTATGTGAAGATGAGGATCTTACCGAACCTCTTGTCTTGGGCCAAGACTGGATCTATGATCATGCAGTCAACCTCAATCTAAGAAGTGGACTTCTTCAGGCTTGGGTAGGCCAAAATCGCCTCAGGATTGAATTCGGAAATCAAGCACTCAGGCCACTAGGAAATACACCAAATCCTCGTCTCTCCAAGAACCCATATGCAGATAACGATGCTATTCTTGTCCAAAGTTCTATGGTGCAGAAGATTATCGCTCTAGACGAAGGTACAAAATTCAATGAGGAGTCCCCTTCTTTTCCAAAGAGGATTCGAGGATAGCAGGCCTGACAACACACTACACCGAGGAGGCCAATGATCAAGAAGCATGAGCACCAACCTGTGCACCATGAAGTACCTCGTGGCATGAAGCAGATCTGGATATGCAAAGATAGAAAACCCATGGTTCTAGAGATAGATTCTCAAAGAAGCCAACAAGCCACACTGTCAAGGATTACAATGAAGGAGTCCCTTAGCCAATGCTCTAGAATACCCTTTCTATTTGGGTTCCTAAGCGGTCAATGAAGGCTATCCCCAATGCTCGACAAATATGGGTGCCCAAGACCTGCTTGCAAGCTCAAATAGCTTCACCTCCAGTCACAAGAATGAATCAACACTCACAAGCACTCTTGGCAAACATCTCAGGGCAGACACCTACACCCTCTCTCAAACCTACGAATATCGGGAAATGGGTACTCAAAAGGTCCCAAACCCAACACAATCCAGAACATAGACTTTACATGTCATCACCCCTGAAAGCTACGCTTGCACAATCAAAGTCTGGAGACTTAAACCGTGCATCAAACTCCCTGACCCAATTTGGTAAATCCTTCCACTCTCATGTAGGTGCGTTCTGAGTGCATTGCATATCCAAAGTATGCATCTAGGATGACACTAACCACTGACCAACATTCACACCCATCACAAAGACTTCACCCCTAACCACTAACCATTTGGAATGTCATGTTAGTATTGTGGAGGGAACACCAATACATCCTGTTTCCTATGCAACACTAATGTGACTCTCTTCTTCTAGCAGATTAGCATCATCAGCTACCATCAATCCCATGGCAGAAGGAAAAGGCATGAGCTCCCAAGCAGGCACTAGTTCTCAAGCAAATTAGGAGACCATGCCTGTGGAGGCCCCACTGATAGTTAGACCTAAAGAATATTTGAATGTGAGATGAATTCCCATCTTGGATCCACCAGGCGGCTTAACAGAAAGGGTAAAAAGGGCACTCTCATTGGTTCAATGAGATGCCAGGAGATTTAGGTAATGCAGACCACATCTGGGAATCTAAGTTGGAATTTGGAGGAGTATGGTGGTCATTTCATTTCTTCTCAAGAGAGTTTGAAGTACTACAAAACGTAGCACCTCTTCAAGATATTTGGCAGAAAGCGGGATTGAACGACTACTTTAGCGCATCCCTGCCTAAACTAGATTTCCGTAGATGTTACTACTTGATTGCAACTCTTAAAGCGACAGGAGATTGAGATCATTCAGGCACATTCCTTGCGCCCTCTCTATCAAACCCTGAGGAGATGAAAAAGTTCGAGCTGAACCTAACTTTAATCAAGGAGGCCCTCCAGATGTACGGCACCCATGTACCCTACGATCAAGACCCTTTGATACCGGAGTCTATGAAGAACAGTAAACTCAAGAAGTTGAAAGAGATGTGTGCCCTCACCCCAAACATTGCTATACCGTTGCGCATGTGCCTTCAACACTTTGCATTTCCGGCTCAAGACCGATTCACACAGCCTCATAAAAAGATTTGGTACGGGCTTTACCTAGCAGAGACAAGGAGTCTACCTATTAGAATGCCAGTGTGGATCCTCGACCAATTATGCAGGCAAGCGAGGAGTAAGGAAGCCTTCATTGAATGGCTGCTGTGCCATTACCAGAATCATTTACAAATGCCTAGCCTATGATGTGCCGATTACACGGGCACTTACTTACTCACAGCTGTAGTTCTTCCAAGGACGGAAACCAAGAGTTCAACCAGCTAAGCGGATGCATGGATCTCTTTCCCAAGTCCCAATTCCTCATGAGTCCACCACAGAAATCTCCCTTAGAGAAGAACAACAGGTGGTCCCATTCACTATCCATCTCCAATGAGCACAGTCAGAGGGCATGGTACAACCCACTCCGTCAGCCCCTCCATTACCCACGGATGCTGAGTTTGCCTCCATGGTTGCATTGGTGGAAGATACATCCTTTGACTTTGAGACCTTCTTGCAAACCACGCAACTATCTAATAGTGAGTTCTTTTCAGACACTGAAGGTCCGGGATCATCATCCCAGAGAGGACGTCCACATCGTGAAGAACGGGGAGTACATTGGGAGGATGAAGCACAGCACACTCAAGTTGAAGACACACATGAACAAGAGGAGGCGCAGGGGCATGAATCAGAGGAGAGTGCAGAGGAAGCCCCCACATACACCACACAAATCAAAAGGCTATACAAAACAATCAAACAAGTACAAAAAAGGCATAGGTTGTCAGAAGAGGCAAACAAAGCAATGGTGAACCAGATAGTACAAGCGGAGGATGTGGATCCTCATTTTATAGAATCATTGAATCTTTTAGCACACAATTGTGGAATTGTGGAAGCCATGCAGACCATGATACATCGTACCCCCCCTCAATACGACCAACAAAGGCTCGATACGCGACCGCGAAGGGGAAAGATGATTCAAATGGAAGTCTCTACCTCACTCACTACCATAGCTCAAGAAGATGTTCACATGATCAGCCCCACTAACACTGATGCACCCTACGAAAGCACACAGATACCATCTCCACCATCACCTCCCATCTAGCCCACCGAAACCCTCACCACTAGCATTCCTAAACAACCTCTATTCACCCTTAGTGAACCTATATCACACACCACCCTTTCTCCATCATTCCCTTTACCTAATACACCATTTCTAGCCAATTTTTTGAACCTCAAACAGGTCATCCCGCCACCCATCAAACCATAATAGGTCACCCTTCTATTCTACCAGCTCTAGGATATACACAGGTCTCTACCCAAACATTGACACACCCATTTTCCCTCACTACTACATTCCCTCTTTTCCAACCCCAACCCACAATGCCCCCCTCAACCTCCTCAGAACCGATACAAACCACTCTTCCCCAATTTTGGGCAAACCTTGTAAATATGATGCAACAACTTGAGAATTATAATAGAAATCCCCTTTCCCACCCCACCTCCCCCACATTCACGGCCACCACTAACACACGACCCACCATTCCAGTATTCACGATTCACACTTCACACACTAATGTCCGACCCCATGGACATTTCACCCTCCATAGGACCACTCACCACCCCTTTTGTCTCAACATCACCACTTGTTACTTCACTCACATCACCACATACACCCACTGTAAGCACAACATCCACTTTTCCCTTCCCCATTTCCCGATCCCTTGGATCTTCCACCTCTACCTCTGCATCCACCTCATTTAGTCATGCACTAGACACCATGTTCGAAGCTACCGCCCAACTTAAACAGGAATACAGATTATTGGAAGAAAACAATAAAGATCTTTGTAATCTATCGTCCCACCTCCAAGCACGTGTCAATGCCTTGGAGTTGAGCAATACTGCATTACAACATGAGGTTACCGCCCTCCAACAATCTCATGCGGAGATCGAAGCCAAATATAGAGAGACAGGTAAGGCGACCGAGGAACAACTCAGAAATCAACTAGCCTGCAATGCACGACTATAGAGGAACATGGCCTTACTTCGACGACACCTAGCAGCTGCCCAAGAAGAGAACAGAAGATTACAACAACAACATCAAGAAAATCTCGAGGCAGCCATCGAGAACACTCCAGGGGCACCCCTAGATCCCGCTAAATTCCAAGCCATTCCCTCAGAAAACATTCAGCAGGTATTGGAAGATTATGCGAACTTCTGGGAAGCACACGACCAACTTGCAGACCAAGTGAAGAAACTACAAAGACAACAAGTGCCCACACTGCATACCATAGAATCGAGCGAGATGGTTAATGTCACGACTTCTCCACTGCCAGAATCCTCAACTGCTAACGAAGTACTTGCGCTACGACAACAAGTTGTAGAGTTAAAGATGAAATTGTTACAATATGAACGACCACCATCTCCCCCCGATCAACCCTCAGAAGAAGAGGCAGTTAACATTCCGGTTGAAGAAACATTCGAAGACCAGTATGAACCTCAACCTCTTCCACGAGGCAGAGTCACTGATGAGGGACAAGTTACGTATGAAGAAGCCCCTCCTGCATGGATGAAACAAGTAGAAGAGATGTGTCCAACTCACGAAGAGCACATATCCACTGAGAGGCTGGTCATGAAAGCCATTGAAGAAGAAATACTTCAATCAAAATATTTCCAACACTTGGCAGAGTCACTCTAGTAAATAAGCTGAGTCACTCTAGTAAATAAGCTTTGGAGCAAGAAAGATGGCAGGAAATACAAAGGAACTCAGCAATTATCTATGCATACGAACCAAACATCGACTAACAACTAGTGAGATTTATATATGATCTACTACCACACAAACTCTCTACGTTTGTGCCAGCCACATTTGGAAAGGAAGATGAGAAATAGTTGGAGAGGTATTCCCTACTGAGGGTGCACTTGAAAGCACACACAGTGACAAAGATTGGCAGAGAGTGATGGAAGAATGAGGACGAACCATGGCTACTTTAGAAGATTCACACAAAGAAAGAGAGAGAGAGAGAGAGAGAGAGGGAGCAATGCACCAATGTTTGCACACTGTCGAAATACAATTTCTGAAGACGAATGTGTAGGCAATATTGAGCTTGTTGGGGGGTAGCTTTGTCTACACATGTCTTTGTGCAAACCATGTCTTTGTTGCCATCCACTCTTTTGCTCATCTGCATTAGAGAATCTTGCCTCACGATCATCTAGTTCTTTCTACAATAGAGGCATTGATGGGATGTGCCATCAGTGTCATGACCACTTGTCTTCCTCATTGAGCATGGTAGTGGGAGCCACTATATATCTACCTTGATTCAGGCTTTCAAGGTACATTATGGGTCTTCATCTCTTGCTACATGCGTAGCTATTCCAATCCCTTATGTAGTGGCAACGATATCCGACCAATCACTGAGAGAGAGTAAACACATGGCTTTTGATTGGAGGAATATCATGAAAAGAATACCATCTTTAGGAATATCATGAAAAGAATGCGATATAAGGAGCGAAAACCACAACAATCAACACTATATGGAATGAGAAAAATTCAAGCAAGAGAAATAGACTAGCCGCGCATGTGAAGAATAGCTTTCAATTTCTTTAGAGCATTCAAGAATCTTTCAAAGGTGACATGTTGCTTCTTTTTTAAGCACGTTCATTTTTCATTATACAAAAGCCTGAAGCATTGGGCTTATGAATTGTAATTATATTTTGTGTCTACGTATTATTTGTAACCAAACACTGGTCTCCTCTAAGGGATTGGGATTAGACACCACCTTCCTTTAAAGAAGGTAGGACCTTCCCTATGCATACACATATTCTGCGAAGCCTATGGTGCCAAAGCCATGAAATCATGAAGCCATGTATACTATGTGTACATATCAAAGATGAATAAGATGTTATTTGTTTCCGTAAATATGGGATTGCAAAGCATATGATGTGCTTGAAGGAAGGAAGTGGTGATGTATTTTATTCATGAAGAACATGCGCCACATATGTTTGGGGAAATCAGGAAGATTCGTTGTGCTTGATGGGCACGGAGTTGTAAAAACAGGAGATGTCACATGTGTCTCCTTATCTTTGTCATCTATATGGAAGAAGGATGGGAGAAGAAGGATGGGCACGCATTTGTGTGTGTGGACATTGGACATGAGACACAAAGAAAGAAGAGGGCGGGGGACTGGAGAGCACCCATCCATCCATCTCCGTCGTCCATTGCGGCTTCACGAGATTATGCCTCTCTCCCTCCCACGCTAAACGCATGTCATAGCCATACGCTCACTTTTCCTTTCTTTCCTCCTCCCTTTCCTCTTTTCCCTTTTCTTCGATTGTCCCCTTCTCTTTCTACAACCGCTCCCTCCATCCCTCAAAGCACCACTACATTCACCCCTTCATCCTATACGCATAGCCCAACACACACCTCTCTCCCTTCTCCTCTTTACTCGCCCCATCAATCCGACCATACATGCACAAACGTTCCTCTCTATGTATTTCCATTTCATCCCTCCCTTGCGAATGGATTGTACTCCTTCCTCTCGCCTTCACTCGCCTCCAAACACAGAAATGACTCTCCTCTCAAATGTATGAAGCTAGAAGCTCTCAGCCCAATTTACAAAGAAACGCTTTATGTCATCATCTAATGGGCTACTTATCTTTGTACGTTCTCTAGTAACACATTCAGTATTGTGTGTTGTGCTCCAAGCTTTTATTTCTTCCTTGTGATGTTCGCGTGCTTCCGGAGACGTCTAACTCCAACAATTGGTATAAGAGCAGGTCATCGCTTCATCTAAGGCGCCATCGACACTCCTCTGAATGCACTCTCAAAATCGCACGAATTTTGATGAGCATACTCAGCGTGTTTTCGAGATCAAAACAGCTTTGCTATGTGGTGCCGAAATCGCGATCTGAGCTCGTTTTGGCCTCCGAGCGCACTATCGCAACGCTTGTGCAGGCTATTTCATCTTTTTGTGCCAAAGTTATATACCAGTTTTTCTTCACTAATATAAGCGTCTCGAAGTCTGCTACAGGTCTAGCGGAATTCGACAGGGCAGTTCAGTTCAACTTTTTGAGACACAGTCAATTTTTTGCATCAAGGTATTTTAGTCACCGGCCATGGCTGAAAGCAGTGATGTATTCCGTATGTTGGCTGTTGAGGATAAGTTGGATGGTACCAATTATCCGTTATGGGCTTATATGATGCGACATGTGTTGGTTGCAAAAGGACTGTGGAACATTGTGTAGGGTGTCGAAAAACGTCCTATCACACCTGTAACTATTACAACTGCAGGTACTGAAGCTGATTCAGAAGGTGTCGAAGATGATGATATTCTCCATATTCCTGTTAGTGCTGCGATTTTTGTTGCAGCTACTGTAGAGCAGATTCCCTGGTATGGCAGAGATGCCCAAGCACATGCATTGATAGCTTTGTCAGTCAAATGTGTCTTTATTCCTCACATTCGCTCTTGTAGAACAGCTAAGGATGCTTGGGATACACTTACCACATTGTACTAATCTAGGAATGAGGCTCGTGTTGCTTACCTCCAAAAACAGTTGGAGAGTGAGCACATGAATGAAGATGATTCTATGGACAGTTTCCTAATGAAGATCAAAGACTTGAAGGAACATTTGATTTCTACTGATGAGGTTATACCAGATAGCTCACTTGTGCAGATCGTTCTGAATGGTTTTCCTGATTCATACCAGAGTTTTGTTTCTACTCTTCAGTTGATGATGAAAGGCAATCTAAATGCCTTATCATTTGAGGATTTAGTCTCTATTCTGTTGCAAGAAGATCAGTCCAGGCAGAACAGGTCCATTATGCGAGTTTCAGATCAAGCTCTCTTGGCTAGTCAGAAGGGCAAAGGAAAATGGAGCTCTTCAAGTAGTAAGCAGAAATCTACTAATTTTGCATATTTGAAGAAGGAAGATAAAGATGAGAAGAAATCTGAAGATAAAGATGATAAGGATGCTTGGGATATACTTACAACATTGTACCAAGCTAGGAATAAGGCTCGTGTTGCTTACCTCCAAAAAGAGTTGGAGAGTGAGCACATGAATGAAGATGATTCTATGGACAGTTTCCTAACGAAGATCAAAGACTTGAAGGAACATTTGATTTTGTCAGGGGAGCACTAGATTGTGCTCTCTAACTATAGTAAACAAGATTTCTGAAATACACTTCTGATTACAAGATCACCCACAAAGGGGAAATGATACAAGAATACGTGACTGATATAAGATGTCCCACAACCCGGGACTGATAGGTAGGAACAACTCGACTTGAGATGATATAAGAGATCCCACAACCCGGGAACGTAAGTATGAAACAAGATCTCTAGATTACAAGAACTCCCTTATGGGAGATGAACTAGATACAAGAAACAACTCGACAAGATCTCGTACTACGAGATTACAAGAGGACAAGACAAGCTGTCCAGGATACAAGACTAGACAGGACGGGAACAAGGAACAAGACAAGAACAGGAACGGGAACTTGGAGAGTACTTACTTGGCAGTCACGACTCCTTGAGCTCCCAAGACTGGTATTGGCAAGACTGACTATGAATGTGGCCAACCCCTCCTTATATAGATTTTCCAAGGGCGGTTCTAGGGCAGTTACGAATTGATGATGTCATTGATGATATCATCAATTCGAAGCATGGTCTCTAGATGTCAGAGTCAAGCAAGAAGAGAGTCGATCTTAGGGTTTTGGCACGTTCCGAACACAATGGAAGCATTAGTTTCCCCCAAATTCTGAACCAATCATGACATATAGGATTCACATGGAATCTAAGATTCAAGATGGTTTCCTTTGTCCATGACATTACCTCCCCCTCAAGCGACGAGTTCCACGAGGAGCAATCACGTTCTCTGGTGTCAGGTTCATTGGATTTTTCTTATGGAATTCTCGAACCTTGATTGGTGCTCTTTGAAGGCTTTCTGTAGGTTCCCAAGTATGATCACTGATGTCATACCCTTTCCAATGAATAAGGTACTCCAATCTTCCTCGGGATATTCTCGAATCTTGGACATGCTCGACTTCAAATTCTTCATGATCATCAAGCTCGATAGGTGGTGAAGGACTACGTCTCTCCCCCCTCAATGCTCGATAGGTGGTGAAATCTGATATGGTTCCAACATGGAGACATGGAAAACTAGATGTATTCTCATGGTACTTGGTAGTTGGAGCTTGAAGATGACTGGATTAATCTCGGCCAAGATGGTAAATGGACCAAATCTTTGATGATCTAACTTTGCACAAAGCCTTGAAGTTTGCAAATTATTTTTGAGTAACCATACTTTATCCCCAATTTGATACGATGGATTCTGGACATGATGTTGATCTGCATAGTACGTATATTGTTTTTGAGCTTTATGGATCTCTTCCTTGAGTTCTTTGTGAATGTCCATCAGGTACTGGGCCTTGTCTCTGGAAGTTGGGTTCTTGACATGGTTTGAGAGTTGTATATCCATCCTTGGATGTTGTCCATAGTTTGCAAAGAAGGGAGTTTGCTTAGTGGATGCATGAACACTATTGTTATAGGCAAACTCTGCAAAGGATAACAACTCAAACCAATCATTTTGGTGATAGTTGTTAGTGCAACGGAGATATTGCTCTAGGAATTGATTCATCCGTTCTGTTTGTCCATCAGTCTCTGGATGATTTGTTGTAGATAGTTTAACTTGAACACCAAGGAGCTTGCAAAGACTGTTCCAAAAGCTGGATATGAACTGTGGACCTCGATCAGTGACAATATCATGAGGCAATCCATGAAGCCTAAAGATGTATCTAAGAAAGATTCTAGCAGTGGCAGGACGAGTGATTGCCTTTGTAGTTGAAATGAAGTGTGCCATCTTTGTGAATCTATCCACAATAACAAGAATGGCATCATACTTATCAGACTTTGGTAGATCTGTGATGAAATCCATAGATAATGAAGCCCATGGCCTTTCTGGAATGTGACCAATTATCCGTTATGGGCTTATATGATGCGACATGTGTTGGTTGCAAAAGGACTGTGGAACATTGTGCAGGGTGTCGGAAAACGTCCTATCACACCTGCAACTATTACAACTGCAGGTACTGAAGCTGATGATATTCTCCATATTCCTGTTAGTGCTGCGATTTCTGCTGCAGCTACTGTAGAGCAGATTCCCTAGGATGGCACAGATGCCCAAGCACATGCATTGATAGCTTTGTCAGTCAAATGTGCCTTTATTCCTCACATTCGCTCTTGTAGAACAGTTAAGGATGCTTGGGATACACTTACCACATTGTACTAATCTAGGAATGTGGCTCATGTTGCTTACCTTCAAAAACAGTTGGAGAGTGAGCACATGAATGAAGATGATTCTATGGACAGTTTCCTAATGAAGATCAAAGACTTGAAGGAACATTTGATTTCTGCTCATGAGGTTATACCAGATAGCTCACTTGTGCAGATCGTTCTGAATGGTCTTCCTGATTCATATCAGAGTTTTGTTTCTACTCTTCAGTTGATGATGAAAGGCAATCCAAATGCCTTATCATTTGAGAGTTAGTCTCTATTCTGTTGCAGGAAGATCAGTCTAGGCAGAACAGGTCCATTATGCGAGTTTCAGATCAAGCTTTCTTGGCTAGTCAGAAGGGCAAAGGAAAATGGAGCTCTTCAAGTAGTAAGCAGAAATCTACTAATTTTGCATATTTGAAGAAGGAAGATAAAGATGAGAAGAAACCTGAAGATAAAGATGATAAGGGTGCTTGGGATACACTTACCACATTGTACCAAGCTAGGAATAAGGCTCGTGTTGCTTACCTTCGAAAACAGTTGGAGAGTGAGAACATGAATGAAGATGATACTATGGACAGTTTCCTAACGAAGATCAAAGACTTGAAGGAACATTTGAGTTTGTCAGGGGAGCACTAGATTGTGCTCTCTAACTATAGTAAACAAGTCGGAAATACACTTCTGATTACAAGACCACCCACGAAGGGGAAATGATACAAGAATACGTGACTGATATAAGATGTCCCACAACCCGGGACTGATAGGTAGGAACAACTCGACTAGAGATGATACAGGAGATCCCACAACTGGGGAACGTAAGTATGAAACAAGATCTCTAGATTACAAGAACTCCCTTATGGGAGATGAACTAGATACAAGAAACAACTTGACAAGATCTCGTACTACGAGATTACAAGAGGACAAGAAAAGATGTCCAGGATACAAGACTAGACAGGACGGGAACAAGGAACAAAACAAGAACAAGAACGGGAACTTGGAGAGTACTTACTTGGCGGTCACGACTCCTTGAGCTCCCAAGACTGGTATTGGCAAGATTGACTATGAATGTGGCCAACCCCACCTTATATAGGTTTTCCAAGGGCGGTTCTAGGGCAGTTACGAATTGATGATGTCATTGATGATATCATCAATTCGAAGCATGGTCTCTAAATGTCAGAGTCAAGCAAGAAGACAGTCGATCTTAGGGTTTTGGCACATTCCAAATGCAATGGAAGCATTAGTTTCCCCCAAATTCTGAAGCAATCATGAGATATAGGATTTACATGGAATCTAAGATTCAAGATGGTTTCCTTTGTCCATGACATTACCTCCCCCTCAAGCGACGAGTTCCACGAAGAGCGATCAGGTTCTCTGGTGTCAGGTTCATTGGATTTTTCTTATGGAATTCTCGAACCTTGATTGGTGCTCTTTGAAGGTTTTCTGTAGGTTCCCAAGTATGATCACTGATGTCATACCCTTTCCAATGAATAAGGTACTCTAATCTTCCTCGAGATATTCTCGAATCTTGGACATGCTCGACTTCGATTTCTTCATGATCATCAAGCTCGATAGGTGGTGAAGGACTATGTCTCTCCCCCCTCAATGGTGAAATCTGATATGGTTCCAACATGGATACATGGAAAACTAGATGTATTCTCATGGTACTTGATAGTTGGAGCTTGAACATGACTGGATTAATCTCGGCCAAGATGGTAAATGGACCAAATCTTTGATGATCTAACTTTGCACAAGGCCTTGAAGTTTGCAAATTATTTCTGAGTAACCATACTCTATCCCTAATTTGATACGATGGATTCTGGATACGATGTTGATCTGCATAGTACTTATATTATTTTTGAGCTTTATGGATCTCTTCCTTGAGTTCTTTGTGAATGTCCATCAGGTACTGGGCCTTGTCTCTGGAAGTTGGGTTCTTGACATGGTTTGAGAGTTGTATATCCATCCTTGGATGTTGTCCATAGTTTGCAAAGAAGGGAGTTTGCTTAGTGGATGCATGAACACTATTGTTATAGGCAAACTCTGCAAAGGATAACAACTCAAACCAATCATTTTGGTGATAGTTGCTAGTGCAACGGAGATATTGCTCTAGGAATTGATTCATCCGTTCTGTTTGTCCATCAGTCTTTGGATGATTTGCTATAGATAGTTTAACTTGAACACCAATGATCCTGCAAAGACTGTTCCAAAAGTTGGATATGAACTGTGGACCTCGATCAATGACAATATCATGAGGTAATCCATGAAGCCTAAAGATGTATCTAAGAAAGAGTCTAGCAGTGGGAGCACTAGTGATTGCCTTTGTAGTTGAAATGAAGTGTGCCATCTTTGTGAATCTATCCACAATAACAAGAATGGCATCATACTTATCAGAATTTGGTAGAACTGTGATGAAATCCATAGATAATGAAGCCCATGGCTTTTCTGAAATAGGTAAAGGTTGCAAGAGGCCATGAGGCTTATGTCGTGGTACCTTAGATCTATTGCAAGTGTCATAGGTTCGGATATATTCTTTGACTTCCTTCCACATTTGAGGCCACTAAAAATCCCTAGATATGAGTTATATTGTTTTATTTACTCCAAAACGTCCTGCTGCAAGGTTTTCATGACGTTGTTGAAGTACTTGGATCCTGGGCTTTCCTGGAGGGACATACAATATATTCTTTTAGAATACTAACCCGTCCTTTTTCTAGAATTCATTTACTTCTTGAACTTTTCCTTCTTGAGTTTTTTGCTTAACATTACAAAATAATTCATCTTGTGGTAGATTCTCACGAATCAAATGATTCAAGGCTGAATCTTCAGGATGGGTTGAAGAGATAGCTGCTAAGTGGAGATGCTCAGGCTTGAGTAATACACTCTCTTGTTGATCAAAGGCCTCTTCACCCTTCTTTGGTGCAAGGTAAGATCTTCTTGACAAGGCATCTGACTGACACTCTTGTCGTCCTGGACGATATGTGATGACATACTCGAACCTGGATAAAAAGTTACTCCATCGAGATTGCCTTCTGTTAAGGATGCGGGTGGTCATAAAATACTCTAGGTTCTTGTGATCTGAATACACGATAACTTTATGAGCTGCTCCTCCTAGATGGTGACGCCAAGTATCAAACGCGTCCACTATGGCAAGAAGTTCTTTATCATGAATTTCATAATTAATTTCTGGAGGAGAAAATTTCCTTGAATTATATGCAACTGGATGTAGGTGTCCATCATCTCCATATTGTGAGAGAATGGCCCCTAGGGCAAAGTCTGATGCATCTGTCTCTAGGAAGAAGGGCTTAATAGAATCAAGATGAACTAGAATTGGAGTAGTAGTGAATGTTGATTTCAAGGTCTGAAATGCTTTTTCTGCTTCTTCGGTCCATGAGAATTTGGAGTTCCCTGTAAGCTTGGTAAGAGGTGTCACTATCTTGGAGTAATCTTTGATGAATATCCTATAGAAGTTAGAAAACCCCAGAAAACATTGTACATCTCGAACACATGAAGGTGGTTTCTAATCAAGGATTGTCTGAATCTTCTTAGGGTCCATAAAAATTCCTTTATCTGATACAGTGTATCCTAAAAATTCCACTTTTGTCTTATGGAAAGAGCACTTCTCCAATTTTGCATATAATCCTTTTTCTCTTAGTTTCTCTAGGACTATCTTTACATGACATTCATGATCCTCTAGATTTTTGGAGAATATCAACGTATCATCAAGGTATATTACAACAAAATCATCTAAATTTTCTCAAAAGATATCATTCATCATATGTTGGAAGACAGCTGGAGCATTTGTAAGACCGAATGGCATAACTACATATTCAAAATGGACATACCTTGTTCGAAATATTGTCTTCCATTCGTCTCCTTCTCTGAATCGTGACAAGGTTGTACGCTCCTCGAAGATCAATCTTCGTGAAGAATTGTTCTTTTCCAAGGCATTCCAAGAGCTCTGATATAAGTGGTAGCGGGTATCTGTTCTTTATAGCGACTTTATTCAATCCACGATATTCTACACACATCCGGAGAGCCCCGTCCTTCTTCTTTACAAATAGAATAGGAGCTCCTGTTGGAGACTTTGAGTGTTTGATAAACCCCTTTGCTAGATTTTCATGAATGTTCTTGCGTAATTCTGTAAGTTCCTCTAAGAATAGTCTATAGATTGGTCCAAAGGGTGGTTGTGCTCCCCCTTGAAGATCTATGGGGCAATCGTAAGGTCTATGCTCTGGGAGGATATCTGCATTCTTCTTTTCAAAGACATCTTCAAAGCCTTTGTACTGATTGGGTAGCTGTACTGGATCATCTTTCTTGGATTCTTGAGCTGGTATGGCATAGATCATATATGTAGGTTCCTTCCTTACAGCATGTATGAAGGCTTTGGCTCCGACATATGTTGGGTTCTTCTCGATATCTCGACGGGTGATTTTATTCTTTTCGCAATTAATGTCTGGATTATGCTTCTTTAACTAGGGCTTTCCAATGATAACTATTGGGCTTGATATTACATTGAAACATATGTGGGATTCATGGTCACCAACATGTACTCTTAATGGTGTGGTTTCCATGGTTATAATCCCAGATGCTAGAGGTCGTCCATCTACTACTTCAGCTACTACTGGTTTGTTCTTCTAAAGTATAGGAATTCCATGTTTCTTAACCAATCCTTCATCGATGAAACATGAGGAGACTCTTGAATCTACAGGGGCTGTAAGGGAAAGGGTCTTCTTGGGCATGATTAACTTGATAGGTGCAAGACATGTTTTTATGGGTGTAGCTGGAATTATGAGACCCTTTTTTATATCATGGTCTGGCTGTAGGGTCTCTTTTACAACTGGACTTCCTCATTTCCCTACTCTACAAGGGTGGCTGCGACTCTGGAGTTTGTTCTCATGTTCGGACAATTAATTGCAATATGTCCAGGGTTTCCACAATATAGACATAACTTATTAACTCTCCTTCTCTGTTTCTCTTCTGATGTTAGAGGCTGAAACCGTGTTACATCTATTTGCATAGGTTCAGGCGTAGACTCATCTTTAGTGGCGGGCTGGAAAGGTTTTCACTGGAGAGGTCTTCCTTCTACTTGTTTTTCTTGTTTCCTTTCAAAAAGTTGGTTATCACATTGAATAGCTTGCATGATATATTCATTTAATGTTTTAACCTCTGGCATCCTGAGCAAAAAGGTCCTTCACATCATCTCTTAAACCCCATCTAAATTGGCTTATGAAATAATCTTCATGCCAAGTGAGATCACATATCAACTGCCTAAATTCAGATGCATAGGTAGAGGCAGGGTGGTTACCTTGACGTAACTTCCGAAGTTTTGTTTCTGCTACTCGACTTGTGTCTGCATCTCCAAATATGGCAGAGAGTTCTCAAAGAAACCCCTCATAGTCCTGAAGTACTGCCATGTTCTTCTCCAAGATTGGGGCAAACCATGATAATGCTTGGCCACAGAGCAAGGTTCCAATAAACCCGACCTTGGATGCCTTGTCAAGGTATCTATCAGGTTGCATACCGATGTATAATTTAACTTGCTAAAGAAATCCACGAAACTTTGTGCGATCCCCATCAAACTTTTTTGGCATGCAAATCTTGGGTTCCTTCATAAATGATGTACTCGGTCGTTGATTCACTTGGATATGCCCTTGATTTTCTTGAAGACTCCCGATTCATTCTTGTAATTCTTGGAGGAGTGCACCAACATGCACTGGATGTCCCATCTTGACTTGTGTATGTCGATGAGTTAGGTCTGCAACTTGTTGTTGGAGACTCTGAAGTCATGCTACAATCTGTTTATAAGCGTTCTCCATGATGCTTGATCTTGGATAGAAGCTAGTCTTGCCAAAATGTCAGGGGAGCACTAGATTGTGCTCTCTGACTACAATAGACAAGATTTCGGAAATGCACTTCTGATTACAAGATCACCCACGAAGGGGAAATGATACAAGAATATGTGACTGATACAAGATGTCCCACAACCCGGGACTGATAGGTATGAACAACTCGACTAGAGATGATACAGGAGATCCCACGACCTGGGAACGTAAGTATGAAGCAAGATCTCTAGATTACAAGAACTCCCTTTTGGGAGATGAACGAGATACAAGAAAGAACTCGACAAGATCTCGTACTACGAGATTACAAGAGGACAAGACAAGATGTCCAGGATACAAGACTAGACAGGACTGGAATAAGGAACAAGACAAGAACAGGAATTGGAACTTGGAGAGTACTTACTTGGCGGTCACGACTCCTTGAGCTCCCAAGACTGGTATCGGCAAGACTGATTATGAATGTGGCCAACCCCTCCTTATATAGGTTTTACAAGGGTGGTTCTAGGGCGGTTACGAATTGATGATCTCCTCGATGATGTCATCAATTTGAAGCATGGTCTCTGGATGTCAGAATCAAGCAAGAAGACAGTCGATCTTAGGGTTTTGGCACGTTTCAGACATAATGGAAGCATTAAATTCCCCCCAATTCTGAACCAATCATGAGATATAGGATTCACATGGAATCTGAGATTCAAGATAGTTTCCTTTGTCCATGACAGATTTCTGCTGATGAGGTTATACTAGATAGCTCAGTTGTGCAGACCGTTCTGAATGGTCTTCCTGATTCATATCAGAGTTTTGCTTCTACTCTTCGGTTAATTATGAAAGGCAATCCAAATGCTTTATCATTTGAGGAGTTAGTCTCCATTCTGTTGCAGGAAGATCAATCCAAGTAGAACAGGTACATTATGCGAGCTGCAGATCAAGCTTTCATGGCTAGGCAGAAGGGCAAAGGAAAACGGAGCTCTTCAAGTAGTAAGAAAAAACAAAACTTGAGGCACCTACAAAACATGTTTGTGAAGGCTGTATTTTAGGCAAAATGCAACATTCGTCCTTTGCAAAAGATGGTTCAGTTCGGGCTACTCAGAAATTGCAGCTTGTACATAGTGATGTCTGTGGTCCTATGCAGACACCTTCTTTTGGGAATTATCTTTACTTCGTGACTTTCATCGATGATTTTTCGAGGCATGCATGGGTATATCCATTGAAGGCAAAGTCCGAGGTGTGCATGTGCTTCAAACAGTTTTTGGTTTTAGTTGAAAATCTATCAGCATGTAAAATGATCACCCTCTGTTTTGATTGAGGGTGGGAACATATATCTTCTGTCATTAATGCATTTTTGGCTGAATGTGGGATAAAACGTGCCATATACAGCTCAAAAGAATGGAGTTGTTGAACGAAAGAACAGGTCACTCATGGAGATGGCGAGCTGTATGGTCAAGAGTCAGGCTTTACCACATAGTTTCTGGCTTGAGGCTGTCATGTGTGCATCATATGTACTGAACACATGTCCCACTAAAGCGCTACAGTCTATCACTCCATATGAGGCTTGGCATGACCGTAAGCCATCTGTTGCTCATCTGCATGTTTTTGGTTGTTTGGCATATGCATTAGTGCATGAACAACATCGTAGAAAATTGGATGATAAAGCAATAAAATGTAATTTTGTTGGGTTTAGTTTTGAAAGTAAAGGTTATCGTCTGTATCATCCACAGACTAAACACATTCCGATTAGCCATGATGTTGTTTTTCTGGAAGATGCTATTCAACCATTGCTTTCATGTACTAAGGAGACATCTGTTAGCTCCAAAGACATGTATGATACTTTGCTACCTCTTTTTACAGGTGGTCAGTCTAGTGCTGCTCCTAATGAGGCAACTTCTCAGCCTTTGCAGGTTTCATGTGATGATGTAGATAATTCCATTTTTGATGCAGATGTACATGATGCACTTATTGTAAGAAAATAACTAATAGGATGCACCCATACTTCTTCGCTCAAAAAAAGGACAATAATGCCCTACATGGGTTGAGAAACCACATGTTGAGTTGTGGATCTCTACGAAATGGCTTTGGGCCCTTGGATTCACTCTCCTATCAATCTAGGAGGTTGGAAAGATTGTTTTAACTTGTAACTTGGAGATCTAAGCCTGTTATGAATTATGGAATATGTTGAACAAGGAATTGTTGGAGTGTTAATCTATTTAATGTGTTGATGTGTTTTGGTGTTTTGATATAGCATTTGAAGGTTCGTGAGCAGCGTGCAAGGCGTGAAAGGGTGGACATCAATAATCCTACTTATAATTTATTTAGTTTGTAAATAAACCCATGTAGAGGGTTCTATTGTTAGAAACAGTTAGAAAAATAGTGGTTAGAATAAGGGTCATTGTAGACCACAATTTTTGATATTGAAAGCAAAGGCTTTCTGTAAAAGTTACCAACTTTTAGTTTCACGCTTGCTTTTCGACGACACTCTCATGTAACCACTCTTTTCAACATAATAAAAAATTCCTATAAATGCATGCACTTTGTGGACTATCCAAATAGAGTGCATGGGGGGAGATTGCACCCAATACTGTGTTCTCTCTCGTCTCTTGTCGTGTCTCTTTTTCTGTGTGTTTTCAGCATCCATAACCTCTGTGTGCACGTGAGTAAGATCTTGACAACAAAGCCCTAGCTTTGAGTTCCTAGAATAATGGATAGGAGCTAACTATGTCCATTTTTCTTGGGGGACCTCAAAATGGATAGTCCTTGAGAGCGACATAGTGTGAACATCTATCCATCATACAAAATCAGTCAACTCCCTATCAAATCACCTTAAGTTGGTACGTGATCAAAGTAGCTTGGTTGTCCTTCCCTTGTCCCATGGACGCAAGCTAATGCCCTATGTGTGAAAATGCACATGATGTTATTCCTATGGATTGAGAATGTACTAAAAGAGTTTCGAGACTCTAGCATAGTGAAAGTATTGGGTTTATTGTCCCATGATATAAAAAACATCGTCAAACCATATCGAAAACTCATATGTCCTCTTTATAACATTGATCAATGACCGAGAATGACCAAATATCTTCTAGATTTCATGTACAATTTTTCGTAAAAGAACTTTATGGTAAAGAATCAGCCTCAAAACCAGGGTGGACAATGCAAACAACTAGCAAAAAGGTGAAGAAACACAACCCACATATAATGCACTATGAAAAAGAAGATTCATCGATGAGAAAAGGACTATGAAGAGTTATCACTGGGGACCATGAATTCCTAGAGCAACAAAAAAGTTTCCCAATGATATGGCACAACAACAGCAAGACAAGACTTGCATAAGGATAGATGAACAGATATATAGATTGAATCTTTATGTATATCCCCACAACTAGGGTTCCTCATGCTATCACTTATAATGTTTGTCAAATTTTGATGGAATCTATTGGGAATTTGATTTGAAGCATAATGTACGGAGTGATTAGAGAGTATATGAGTCCACTACACTTGTGGTACAAATCATCAGATCTCTCCATAAGTTTACTTGAATTTTCATTAAAAAGCAAGATTGTGACTCATTATTTATGTTTACAAATGGTCTAGGCTTTTAATGTGAGCCACTCGATCTCATTAATCACAATCAAGATAGTTTGTGTCAGACTTTAGATAGTTAAAGGAGTCAAGCTAAGACCAGATAAACTATGCAAGACTTGATTACTTGAAGGACTCAAGTTAAGACTCGATGGAGAGGTATTGGAGAAGAGCCTGCTCCAATATATGGGAATAAGACACTACAAGGAATACGGGCGTATAGCGACGGTTAAGGCGACATAATTTCGTCGCTATAAAATTGCAACATGCATCGTAATGAACGTCGCGCGCGGGCCATCGATTAAACGACGAACCAAATGACGTTTTTTGCGACTTGTGGTGCAACGGGGCTGCGACGCTCCAATACAGCATCGCTAACACGACGATTTTAAATAGTGTCGCATAAGCGATGCTTTCTTGCATCACATAAGCGACGTTTTGTGCCGTCATATAAGCATTGCTAGCAACATCTCGCTTATGCGACGCCATTTTGATGCGTAGCATTACTTACACGACGGTCTGTTGACGGAAAAAAATTAAAACGTTGGAGGCTCTTCGATCGGCATTTTCACGCATATGATCGAAGAGCTCTCCAACGTTCGCAATTGCGCTGCGCTTACGAGCTGAAGCAAGTATATGCAGAATTGTTGTTTTGCTTAAGCTCTCTCTTATTGTCTCCCTCTGTCTCTGTTTCTCTCTTTCTACATCTTTCTCTCTTTGAATTCTCTCTCTCTCTCTCTCTCTTCTTTCTCTCTTTATTGCAGGTTATTCAAGAAGCTAACCAAGCAAAAAGTATGGCTAACCATTGTAAGTACAATTTCTATTCTTTGTATATCATTTGAATTGTGTTATTTTCATTAGATAGCATACTCACACTTATTGATATGCACTTATACACTTATACATGATGAAGATGCACTTTCACACATATACACATGCACATACACACACATATACACACATATGCATGTGCACATAAACTTAGACATACAAACATATACACATGCATATGCACAAACATCTCTACAACCACATAAAAAGACTTACATGTATGCATTATCGCATATATATATATATATATATATATATATATATATATATATATATATATATATATATATATATATATATATATATATATATATATATATATATATATATATATATATATATATATATATATATATACACACACACATACACACACACACATACACACATTAACATATACGCAAATACATGTATATGCACATCCACATGCATGCACATGGATGCAAATGGAAATGCATCCACATACACATGCATGTGGAATACATATACACATGCATATACATACATTATACACATATATATGCACAGACATACACACACATATACACATGCATACACACATGCACATACCTACATATACACATATACATGCACATACACACATAAACACATAGAGTTACACATATACATGCACATACATATACACACATATACACAAGCACATGCACATACTCATACACACATATACACTTACACATGCACATGCACATACTCATACACACATATACACTTACACATGCACATGCACATACATACATATACACACACATACACATGCACATACATACATATACACACACATACATATACACTTAGGTACACACATATGAATGAATTATATAGTTAAAGTATTAAAACACATGCTTAATATAAACAATAATAACAATCAATAGAACAAAACGCTTCATTACTTAATACCATACACACAATTCAAAACATAACTGAAATGAAAAATATATAGATAAAATAAATATATATATATCAATGTAAATACATATAATCCAATGTCATAATCAACTAAAATCCTAATCATCATCATCATGATCATCATCATCAACAATATCATGATCATCCTGATCTTCCTCATCCTCATCGTCATCAAACGCCGATATCCAAAATGTGTAGCATACTCGATCTCATGTTTCATAGGATATCGGCCATAATCCTTCCGCTGGATTGAAATAAATAAAAAAGATTAGTTGCTTGCATTTTAACTAAAATAAAAAATATGCTCACAATAACACATATACTTACAAATGTAGCTACAAAACCATTATTGCCCATTTGGCCTAGGTCCGATGTGTGGCCCAACTCCACTCTCTTCTTTGCAGCAGCCTGTTTATTCAAGAAAAAAATACATAAATTAAATGTAAAAAATTACTAAAATATATAAAAATTATAAATATAAACTATTAATTTGTGTACCTTCTGTTGAGGAAAGGACTCCTGAAGATGTAGTTGTCTACGAAAAAACTACCACGTCTCAGGTGTTATGTTAGCTCGCGTCTTATTTTTTTCCACCATACAATATCTCCTGTTAATTTAATCTCAAACAGAAAAAAAAATCAGAATACGTACACATATATACACACACATACACATACACATACCCACATACACATATACATGCAAACATATATGCATACATATATGTATACATATACACATATACATACATATAACATAAACACACATATACATATCCACATATATACGTACACACACATGCATGCATATACACTCATTCATACAAAATACATGCATTTATCCCACAATAATGTGTAGTTGTGTATATGTGAATATGTGTGTATGTGTAAATGTGTATATGTGTGTATGTGTAAATATGTATATGTGAATTTTTTGTGTATGTAGATAATCAGATTTTTGAAAAAGGATTTATTTATTTATTTAGTTATTTATGCGTATGCATGTGTTGTGTGTAAATGTGCATGTGTTGTGTATATGTGTGTAAATGTGCATGTATGATGTATATGTGTGTGTATGCGTGTATTTATACCTCTAGTCTCACTCTTTTCTCTCTCTCTCTCTCATATACATACATACATGCATAAACACACATACTCATATCCACATATATATACATAAAATCAGTGCATACCGTGCATTATCGCGACGATGAGCCATAAGTGTCCGCATCTATTTTAGACACCACTTAAGCGACCATCCTATCCCAAACTCTATCTTACGTGAACTAAGTACGTATTTTTTATCCCACTCATCATGCTCACTACAAAAATAAAAAACATAATGTAAATAAAACATAAGACATTTATTTCAATTTATATGTAAAATTTTTACTTACTTCCACGGCAAGTGGACAAAGCGCAGGTAAGAGTCGCATAGTCCTAAGGTGCCTATGCATGTCCTCATAGGCAACTCTGCTCTGCTATCACAATTTGGAGGTGGTATAGGTGTCTTGAAAATAGATAGATAAAAATAAATAAAAATATGTGTTATAATATCATTAAAAAAGTTTATGAAAAAAAAACATACCTATGAGCAGATAGCTCTCTTCCTACATGTGGAGCCGCAGAAGAGCCCTCGTCTGATCGCTGGGTAAGCATCTGGATCGTACAGTCCAGCTCCTCATCAGACATCTCTGAGTAATCACGCATGATGGCCCCTAGTGTATCAGACGGAACTCTTGCTCTCATAAGACTTTTTATGAGAGTGAGTTTCACTTTTCTCTCTCTACTGGGATCCATAATACCTAACATATAAAACAAAATGGTTAGAAATTAATATATATATACGTGTACATATGTATGTGTATGTATGCATGTGTGTGTATGTATGTGTGTGTATGTGTGTATGCATCATTATGTGTGTGTATGCATCATTATGTGTGTATGTGTCTATGTGTGTATGTGTATATGTGTGTGTGTATGTGTGTGTGTGTATGTGTGTGTGTCTATGTGTATGTGTGTGCATCTATGAGTGTGTATGTGTTTATGTGTGTATATGTGTCTATGTGTGTGTATGTGTCTATGTGTATGCATGTATGTATAAATATGTGTGTGTATGCTTTATGTATGCATATGTGTGTGTATGCATTATGTATGTGTATGTATGCATGTATGTATGTATGTATGTATGTATGCATATGCATATACATTATGTATGTATATATATACATGTATGCGTATGTGTGAGTATGTCTCTCTATGTGTGTGTATGCATATATGTGTGTGTGTATGCATATATGTGTGTATGTGTGTATGTGTGTATGTGTGTATGTGTGTATGTGTGTATGTGTGTATGTGTGTATGTGTGTATGTGTGTGTGTATATGTGTTTGTATGTGTGTATGCATATGTATGTGTGTGTATACATCATTATGTGTGTATGTGTCTATGTGTGTTTGTGTCTGTGTATGAGTGTGTGTGTGTGTCTATGTGTATGTGTTTGTGTCTATGAGTGTGTATGTGTTTATGTGTATGTATGTATATATTTGTGTGTAAGTGTCTATGTGTGTATGTGTATGCATGTATGTATGCATATGTGTGTGTGTCTATGCGTATGTGTGTGTGTCTATGAGTGTGTATGTGTTTATGTGTATGTATGTATATATGTGTGTGTAAGTGTCTATGTGTGTATGTGTATGCATGTATGTATGCATATGTGTGTGTATGCATGTGTATGTGTGTGTATGCATCATTATGTGTGCATGTGTCTATGTGTGTATGTGCGTGTGTATATGTGTGTGTGTCTATGTGTATGTGTGTGTGTCTATGAGTGTGTATGTGTTTATGTGTATGTATGTATCTATGTGTGTGTATGTGTCTATGTGTGTATGTGTATGCATGTATGTATAAATATGTGTGTGTATGTGTGTGTATGCATTATGTATGCATATGTGTGTGTATGCATTATGTATGCATATGTGTGTGTATGCATTATGTATGTGTATGTATGCATGTATGTATGTATGTATGCATATGCATATACATTATGTATGTATATATATGCATGTATGTGTATGTGTGAGTATGTCTCTCTATGTGTGTGTATGCATATATGTGTGTATGTGTGTATGTGTGTGTGTATATGTGTTTGTATGTGTGTATGCATCTGTATGTGTGTGTATGCATCATTATGTGTGTATGTGTCTATGTGTGTTTGTGTGTGTGTATATGTGTGTGTGTGTCTATGAATATGTGTGTGTGTCTATGAGTGTGTATGTGTTTATGTGTATGTATGTATATATGTGTGTGTAAGTGTCTATGTGTGTATGTGTATGCATGTATGTATGCATATGTGTGTGTGTGTCTATGTGTATGTGTGTGTGTGTCTATGAGTGTGTATGTGTTTATGTGTATGTATGTATACATATGTGTGTATGTGTATGCATGTATGTATGCATATGTGTGTGTATGCATGTGTATGTGTGTGTATGCATCATTATGTGTGTATGTGTGTATGTGTGTATGTGTGTATGTGTGTATGTGTGTATGTGTGTATGTGTGTGTGTATATGTGTGTGTGTGTGTGTCTATGTGTATGTGTGTGTGTCTATGAGTGTGTATGTGTTTATGTGTATGTGTTTATGTGTATGTATGTATCTATGTGTGTGTATGTGTCTATGTGTGTATGTGTATGCATGTATGTATGCATATGTGTAAGAGAACAAGGATGATCAATGAAGGAAGCTACTAGAGAGAAGCATGATGAAGCTCACTCCAAGGTCACCATG
>CM035409.1:55832379-55944879 GCA_020310875.1 Ceratopteris richardii
ATTAAAACTGACCTTTTTTATATTTGCATAAGAGTGCTTGCAAGTCGGACCATGGAGCAATGCGTGCGCTGTTCACCTGTTGTGCTCAAATGTGTTTTGTGAACTTTGATCGCTGAACAAAGTGATTTTGTTTTGATAAACGTATACCTGGTGCAATGCTAATATGTTGACTGGTGTGATTATTATTAATAACAACGCTTTTGCTTGTTGTTTTGGGCTTCTATGTTCTTCTCTCCTAACTACAGATGATTCATGGACTTAAATGCACTCTCTTAGTTGCTTGACATCCTCTCATTCTCTTACTTAGTACAATGATCTTCACGGGGATTAGAAGCTTAACTCTCGACCAGCATCATGAGCATCATGTTCACACATCTTCACAACAGTAGTAATGAGTATCGACACATTCCAAGATGAAGGTTGTGATGAAGTCAGCGGGTCTTGGTTTGAAGTTCACAGAAATGCCTTTGTCTCAGACCATGATTTCTTTGCTCTTTTTTGTGATGTCCTCCAACATGAGATGAATGTCTTCATTCTATTTGCTCATCATGAATCTATCCTGATTGTTGCAGGTTGAAACAGAAATGGATGATAGCTCAGTTGATCTTATGTAGAGAGCTACTACTTTTGGAAGTTCATAACTCACTAAACGTTCTTCATATGTTCGGTCATATTTATTTGTGTTCACTCAAAAAACGATATTGGTTCCATAGGGTTGATGTGTGAATGATTTGCTAAGAAACCAATTGGCCTGTAGACATCCTCATATGCATCACATTAAAACCATGGTTCTTAGATTGAACTTTCTATCTTCTTTTTGAAGGCATGTATTAGGAAATGTCCATGATGATGACTCTTGTTGCATGACTGACCCTATGACACACATTGAACATGCTTTATGTACTTTGGAAATGCACTCATAGACATGATTAAAAGCATTGACGTATTGCTAATGGTTGAGCTTGCATTAGGGGGGGGGAATCTAAAACTTCAACCACACATGGAAATGGTAGCTATTTTTGATCCTTGATTGCTTGAGGCATAATTATGTGATTTCATGATGCATCACTATAATTGATTGATCTCTGATCACTTTTGTTGAGAAGGAAACACTTAACACAATGAAAAATGTTATGTTGATATTTGCATAAAGTCACAAAAGGAACCATATCACAGTTAGATTTACTCTCCAATGAGTCACACATGCACTTGTGGTGACTAGGTGATTATGGCTAATTTATGAACAATATGAAGGGCTATAGGGCTCTATGTCTTTTGAGCTACTTTTGGATTGCAGGAATAAGACAAGTCTTCATGAGGACTTTTTGGTAGAATAGCCCATATTGAACAACTTGATGTTCCCTAACGTGGAAACTAAAAATGGACTTAACATTTCGTGGCTGCTTCCTTTCAAATTCAATCTACTTCTTGTGTATGCTTAAATTTAAGGTATTGGAGCTTCTTGAGAAGACATTTCCAGCCTTACAAAATACTACATAGTGGGATGCATGATAGGCTGACTTCCCCCCTAAGGGGATTATGTCGCTCAGCTGCGAAGATTGAAGATTTGCAGATTGAAGTAAAGACTGAAGACTTGCAGCCTAAAGGTTTGCATACTGAAGAATTGTAGATTTTGAAGATCTGAAGATTTCCAGATTTGAAAGACTCCAACTTGGAGCAATTCAGTTATGTATGATCCTCTCATCTTAGCTTTGTCAAGGACGACAAAGTGTAGGGGGGGAGAGTGTTGGGTTTTAGGGTATGCACACATCCTCATTTGTGCATAAGAACCCTTCCTAGACCATGGGAAATAACCTTTTTTTGTATATACTTGAGTGTCACATGTGAACACTCTCCAAAAATCACTTTTTGATACTTCCTTACACCATAGTATAGGCGACCCTTGGATAATTTACCTTTTTGCTCTCCTAAAGGAAATCCCACGTAGAAATTCCCACGCATGCCCTTCATTGGGATTTGGTTGTTACATATTTGATCTTGGAATATCCTAGAAGATATGTTAGTTAGAGAGAGATCCACTTTTTGACTTTTCAAAGGAGCACATGGGAAATAGAGCTTAGCTTATAAATAGAAGCTCATTTTTGTAAAGGAGGGAGCTTTTGGTCGACGTGCTCTCATGTAAAATCATTTATCAATGGAAGAGGCTCTCATTTACTCCAAGAAGACTATTTAGATTTACATGTATTGTGTCTTTGTGAGTGTATCAGAGTGGTGTGTGTGTGCCTATGCATGTCTCTCCTTTGTGTGAGTAGGATAATTGTATTTGCTTGTATTTTCCTCATGGGCTAGGATCATTGACTCCCTATTCTCCTTGTTTTCAAGCATGTGGCATAGCATGGGGCTGAAGCCAATGGCTTGAACATGTGGGAGGTAGGGTTGGATGAGAGGAGAGTCAGTCTTGAGCTTTCCTTCTTGGTTCCATGCAAGGTGGCGAGGGTTTTTTGTCATTCCTTGCTACAACCTCAACACTTTTTGTAGGATAATTGTATTTGCTTGTATTTTCCTCATGGGCTAGGATCCTTGACTCCCTATTCTCCTTGTTTTCAAGCATGTGGCATAGCATGGGGCTGATGCCAATGGCTTGAACATGTGGAAGGTTTGGGTGGATGAGAAGAGAGTCACTCTTGAGCTTTCCTTCTTGCTTCCATGCAAGGTGGTGAGGGTTTTTGGTCATTCCTTGCTACAACCTCACCAAATTTTGGCGCCATTGCTTGGGGATCCGAGCTTTCAGGACGAGCGTGTGATGGTAAGACGTAGGGAGTACACATTGGAAAGGTAAGTAGTAGGTTATTTCTTGTTTTTCACTAATTTTTTTTCTCTTCTTCATCTCCATTTCCATCTTCACCTCTGCTCCCCACCATCTCCATCTTCCTCTCATATTTCCACTTCCATTTCATTGTCCTCATTTGCTTGGTGAGAGTTTGAGAGAGAGCTAGTGTGCATTGTTGTGTTTGTGTGTTTTTTGCATGACTCTTGTAGGTTGCAGCATCCTCACCATTTCCAGCAAGCTCAGCAGGTACAGAATCTCTCTACCCAAGCCTCGAGGCGTCGACCTTGAGCTATCGCGACACACCAAAAATTGGACCCTATTGAGAATCTGAGTGCACCACAACACAGCCCAGTCTGAGAGCTCCCATGATCACTAGGTTGCTCAATAGAATTCACTACACTTCGGTGTATCGCAACACTTCGGTCTATCATGACACTATAATTATGTGATTTCATGATGCATCACTATAATTGATTGATCTCTGATCACTTTTGTTGAAAAGGAAACACTTAACACAATGAAAAATGCTCGACACATGTTGATATTTGCATAAAGTCACAAAAGGAACCATATCACAGTTAGATTTACTCTCCAATGAGTCACGCATGCACTTGTGGTGACTAGGTGATTATGGCTAGTTTATGAACAACATGAAGGGCTATAGGGCTCTATGTCTTTTGAGCTACTTTTGGATTGCAGGACTAAGACAAATCTTCATGAGGACTTTTTGGTAGAATAGACCATATTGAACAACTTGATGTTCCCTAAAGTGGAAACTAAAAATGGACTTAACATTTTGTGGCTGCTTCCTTTCAAATTTAGTCTACTTGTTGTGTATGCTTAAATTTCAGGTATTGGAGCTTCTTGAGAAGACATTTCCAGCCTTACAAAAGACTGCATAATGATATGCATGCTGGGCTGAAGGGGATTGTGTCGCTGAGCTGCGAAGATTGAAGATTTGCAGATTGAAGTAAAGACTGAAGACTTGCAGCCTGAAGCCTTACAGACTGAAGAATTGCAGATTTTGAAGACCTGAAGATTTCCAGATTTGAAAGACTCCAACTTGGAACAATTCAGTTATGTATGATCCTCTCATCTTAGCTTTGTAGAGGACGACAAAGTCTAGGGGGGGAGAGTGTTGGGTTGAAGGGTATGCACACATCCTCAATGTGCATAAGAACCCTTCCTAGACCATGGGAAATAACCTTTTTTGTATATACTTGAGTGTCACATGTGAACACTCTCCAAAAATCACTTTTTGATACTTCCTTATACCATAGTATAGGTGACCCTTGGATAATTTACCTTTTTTCTCTCCTAAAGGAAATCCCACGTAGAAATTTCCACGCATGCCCTTCATTGGGATTTGGTTGTTACATATTTGATCTTGGAATATCCTAGAAGATATGTTAGTTAGAGAGAGATCCACTTTTTGACTTTTCAAAGGAGCACATGGGGAATAGAGCTTAGCTTATAAATAGAAGCTCATTTTTGTAAAGGAGGGAGCTTTTGGTCGACGTGCTCTCATGTAAAATCATTTATCAATGGAAGAGGCTCTCATTTACTCCAAGAAGACTCTTTACATTTACATGTATTGTGTCTTTGTGAGTGTGTCAGAGTGGTGTGTGTGTGCCTATGCATGTCTCTCCTTTGTGTGAGTAGGATAATTGTATTTGCTTGTATTTTCCTCATGGGCTAGGATCCTTGACTCTCTATTCTCCTTGTTTTCAAGCATGTGGCATAGCATGGGGCTGATGCCAATGGCTTGAACATGTGGGAGGTAGGGGTGGATGAGAGGAGAGTCACTCTTGAGCTTTCCTTCTTGCTTCCATGCAAGGTGGTGAGGGTTTTTGGTCATTCCTTGCTACAACCTCAACACTTTTTGTAGGATAATTGTATTTGCTTGTATTTTCCTCATGGGCTAAGATCCTTGACTCCCTATTCTCCTTGTTTTCAAGCATGTGGCATAGCATGGGGCTAATACCAATGGCTTGAACATGTGGGAGGTAGGGGTGGATGAGAGGAGAGTCACTCTTGTGGTTTCCTTCTTGCTTCCATTCAAGGTGGTGAGGATTTTTTGTCATTCCTTGCTACAAACTCACCAAATTTTGGCATCATTGCTGGGGATCCGAGCTTTGAGGACGAGCGTGTGATGGTAAGCCGTAGAGAGGACACGTTGGAAAGGTAAGTAGTAGGTTATTTCTTGTTTTTCACTAATTTTTTTTCTCTTCTTCATCTCCATTTCCATCTCCACCTTCGCTCCCCACCATCTCCATCTTCCTCTCATAGTTCCACTTCCATTTCATTCTCCTCATTTGCTTGGTGAGAGTTTGAGAGAGAGCGAGTGTGCAATGTTGTGTTTGTGTGTTTTTTGCATGACTCTTGCAGGTTGCAGCATCCTCACCATCTCCAGCAGGCTCAGCAGGTACTGAATCTCTCTGCACAAGCCCAGAGGCGTCGACCTTGAGCTATCGTGACACACGAAAAATTGGACCCTATTGAGAATCTGAGTGAACCATGACACAACGTAGCCTGAGAGCTCCTAGGATCACTAGGTTGATGAATAGAATTCACTACAATTCGGTGTATCGTGACACTTCGGTCTATCACGACACACTGGTGTATCGTGACAGTTCAAGCTATCGCGACACTTCGGTCTATCGCGACACTTAGGTCTATCGCGACACTTCGGTCTATCGCAACACTTCGGTCTATCAGGACACTTCGGTCTATCGCGACACTTCGGTCTATCGGGACACTTCAGTCTATCGCGACACTACGGTGTATCGCGACACTTCGGTCTATCGTGACATTTCAGTCTATCGTGACACTTCGGTGTATCACGACACTTCAACCTGAGCTATCACGATACACTAGCTTTACGAATACTTTTTTGGGGTGAAATAATTAATTGAATTGGGGCAATTTTGGGCTTGATTTTTGACACATTGGGACTACCTTAGAGCCTTAGAAGTGGGCAAAATACCTAGAAAACCATAGATGAATTTCATGAACCCTGAGAGCCTGTCTTGACCCCATAGGATTTTCGGGGTGTAGAGAGCTAGTCTCAGGGGGGCCTATGCTTTTTGATGTGTGTTTGTCAATTCATTGTAATTCAAGGCAACATTAAGTGGTGAACCTTTGCAAGAACATTGTGCGCAATCAAGGCATCCAAAGCAAGCTAGTAAGGGTGAGTACCAAGCTTGGGAGACGGCTTTCTGGGCTCATGTAGTATTCTGAGCAACAAGTGAATTGAGGTTGGAAGTTCTCTCAACCCTTCTTCATCAATTCCTAGCTTAGGCTAAGTACGACTTAAGTGTGGTGATTAATTAGAGTAACGCTAGGCATGAATCAAGTCCAAGAGAACTAATCAACTAAGTACAATCATTAAGTAGATCTTAAGTGCAAAAATTCTAAGGAACAAAAGTAAACTTGAATCGATCAAATATCAAGTGCAAAATTCACTTAAGTAATCCTGAAGACGTGATTCCAAACAAGGGCTTAACACAATATTCAACTAAAAAGAACAAAGTGATTGGTACAAACTAAACTGCAATGAGATTGTACTGGGGACCAAGGGGGTAGAGAAACCACGCATATGAACCTTAGGTCAGGAAGACACTTAGGCCGAGACAGACAAAGCCTCAGAACTTTTGAAGCTAGTGTCAATCATACTGCTCATTAGGGGAAAAAACGAACCCTCCTTGGGCCTTTTAGCTCAAGGGGTGGATTAGTGATCCACCAATAGGAAGAGAGTAGTGGCCACAGCCTAGTCCCTTAATCAACTAGGCTAGGCATAGGCTTCCCTTGGTTTTCCTTGGTCAAAGGGACAAAAACTACCTTCATTTAGTGGTTTCTTTGCCTTTAGTGGTTTGAGATCTCACGTGAATGAACCACAACCCTTAGATGGGCCCAAAGATCCAAGGGCTTAGCTTAAGATGCAAAAGTCAAGGCGGCATTAGTTTTTGGCCCTTGGATTCTATCGAAATCCAACGGATATCAATGGAGATCATTTGAAAATAGGCGCCCTCATTCCTAGCCGTCGGATGTGCTTCGAAATCAATGGTCATGATGGCCCTTCATAAAGAAAGGCGCCTTTGCATCTCCTCCCTTAGATTAAGCATGAATCCAATGGCTGTAAGCCCTCCCCAAAGAAGATTGGCGCCTTTACATGTCCTCCATTGGATCCCCCAGTTCATCCAACGGCCCTAGGCCTCCCCCATGGCAAAAATGCACCTTTTAATGCCTATCATTGGATTTTGATGAGATCCAAGGGCTCTAAAGACTCCGAAAATTGACGATCAGCCCCATTTGCGCTTGGCCGTCAGATTCCGCATGATCCAAGGGATGAAATTCCTGTAGAGAAGGCCCAACCTCCCAGGACATTTAATGCCTTCTCTCTCCAGACTCTCACGCATTCAAATATGAACCATTGATCTAGAAAATCCAAGGGTCATGGATGCTCAAATATTTACATGCATTATTTTATTTTTCAAAACCACTAATGGTTTCGACGTGGTTCTCTAATCTCTTGGATTAAGCATTTTAATCCCATTCCTTACAAGGCCCAAAGAGGGCTCACTTTTTCCCCTAATGTAGGTCTTGGGCCCAACAGTTGAGTGATTATCCATACACTCCGAGGTCAGAAACAAGTGATTCTGAGATGTCCTATAACATGGAGAGACTAGTAGGTAGTTCCAGAGTGGCGTACCTGGAAAAGCCAAAAGGACCTTACAAGACTCAATTGGAATATATAAGGACCAATCGTCTAGATGCTCACATCTACGAAGATGGCCTGAGAAGATCTGTGGTCCAAATTAAAAACCCAGATTAACCCCATGGGCTAGAACATCCGGTAGTCAAGTTCCAAAATGGAGCATATCTAGATAAAGAAGAAACTATTTATGTGGTTACCACCCTTCCAGATACGACAAACGAGTTCGACAATGTGATTGCAGAGACTGACATGGGTGACATAGAGCAAGGGAATTTAGGAAGGGAGCCGAGGACTCCCCGGGGCAAATCCGTCTTGACCAGAATCATTACTTCAGAGTGGGTTCCCCAAGACAATAAGAGCATAGATTTGCTTTTAAACCGTGAAATTGACGAAGCTTATTGGAGGTATAAGCCTACACAACCCAATGAGGAAGGAGCTCTCACAATTTATGAGTTCAAAGACCCTGATAACCTAGGCAAAGTAACCTACATAGACAATACGTCAGAGAGGATCTTCGTGGTCACCAAGCATGGCAGACATGCCTACACTTGGAAGGGTGAATTCATTTTTCCCCAACCAAGATCTAATGTCTCCTATAGCCACCAAGGAGCTGGGACCTCCCAAGCTCATGGAGCCCAAAGGGACAGAAGTAGAGACAGGCCAGAGGTGAGTTTTGCCAACCCCCTGGGAAGAACAAAAATGGATAGAGAAGAAACTGAGAGACCTAGAGCTCCAAGAAACCAAAGGAATGCTGATGATTTTCCCTTGCCAAGGCCTAGAGAGCACACTAGAACCCTGAGGCCAACCCAGCTGGTCAAGTCCATGAAGAATTACTTCGATGGCACTGGAGACCCTTACGACCATGTGGCAGAATTTAGGCAAGTCTTGAGAGCTGAACAGGTTGAGGACCTATTCACACAATACAATGCTTTTGGCCTAACCCTTAGAAACACAGCTCTTACGTGGTTTCAACCACTACATGAGAGGCAGTTTAGGAGCATACACCAACTTTAAGAAGCTTTCGTCACTGAGTTATCTAAGAGTGGCATACGGCATAATACTTCCTTATTGATTCAAAGCTTTAAGCAAACACCTCAAGAGACGGTCAGACTGGCAGGAAGACGGTTTAGGCAATACCTAGAGAGGTGTTCGATGCCTGAGTTACCCACACCAGCCAAGCAAGTGGCTTTGTTCTTAGATGGATTGTTGAGGACCAAGCTCAGATCATATGTGTATCAGAAGGACCCCAGAACCATAGAAGAATGCGTGCGCATATGCATAGACATTGAGGATAATCTAGGTGAGGAGTTGGAGCTAGCCGGTCAATGAGAATGAAATTGCAGATGGCCGATCTAGCAGTCTCACGTCCGGTCAATCCACATCTATCGAGGAACTTGCAGAGAAGGTAGCTCAGCAACTAGGTGTCTCTAGCAAACAAATTCCAAGATTTGCTCTAGGGAAACAATGTTATACCTGTGGAGGAGACCATATGGCGAGTGTATGTCCCATTATGGACCAACCCCAAGTGAATCTAGTAGCCAATACTGCACTATGGAGCGAAGGTACACCAACCACACCGCACAAGACTGCCCATATAACAAGCAAACTGTAAGGCAAAAATACCCTTAGCCATATCCACAACAGGGTGGATTCCAGACCTAGTACCCACCACATTGATATGGTAGGCCCCAGCAACCTTATCAGCCACCCTATCAAGGGTAGCAGAGACCTCAACCATTTCTAGCACAGCAAGCCCCTGTCCCAACTAATGTGATTCCAGTGAAGTACGCAGTTGCTGAAGAAAATCTAAATAGAGCCATAGTCCCACTAACACCATTGCTATCAAAAAGTGACCCAACTGACCATAGTTTTGACTCTACACATATTGATAGCCCACAGGCTTACTACATGCAGTCACCCGAGCATAGTGAGTCATATTATTATCAAGAACCCCATCAACATGCCAAAAATCGCTCCTATCAATGTTGTTGGGCTAGTAGTAGACTCTACAGGAAGCATAAATTCCACAACCCCAGTGCAAATGGTCACTAGAGCTCAAGCCTTGCAGCGAACTCAGGGTGTAGGACAGGAAAAAAAGTTGTGAGGTTAGCGAGACAGAGAGTATAACCAAGAAAAGGACAAGAGCTTGGAGAGATAGCCAGGAGAGAATGAAAAGACAATGGTCAAAGAAAATGAGCAAACTTGAGGAAAGCTTGAGGGAAACAAAAGCAAAGATAATTAAACTCACATCTCACACTCACTCTCACATTTCCCCACCACCACCATTTCAATCTCCATCCAACCCATCACCTTCCATTTCCCAACCTTCTAATCCACCGCATGTAACCTACCCACCACCCATAGTAGGATCAGTCCTAGCTGATCCCACTCCTGAGGATCTACACATGATGCTTAAAACATATCAGGCCAGAATCCAAGAAGGGAAACTGAACCAAGCACCTCTTTTTCTATGAATCGGTGCTCACCAGAATTCCTGCGAGAGATTCAAGAAGAGAAATGGGCTAAAGAAAGTGAAGACCCTCCACCAATTGAACTTGTGGATGACACCAACAATCAATTCCCACAAGACATTCCTTCCATTTATGGAGAGCAGGAGAGTGCCCAATCTCATGTAAGGTTAGACTTTGAGTCTAATTCCTTGCACGAATTACCCCATTTCACAGGCCCCTCGGAAACTAAGTCCTCCTGCATGAGAGCACCTATGGTCATGATAAGAAACGAAGACTCTATCATACCTAGGAACACGGAGGTAGTAAAGAATATGAAAGTGCAGTGCAACCTCACTTAAGAAGAGCTACTCAAAGTTAAGCCTGAATTGTGGAAACATGTAGCCAAACAAGTGCCAGATGTAGCGAAACCTCATTCTCAGGTAGGATCTCATAGATCGGTGCCAGAAATACCATTGGATAAGATAGGCGGCATGAGTGAAGGTGAAGAAGGAAACACCTATCTTCCCGTTACCCATCAGGGATACACAACCAAGGCAATTTTGGACTCAGGTGTAGGAGTTGCAATTGCGACCACTTCCCTATGGAAGCGTTGGGGCAAGCAAGCACTCAGGCCAATGAGAATGAAATTGCAGATGGCCGATGGTCACACAAAGAGACCCTTAGGATTGCTAGAAGGAATAACTCTCACTACATGTGGTGTTGAGTTCGAGCATACTTTTTCTATATGCGACTTTAGCAAAAATCAAGCCTACGAGATGATTTGGGAAGGCCATTCATGCGGCAGTTGCAAGTGATACAAGTTTGGGGAACCAAGTCCTTGTATTTGCAACACCTAGGTGTTACCACCAAAGTCAATCTCAAGGATTACTTGCATAGAGATGTACCGCCTATTCAATGGAATCCCATCCATAGAGCTAAGGATGACACGGAGCCAGTACATTCCATAGGATCAGGATCCTCATGGATGCATGAAGACACCCACTTGTGGACGTGTAAAGTAGCAATAGAAGAGGAGAAGATATAAAAAGCAAGAGAGATAAGGGCGAAGGAAACTCAAAGATCTATTCAAGACCCAGCCTATGCACCTGTAGTATTTCCAAACGAAGAATTTGAACCCGATGGTTGGGTGGAAATTCTAGCAACAATGGATGTAGCCATCAACGAAGAACAATGGACACCCCACTATGATGAGGATGGATATGACATTTCATTCTTCACAATAGAGCCAATTGTGTGTGATCCAATCATTGATAAATGTGAACCTAGCACTGATACATTTGAGGATGCAAGTGACTCCGATCTAGAGTCAATCATCATGGACCCACATTCTGCATCAGATGAGGAATATTTCCACGAGGTAGAAGTTCACCCTCAGAGACACGAGGAGGGTATGAATGAGATGAGATTAATCACACAAGTGACCACCAAGAGTATAGGAAAGAAAAGAAAGAAGAAAGAAGTCACACCGGAGGAAGAAGAGTCTTTGTTTGAGGTCCCTGAAAATTTCAAGAGTATGAAATAGAAGATAGGAGAGTCATGGTAAGAATGCCTAAACGTGAGGCACAATCAGGAGAGGACTATGATAACAAGGAAACCACCAAGAAACTAGTTGTAGCCATAGAGGAAGGAGAAGAAAGATGCACCTACATAGGACATGACATGATGGAAGAAGAAGAGCAAGTGTTGATAGCTTTGCTAAGAGAGTATAGAGATGTATTCACTTGGAGCTATAAGGACCTAAAAGGTGTAGACCCCGACATATGCTCCCATACGATCCCCATGACCTCAGATGCCAGACCCTCTAAACAGAAGCCATACACATACAATGATAACTATGCTACCAAGATCAAAGAAGAGATAGATCGCTTGGTTGAAGCTGGATTTATCTATGAAATCGAGCATACTGAATGGGTATCCCCCATTGTAGTGGTGCCCAAAAAGAATGGTAAACTACGTGTATGCATTAACTTGAAGAATGTTAAAGCAGCCACTATTAGAGATAGTTATCCACTTCCTATCACTGAGCATCTATTAGAAAGGGTAGCAGGCAAGGAAGTGTACAGCTTCCTAGATGGGTTCTCTGGATACAATCAAGTAGCCATTGCACCAAAAGATCAACATAAGATGGCTTTTGCCACAGAGTGGGGCATATTTGCCTTTCGGGTAATGCCATTTGGTCTAAACAATGCGTTTGCAACCTTCTAGAGGCTGATGTGCCATGTGTTTAAAGAATTCGTGAGAAAGAATTTGGAAGTCTATGTTGATGATCTCTATGCTCATTCCAACATTAGACAGACACATATACCTGAACTCAGGCGAATCTTTGACAAATGTAGAGAAAATCAAGTCTACATGAACCCAGAAAGTATGTTTTCATGGTAAGGCAAGGCATGATTCTAGGACACATAGTGTCAAAAAACGGCATATCCACTGATGAAGAAAAAGTGAGAGCTATTGCAGAACTACTAAGGCCAAAGAATGTCAAGGAAGTGCAAGCTTTCATGGGGCATTGTGGCTATTATCGACATTTTATACACATGTATGCCATCATTGCAAAGCATCTGTACGGACTTTTGACTAATTTCGAGTGGACTGATGAATGTGAGAAATCTTTCAATGAGCTTAAACGACGATTGTGTTCAACACCAATCTTGACTACACCAGATTGGAACAAGCCATTTCATATTCACATGGATGCATCCAATTATGCTATTGGATGTGTACTTGCACAACCTACTGATGAAGGTAATATGGATCTTCCAATTGCCTATGCTAGTAGACAGTTGAATGCTGCTGAACGAAATTATATCACTACTAAAAGAGAAGGATTAGGCATGGTATATGCGGTTAAGAAATTTAGACACTATTTTCTTGCAAATAAGTTTAAATTTTTTATTGATCATCAAGCACTATTGTACTTGGTAAACAAGCCATGTAATACCGGTAGATTAGTAAGATGGTTCCTCTTGCTAATGGAATATGACTTTGAGGTAGCGGTGAGAAAGGGCAAGACTCACTGGAGAGCAGACCATCTCTAAAGGCTCACATCTAGAGATGCCCCACAAGGAGTGTCAGATGACCTACCTGATGCTTACTTGTTTAATCTAGAAGTTGTACCACAGTGGGCCAAGACCTTAGTGCCAGTACTGACATATGAGCCTAAACATCCAGTAGTAAACACTCAAGATAGGGAGGTAGTAAAAGCACAAAAGTACCATATCATGGCAGGGAGTATGTACAAACACCCTTACAGACATTGAGGAGACTTGGAGTGCACTAGCCAACTATGGAAGCAGATATCCATAGGTTGTGCAAGGAATGCCCAATCTGCTGCACTAAACCACCAGTGGAACATGCCACTCTTTATCGAGTGACTTTAGTGCTAGATTGGAGTGAACCCTTAGTGGCCCTTTTGAGGACGAGAACTGTTCACCAAGATATGACATTGGCTAGACAAAGGAGCTTAGAACAAGAAGCTTTAGATTATACTCTCATTGGAGATAATCTATACAGAAGAGGAAAAGATGGGTATCTTAGATTATGTGTCCACGAGAGTGAATATCTTAAGATCTTGGAAACTGCTCACCAGGATGTAGCAGGAGGACCTTTCGGACCAGATCGAGCGATCAAGGCAATACCATTTGTAGGTCTTTGGTAGCCCACACTTCATATGGATGCACATACCTATGTGAAGAAGTGTGAGGTTTGTCAGCGAACTCAATACCCTATACGTAAAGATGAGATGCCATTGAAACCTATGATAGGTGGACGTGCGTTCTGTAAGTGGGGAATAGACTTTGTTGGTCCTATTAATCCCCCAGCTAAGGGTTCCCATGCTCAATACATTATTGAAAATCTTCTTCAAGAGTTCTTGGTGATACACAAGAAGTCCGCCCCCTATCACCCACAAGCTAATGGGCAAGCCGAAAGCACAAATAAGATTCATGCAATGTGCTCACCAAATTAGTGAATAATAAACACTCTGATTGGGACAAACAGCTACACCATGCTTTTTGGGCATACTGAGTTGCCTATAAAACGGTACTCCAAGCCACTCCCTTTCAAATGGTATTTGGCCAAAAGGCAGTGCTACCATTGGACTTCTTGATACCTACATTGAGAGTAGCACAGGAGCACGAGTGGACATGCCATGAGCTCTCATCAAGTATCTTCGATCTTGAACGTTTAGGTGAAACACGATTGAGAGCTGCAGCAGGAATTTATACAGCCAAGAAGAGGCAAAAAGCATATTTTGACGCACATGTGAAGGATAAGGGCTTGAAAGCAGGAGACCTAGTCCTAGTCTACACCTTGAAGCAACACGCAAGGAAATTAGAGAAGAGAGGCTATGGACCAATGATTATCAATAGGATTTCCACAAGTGGAGCAGTATAACTAGCCACTCTAGAAGGTGATGTGCTACCAAGTTACATAAGCCGATGCAGAGTCAAGTTATACCAAGAACCCCTCGTGGAGGAGATGTTAAATCGACTCAATATTGTAAAGAAACGTAGGGAAGAGGAAACGCACATTCGAGAATAAGCACACATAGAAGCTTTATAACGCATCCGACGAATGAAATTGAGAAGATAAGGTAGAGATCAACCTATGTCTGACACTCAAGAAGCTCTAGGATATCACATGACCATGTGCGAGGCTTCAGGCAAACATTCCCATAGGATAGTCGATCCACGATCTTTTGTGACCCTAGAAGTAGGACAAGGAGAGAGTGCAAGAACCGTGAGAGCTTTAATTGACTCAGGAGCAGCCACTAGTGCAGTATGGCTTTCTTACTGCCAAGAGGCGCTAATGGCAGTAAAAGTGCTAGTATGTGAAGACAAGGATCTTACCGAACCTCTTGTCTTGGGCCAAGACTGGATCTATGATCATGCCGTCAACCTCAATCTAAGAAGTGGACTTCTTCAAGCTTGGGTAGGCCAAGCTCGCCTCATGATTGAATTAGGAAATCAAGCACTCAGGCCACTAGGAAATACACAAAATCCTGGTCTCTCCAGGAACCCATATGAAGATAACGATGCTATTCTTGTCCAAAGTTCTATGGTGCAGAAGATTATCGCTCTAGACGAAGGTACAAAATTCAATGAGGAGTCCCCTTCTTTTCCAAAGAGGATTCGAGGACAGTAGGGCCGGCAACACACTACACCGAGGACAATGATCAAGAAGCATGAGCACCAACCTGTGCACCATGAAGTACCTCGTGGCATGAAGCAGATCTGGATACGCAAAGATAGGAAACCCACGGTTCTAGAGATAGATTCTCAAAGAAGCCAATAAGCCACATTGTCAAGGATTACAATGAAGGAGTCCCTTAGCCAATGCTCTAGACATACCCTTTCTATTTGGGTTCCTAAGTGGTCAATGAAGGCTATCCCCAATGCTCGACAAATATGGGTGCCCAAGACCTGCTTACAAGCTCAAATAGCTTCACCTCCAGTCACAAGAATGAATATCAGGGCAAGCACTCTTGGCAAACATCTCAGGGCAGACACCTACACCCTCTCTCAAACCTAGGAATATCGGGAAATGGGTACCCAAAAGGTCCCAAATCCAACACAATCCAAACCATAGAGTTTACATGTCATCACCCCTAAAAGCTACGCTTCCACAATCAAAGTCTGGAGACTTAAACCCTGCATCAAACCCCCTGACCCAATTTTGTAAATCCTTCCACTCTGATGTAGGTGCATTCTGAGTGCATTGCATATCCAAAGTATGCATCTAGGATGACACTAACCACTAACCAACATTCACACCCATCACAAACACTTCACCCCTAACCACTAACCATTTGGAATGTCATGTTAGTATTGTGGAGGGAACACCAATACATCCTGTTTCCTATGCAACACTAATGTGCCTCTCTTCTTCTAGCAGATTAGCATCATCAACTACCATCAATCCCATGGCAGAAGGAGAAGGCATGAGCTCCCAAGCAGGCACTAGTTCTCAAGCCAATTCGGAGACCATGCCTGTGGAGGCCCCACTGATAGTTAGAACTGAAGAATATCTGAATGTGAGACGAATTCCCATCTTGGATCCACCAGGTGGCTTAGCAGAAAGTATAAAAGGGCACTCTCATTGGTTCAATGAGATGCCATGAGATGATATTTGGCAGAAAGCGGGATTGAACGACTACTCTAGCGCATCCCTGCCTAAACCAGATTTCCGTAGATGTTACTACTTGATTGCAACTCTTAAAGCCACAGGAGATCGAGATCAGTCAGGCACATTCCTTGCGCCCTCTCTATCAAACCCTGAGGAGATGAAAAAGTTTGAGCCGAACCTAACTTTAATCAAGGAGGCCCTCCATATGTATGGCATCCATGTACCCTACGATGGAGACCCTTTGATACCGGAGTCTATGAAGAACACTAAACTCAAGAAGTCGAAAGAGATGTGTGCCCTCACCCCAAACATTGCTATACCGTTGCACATGTGCTTTCAACACTTTGCATTTCCGGCTCAAGACCGATTCACACAACCTCATGAAAAGATTTGGTACGGGCTTTACCTAGCAGAGACAAGGAGTCTACCTATTAAAATGCCAGTGTGGATCCTCGACCAATTATATGAAGCAGGCAAGCAAGGAGTAAGGAAGCCTTCATTGAATGGTTGCTATGCCATTACCAGAATCATTTACATATGCCTAGCCTATGATGTGCCGATTACACGGGCACTTACTTACTCACAGCTGCAGTTCTTCCAAGGACAGAAACCAAGAGTTTAACCAGCTGAGCGGATGCTTGGATCTCTTTCCCAAGTCCCAATTCCTCATGAGTCCACCACAAAAATCTCCCTTAGAGAAGAACAACAAGTGGCCCCATTCACTATCCATCTCCAATGAGCACAATCAGAGGGCATAGTACAACCCACTCCGTCAGCCCCTACATTACCCACAGATGCTGAGTTTGCCTCCATGGTTGCATTGGTGGAAGATACATCCTTTGACTTTGAGACCTTCTTGCAAACCACACAACTATCTGATAGTGAGTTCTTTTCAGACACTGAAGGTCCGGGATCATCATCCCAAAGAGGACGTCCACATCGTGAAGAACGGAGAGTACATTGGGAGGATGAAGCATAACACACTCAAGTTGAAGACACACATGAACAAGAGGAGGCGCAACCCACAACCCACAATGCCCCTCTCAACCTCCTTAGAACTGATACAAACCACTCTTCCCCAATTTTGGGCAAACCTTGTAAATATGATGCAACAACTTGAGAATTATAATAGAAATTCCCTTTCCCACCCCACCTCCCCCTCATTCACGGCCACCACTAACACACCACCCACCATTCCAGTATTCACGATTCACACTTCACACACAATAACGTCCGACCCCATGGACATTTCACCCTCCATAGGACCACTCACCACCCCTTTTGTCTCAACATCACCACTTGTTACTTGACTCACATCACCACATACACCCACTGTAAGCACAACATCCACTTTTCTCTTCCCCATTTCCCGATCCCTTGGATCTTAAAGCCTTGCATACTGAAGAATTGTAGATTTTGAAGATCTGAAGATTTCCAGATTTGAGAGACTCCAACTTGGAGCAATTCAGTTATGTATGATCCTCTCATCTTAGCTTTGTCAAGGACGACAAAGTGTAGGGGGGGAGAGTGTTGGGTTTTAGGGTATGCATACATCCTCAATTGTGCATAAGAACCCTTCCTAGACCATGGGAAATAACCTTTTTTTGTATATACTTGAGTGTCACATGTGAACACTCTCCAAAAATCACTTTTTGATACTTCCTTACACCATAGTATAGGCGACCCTTGGATAATTTACCTTTTTGCTCTCCTAAAGGAAATCCCACGTAGAAATTCCCACGCATGCCCTTCATTGGGATTTGGTTGTTACATATTTGATCTTGGAATATCCTAGAAGATATGTTAGTTAGAGAGAGATCCACTTTTTGACTTTTCAAAGGAGCACATGGGAAATAGAGCTTAGCTTATAAATAGAAGGTCATTTTTGTAAAGGAGGGAGCTTTTTGTCGACGTGCTCTCATGTAAAATCATTTATCAATGGAAGAGGCTCTCATTTACTCCAAGAAGACTATTTAGATTTACATGTATTGTGTCTTTGTGAGTGTGTCAGAGTGGTGTGTGTGTGCCTATGCATGTCTCTCCTTTGTGTGAGTAGGATAATTGTATTTGCTTGTATTTTCCTCATGCGCTAGGATCATTGACTCCCTATTCTCCTTGTTTTCAAGCATGTGGCATAGCATGGGGCTGATGCCAATGGCTTGAACATGTGGGAGGTAGGGTTGGATGAGAGGAGAGTCAGTCTTGAGCTTTCCTTCTTGGTTCTATGCAAGGTGGCGAGAGTTTTTTGTCATTCCTTGCTACAACCTCAACACTTTTTGTAGGATAATTGTATTTGCTTGTATTTTCCTCATGGGCTAGGATCCTTGACTCCCTATTCTCCTTGTTTTCAAGCATGTGGCATAGCATGGGGCTGATGCCAATGGCTTGAACATGTGGAGTGTACGGGTGGATGAGAAGAGAGTCACTCTTGAGCTTTCCTTCTTGCTTCCATGCAAGGTGGTGAGGGTTTTTGGTCATTCCTTGCTACAACCTCACCAAATTTTGGCGCCATTGCTGGGGATCCGAGCTTTCAGGACGAGCGTGTGATGGTAAGACGTAGGGAGTACACATTGGAAAGGTAAGTAGTAGGTTATTTCTTGTTTTTCACTAATTTTTTTTCTCTTCTTCATCTCCATTTCCATCTTCACCTCTACTCCCCACCATCTCCATCTTCCTCTCATATTTCCACTTCCATTTCATTGTCCTCATTTGCTTGGTGAGAGTTTGAGAGAGAGCTAGTGTGCATTGTTGTGTTTGTGTGTTTTTTGCATGACTCTTGTAGGTTGCAGCATCCTCACCATCTCCAGCAAGCTCAGCAGGTACAGAATCTCTCTACCCAAGCCTCAAGGCGTCGACCTTGAGCTATCGTGTAATAAAGTAAGTCTATGATCCAAGGGTCTGGCCGGTTCAGACAGATCTGAAATCGGACACCGTTTGGTCATCCGTGTGTATGACCAAAGATCTCGAGTTTAGACTTACTAGGAGGTCTTGTGCTCTTGTGAACAAGTGAACCACTTAGCTTAGTGGTTAAGTCTCAAGGATGTGAAGGACGAGGTCTTGGGTTCAATCCCCATGAGGTACATGGGAAGAGTATTTTGCCCAAAGAGCTCTAGAACCTTCTAGAAGCATCCACTGGACACTTGGCGCACATGTAGTTACATGGCTGACACTTGGCTGGTTAGTATCCACCTGCCCAAGAAGGTAGTCCCCTGGAGAGAGCTATATATAGAGGCATTTGGTTGGGAGGAGAGTCATCTCTGAAGCATGTGGTGGTCGTAATCGCTACGCTGTTGCATTGGTATCAGAGCCAAGCTCTCATGGTGACCTTGCTAGGCCCATCATCTTCCTCATGTTTCCATGGTGACCTTGGCATGAGCTTTATCATTCTTCTCACCATTAGCATTCTCGTCTCAACAAGACCCATCCTCTTCGTCGTTTTGAGCTGCCTATGTGTGGAGTCCTTTGCAAGCAGGCGTGCATCAAATCCTCTTGGCGGGCGCAGCATAAGGAGAACATTATGCCAAAAGTAAATACTTCATCGCAAGCGGCGCTCATGAATCGAACTCACGTTGATTGCATGATTGGGAGTTGATATAGCCACGCATTCGCACGCGCTGTTGTGTCCAAGAGCGGCGGGGAAAATTAAACTATGTGTTTGCGCTGTGGAGGCGGCCAGACAGATCAAAAGCAGCAAAAGAACATCTCTATCGTGAGGAACAAGGGATTCGAACCCTCGCCCCTCCGTTTAGCGGACGCTGCTGTATCCAGAACGCCAAATAGGCGGTCGCGAGAATAATCTGTACCATATTTTATTATCCTGAATTGCGCGGCAGAAGCTCTCTCAATCAGGAGCTAAAAGGGCTGATTTCTTCTGTAATGGCCCGTGGTACTCGAACTCACGCCCTATATTGAGTTAATCGGTCGCCTATCCACGACGACGAATGTCTGTACAGGAGTTTCTATCACTCGATATAAGGTTTGTTGTAGAAGACTTGGAGCAAGGAGGAAAACAAAAGTCCTACAGGCTACGCCCTTCGGGAATCGAACTCAAGTAGTAAATCTGAGTACCATATGGTGTAGCCATGCGCTCACATATCCATAACGTCGACGGGCGTTCTTGTTTATAAATCTCTTGCAGTACATATAGATAGATGTTCTTCAGTCAAAGAAAGCTTCATCTAGGCGAATAAAAAAAAAAAAAAAGCTCTGCGAAATCAGTCGCCGGTTTTGAACCCCCGACCTCTTGGGTCCGAGACCTCTACGATAACCGGAAGGACGAGCTCTGTTCGTGGCGGGATGTACCTGCAGAGACCTCTAATCTCATTCAGACGTTGCAGAAGGTCGCGGTTAGGAGAATGGCTTTTCTAGAGGTCAATGGAAGGACGTAGCTAATTGGAAGATGAGTATTTTCCAGTTTCTGCTTGGCCTTAATGCTTGATTTATTTTGTTTTCATTATTCTACACTTAATCCTAGATGCACATTGAAATAGCCAAGCTTTCAATTGATTAAGTCTAGATTAGAATAATGAATTAATCCATTTCTCATTCCAAGCATTAGTTTGCATTAAGGAAAGATTTGATTTCAAAAAGATCCTTGTGCATCCAAGAATGTATTTTGGTAGTTTAAATACATATTTCCTTTCCATTGAGTAAGTTTTCTATTGCACTTCAAGGGTATGTTTTTATATTATAGTGCATTAGGACAAAGGAAAGGATATACATGCATCAGGATTGCATGATATACATTCTTAGTACAAGGAAAAAATCGTGCATCAAGTTTATGCATGATTATTGTATTATTTTTTGAGCATGCAAAGAACATGCATGCATACGCATGTGAGCATATGCTTTTGCATGTGGATACATGCATTTGCATGATAGAATGGAATGCTGTTTGCAAGTAGATATGAGAATGTACTCTCTTAGTATTTAGCTTACTTTATAAAGCTCGCAGTTTGACCTTAGGGAAGACCAAGGACTAGTTAGTTGCAAAGACATACTAGTTCTAGTATTGCAACTCAAGTAATTAGTCGATTTCTTCCCAAGTCGATACTCTTCTATCAAAGACAAATACTTAATGAGAATTAAGTATGTTAGATGTCTTGCTAGGTATGAGTAAGCACTAAGAGAAAGTTAAGTAATAAATTTCCTTGATGACCAAGAAAATTTAATTACTTGCAAACTCTTTTGTGATGTATCATGACTCTAAGTCCTGGATGTACTTAAAAAGTCATGCGGATAAGCTTTAGTTGATTAGTTATATATTTTATGTAACTTCTCAAGCATCCCAAGGTTGGATGAGAACATCAACTATATTTCCAAGTTCCTTGAGTACTCTTCTACTTAGCAGATTTTGAAAGTTTAAAGAAATTTCTTTGTGGTTTCAAGATTTGTATCTCATGATGAAACCTCAGTAAGTAACTTTTTGGAATTGAGATATGAAATAGTCAAGCCTTCTATTTCCTGTGAGATCATTCTCCTACCATGTTTAAGATGAATTTATTTTTGGGAAGGTAGATGTTCCAAGTAGAGGATCTTAATTGATTCATGAACTCTTCCCAAAATACACATAAATTCATATTATATGATAGGTCCAAGGAAGGATGAAAGCAAAACCTCTTTAGGATATAAATGTTTTGCCAAGATATAAAGGTATCAAGCTTTTATAAATTTTCATCCCAAGGGGTGATGGAAATCAAAGGTTAAACCTCAACATCAATTGATCCTTGACGTCAATAAAAGGATGTTAGGTTCCATAGTTGCATCTCTGGTAAATGATGCAACTAGCTAAGCAATCTTTAGGAAATAATATAAGTTCCTAAAGACTTGAAGCAAGTGTGAACTTTTTATTTAGGAGTAGAAAGTTCCAAGAAATGGATCTTAAATCCATGAACTTCTCCTAAACAAGTTATAAAGTTCAAAGTGTTCACAATAGCATTACTATTGGATCAATCATCAATAGATGCTTGGACTTTAAACATAATTTTGATTGGTGAAATATGTTTAAAGGACTCTAGTAACATCTGAAGATTGACCAATAATAATGAGTTTTGTATCAAACTCAAGAATAGAAGTCGATATCACATAAATGAAAGTCAACTTAAACTTTCAAACTGGCAAATGTGATATTTCGTCTCTAGTTTGATACTCAGGAAATAAATACAATTGAATCAGTAAATTTTTGGATATCATTTGAAAGAATTTCTTTTAAATGTTCTTTTTGCAAAAGATTCCAAAATGAATCATCTGCTCAAGTTATTTGATTCCCTAGAAGGAATCTCAAGTCTTTGAAGAAATGGCATTCTTTCAAGTATTGAGAATGAAATTCTTCATACTCTTTAATCAGCAAGTAGTTCCCAGTAAATCCCTAACCACTAGAAGTGGTCTTTCAAGTCCTATTTGTGATATAACCTAAAGGTATATCAAAGATTCTTAGCTTTGGAATCTGAGAGGCATAAGTGTATGCTTGGACTTGAGAAAGATCTCTAAAAATCCTGCAGGTAAGCAAAGAAGCTTAAGATAGTTTAAGAGATCTTAAAGATAAAGACTAAGTCTTTATTTTTATCGCAAGATCAACCAGACTTGATCAATCTTGGCCATGATTGTCCAAGTAATGTGCGATTAGAACTACTTTGTAGATTGCCCAAGTATTGGCAATAAAATTCCTTTTGGGAATTATTCACTCAAGTTCCATTTATTCGATGGAAAACTGTGAAAAAGAGTAAGTTGTTCCAAGTCTGAACAGAGTAAAGAAATTCCAAGAATGTAGTCTGCAACCATGAAAATGGTAATTAAGTCTGTGGAAGGTAAAACATAAGTGTTTACCTATCCTTAAAGGGATTTTGGTACAAATCCAGAAAGCATGAGCGGATGCTTAGACTTAAGCAGTAAAGAGATTCCTAAATAAAGTCCCCGGGGTAGGTACCTAAAGCAACAGTAAAGAAAGGAATCTAAAAGACAAGAAGTCAAAAGCTCTTGTCGCTACAAAATTGGTCAAGGGTAAACCAATTGAACTTGAATTCAAGAAAATTCAAGTACTTGGAATTTTGATTGGTTTTCATTTGAAAACCCCAGTAAAGAAGAATTGATATTCTATTAAGAGGTTTTCAAGTTTCCAAGGCAAAGCACATGATTATGAGGTGATCATGCGAAGGAATCAAAACCTAGGAAAATCTAGTTAGAGGTAATGCCTGAAACTTCCAATTCTTGTAAAAGAATTGAAGAAATAAGGTACTCTATCAAGAGATGTTTAGACTTTAGGATAAGAATCACCCACACATTAATGTGAATATAAAATAGGGTGGTATGGGACACCAGATTTTATACTCAGATTGATGTAGGAAAGATGGAATGGGACATCGGACCGTGGGATGATGATTATCTTTTAGTCCTAGTTTGGATTTTGAAGTTAGGTTTCATCCTCAAGGGAATTAAGACTTCAAGGAAAAGTTTAATTCGTAAAGGATGAAAGTAGTATCTTACGATACTTCTAGGTAACTTCAAGATCAAGGAAACTGAAGATATGAAGTAAGTAACTTCCAAGATCTTCTAAGAACACTTCAAGTTTAAGTGTTATTGATCAGAAATATTTGATAAATTTTCTGAAAGAAGTTGGACTTTTACTTTGAGTTGATTTTTTCAACTAAAGATTCAATTGACTAAGTCAAGTATCAAGTTTCTAGTGTAACTTGATAAATTCACTCTTTTGACTTAAAGAAATGCACAAGAATTGCATTCACGATTAGGAGTCAAAAAGATTGAATGTGATCTGAACTTAGTCTCAAGTGAAGCATTATTTGAATACGAAACTCATCGACAGAACCTCAGTGGGTCGACACACTGATGTTGATTACCACACTAGTATCTTGTGGTAGGATGATGTTTTTGATATCCTTTGAATCTTTTTGAGAATCCAGCTTATTTCTCTGAAAGATAAAGACAATACTTCAAAATAGATCGTTGAGAAGTTAAAATCCTGAGTCAACTAGACTTTGACTCATAGCAAGTTTATGTATGTGCGAAGTTTGAATTGGTTGTACAAAGTCTTAGTTATCTCTTTCCGCTTTCCAAATCTTTTGGAATTGACTCAGATATGGTATCTGATTTCTTTTTGCAAAAGACCAAGGATAGCCGGTTAGAATTAGATAACTAACTTGAACATCCTAGATAGATGTTATGTACAAGAACCTTTTCAATCTTCAAAAGATGATAAGTCTAAGTAGACTTATTCATTTGATTTTGCTTCAAGTTATAGCATAAATGATTTCCTGGAGTCCAGTATACTCTAGAATAGGGAAGTTAGGAATTGCTCATCAGATTGACAATTCCCAAGAACTTTCAGTTAAAAGTCTTTGAAAAAAGTCCTAAGTTGGACAATTTTCATTTTGAATTTGAATTGGTGAAGTTAGTATGGTTGATTCCACCGAAATGGTAAACTTTCTCCTACAGTTTACAAAAGATTTTTAAACTCATAAGGACAAAGTAGTCCTCTAGTCGGGTGAAAAAATCAAGTAACTGTTAGATAAAAGTAAACCATTGTACAGACATCTAAAGTTAGATGTATGGGACAACCACACTTCAAGTTCTCCAAAACAAATTCAAGTGAATCAAGAATTCTCAAAGTCTTGCGAAGGGATAAGAATCCCACCTTCATTACTAAGCCCATGCACCAGTTATGCCTAGAAATGGACTAGTAATTTGAATCCACCTAATTCACATGTTTGTGCCTAGATCGCACATCCAGAAACTGTGAATTAGCCAGGGATATGTGTTTAGATCCACCTTTATTATTCATTCACTATTTTGTACTTTGACTAGTTTATCAAAGTGCAAAGCGAGATAGTGTTTAGAATCATTTGGGCAAGGATGCCACCACAGAGATGAGACATGTTCTTCCAGTTCTAGAACATGATCATGTTCTTCCAGTTTTAGAACATGAGGCTCGGGGGTTGCCTACAGTATGTATATAGCTCTATTTTCGAGGACGAAAATATTTTCCAAGGGGGGAAGAATGTAATAAAGTAAGTCTATGATCCAAGGGTCTGGCCGGTTCAGACAGATCTGAAATCGGACACCGTTTGGTCATCCGTGTGTATGACCAAAGATCTCGAGTTTAGACTTACTAGGAGGTCTTGTGCTCTTGTGAACAAGTGAACCACTTAGCTTAGTGGTTAAGTCTCAAGGATGTGAAGGACGAGGTCTTGGGTTCAATCCCCATGAGGTACATGGGAAGAGTATTTTGCCCAAAGAGCTCTAGAACCTTCTAGAAGCATCCACTGGACACTTGGCGCACATGTAGTTACATGGCTGACACTTGGCTGGTTAGTATCCACCTGCCCAAGAAGGTAGTCCCCTGGAGAGAGCTATATATAGAGGCATTTGGTTGGGAGGAGAGTCATCTCTGAAGCATGTGGTGGTCGTAATCGCTACGCTGTTGCATATCGCGACACACCAAAAATTGGACCCTATTGAGAATCTGAGTGCACCACAACACAGCCCAGTCTGAGAGCTCCCATGATCACTAGGTTGCTCAATAGAATTCACTACACTTCGGTGTATCGCAACACTTCGGTCTATCATGACACTATAATTATGTGATTTCATGATGCATCACTATAATTGATTGATCTCTGATCACTTTTGATGAAAAGGAAACACTTAACACAATGAAAAATGTTGGACACATGTTGATATTTGCATAAAGTCACAAAAGGAACCATATCACAGTTAGATTTACTCTCCAATGAGTCACGCATGCACTTGTGGTGACTAGGTGATTATGGCTAGTTTATGAACAACATGAAGGGCTATAGGGCTCTATGTCTTTTGAGCTACTTTTGGATTGCAGGACTAAGACAAATCTTCATGAGGACTTTTTGGTAGAATAGCCCATATTGAACAACTTGATGTTCCCTAAAATGGAAACTAAAAATGGACTTAACATTTTGTGGCTGCTTCCTTTCAAATTCAGTCTACTTGTTGTGTATGCTTAAATTTCAGGTATTGGAGCTTCTCGAGAAGAGATTTCCAGCCTTACAAAAGACTGCATAGTGGGATGCATGCTGGGCTGAAGGGGATTGTGTCGCTGAGCTGCGAAGATTGAAGATTTGCAGATTGAAGTAAAGACTGAAGACTTGCAGCCTGAAGCCTTACAGACTGAAGAATTGCAGATTTTGAAGACCTGAAGATTTCCAGATTTGAAAGACTCCAACTTGGAACAATTCAGTTATGTATGATCCTCTCATCTTAGCTTTGTAGAGGATGACAAAGTCTAGGGGGGGAGAGTGTTGGGTTGAAGGGTATGCACACATCCTCAATTGTGCATAAGAACCCTTCCTAGACCATGGGAAATAACCTTTTTTGTATATACTTGAGTGTCACATGTGAACACTCTCCAAAAATCACTTTTTGATACTTCCTTATACCATAGTATAGGTGACCCTTGGATAATTTACCTTTTTTCTCTCCTAAAGGAAATCCCACGTAGAAATTTCCACGCATGCCCTTCATTGGGATTTGGTTGTTACATATTTGATCTTGGAATATCCTAGAAGATATGTTAGTTAGAGAGAGATCCACTTTTTGACTTTTCAAAGGAGCACATGGGGAATAGAGCTTAGCTTATAAATAGAAGCTCATTTTTGTAAAGGAGGGAGCTTTTGGTCGGCGTGCTCTCATGTAAAATCATTTATCAATGGAAGAGGCTCTCATTTACTCCAAGAAGACTCTTTACATTTACATGTATTGTGTCTTTGTGAGTGTGTCAAAGTGGTGTGTGTGTGCCTATGCATGTCTCTCCTTTGTGTGAGTAGGATAATTGTATTTGCTTGTATTTTCCTCATGGGCTAGGATCCTTGACTCCCTATTCTCCTTGTTTTCAAGCATGTGGCATAGCATGGGGCTGATGCCAATGGCTTGAACATGTGGGAGGTAGGTGTGGATGAGAGGAGAGTCACTCTTGAGCTTTCCTTCTTGCTTCCATGCAAGGTGGTGAGGGTGTTTGGTCATTCCTTGCTACAACCTCAACACTTTTTGTAGGATAATTGTATTTGCTTGTATTTTCCTGATGGGCTAAGATCCTTGACTCCCTATTCTCCTTGTTTTCAAGCATGTGGCATAGCATGGGGCTAATACCAATGGCTTGAACATGTGGGAGGTAGGGGTGGATGAGAGGAGAGTCACTCTTGAGGTTTCCTTCTTGCTTCCATTCAAGGTGTTGAGGATTTTTTGTCATTCCTTGCTACAAACTCACCAAATTTTGGCATCATTGCTGGGGATCCGAGCTTTGAGGACGAGCGTGTGATGGTAAGCTGTAGAGAGGACACGTTGGAAAGGTAAGTAGTAGGTTATTTCTTGTTTTTCACTAATTTTTTTTCTCTTCTTCATCTCCATTTCCATCTCCACCTTCGCTCCCCACCATCTCCATCTTCCTCTCATAGTTCCACTTCCATTTCATTCTCCTCATTTGCTTGGTGAGAGTTTGAGAGAGAGCGAGTGTGCAATGTTGTGTTTGTGTGTTTTTTGCATGACTCTTGCAGGTTGCAGCATCCTCACCATCTCTAGCAGGCTTAGTAGGTACTGAATCTCTCTGCACAAGCCCAGAGGCATCGACCTTGAGCTATCGTGACACACGAAAAAATGGACCCTATTGAGAATCTGAGTGAACCATGACACAACGTACCCTGAGAGCTCCTAGGATCACTAGGTTGATGAATAGAATTCACTACAATTCGGTGTATCGTGACACTTCGGTCTATCACGACACTTCGGTGTATCGTGACAGTTCAAGCTATCGCGACACTTCGGTCTATCGCGACACTTCGGTCTATCGGGACACTTCGGTCTATCGCGACACTTCAGTCTATCGGGACACTTCAGTCTATCGCGACACTACGGTGTATCGCGACACTTCGGTCTATCGTGACATTTCAGTCTATCGTGACACTTCGGTGTATCACGACACTTCGACCTGAGCTATCATGATACACTAGCTTTACGAATACTTTTTTGGGGTGAAATAATTAATTGAATTGGGGAAATTTTGGGCTTGATTTTTGACACATTGTGTTAGTAGCAGACAAGGAACTGAAGGACTGACGAGGCATGGCAGTCAGAGAAGACAGTCAGAAGGGAGAGAAGGCACAAGCAGACAAGGGAGTCAACGACGATCTGGCAAGTAGGCCAATAATTTTCTTCATGAAGAAGCAAGTATGAGCATTCACGCAGATCTAGCACTAAGGCAACCCTTTAATTTTTCAAAAACCCTTACACCAATTAAAAGTGATTCTCATCACTAAACACCATTGTAAATACCATTTCATATTTTTGTAGCTCCATTTTGTGCAAGACAAGGAGTCCTTGAGCTTGAGGAGCTTTAGAAGTATCTACCTGCCAATTTTCGTATTTTTTAGATCTCGTTTGAGCCCTCAAATAAGCCCTGGAACCTAATTTTTAACTAGGCCGGACACTAGGTCTGAACAGGGCCAAAGCTAGTCAAAAACTATAAAAAGAGCTAGAGAGCTCATTTTTGAGGTAGATTGTAATTGAAACGAACTTGTAAGAGCTTTTTGAAAGTAATCTAAGAACTCCATTGCTCTTCTCACTCTTTGTCTGGCCGTGTGTGCGCGTGTGTGTGTATGTGTGTGCATACTTGTGTGCTTCTCACTCACGCATTTGTGCAGCCACTTGCTCGAGGTCTTCATACCATCCTCACGTCTTCCCGGGTTGACATTAAAGGAGGTGCTACTCATCACTGAGCTACGCCAAATTTTGGCGCCGTTGCCGGGATCGAACTTTGAGGAAGAGCGTGTGATGGTAAGACGTAGAGTTGACGCGTTGGAGTTGTAGGTATTTTCTTCACTTTCATCTATTTTCTTGTTTTTCCTTCACCATCTTCATCACCATCATCATCATCACCATCTCCCACCTCCATCTTCATCATCGCGAAAATTTCTGTTTTTTGATTATATCACCTTCTCCACCTCATTTCCCTCATTTCACTTGTGAGAGAGAGCGAGAGAGCGATATTGCGTGTGTGGTTTCTTGCATGTTTCTTGAGCATTTTGCAGGATCTTGCTGAATCATCATCCCTAGCTCTCTGCGCAGGTACGAAACTCGTCGAATCTGTCTCGCAGTCGCCATCCTCTGTCGATCGCGATCGACAGAAAATTTGATCATTTGGTAAAACAAAGTTCACCACTAGCACAAGCATGATGAGCACATCCCAAATCACCTAAAACAGTAGAAAAATTCCGTGTTATTCTGTCAATCGCGACCGACAGCCTCTGTCAATCGTGACCGACAGACCCTGTCAATCGCGACTGACAGACCCTGTCGATCGCGACGGACAGACTTCACGACCGACAGACTGCCACGTAGGACCCTGTCAATCGCGATTGACACCGTCGATCGCGATCGACAGCCACGACCGACACCTCTGTCAGTCGCGATTGACACCGTCGATCGCGACCGACTGAAATTCAACGATTGATTGACTTTTACGTGATTGACACTGTCGATCGCGACTGACAGGCCCGACAGACACCTCTGTCAATCGCGATTGACAGACCTGTCGATCGCGATTGACAGGCTTTTCGGCCAAAAATTAAGGTTTGCTTTTGTTCAAAATTTGGGATAATTTTGGGGCAAAATAGTCAATCCATTAGCATTTCTGGAGGTTCCTACACTTGAGATTTGGGAGAAAACCCTAGGATCTGTCAGCCAGATTGAATCTTGTTTTAACCCCCTAAACCCTGAACAGTCATAACTTTTTCATACGAAATCCATTTTTTGAGCTCTAGGGCTTGTTGGAAAGCTCGTGGCATATACTACACGCCCTCAACTGTTTTTTATAAAGATAGTGCGTTGATTTTCAGATAGGGTATTTTGAAGTTGACCATACCCAGGGGGATCAAAGTCAGGGGTCTTTAGAATTGTTTTCCTAAAAATCACTATGCAAGTTAGTGTTTGTGCTACAGGAATGAAAATCATTGGTTCTGTCTTTGGAATTTAAATCTTAAAGCTAACTTTGGAACTCTTACAGATCTATTGAGAGCATCGAAAGGCGTTCTAAGAAAGTGTAAGTGCAAGCTTGGGAACACACTTCCTGGGCATTCAAGGGCAACCAAGCAGGAAACAAAAGGTTGGAAATTCTCAACTCCCTGTGTCAATTCCTAGCTTAGGCTAAGAACGACTAGTGAGAGGAGTAAGTCAGGGCGGCGATAGGCATCTATCAAGTTGAAGAATACCTAAATACTCAAGTTCAAGATAACTACATAACCTTTGTACGATTGAGAATCCTAAAGGAAAAGAGTTTAACGTGGAACGATCAACCTAAAAGTGCGAAGAACATTCAATTATTCCTGACGACGTGATATCAGACAAGACCTTAAACACGATAAATAACTAAAAAGAATCAAGTGGCTGATACCAATTGATCGGCAACGAGGTTGTACTTTGGGCAAAAATTGGGCTACTTAACTAGGCATATGAACCTTAGATCAGGACGACATCTAGTAAGGGATAGACAAAGCCTTAGGTCTTCAGAGGCTAGTGTCAACCACGCTGCTAGGTCTTGGGCCCAGCCGTTGAGCCACCACTCATACTACCCTAGCTCTGAGACCAGTGAGTCAGAGATGTCTCAAGGCATGGACAGACCTACGGGAAGTTCAGGAGTGCCATACTTGCACAGGGTGGAAGGCCCGTACAAGACTCACCTGGAATACCTTAGGACCAACCGATTAGGTGCTAGCATCTATGAGGACGGCTAAGGAAGATCTGTGGTACAGATTAAGAATCCTGATCAATCCATTGGACTAGAGCACCCAGCTGTCAAGTTCGAAAACAGAGCATACTTGGACAAAGAAGGAACCATATACGTAGTCACCAGTCACCCAGATAGGACGGACGAATTTGGAAATGTGATCCCAGAAGCAGACTTAGGTGACCTGGAGCAAGGAAACATGGGGGCAGAACCTAGAACCCCTCGAGGCAAATCGGTTCTCACTAGGATCATCACACCAGAGTGGGTTCCTCAGGATAATAAGAGCATAGATTTGCTCCTCAATCGAGAAACTGACGAAGCCTTTTGGAGGTATAAATCTGATCAGCCAACTGATATAGGAACAATCATGATCTATGAGTTTAAGGATCCTGATAGCCCAGGCAGAGTGACCTACTTAGATCACGCTTCAGAGAGGATCTTTGTGGTGACAGAAAATGATAGGCATGCGTACACTTGGAAGGGTGAATTCGTTTTCCCCCAACCAAGATCGAATGTATCCTATGGTCACCCTGGTGCTGGAACATCCCAAGCTCATGGAATGCAAAGAGACAGAAGTAGAGATAGACCAGAAGTCAGCTTTGCTAACCCAGTGGGCAGAGAAAGAACGAGGACGGAAACAAATAGAGTAGAACCTGAGATACTTAGAGCTCACAGGAATCAAAGAAATGCGGATGAGTTCCCTCTACCATGACCTAGAGAGCACACAAGGACTTTGAGGCCGACTCAGCTAGTTAAGTCCATGAAGAACTACTTCGATGGCACTGGAGATCCATACGATCATGTGGCCGAGTTTAGGCAAGTCTTGAGAGCTGAACAAGTGGAGGATCTATTCACGCAGTACAATGCCTTTGGTTTGACCCTTAGGAACACTGCCCTGACATGGTTTCAGCCACTAAATGAGAGGCAGTTCAGGAGCATAGACCAACTCCTAGAGGCTTTCATCATTGAATTCTCTAAGAGTGGCATAAGGCATAATACCTCCTCGCTGATTCACAGCTTCAAGCAAACCCCTCAAGAAACCGCTTGCAGGAAGAAGATTTAGACAATACTTAGAAAGATGCCCTGTTTCGGAGTTACCCACACCAGCCAAGCAAGTGGCTTTATTCTTGGATGGATTGCTAAGTACCAAATTAAGATCATATGTGTACTTGAAGGACCCTAGGACCATAGAAGAGTGTGTACGCATGTGTATTGACATTGAGGACAACCTAGGGGAGGAGTTAGAGCTTTCCAAGATATACAAAGATTCGGATAGTGCCTCTAACCTCTCTTCCACGCAATCCACATCAATCGAGGAACTTGCAGAAAAAGTAGCTCAGAAATTAGGTGTAACTAGCAAACAAATTCCTAGATTTGCCCCTGTGAAAAGGTGTTATACTTGTGGCGGCGACCACATGGCGAATGTTTGTCCCATTATGACTCAACCCCAAGTTAATCCTAGTAGCGAGTACTGCACCATAGAACGGAGATACACAAATCACACAGCACAAGACTGCCCCTACAATAAGCAGGCTGTTAGGCAACCCTACCCTCAGCCATACCCTCAGCAGGGAAGATACCAGAACCCGTATCCTCCACAACCATATGGCAGGCCACAACAACCTTATCAGCAACCATACCAAAACCAACAAAGGCCTCAACCAGTGTTAGCTCAACAACCCCCTGCCCCAGCTAATGCGATCCCAGTAAAATATGCAGCAGTAGAAGAAAACCTGAATAGAGCTATAGTCCCTGTAACACCACTGCTTTATGAAAGTGACCCCAGTGACCATAGCTTTGATTCTACACATGTCGATAGTCCCCATGCTTACTACATGCAATCTCCTGAGCATGGTGAGTCCTACTATAGCGAAGAGCCAAATGAACCTAGTTGGGAGTCAGATTACACAAACGTCATGTACGCAAACCCCAATCCTAGACCTCAACCTAGGCAGGTAAGACCCCCATTCCCTAGAGGACCGTGCTACAGATGCCAAGGAGATCACCTCATTCGTGATTGTCCCTTACCTCCACCTACACAACCCCAGTCAGTGACGATCCAAGGCTTTTGCCAAGATTGTGGAAAAGAGCATCTCTTACGAGAGTTCCCAAAGAACCCCAATAATATGCCAAAAATCACTCCTATCAACGTTGTTGGGTTAGTGGTAGACTCCACAGAGAGCGTGACTTCCACTGCACCAGTACAAGTAATCACTAGAGCCCAAGCACTGCAGCAAAACCAGGGTGTAGGTCAGGAAAAAAGCCCAGAAGTTAGTGAAACAGAGAGCATGACAAAGAAAAGGACTAGAGCATGGAAAGATAGTCGGGAAAGAATGAAAAGACAATGGGCTAAAAAGATGAGTGAACTTGAGGAAAGCATAAGAGAGACCAAAGCCAGGATAACTGAACTCACATCTCAAACTCCCTCTCACACTACCCCACCACCACCATTCCCATCGCCATCCGACCAGCCACCTTCTAACCCACCTCACCTAATTCCACCACCCCCTAAAGCAGGATCAGTATTAGCTGATCCCACTCCCGAAGACCTTAATATGATGCTTAAAGCATATCAGGCCAGAATCCAAGAAGGGCCCAACGTAACTGATCATGAAAAGTGTTACCCAAGGGCAGAACTAGAGTTAGAACGAACCAAAATTTGTGTGAAAATGGTGGAATTGGCTCAGACCATGTTTGAAGCCAGTCGCCTATTTAACATCTCTAGTTCAGCGAAGACACAGTTGCACTTTGATGGACTGTTAGAGAGAATAGAGAAGCTGATTGCACAATTAGAAAAGGAACCCACCTCTCAACATAAGGACAAGGCAAGTGAAAGAGCAAGTCTTCCTACCCAGGAAGCCTATGTGCCTGAAGCCTATGTGCCTAACTCTACGGAGCCAGACACATCTTCTTCTATGAATCGATTCACACCAGAATTCCTACGAGAGATTCAAGAAGACAAATGGGCTAAAGAGAGTGAAGTCCCTCCTCCTATTGAACTTGTGGACGATGCACATGACCAATTCCCACAAGATATCCCATCCATTTATGAGGAACAAGAGAGTACCCACTCTCAAGAAAGACTAGACTTCGAGTCGAACTCTTTACAAGAATTACCCCACTTTACGGGTCCATGGGAAACTAAGTCTACTTGTATGAGGGCACCCACGGTCATGGTACGAAATGAGGACTCAATCTTACCTAGGAACACAGAGGTAGTGAAAAACACTAAAGTGCAGTGCAATCTCAAGTTAGAAGAGCTACTCAAGATTAGACCTAAATTATGGAAACATGTCGCCAAACAAGTACCAGAAATAGCTAAACCTCGTTCCCAGGTAGGATCCTAGAGAACAGTGCCAGAAATACCCTTGGATAAGATAGGAGATATGTGTGAAGGTGAAGAAGGTAATACCTATCTTCCCATTACCTACCAGGAGTACACCACCAAGGCAATTTTGGACTCAGGCGCAGGAGTTGCAATTGCCACCACTTCCCTATGGAAGCGTTGGGGCAAGCCTGCACTCAGGCCAACGAGAATGAAATTGCAGATGGCCGATGGTCACATAGAGAGACCCCTAGGGTTGTTAGAAGGAATAACTCTCACTACATGTGGTGTTGAGTTCGAGCATACATTTGCTATATATGACTTTAGCAAAAATGATGCCTATGAGATGATTTTGGGAAGACCATTCATGCGACAGTTGCAAGTGGTACAGGATTGGGGAACCAATTCTTTGTACCTGCAACACTTAGGTGTTACGACCAAAGTCAATCTCAAAGATTACTCTCATAGAGATGTCCCTCCTATCCAATGGAACCCCATCCATAGAGCCAAAGATGATACAGAATCGGTGCATTCCATAGGATCAGGATCCTCATGGATGCATGAAGACACCCACTTATGGATGTGCAAAGTAGCAGTAGAAGAAGAGAAGAGAGAAGAAGCCAGAGAAATAGGTGCAAAAGAAACACATAGATCAATTCAAGACCCAGCCTATGCACCTGTAGTCTTTCCTGATGAGGAATTTGAACCCCATGGCTGGGCAGAAATCCTAGCAACAATGGATGTAGCCATCAATGAGGAACAATGGACACCTCACTGTGATGAAGATGGCTATGACATTTTAGTCTTCTCCATAGAGCCAATCATGGGAGAGGCAGTGTTAGAAGAGTGTGAACCCAGCCCTGATGCATTTGAGGATGCAAGTGACTCCGATCTAGAGTCAATCATTATGGACCCACCTTTTGCATCAGATGAAGAATACTTCCATGAAGTAGAATTTCAACCCCAGAGGCATGGAGAGCTTACAAACGATGTAAGATTAGCAACACAGGTGACCCCGAAGGAAGAAGGGAAGAAACGAAAGAAGAGAGAAGTCTCACCAGAAGAGGAAGAATCTTTGTTTGAGGTCCCGGAAAATTTTAAGAAGTATGAGATAGATGACAGGAGGGTCATGATAAGAATGCCTAAACGAGAGGCACAATCAGGAGAGGCCTATGATAACAAAGAAACCACCAAGAAAATAGTAGTGGCCCTAGAAGAAGGAGAGGAGAGATGCACGTACATAGGCCATGACCTAACAGAGGAAGAAGAGCATGCATTAATTGCCTTGCTAAGAGAATACAGAGATGTATTCGCTTGGAGTTACAAGGATTTGAAAGGTGTTGACCCTGACATATGCTCACACACTATCCCCATGACCTCAGATGCCAAACCCTCTAAGCAAAAGCCCTATACATATAATGATAATTACGCTGCTAAGATTAAAGAGGAGATAGATAGACTGGTCGAAGCTGGATTTATCTATGAAATTGAGCACACTGAGTGGGTATCCCCCATCGTAGTGGTGCCCAAGAAGAATGGCAAGCTGCGTGTGTGCATTAACTTGAAGAAGGTCAATGCAGCCACAATTCGAGATAACTATCCGCTTCCCATCACATAACATCTCTTAGAAAGAGTGGCAGGCAAGGAAGTGTACAGCTTCCTTGATGGATTTTCGGGTTACAATCAAGTAGCCATAGCTCCAGAGGATCAGCATAAGATAGCCTTTGCCACAGAATGGGGCATTTTTGCTTTTACAGTAATGCCATTTGGGCTTACCAATGCACCAGCCACCTTCCAGAGACTAATGTGCCATGTGTTTAAGGAGTTCCTCAGGAAGAACTTAGAAGTCTATGTTGATGATCTTTGTGCCCATTCCAACATTAGGCAAACCCATATTCCTGAACTCAGACAAATCTTTGACAAATGTAGAGAATATCAAGTCTGCCTGAACCCAGAAAAGTGCATTTTTATGGTCAGGCAAGGCAAGATTCTAGGACACATAGTGTCAAAGAATGGCATATCTACTGACGAAGAGAAAGTGAGAGCTATAGCAGAGCTACCTAGGCCAAGGAATGTCAAGGAAGTACAAGCTTTCATGGGACATTGTGGTTATTACCGACGATTTATACACATGTATGCTGTCATTGCAAAGCCCATGTACGGACTTCTGACAAACTTTGAGTGGACTGAGGAATGTGAGAATTCCTTCAATGAGCTTAAACGGCGATTATGTTCAGCACCAATCTTAACCACACCGGATTGGAATAAGCCATTCCACGTTCATGTGGATGCATCCAATTATGCCATTGGATGTGTGCTTGCTCAACCTACTGGTGAAGGTAACATGGATCTCCCAATTGCCTATGCCAGTAGACAATTGAATGCAGCTGAACAAAATTACACCACTACGGAGAGAGAAGGCTTAGGCATGATATATGCAGTTAAGAAATTTAGACACTATTTGCTTGCAAATAAGTTTAAATTTTTTACTGATCGTCAGGCATTGCTATACCTCGTGAACAAGCCATGCAATACAGGAAGATTAGTAAGATGGTTTCTCTTACTAATGGAATATGACTTTGAGGTAGTGGTGAGAAAAGGGAGGACTCATTTGAGAGCAGATCATCTCTCTAGGCTCACATCGGGAGAAGCCCCACAAGGAGTATCAGATGATCTTCGTGATGCTTACTTGTTTAATTTGGAAGTGGTGCTGCAGTGGGCTAAGCCATTGGTGCCAGTATTGACATACGGGCCTAACCATCCAGTAGTAAACACACAGGATAGAGAGGTTGTGAAAGCCCAAAAGTACCACATCATGGCAGGAAGCATGTACAAGCACACGGATCAAGGAATCTTGGCATGTTGTGTGGAAGAGGAAGAGTACAATAAATGGTTGCATTCAGCACATGTAGGTGCATTAGAGCAACACTACTCAAAGCAACGAACCTTACAGACGCTAAGGAGACTCGGAGTACATTGGCCAACTATGGAAGCTGATGTCCAAAGGTTGTGCAAGGAATGCTCAATCTGCTGCACTAAACCACCTGTGGAACATGCCACTCTTTATCAAGTGTCCATAGTGCCAGATTGGAGTGAACCTCTAGTATCCTTCTTAAGGACGAAAACATTCCCTCCAGACATGACTCTGGCTAGGAAAAGGAGTTTAGAACAAGAAGCCCTGGATTACTCACTCATTGGTGATAATCTATACAAGCGTGGTAAAGACGGTTACCTGAGGCTATGTATCCATGAAAGTGAATATCTTAAGATCCTGGAAACTGCTCACCAAGGTGTAGCAGGAGGACACTTTGGACCAGATCGGGTGATCAAGGCAATACTATTTGCGGGCTTCTGGTGGCTGACCCTTCACATGGATGCACATACCTATGTGAAACGCTGTGATGTCTGTCAGCGAACTCAGTATCCTATACGAAAAGATGAGATGCCACTGAAACCTATGATGGGTGGACGTGCATTCTCTAAGTGGGGAATAGACTTCGTAGGTCCTATTAATCCCCCAGCTAAGGGTTCCCATGCAGAATATATCATTGTTGCAACAGACTATCTCACCAAGTGGGTGGAGGTAAAGGCTACGACAAAGAACGACGCTCAGACAACTGCTAAATTCTTGTTTGAGAATGTATTCACAAGATATGGGCTACCTATACAGCTAGTAAGTGATAGAGGCACTCATTTCTTAAACGAAGTGATTGAAAATCTACTCCAAGAATTCTTGGTAGTTCATAAGAAGTCTGCCCCTTATCACCCTCAAGCTAATGGACAAGCCGAAAGCACCAACAAGATCTTATGCAATGTGTTGACCAAGCTCGTGAATAATAAACGCTCTGACTGGGACAAACAGCTACACCATGCTGTTTGGGCATACCGAGTCGCCTACAAAACGGTACTCCAAGCCACCCCCTTTCAGATAGTATTTGGCCAAAACGCGGTGCTTCCCTTGGACTTCTTGATACCTACATTGAAAGTAGCACAAGAGCACGAGTGGACGGGTCATGAACTCTCCTCTAGACTTTTTGACCTTGAACGATTAGGAGAAACAAGACTGAGAGCAGCTGCAGGGATATATGCAGCAAAGAAACGACAGAAGGCATACTTTGATGCCCACGTTAAGGATAAAGGTTTAAAGGCAGGCGACTTAGTTTTAGTCTACACATTGAAGCAACATGCAAGGAAGCTAGAAAAGAGAGGCTACGGACCTATGATCATCAATAGGATCTCCACGAGTGGAGCAGTACAACTAGCCACTTTAGAGGGGGATGTTCTCCCAAACTATATTAGCGGATGCAGAGTCAAGTTGTATCAGGAACCCCTCACGGAGGAAATGCTAAGTCGACTCAATACTGCTAAGAAACGCAAAGAGGAAGAAAAGCGAATTCGAGAGGAAGCTCAAGCAGAAGCCATAGAGCGCATCCGGAGAATGAAATTAAGAAGACAAGGTAGAGAGCACCCTAGGCAAAATGCATATGCAGATCAAGGATATGACATAGCCATGTGTGAAGTTTCAGGTGTTAGCTCACATAGGATAACTGATCGACGTCCTTTCATAACCTTAGATATAGGGCAAGGAAAGAATGCAAGGACTGTAAGAGCCTTGATTGACTCAGGTGCAGCCACTAGTGCTGTTAAACTGTCTTACTGTCTAGAGTTGCAATTAACTATCAATCCTGTGGAAGCATATCTCATAGGATTGGGAGGCGTGGAAACCCCTTGCATGGGCGAGGTGAAAACTTCCCCTCTATATTCATGATGAGGCAATGACAGTTAAAGTACTAGTATGTCAAGATGAGGACCTCACGGAACCCCTTGTCCTGGGTCAAGACTGGATTTATGACCAAGCAGTCAACTTAAACCTAAGAAGTGGACTTCTTCAGGTATGGGTGAATCATACTAGAATTACAATGGAGTTAAATAATGGAGCACTCAAGGAACTAGGAAAGGCACAGACTCCTGGTCCCTCCAGGGGTGCACATGAAGTTGACCATGCTGTTCTTGTCCAAGGCTATGTGATGCAGAAGAATGAAGATCTCAAAAAAGGAGTCAGAACCACAACGGAACTCCCTTCTTTTCCAAAGGCCAGAGGGAGGCAGCAACCAAAGGTGGAACAAAGGCAGAAGAAGCAGAGTACTACCTATGTCGGAGATCAAAAGTACCTGCGCAGCAAAATGTCTCAGCTAGTGAAACAAGTGTGGGTGCGGAAAGTGTTGGAGACCTCTTAATCTCCAAAGGTTTGATCTATACTAACTTAAGAACACTTCTATGTTAGTTATAAACCAAACTTTACACAAAACTTGTTCTTCTTTATCAAAACTTTCATCATCACTTCTCTGAGTGAAGAAATAGTTACTCCAGAAAGTCTGCTTCAGAAATCGATTTCATTACCTGCACATAATTTCAAATTTCTTCAAGTAAATGATGCACAAGTATTCACAATACCTTTGCGCAATCATACTAGTCATTAGTTCTCAAAAATAATCACCAAAAGTTTAATTTGATCCTTAAGATCAAACATATGTCATAATTGTCTTCCAGAAGTAGCGCCTTCGACATAGTCAACTTCTTAAGTTGATTTCTCTTAACACAAAACCCGTTTTGCTAAGTGCTTTTAGCCATAGCTTCCCTATCTCCTAACTTAGATTTTAAGTGCTCACTCATCAAAAACTTTACAGTATACACTCAGATCTAAGCAAAATACTGAGACGGAAAAGTGCGCTACTATCAGACTTCAGTTTTCATTTCTACATACAAATGTTCCTATTGATCATTCTCACAGTAGAAGAGGAATTAGATTCTGAAACTCTAGACATAGCTTCATTAGCTTCTCAATTAGATGTGTACAAAAGGAATTCTGATTCACATGATCAGACAGAGAGCACTCAGAGAAAAACCCGTCGTCATTTTCTGGGAAAAAACTCTCTACACATCTCTAAGACATTTGTCATCTACAAATGACTCTCTCTCTTATTTCTTGTCATCATTAACTTATATATACATGACTTTAGACTTATCTCGCGTCTATGACACTACTCCTTATCATCCTAAGATTTAGTTCTACTCAGATTACAAGGATTTCCACATATATGTACATATGTGTACAAGACATCATTCTGAAATCTTCTTCACTTTCACAAGAGTCTTCCTTTGCTTCATTCTGACGATAAGCTTTCTTCAAGATCTGTATAATCATCAATTTGTGATTGGCTTGTTCCAACAGCTCCCCCTCAATCACTAATTGTGATTATTCCATTCTTCTTCACTCCTGCCATCTCTTTGAATCTCTGTAGCTTAGGTCCATCCAAGCTCTTTGTCATCATATCTGCCACTTGTTCTTTTGTTGGAGTATACATCACTTCAATCTCTTTATCAAGTACCTTTTCCCTCAAGAAATGATACTGAATCTCTATGTGCTTAGTCCTGGCATGAAAAACAGGGTTAGCTGCCAAATACAAAGAACTCATATTATCTCCAAAAATAATTGGAGTACTATGATCAGTCTCAAAACTCTTCATCAAGGTCTTCAACCATATCACTTCTTTTGCAGCTTCTACCATTCCCTTATACTCAGCTTCTGTGGATGATAAAGCAATTGTATGTTGCTTCTTTGAACACCAAGAAACTAGTTTATCTCCAACATAACAAAGATATCCATGAGTAGACCTTCTATCATCTGAGTCACCTGCCCAATCTGCATCACTAAACACTTTGATTCTTGTGTCAGAAGTGAAACCATAATACAAACCTTCACTTAGGGTTCCTTTGATATATCTTAATACCCTTTGGGCTGCAATCCAATGAGTCTTCTTTGGACAATGCATAAATTGTGACAACACACCTACTGCATATGATAAATCTGGTCTTGTCAAGGTAGCATAGATTAAACTACCTACCAAACTCTGATATTTCTTCATATCATTGAATTCTTCACCTCCATACCTGCTTAATTTATGATTTACCTCCAATGGTGTAGTTGAAGTCTTGCAGTCTTCCATGTTAAACTTGACTAGAAGATTCTTCAAATACCTCTCTTGTGAAACATATACTCCATGTTGAGTATACACAATCTGCATTCCTAGAAAATAAGATAAGTTTCCCAAATCACTTATCTTAAACTCTTTCTCTATTTGCCTTTTGAGTTCATTGATTCCTTGAGCATCTGTTCCTGTGACAATAATATCATCAACATAAATACACATGTAAATGTACCCATTTTCACTTGCCTTCACTAGCAAGCTACTATCTGCCTTTGATGCTTGAAATCCACATTCATTCAAGAACTTGACAAGTCTGTAATTCCAAGCTCTTGGAGCCTGCTTCAACCCATACAAAGCTCTCTTGAGCTTACACACATAATCTGATCCAATTGAATCCATAAAACCTTCTGGTTGCTCCATGTATACTTCATCTGCAATGTATCCATTTAGAAATGCATTTTTCACATCCAATTGTGATAATTTCCATCCCTTACAAGCAGCAATAGCAATTAATGTTCTAATTGTAGACATCTTAGCAACAGGACTAAAGGTTTCATCATAATCTACCCCATAAGTTTGGGCATAACCTTTGACCACAAGTCTAGCCTTGTATCTAGACACCTTACCATCTACAAACCTCTTTGTTTTATATACCCATTTACATCCAATGACTTTCTGATTCTTTGGTCTTGGTACTAATTCCCAAGTTTCATTTTCAAGTAGAGCATCATACTCTTCCTGCATTGCCTTCTCCCAATTCTGTTTACCTTTGGCTTCTTCATAAGTGATTGGATCTTCTTCTGTTTTCACAATGTAAGCATAATCTTTTGTTGTTAGAAAAGATGTATCATAACTATACCTTATAGGTTCTTTCCTTTCCCTTGTGGATCTTCTGATCTCTGCACTTCTCGAAGTTTCAGCCTCATTTGATTCTGGATCAAATCTTGGCCCTTCTTCTACATGATCCTGCAATCTATTTTTAGAGTCAACATCATCAATACTTTCTTCATACACTTTTACTTTTGCCTTTCCTTTCCTTTGTATCTCTTCAACACCTGCATAATCATTTGTTGATCCTGTATACCATGTATTTTGCTCATCAAATGTCACATCTTTGGTAACAAGAAATTGCTTTGTGGATGGACTCCACAACCTGTACCCCATCTGTCTATCATCATATCCAATAAACACATACTTCTCTGATTTTGGTTCTAGCTTATGTCTTAATTGTGAAGGAACATAAGCATATGCTACACATCCAAATACTTTACAATGATCAAGAGTAGGTTTCTTACCCCACCATGCTTCATAAGGAGTTCCTCCATCCAAAGCTTTACAAGGTAACCTATTCACAAGATATGTTGCAGTGTTAATGGCTTCTGCCCATAAGTAATTTGGACAATTCTTTTCCTTCATCATTGCTCTTGCAAATTCTACAAGAGTCCTATTTCTCCTTTCTGCTACTCCATTCTGTTGAGGGGAGTACCTGCAAGTTACTTCTCTTTTTATACCTGCATTCAACAAATAATCATCAAACTCTTTAGAGAAATACTCTCCCCCTCCATCTGATCTTAACCTCTTAAGCTTTTGCCCTGTGATCCTTTCTGCATAGGCATGAAAATGTTTGAATGTCTTAAAGACTTCTGATTTATCTTTGATTACATATAAAGTAATCCATCTGGTTGCATCATCAACAAACAACACATAATATCTGGATCCATTTATGCTATAGTCCCTTGAGGGACCCCATACATCTGTATGAACCAATTCAAGCATATTTGAATACTTGTACCCTGATTTGTTGTAAGAACTTTTATGTGCTTTACCTAATTGACAAGCTTCACACTTGTACACCATATGTTGCCCTTCAATATTTGGCAAACCAAGCACCACCTGATTCTTTGACATTTCCTTTATAGCTCTCTCATTGAAATGACCTAGCCTTTTATGCCATAGGTCTAATTCAGATACCTTTTGACTTCCATAAGTAAACAATGCATGTCCCACATTACCTTGAACTTTGAGAGTGAACAATCTTCCTTCCTTCTTCCCTGCAATTATGTTTCTATATCCCTGATTTGGATCTTGTACATAAACACCATCATTTGTGAATCTTACCTCATATCCTTTCTCCACAATTTGCCCTACACTTATCAAATTTTTAGGAATACTAGGAACATAAAGTACCTTGCTCAAAAGAGTACTTCCACTCTTTGTCTTCACTGATCCAATGCTCTCCACTTTGTGTTTGGTATTTTCACCTGTTTGAACTGTATGTCCATGCACCTTTGCTTCCATATCAGTCATCAAGGATAGATTCCCACTCAGATGGTTACTACAACCTGAGTCAATATAAAACACTCTTTGATCTTCTCCCATTGATTCATGAGTTGCATTCAAGATAAGAGTCATATCATCCTTCTGATCTGATGCATAATTGTAATAATTGTTGTTGTAGGATTGAGATTGGAAGTTTCTTCCACCTCCTCTACCATATGATGTCCTACCACCTCTTCCTCTGAAGTTGCCTCTTTGGTTTCTGCCTCCTCTACCTCTTTGATTATAATTCTGATTATTGCTTCCACCATTTTGATTGTTATACCAACAATCATTTGCCAAATGATTAGTTCTGCCACAAATCCAACAAGCTTTAGCATTATCTTTGTTCTTACCTCCTCTTCCTTTACCTCTGAAATTCATCTTTCCTTTTGTGAAGTTAGCTTGACTTGAATTCCCTTCATCATCATTCGATTGCTTTCCCTTGCCATTCTTTTTCTTATCCTTGGAGTACATAGCTTGACTTGTACTTCTATCATTGTCTCCTTTAATGTCCTACTCAAAAGTTAGCATGTGTCCTAGCAATTGATTAAGATCAGGAGTAAAGTGATCAAGTGACAACTCTATGGACAATATGAAAGGCTCCCACTTCTCATCTCCTCTCAGACCTGTAAGTATTTGTCTTACCAACTTTTCTTCTTCAATGTCTTCATCCACTGCTCCCAAGCTATCTGCAATATCCTTCATCCTTGCCACATAATCAGAAATTGATTGTGAGCTCTTCTTCTTGAAGGTTGTAAACTCAGCCCATAGTGAGGACTTCCTTGACTTAGTTGTATTTTGGAAATGCTCTTCCAAGGCATTCCAAACATCTGTAGCACTTTCCAATCCTCTAATGTGAGGTAGCAGATAATCATTTACAGCCATGTAAATAATACTCCTTGCTTGAGCATCCTTTCTCATCCAAGTCTTCAAATTTGCAAGCTCTTCCCTAGTTGGAATACTAGGATCTGCAAATTCAGGTTTTTCTTCATCTCCTGTGATGAATGCCATCAAATCTTTACTCATGAGGTGTGCCTCCATCCTCATGGACCAAGCTGGATAGTTCTCCCTATCTAGCTTATCAATCTGCAAGCTTTCTCCCATCCTTGACCTTCTGTATCTGCAATTACTATGATTTATGGGGATAAAGTGTACCTTTGATATGAACTTTGTCCTTCTTGATTCTTCCAAACTCGTGCTTTGAACTTTTGCAGGTTATCTTCAATAATTTGTCCTTGTCCTCCTTTGATTTGGAAGAACTCCAATATCTGCACCAATCGGAACTTCAATTGTCTTTTCTTCTCTTGTATTACACCTTCAGCTCTGATACCACTGTTGGAGACCTCTTAATCTCCAAAGGTTTGATCTATACTGACTTAAGAACACTTCTATGTCAGTTATAAACCAAACTTTACACAAAACTTGTTCTTCTTTATCAAAACTTTCATCATCACTTCTCTGAGTGAAGAAATAGTTACTCCAGAAAGTCTGCTTCAGAAATCGATTTCATTACCTGCACATAATTTCAAATTTCTTCAAGTAAATGATGCACAAGTATTCGCAATACCTTTGCGCAATCATACTAGTCATTAGTTCTCAAAACTAATCACCAAAAGTTTAATTTGATCCTTAAGATCAAACATATGTCATAACTGACTTCCAGAAGTAGCGCCTTCGACATAGTCAACTTCTTAAGTTGATTTCTCTCAACACAAAACCCGTTTTGCTAAGTGCTTTTAGCCATAGCTTCCCTATCTCCTAACTTAGATTTTAAGTGCTCAGTCATCAAAAAACTTTACAGTATACACTCAGATCTAAGCAAAATACTGAGACGGAAAAGTGCGCTACTATCAGACTTCAGTTTTCATTTCTACATACAAATGTTCCTATTGATCATTCTCACAGTAGAAGAGGAATTAGATTCTGAAACTCTAGACATAGCTTCATTAGCTTCTCAATTAGATGTGTACAAAAGGAATTCTGATCCACATGATCAGACAGAGAGCACTCAGAGAAAAACCCGTCGTCATTTTCTGGGAAAAAACTCTCTACACATCTCTAAGACATTTGTCATCTACAAATGACTCTCTCTCTTATTTCTTGTCATCATTAACTTATATATACATGACTTTAGACTTATCTCGCGTCTATGACACTACTCCTTATCATCCTAAGATTTAGTTCTACTCAGATTACAAGGATTTCCACATATATGTACATATGTGTACAAGACATCATTCTGAAATCTTCTTCACTTTCACAAGAGTCTTCCTTTGCTTCATTCTGACCATAAGCATTCTTCAAGATCTGTATAATCATCAATTTGTGATTGGCTTGTTCCAACAGAAAGGCGAACACCCGGTTGCACTCAAGCCAACCACACGGGCAAAGCTTCTTATTAGTAACCAACAACAGGACACTAATAAGAAGTCTTTCCGCAGTTCTTCTGCTAACGTGAAGTCTATTTGGGTGCCCAAGAAGTCAATGAAGGCTAGCCCACAATCAAAACAAATTTGGGTGCCTAAGGCTTGTTGGCGGGCTCAAATAGCTACACCAAGACCACACCCTAGACATCATGATCCATTCACTCGCACAGCCGGCATTCACTCGTTTTCAACACTCAGGAACACACCAAGGCTCATGAGCACGAACAGAATCACCGGTAAATGGGTCCCTAAAAGGCCTCATTTTCAAGCCGACTCACCTATAAAGCTCTCGAGAGTCTCTAAGAAACCAAGAGCAAAACCTATCCACTGCATTTGGCAGCCTAAGACTTGTAACAAACCCCCGGACACCATTTGTAAATCAATGACAACCTACTAACCACATCATTATCACACTACATCATTCCACTTAGCTCTCAGGTCTACTGAACTCCTAACCACACACACACTCGCACCGAGCACTTACTAACCTATTATTCGCTCCCAACCCTCATGTTAATGTTGTAATGGGAACAACAACGGTTCTCTCTTGTCCTGTACAATGTTAACACATGTTGTATATTCTCACAGAGACATGCAACAAGAAGTAACATGGCAGATACGGTAGGAACTAGCTCCCAGGCAGGCACCAGCCCCCAAGTTGTGGACATTGAAAGCCTTCCGATCGAGGAGGAATTAAAGGAACGACCAGCGGCATTAAGGGCATTACATGCCATACCGATTCAGAATCCTCCAGAGGGTCACACAATGCCGGTGGGCAAAACCTCACACTGGTTCAGTGATGTTGCGGGACCTCTGGGTGAAGGCACATACATGTGGGAGTCCGAGGTAGAATTCAATGGACGTTGGGGCAGATACCACTTCTTTACCAGGGAGTTTGAAAAGCTACAGAATAACGAAGGATTGAAGCCGATATGGAAGAAGGCTGGGCTCTATGATTATTTCAAGTTCCAACTACCAAAGCCCGATTTTCTAAGGTGCTCATACTTGATTAGCACCCTCACTCCAAGCAAAGACAAGAAAGGATACAGCTCCTTTGTACTCCCATCACTCACAAGGGGCAATGAGCTGAAGCGTTTCAGCTTGACTATCAATTTGGTAAGAGAAGCTCTCGACATGAAAGGTATGCACATTCCTACGGAGAAAGAGACAATGGTCCCCGATAATATGAAGAACAGGAATCTGACGAAGTTAAAGGACATGGCCGCGATGACACCTACGATCGCCATTCATTTACGCATGGTCATGCAACATTTCGCGTTCCCCGCACAGGAAAGGTTCACAATGCCTCCCAAAAAGATCTGGTTTAGCCTCTACTTAGCAGATGCTTTTGATTTGACAATCAATATGCCCCACTGGATTATCGACCAAATTCATTTGGCTCATCAAAGGTGGTATAAGAAACAAAAATCTGTACTGTATGGATGCTGTGCACTTACAAGAATTGTGTATAGATGTCTCGCATATGATGTACCGGTGCAAAGGGCTCTCATTTGGACCAGAGCACAGGAGTTTCAACGCAGACTGTCAGCCGTAGGGCCTCCCTCAAAGAAGATGAGAGGCACCGTCCAGATGCCTTGTGCACAAGCCCGTGGTGCAACCCTAACACCTGAAACAACTCCAAGGCTTCCCAGACGAGTACAACCATTTACTATCAGGTTACCCAGGCACAGCACAGATGGCCCTAACCTTGTGTTTCCACCAGTACCTACTGATCTGGAATTTCCCCACGGGTTCACTTTGGAAGATCTAACGGATGAAGAAGTTGCCAGAATCATTGAAGCTGTTAATGCGGAAGTCGAAGCAGAGCAGGGTAGTGGACAACAAACAGCTACAGAACAACCCCAGCCAAGACAACCGGAAGTGGTGGAATTGGAGAATGAAGAAGAAGAAGGCCAAGAGGATGAACAGGAAGGATTTTCTGATGAGGAGGTGCATGACTATGAGCAAGAAGTTATACAGGAGCTAGAGGGTGCCCCAGCATATACAAAGGAGTTGAAAAAGCTCTACGATACCATTGACAGGGTCCAACAACAACATAAGTTATCCCTTGCAGCAGGAAAGGCTATCATGCACCAAATCCTTGAGGAGGAAGGAGTTGACGAACAGTATCGTGCCACACTGGATATGATCTCTGATGCCTTAGGAGTATCTGAGGCAGTGCGGACGGCCCTGGCACAATCACGCAGAATGGAAAGGAGATACGGAAGACGTCCCCCACGAGCAGGGAAACAAATGAATGTATTAGGATCAGGACCACAAGGCACCCCCACAACCACGGGCACTGCACACACCGCTCATGACACCGAGGAAGCCCATACATCAAGTGCACCTCCATCACCTCCCTTACCACCTTCGCCCCCACACCCGCCACATTCACCTCCCCTTACCAATGTAACAACCACCATTACCGCCTCCGAGTCCACCGCCATGACTGAAGCACAAACCGCCAATCAACCCACACACCCTCTCAACACCTCCCGTGTATACACCTCCACTAACACTGTAGCCCTAACGGCAGCTACTGACATCCCCATTCCCCCACTCACACTTTCGGGCAGTTCACATTCACAACTGCACACACCACTGTACACATTCACCACAATCACTGCACCCACCATTCCACTATTCACAATCACTCCCACTACTGCTTCCACCATGGATTTTATGGACATATCACCCTCCACTGCACCTCTCCCTCCCCCCATGCGGCCACAATCTCCCATTCCCCCACCACCCACTTCACCACTTTTGAGCACCGCATTCACACTTCCCTTCCCCTTTCCCTTTCCCTCTGCACTTAACACCCTCCCTGCATCCACCCCCATTAATAATGTATTTAATAACATGTATCAGTGCATGTCTCAGTTACAACAACACTATCAGCACCTCGATGCTCAGCATACAAGCTTGTTCAGGAGTCACGAAGCATTACAAGGAAGATTCATTGACTTAGAGCAAGAGAAGAGACAATTACAACAGCAGTTTAGCGCATTGCAGGAACAACATGAGCAATTAGTGGCAAATCCACCGCAGCCAGATGCCGAAGAAAGACAACAAATGGATGATCTGCTACACTCCCAAATCACAGAGAACCTCAAGCTCCGACGCAACATGGCTCTATTACGGAAGCATATGTCTGCAGGCCTGGAAGAAAATAGACGGCTTCAGACACAAAACGAAGAGAACTTGGAATTAGCCATGGACGGTTCCCCACAAGAAATTGACCCGGAGAGATTTAAGGCCATTCCCTCGGACAATATGCAAATCATATTGGAGACCCATGCTGATCTCCTCGAAGCCCATGCAGCCTTAGAAAAGGAAAGAGACGAACTACGAAGGCAATTGGCAGCTCAACCAGCACCACCCAAAGAAGTCCCAACCACAGCTGACACAACTGACGAAGTAGCAGCGCTCAAAGCACAACTCGAAGAATTACAAAAGAAAGTGCTTGTGTATGAACGCCAACCCTCCCCCTTGGTGGAACCAGAACCTGAAGACCTAGTACCAATCGAAGTAGAGGAAACCTTTGAGGACCCGTACGTTCCGATGCCAACACCTGGAGGCAAGCGAACAGATGAGGGCATGGACACCCTTGAAATAGAGGCTCCGGAATGGATGCAGAAATTGGAAAAGGTGGCCACAACACATGATGATAGGGTGGCAGTCCAGATAGCATTGATGTCACGCTTGGAAGAGGTGGTCATAAAATCGGACTATTTTAGGAACCTCTCTCATCACAGGTGGATCGGCACTTCCGACGACTTGTATGTTCCTTTTTGTGTCTTAATGGCGGACTATAATGCTGAGATCAAGCACCACACCTCACGAGAACCAACCTCTGCCACACAGTTTGCACCAGACGACATCCCAGAAAGTGCCAAACAGGGAAATATTCACCAACCGACTTGGAGAATTCGACTGCTTGAAACCTACCCGGAAATGAATCGCACATGGAATAACATGCCCCTGTATATCAAGTACAATCCCTGCTATTGTCCTATTTTCAGAAGAAGGTCGTGGCCGGAATACACAAAGATGGTGCTGACAACCAAAGGCTGCGAGAAGTGGCTCAACTATGTCTACTTAGCACCACCTAAAGGTCAACCTACCGTAGGGTATATGATATCGACAATTCGGCATTGGGGTGTCAGGTTAAAAAACGTACCAGATGTCATGACACAGATGTGTCTTAAAATTTTTGAACTCATGATAGTCACCTTCCGGACCTTCAAGAATGTTAAGGAACCTCACCTCTCTGCGCTCGGCTTTAATGAAGGCAATCAGGATCTTGTTTATGACATGAGCACAACGCCCTCTATTAATGTTGTTTATGCATGGCATGCCCGCATAAAGTACCTACCGGCCTACTTCAAACAGACATTTGAAGAGATGTTTATCACCGGGTTCTGGGAATACCACTCAGAGATCTTCATTCCCAGGCCCTCACATTTATTACAATTGTTTGCAGTGGAACAAGCTCTCCACTCAGATAAGTTACGTATGCCACATCCAGAGGTTCCCGGGCCGGTAGATTGGGATGCTCTACTCACAGACTTAGCCAAAGGATTGAGGATTGCCGAACATCACTTAGCGCAAGATGTCGTTGAGTACTACATCCAAAAACCCACACAACAAGGGTCTGTCAGGGACGACAGGCGCGAGAGAGGGGGGGTGTTAGCAGCAGACAAGGAACTGAAGGATTGACGAGGCATGGCAGTCAGAGAAGAGAGTCAGAAGGGAGAGAAGGCACAAGCAGACAAGGGAGTCAACGACGATCTGGCAAGTAGGCCAATAATTTTCTTCATGAAGAAGCAAGTATGAGCATTCACGCAGATCTAGCACTAAGGCAACCCTTTAATTTTTCAAAAACCCTTACACCAATTAAAAGTGATTCTCATCACTAAACACCATTGTAAATACCATTTCATATTTTTGTAGCTCCATTTTGTGCAAGCCAAGGAGTCCTTGAGCTTGAGGAGCTTTAGAAGTATCTATCTGCCAATTTTCGTATTTTTAGATCTCGTTTGAGCCCTCAAATAAGCCCTGGAACCTAATTTTTAACTAGGCCGGACACTAGGTCTGAACAAGGCCAAAGCTAGTCAAAAACTATAAAAGGAGCTAGAGAGCTCATTTTTGAGGTAGATTGTAATTGAAACGAACTTGTAAGAGCTTTTTGAAAGTAATCTAAGAACTCCATTGCTTCTCACTCTTTGTCTGGCCGTGTGTGCGCGTGTGTGTGTATGTGTGTGCATACTTGTGTGCTTCTCACTCACGCATTTGTGCAGCCACTTGCTCGAGGTCTTCATACCATCCTCACGTCTTCCCGGATTGACATTAAAGGAGGTGCTACTCATCACTGAGCTACACCACATTGGGACTACCTTAGAGCCTTAGAAGTGGGCAAAATACCTAGAAAACCATAGATGAATTTCATGAACCCTGAGAGCCTGTCTTGACCCCATAGGATTTTCGGGGTGTAGAGAGCTAGTCTCAGGGGGGCCTATGCTTTTTGATGTGTGTTTGTCAATTCATTGTAATTCAAGGCAACATTAAGTGGTGAACCTTTGCAAGAACATTGTGCGCAATCAAGGCATCCAAAGCAAGCTAGTAAGGGTGAGTACCAAGCTTGGGAGTCGGCTTTCTGGGCTCATGTAGTATTCTGAGCAACAAGTGAATTGAGGTTGGAAGTTCTCTCAACCCTCCTTCATCAATTCCTAGCTTAGGCTAAGTAGGACTTAGGTGTGGTGATTAATTAGAGTAACGCTAGGCATGAATCAAGTCCAAGAGAACTAATCAACTAAGTACAAGCATTAAGTAGATCTTAAGTGCAAAAATTCTAAGGAACAAAAGTAAACTTGAATCGATCAAATATCAAGTGCGAAATTCACTTAAGTAATCCTGAAGACGTGATTCCAAACAAGGGCTTAACACAATATTCAACTAAAAAGAACAAAGTGATTGGTACAAACTAAACTGCAATGAGATTGTACTGGGGACCAAGGGGGTAGAGAAACCAGGCATATGAACCTTAGGTCAAGAAGACACTTAGGCCGAGACAGACAAAGCCTCAGAACTTCTGAAGCTAGTGTCAATCATACTGCTCATTAGGGGAAAAAATGAACCCTCCTTGGGCCTTTTAGCTCAAGGGGTGGATTAGTGATCCACCAATAGGAAGAGAGCAGTGGCCACCGCCTAGTCCCTTAATCAACTAGGCTAGGCATAGGCTTCCCTTGGTTTTCCTTGGTCAAAGGGAAAAAAACTACCTTCATTTAGTGGTTTCTTTGCCTTTAGTGGTTTGAGATCTCACGTGAATGAACCACAACCCTTAGATGGGCCCAAAGATCCAAGGGCTTAGCTTAAGATGCAAAAGTCAAGGCGGCATTAGTTTTTGGCCCTTGGATTCTATCGAAATCCAACGGATATCAATGGAGATCATTTGAAAATAGGCGCCCTCATTCCTAGCCGTCGGATGCGCTTCGAAATCAATGGTCCTGATGGCCCTTCATAAAGAAAGGCACCTTTGCATCTCCTCCCTTAGATTAAGCATGAATCCAATGGTTGTAAGCCCTCCCCAAAGAAGATTTCCGCCTTTACATGTCCTCCATTGGATCCCCCAGTTCATCCAACGGCCCTAGGCCTCCCCCATGGCAAAAATGCACCTTTTAATGACTATCATTGGATTTTGATGAGATCCAAGGGCTCTAAAGACTCCGAAAATTGACAATCAGCCCCATTTGCGCTTGGCCGTCAGATTCCGCATGATCCAAGGGATGAAATTCCTGTAGAGAAGGCCCAACCTCCCACAACATTTAATGCCTTCTCTCTCCAGACTCTCACGCATTCAAATATGAACCATTGATCTAGAAAATCCAAGGGTCATGGATGCTCAAATATTTACATGCATTATTTTATTTTTCAAAACCACTAATGGTTTCGACGTGGTTCTCTAATCTCTTGGATTAAGCATTTTAATCCCATTCCTTACAAGGCCCAAAGAGGGCTCACTTTTTCCCCTAATGTAGGTCTTGGGCCCAATAGTTGAGTGATTATCCATACACTCCGAGGTCAGAAACAAGCGATTCTGAGATGTCCTATAACATGGAGAGACTAGTAGGTAGTTCCAGAGTGGCGTACCTGGAAAAGCCAAAAGGACCTTACAAGACTCAATTGGAATATATCAGGACCAATCGTCTAGATGCTCACATCTACGAAGATGGCCTGAGAAGATCTGTGGTCCAAATTAAAAGCCCAGATCAACCCCATGGGCTAGAACATCCGGTAGTGAAGTTTGAAAATGGAGCATATCTAGATAAAGAAGGAACTATTTATGTGGTTACCACCCTTCCAGATACGACAAACGAGTTCGACAATGTGATTGCAGAGACTGACATGGGTGACATAGAGGAAGGGAATTTAGGAAGGGAGCCGAGGACTCCCCGGGGCAAATCCGTCCTGACCAGAATCATTACTCCAGAGTGGGTTCCCCAAGACAATAAGAGCATAGATTTGCTTTTAAACCATGAAATCGACGAAGCTTATTGGAGGTATAAGCCTGACCAACCCAATGAGGAAGGAGCTCTCACAATCTATGAGTTCAAAGACCCTGATAACCCAGGCAAAGTAACCTACCTAGACAATACGTCAGAGAGGATCTTCGTCGTCACCAAGCATGGCAGACATGCCTACACTTGGAAGGGTGAATTCATTTTTCCCCAACCAAGATCTAATGTCTCCTATAGCCACCAAGGAGCTGGGACCTCCCAAGCTCATGGAGCCCAAAGGGACAGAAGTAGAGACAGGCCAGAAGTGAGTTTTGCCAACCCCCTAGGAAGAACAAAAATGGATAGAGAAGAAACTAAGAGACCTAGAGCTCCAAGAAACCAAAGGAATGCTGATGATTTTCCCTTGCCAAGGCCTAGAGAGCACACTAGAACCCTGAGGCCAACCCAGCTGGTCAAGTCCATGAAGAATTACTTCGATGGCACTGGAGACCCTTACGACCATGTGGCAGAATTTAGGCAAGTCTTGAGAGCTGAACAGGTTGAGGACCTATTCACACAATACAATGCTTTTGGCCTAACCCTTAGAAACACAACTCTTACGTGGTTTCAACCACTACATGAGAGGCAGTTTAGGAGCATACACCAACTTTTAGAAGCTTTCGTCACTGAGTTATCTAAGAGTGGCATACGGCATAATACTTCCTTATTGATTCAAAGCTTTAAGCAAACACCTCAAGAGACGGTCAGACTGGCAGGAAGACGGCTTAGGCAATACCTAGAGAGGTGTTCGATGCCTGAGTTACCCACACCAGCCAAGCAAGTGGCTTTGTTCTTAGATGGATTGTTGAGGACCAAGCTCAGATCATATGTGTATCAGAAGGACCCCAGAACCATAGAAGAATGCGTGCGCATATGCATAGACATTGAGGATAATCTAGGTGAGGAGTTGGAGCTATCAAAAATCTACAAGGATTCGGATAGCTCTAGCAGTCTCACATCCGGTCAATCCACATCTATCGAGGAACTTGCAGAGAAGGTAGCTCACCAACTAGGTGTCTCTAGCAAACAAATTCCAAGATTTGCTCTAGGGAAACAATGTTATACCTGTGGAGGAGACCATATGGCGAGTGTATGTCCCATTATGGACCAACCCCAAGTGAATCCTTGTAGCCAGTACTGCACTATGGAGGGAAGGTACACCAACCACACCGCACAAGACTGCCCATATAACAAGCAAACTGTAACGAAAAAATACCCTTAGCAATATCCACAACAGGGTGGATTCCAGACCTAGTACCCACCACATTGATATGGTAGGCCCCAGCAACCTTATCAGCCACCCTATCAAGGGTAGCAGAGACCTCAACCATTTCTAGCACAGCAAGCCCCTGTCCCAACTAATGTGATTCCAGTGAAGTACGCAGTTATTGAAGAAAATCTAAATAGAGCCATAGTCCCACTAACACCATTGCTATCAAAAACTGACCCAAGTGACCATAGTTTTGACTCTACACATATTGATAGCCCACAGGCTTACTACATGCAGTCACCCGAGCATAGTGAGTCATATTATTATCAAGAACCCCATCAACATGCCAAAAATCACTCCTATCAATGTTGTTGGGCTAGTAGTAGACTCTACAGGAAGCATACCTTCCACAACCCCAGTGCAAATGGTCACTAGAGCTCAAGCCTTGCAGCGAACTCAGAGTGTAGGACAGGAAAAAAAGTTGTGAGGTTAGCGAGACAGAGAGTATAACCAAGAAAAGGACAAGAGCTTGGAGAGATAGCCAGGAGAGAATCAAAAGACAATGGTCAAAGAAAATGAGCAAACTTGAGGAAAGCTTGAGGGAAACAAAAGCAAAGATAATTAAACTCACATCTCACACTCACTCTCACATTTCCCCACCACCACCATTTCAATCTCCATCCAACCCATCACCTTCCATTTCCCAACCTTCTAATCCACCACACGTAACCTACCCACCACCCATAGTAGGATCAGTCCTAGCTGATCCCACTCCTGAGGATCTACACATGATGCTTAAAACATATCAGGCCAGAATCCAAGAAGGGAAACTGAACCAAGCACCTCTTTTTCTATGAATCGGTGCTCACCAGAATTCCTGCGAGAGATTCAAGAAGAGAAATGGGCTAAAGAAAGTGAAGACCCTCCACCAATTGAACTTGTGGATGACACCAACAATCAATTCCCACAAGACATTCCTTCCATTTATGGAGAGCAAGAGAGTGCCCAATCTCATGTAAGGTTAGACTTTGAGTCTAATTCCTTGCACGAATTACCCCATTTCATAGGCCCCTCGGAAACTAAGTCCTCCTGCATGAGAGCACCCATGGTCATGATAAGAAACGAAGACTCTATCATACCTAGGAACACGGAGGTAGTAAAGAATATGAAAGTGCAGTGCAACCTCACTTAAGAAGAGCTACTCAAAGTTAAGCCTGAATTGTGGAACAATGTAGCCAAACAAGTGCCAGATGTAGCGAAACCTAATTCTCAGGTAGGATCTCATAGAACAGTGCCAGAAATACCATTGGATAAGATAGGCGGCATGAGTGAAGGTGAGGAAGGAAACACCTATCTTCCCATTACCCATCAGGGATACACAACCAAGGCAATTTTGGACTCAGGTGTAGGAGTTGCAATTGCGACCACTTCCCTATGGAAGCGTTGGGGCAAGCAAGCACTCAGGCCAATGAGAATGAAATTGCAGATGGCCGATGGTCACACAAAGAGACCCTTAGGATTGCTAGAAGGAATAACTCTCACTACATGTGGTGTTGAGTTCGAGCATACTTTTTCTATATGCGACTTTAGCAAAAATCAAGCCTACGAGATGATTTGGGAAGGCCATTCATGCGGCAGTTGCAAGTGATACAAGATTGGGGAACCAAGTCCTTGTATTTGCAACACCTAGGTGTTACCACCAAAGTCAATCTCAAGGATTACTCGCATAGAGATGTACCGCCTATTCAATGGAATCCCATCCATAGAGCTAAGGATGACACCGAGCCAGTACATTCCATAGGATCAGGATCCTCATGGATGCATGAAGACACCCACTTGTGGACGTGTAAAGTAGCAATAGAAGAGGAGAAGATAGAAAATGCCAGAGAGATAAGGGCGAAGGAAACTCAAAGATCTATTCAAGACCCAGCCTATGCACCTGTAGTATTTCCAAACGAAGAATTTGAACCCCATGGTTGGGTGGAAATTCTAGCAACAATGGATGTAGCCATCAACGAAGAACAATGGACACCCCACTATGATGAGGATGGATATGACATTTCATTCTTCACAATAGAGCCAATTGTGTGTGATCCAATCATTGAGAAATGTGAACCTAGCACTGATACATTTGAGGATGCAAGTGACTCCGATCTAGAGTCAATCATCATGGACCGACCTTCTGCATCAGATGAGGAATATTTCCACGAGGTAGAAGTTCACCCTCAGAGACACGAGGAGGGTATGAATGAGATGAGATTAATCACACAAGTGACCACCAAGAGTGAAGGAAAGAAAAGAAAGAAGAAAGAAGTCACACCGGAGGAAGAAGAGTCTTTGTTTGAGGTCCCTGAAAATTTCAAGAGTATGAAATAGAAGATAGGAGAGTCATGGTAAGAATGCCTACACGTGAGGCACAATCAGGAGAGGCCTATGATAACAAGGAAACCACCAAGAAAATAGTTGTAGCCATAGAGGAAGGAGAAGAAAGATGCACCTACATAGGACATGACATGATGGAAGAAGAGCAAGTGTTGATAGCTTTTCTAAGAGAGTATAGAGATGTATTCACTTGGAGCTATAAGGACCTAAAAGGTGTAGACCCCAACATATGCTCCCATACGATCCCCATGACCTCAGATGCCAGACCCTCTAAACAGAAGCCATACACATACAATGATAACTATGCTACCAAGATCAAAGAAGAGATAGATCGCTTGGTTGAAGCTCGATTTATCTATGAAATCGAGCATACTGAATGGGTATCCCCCATTGTAGTGGTGCCCAAAAAGAATGGTAAACTACGTGTATGCATTAACTTGAAGAATGTTAAAGCAGCCACTATTAGAGATAGTTATCCACTTCCTATCACTGAGCATCTATTAGAAAGGGTAGCAGGCAAGGAAGTGTACAGCTTCCTAGATGGGTTCTCTGGATACAATCAAGTAGCCATTGCACCAAAAGATCAACATAAGATGGCTTTTGCCATAGAGTGGGGCATATTTGCCTTTCGTGTAATGCCATTTGGTCTAAACAATGCGTTTGCAACCTTCTAGAGGCTGATGTGCCATGTGTTTAAAGAATTCCTGAGAAAGAATTTGGAAGTCTATGTTGATGATCTCTATGCTCATTCCAACATTAGACAGACACATATTCCTGAACTCAGGCGAATCTTTGACAAATGTAGAGAAAATCAAGTCTGCATGAACCCAGAAAGTATGTTTTCATGGTCAGGCAAGGCACAATTCTAGGACATAGTGTCAAAAAACGGCATATCCACTGATGAAGAAAAAGTGAGAGCTATTGCAGAACTACCAAGGCCAAAGAATGTCAAGGAAGTGCAAGCTTTCATGGGGCATTGTGGCTATTACCGACATTTTATACACATGTATGCCATCATTGCAAAGCATCTGTACGGACTTTTGACTAATTTCGAGTGGACTGATGAATGTGAGAAATCTTTCAATGAGCTTAAACGACGATTGTGTTCAACACCAATCTTGACTACACCAGATTGGAACAAGCCATTTCATATTCACATGGATGCATCCAATTATGCTATTGGATGTGTACTTGCACAACCTACTGATGAAGGTAATATGGATCTTCCAATTGCCTATGCTAGTAGACAGTTGAATGCTGCTCAACAAAATTATATCACTACTAAAAGAGAAGGATTAGGCATGGTATATGCAGTTAAGAAATTTAGACACTATTTTCTTGCAAATAAGTTTAAATTTTTTATTGATCATCAAGCACTATTGTACTTGGTAAACAAGCCATGTAATACAGGTAGATTAGTAAGATGGTTCCTCTTGCTAATGGAATATGACTTTGAGGTAGCGGTGAGAAAGGGCAAGACTCACTTGAGAGCAGACCATCTCTAAAGGCTCACATCTAGAGAGGCCCCACAAGGAGTGTCAGATGACCTACCTGATGCTTACTTGTTTAATCTAGAAGTTGTACCACAGTGGGCCAAGACCTTAGTGCTAGTACTGACATATGAGCCTAAACATCCAGTAGTAAACACTCAAGATAGGGAGGTAGTAAAAGCACAAAAGTACCATATCATGGCAGGGAGTATGTACAAACATACAGATCAAGGAGTATTAGCCTGTTGTGTGGAAGAGGATGAGTACGCGAGGTGGTTGCAAAATTAGCACATGTGGGTGCATTAGCACAACACTACACGAGACAAAGAACCTTACAGACATTGAGGAGACTTGGAGTGCACTAGCCAACTATGGAAGCAGATATCCATACGTTGTGGAAAGAATGCCCAATCTGCTGCACTAAACCACCAGTGGAACATGCCACTCTTTATCGAGTGACTTTAGTGCCAGATTGGAGTGAACCCTTAGTGGCCTTTTTGAGGACGAGAACTGTTCACCAAGATATGACATTGGCTAGACAAAGGAGCTTAGAACAAGAAGCTTTAGATTATACTCTCATTGGAGATAATCTATACAGAAGAGGAAAAGATGGGTATCTTAGATTATGTGTCCACGAGAGTGAATATCTTAAGATCTTGGAAACTGCTCACCACGATGTAGCAAGAGGACCTTTGGGACCAGATCGAGCGATCAAGGCAATACCATTTGTAGGTCTTTGGTAGCCCACGCTTCATATGGATGCACATACCTATGTGAAGAAGTGTGAGGTTTGTCAGCGAACTCAGTACCCTATACGTAAAGATGAGATGCCATTGAAACCTATGATAGGTGGACGTGCGTTCTGTAAGTGGGGAATAGACTTTGTTGGTCCTATTAATCCCCCAGCTAAGGGTTCCCATGCTCAAGACATTATTGAAAATCTTCTTCAAGAGTTCTTGGTCATACACAAGAAGTCCGCCCCCTATCACCCACAAGCTAATGGGCAAGCCGAAAGCACAAATAAGATTCATGCAATGTGCTCACCAAATTAGTGAATAATAAACGCTCTGATTGGGACAAACAGCTACACCATGCTGTTTGGGCATACCGAGTTGCCTATAAAACGGTACTCCAAGCCACTCCCTTTCAAATGGTATTTGGCCAAAATGCAGTGCTACCATTGGACTTCTTGATACCTACATTGAGAGTAGCACAGGAGCACGAGTGGACAGGCCATGAGCTCTCATCAAGAATCTCCGATCTTGAACGTTTAGGTGAAACACGATTGAGAGCTGCAACAGGATTTTATACAGGCAAGAAGAGGCAAAAAGCATATTTCGACGCACATGTGAAGGATAAGGGCTTGAAAGCAGGAGACCTAGTCCTAGTCTACACCTTGAAGCAACACGCAAGGAAATTAGAGAAGAGAGGCTATGGACCAATGATTATCAATAGGATTTCCACAAGTGGAGCAGTACAACTAGCCACTCTAGAAGGTGATGTGCTACCAAGTTACATAAGCCGATGCAGAGTCAAGTTATACCAAGAACCCCTCATGGAGGAGATGTTAAATCGACTCAATATTGTAAAGAAACGTAGGGAAGAGGAAACGCACATTCGAGAATAAGCACACATAGAAGCTTTATAACACATCCGACGAATGAAATTGAGAAGATAAGGTAGAGATCAACCTATGTCTGACACTCAAGAAGCTCTAGGATATCACATGACCATGTGCGAGGCTTCAGGCAAACATTCCCATAGGATAGTCGATCCACGATCTTTTGTGACCCTAGAAGTAGGACAAGAAGAGAGTGCAAGAACCGTGAGAGCTTTAATTGACTCAGGAGCAGCCACTAGTGCAGTATGGCTTTCTTACTGCCAAGAATTGCAATTGAAGGTCAATCCTATAGAGGCATATCTCATAGGGTTGGGAGGTGTTGAAACCCCTTGAATGGGAGAGGTGGAACTTCCCCTCTACATTCAAGAGGCGCTAATGGCAGTAAAAGTGCTAGTATGTGAAGACAAGGATCTTACTGAACCTCTTGTCTTGGGCCAAGACTGGATCTATGATCATGCAGTCAACCTCAATCTAAGAAGTGGACTTCTTCAAGATTGGGTAGGCCAAAATCGCCTCATGATTGAATTAGGAAATCAAGCACTCAGGCCACTAGGAAATACACAAAATCCTGGTCTCTCCAGGAACCCATATGAAGATAACGATGCTATTCTTGTCCAAAGTTCTATGGTGCAGAAGATTGTCGCTCTAGACGAAGGTACAAAATTCAATGAGGAGTCCCCTTCTTTTCCAAAGAGGATTCGAGGACAGTAGGGCCGGCAACACACTACACCGAGGAGGCCAATGATCAAGAAGCATGAGCACCAACCTGTGCACCATGAAGTACCTCGTGGCATGAAGCAGATCTTGATAAGCAAAGATAGGAAACCCACGGTTCTAGAGATAGATTCTCAAAGAAGCCAATAAGCCACATTGTCAAGGATTACAATGAAGGAGTCCCTTAGCCAATGCTCTAGACATACCCTTTCTATTTGGGTTCCTAAGTGGTCAATGAAGGCTATCCCCAATGCTTGACAAATATGGGTGCCCAAGACCTGCTTACAAGCTCAAATAGCTTCACCTCTAGTCACAAGAATGAATATCAGGGCAAGCACTCTTGGCAAACATCTCAGGGCAGACACCTACACCCCCTCTCAAACCTAGGAATATCGGGAAATGGGTACCCAAAAGGTCCCAAATCCAACACAATCCAAACCATAGAGTTTACATGTCATCACCCCTAAAAGCTACACTTCCACAATCAAAGTCTGGAGACTTAAACCCTTCATCAAACCCCCTGACCCAATTTTGTAAATCCTTCCACTCTGATGTAGGTGCATTCTGAGTGCATTGCATATCCAAAGTATGCATCTAGGATGACACTAACCACTAACCAACATTCACACCCATCACAAACACTTCACCCCTAACCACTAACCATTTGGAATGTCATGTTAGTATTGTGGAGGGAACACCAATACATCCTGTTTCCTATGCAACACTAATGTGCCTCTCTTCTTCTAGCAGATTAGCATCATCAACTACCATCAATCCCATGGCAGAAGGAGAAGGCATGAGCTCCCAGGCAGGCACTAGTTCTTAAGCCAATTCGGAGACCATGCCTGTGGAGGCCCCACTGATAGTTAGAACTGAAGAATATCTGAATGTGAGACGAATTCCCATCTTGGATCCACCAGGTGGCTTAGCAGAAAGTATAAAAGGGCACTCTCATTGGTTCAATGAGATGCCATGAGATGATATTTGGCAGAAAGCAGGATTGAACGACTACTTTAGCGCATCCCTACCTAAACCAGATTTCCGTAGATGTTACTACTTGATTGCAACTCTTAAAGCCACAGGAGATCGAGATCAGTCAGGCACATTCCTTGCGCCCTCTCTATCAAACCCTGAGGAGATGAAAAAGTTCGAGCCGAACCTAACTTTAATCAAGGAGGCCCTCCATATGTATGGCACCCATGTACCCTACGATGGAGACCCTTTGATACCGGAGTCTATGAAGAACACTAAACTCAAGAAGTTGAAAGAGATGTGTGCCCTCACCCCAAACATTGCTATACCGTTGCACATGTGCTTTCAACACTTTGCATTTCCGGCTCAAGACCGATTCACACAACCTCATGAAAAGATTTGGTACGGGCTTTACCTAGCAGAGACAAGGAGTCTACCTATTAAAATGCCAGTGTGGATCCTCGACCAATTATATGAAGCAGGCAAGCAAGGAGTAAGGAAGCCTTCATTGAATGGTTGCTATGCCATTACCAGAATCATTTACAGATGCCTAGCCTATGATGTGCCGATTACACGGGCACTTACTTACTCACAGCTGCAGTTCTTCCAAGGACAGAAACCAAGAGTTTAACCAGCTGAGCGGATGCTTGGATCTCTTTCCCAAGTCCCAATTCCTCATGAGTTCACCACAAAAATCTCCCTTAGAGAAGAACAACAAGTGGCCCCATTCACTATCCATCTGCAATGAGCACAATCAGAGGGCATAGTACAACCCACTCTATCAGCCCCTCCATTACCTACAGATGCTGAGTTTGCCTCCATGGTTGCATTGGTGGAAGATACATCCTTTGACTTTGAGACCTTCTTGCAAACCACGCAACTATCTGATAGTGAGTTCTTTTCAGACACTGAAGGTCCGGGATCATCATCCCAAAGAGGACGCCCACATCGTGAAGAACGGAGAGTACATTGGGAGGATGAAGCACAACACACTCAAGTTGAAGACACACATGAACAAGAGGAGGCGCAACCCACAACCCACAATGCCCCCCTCAACCTCCTTAGAACTGATACAAACCATTCTTCCCCAATTTTGGGCAAACCTTGTAAATATGATGCAACAACTTGAGAATTATAATAGAAATTCCCTTTCCCACCCCACCTCCCCCTCATTCAGGGCCACCACTAACACACCACCCACCATTCCAGTATTCGCGATTCACACTTCACACACAATAACGTCCGACCCCATGGACATTTCACCCTCCATAGGACCACTCACCACCCCTTTTGTCTCAAAATCACCACTTGTTACTTCACTCACATCACCACATACACCCACTGTAAGCACAACATCCACTTTTCTCTTCCCCATTTCCCAATCCCTTGGATCTTCCACCTCTACCTCTGCATCCACCTCATTTAGTCATGCACTAGACACCATGTTCGAAGCTACCGCCTAGCTTAAGCAGGAATACAGATTGTTGGAAGAAAACAATAAAGATCTTTGTAATCCGGCGTCCCACCTCCAAGCACGTGTCAATGCCTTGGAGTTGAGCAATACTGCATTACAACATGAGGTTACCGCCCTCCAACAATCTCATGCGGAGATCGAAGCCAAATATACAGAGACGGGTAAGGCGACAGAGGAACAACTCAAAAATCAACTAGCCCGCAATACACGACTATAGAGGAACATGGCCTTACTTTGATGACATCTAGCGGCTGCCCAAGAAGAGAACAGAAGATTACAACAACAACATCAAGAAAATCTCGAGGCAGCCGTCGAGAACACTCCAGGGGCACCCCTAGATCCCGCTAAATTCCAAGCCATTCCCTCAGAAAACATTCAGCAGGTATTGGAAGATTATGCAAACTTCTTGGAAGCACACGAAAACTTGCAGACCAGGTGAAGGAACTACAAAGACAACAAGTGCCCACACTGCATACCACAAAACCGAGCAACATGGTTAGTGTTGCTACTTCTCCACTGCCAGAATCCTCAACTGCTAACGAAGTACTTGCGCTACGACAACAAGTTGCAAAGTTAAAGATGAAATTGTTACAATATGAACGACCACCATCTCCCCCCGATGAACCCTCAGAAGAAGATGCAGTTAACATTCGAGTTGAAGAAATGTTCGAAGACCAGTACGAACCTCAACCTCTTCCAGGAGGCAGAGTCATTGATTAGGGACAAGTTACGTATGAAGAACCCCCTCCAGCATGGATGAAACAAGTAGAAGAGATGGGTCCAACTCACGAAGAGCACATATCCACTCAGAGGCTGGTCATGAAAGCCATTGAAGAAGAAATACTTCAATCAAAATATTTCCAGCACTTGGCAGAGTCACTCTAGTAAATAAGCAGAGTCACTCGAGTAAATAAGCTTTGGAGCAAGAAAGATGGCCAAAAATACAAAGGAACTCAGCAATTATCTATGCATACGAACCAAACATCGACTAACAACTAGTGAGATTTATATAGGATCTACTACCACACAAAGTCTCCACGTTTGTGCCAGCCATATTTGGAAAGGCAGATGAGAAATAGTTGGAGAGGTATTCCCTACTGAGGGTGCACTTGAAAGCACACATAGTGACAAAGATTGGCAGAGAGTGATGGAAGAATGAGGACGAACCATGGCTACTTTAGAAGATTCACACAGAGAAAGAGAGAGAGAGAGAGAGAGAGAGAGAGAGAGCAATGCACCAATGTTTGCACACTGCCGAAATACAATTTCTGAAGATGAATGTGTAGGCAATATTGAGCTTGTTGGGGGTAGCTTTGCCTACACAAATCATCTATACCCCTACCCATGTCTCTGTGCAAACCATGTCTTTGTTGCCATCCACTCTTTTGCTCATCTGCATTAGAGAATCTTGCCTCACGATCATCTAGTTCTTTCTACAATAGAGGCATTGATGGGATGTGCCATCAGTGTCATGACCACTTCTCTTCCTCATTGAGCATGGTAGTGGGAGCCACTATATATCTACCTTGATTCAGGATTTCAAGATACATTATGGGTTTTATCCTATACCTTCATCTCTTGCTACATGTGTAGCTATTCCAATCCCTTATGTAGTGGCAACGATAGCCGACCAATACTAGAAATGGTGCTTGCATCCATAAAGGATATTAGTGCGTACATGAAGAAGCGTGTACAAGAGAGGGAGGGGGGAGAGAGAGAGAGAGAGTAAACACATGGCTTTTGATTGGAGGAATGGTCAAGTGGCTTTATTCAAGGAAGTATCACATTAAACTATAGATGCACCAAACCATCTTTAGGAATATCATGAAAAGAATGCGATATAAGGAGCGAAAACCACAACAATCAGCACTATATGGAATGAGAAAAATTCAAGCAAGAGAAATAGACTAGCCGTGCATGTGAAGAATAGCTTACCATCGATGTCAATACAATTTACGTGGATGGTGTCTATTTCTATTTCTTCCACCAATGCATTGGGCTTATGAATTGGGCTTATGAATTGTAATTATATTTTGTGTCTACATATTATTTGTAACCAAACACTCGTCTCCTCTAAGGGATTAGACACCACCTTTCTTTAGAGCTCATTTTTGAGGCTAGCTTGTTGTAGATTTGAACTTGTATGAGAACTATTTTGCGAAAGAAGTTACTCCATTGTCTCTCTCTCTCTTTGTTCTTGCCTTGTGTGTGTGTGTATGTGTGTGCATGTTAGTGTGCTTCTGACTCACACATTTGTGCCATCGCTTGTTCGAGGTCTTCATACCATCCTCATGTCTTCCCGGATTGACATTAAAGGAGGTGCTACTCATCACTGAGCTACACATATATATATATATATATATATATATATATATATATATATATATATATATATATATATATATATATATATGTGTGTGTGTGTGTGTATATATATATGTGTGTGTGTGTGTATATGTGTGTGTGTATCTATATACATATGTGTGTGTGTATGTATGTATATGTATGTGTGTGTTAGTATAACATGGGAAGCTTGCAAATGATTGTGAAGATTGAGAAAGCAAAGAATTGAGCAAAGCCATGTACGAGAGAGACATGCAAAGGCCTTCACACAAACTCTTATGCACAGCTCATTTTATCCCACATAGAAGCGATTTTTCCCTCTACTACATATAAACAAGCCCTCAACTCACCTATTATTATTGATACATGTGCTCCCCATAAGGCTCTCTCCTGGAGGTCGAAGCTCCATGCTTGTCACGTAGGTTCCCATCTCATCATCAAGTTCATTTCTATTTCATTATGGTCTTTCTAGTTTATTCTGATCCAACCATTGCTTCTTTTAGCGTACGTGCTATCTTGATTCATAGTTCTCAACATGGTATCAAAGACTAGGTTAAGTTTTCTTTTTCATCTTTAGATTTTACTCTTATTCCCTCCCTCCCATATCTAATGATATAAAGAAAAGTGCTCCTAAGCGCAATCTTCTTTCTTCACTAAACATGATTTTCTTTTGTTTTATCATAATCATCTCCATTCTTGATTCAATCTATGTCAGAAATGTATAGTTTCGTTGGCATGTGTTAAACGATCTATATGTTACTCTTGCATTTTTGATATTACGACTGTAACGCACATATAAGCAAAGTTAAAGATGAAATTGTTACAAATATGAACGACCACCATCTCCCCCCGATCAACCCTCAGAAGAATAGGCAGTTAACATTCCAGTTGAAGAAACATTCGAAGACCAGTACGAACCTCAACCTCTTCCAGGAGGCAGAGTCACTGATGAGGGACAAGTTACGTATGAGCAACCCCCTCCTGCATGGATGAAACAAGTAGAAGAGATGGGTCCAACTCACGAAGAGCGCATATCCACTCAGAGGCTAGTCATGAAAGCCATTGAAGAAGAAATACTTCAATCAAAATATTTCCAGCACTTGGCTCCTAGGCGATTGACAACCAGTTCGGAGTTATAGTAAAAGCCCTACTTTGTACTATTGGTCGACTACAACGCTGAAATTAGACGCAAAACCAATAAGTACCCTTCCTTCGCCACACAATTCCAACGAGAGGACATCCCACAAAAAGCCACACAAGGGGAAATCTTCCAACCTATCTGGCGGCAAAAGTTACTCGAGACTTATCCAGAGATGCTCCGAACGTGGGACCACGCTCCCATGCACTTAAAATATAATCCATGCTATGGGCCAGTGCAATGAAGATGATCATGGAAGGCCTTTGCCATAAAAGTTCAGAACAATGCTAATTGCAAACAATGGCTCAATTACCCATCCATTGCACCACCAACATGCACACCAACCATAGCATACATGATGGCTACTATTAGACACTGGATGCCAGGACTACAACCCATGACAGATGTCGCTGCCCAGATGATGCTAAAGATCTTGGACATGATGCAAATTGTACTCAAGACGTTCCGCAATGTACGTAACATCCAGCCATTCGGTTGACAGATGCTAGGGGGGCGAGAGTGTTGGAATCTGAGAAGAAGCAAGTAGGGGCATACACGCAAATCTAGCACTAAGGCAACCCTTCCAATTTTTTCAATCCTTACATTATTGTAAAAGTGATTCTCATCACTCAAAACCATTGTAAATACCTTTTCACCTTTCTATAGCTCCATTTTGTGCAAGCATGGCTTTTTTCACTGAGAGAGAGTAAACACATGGCTTTTGATTGGAGGAATGGTCAAGTGGCTTTATTCAAGGAAGTATCACATTAAACTATAGATGCACCAAACCATCTTTAGGAATATCATGAAAAGAATGCGATATAAGGAGCGACAACCACAACAATCAGCACTATATGGAATGAGAAAAATTCAAGCAAGAGAAATAGACTAGCCGCGCATGTGAAGAATAGCTTACCATCGATGTCAATACACGTTGAGAGCTGCAGCAGGAATTTATGCAGCCAAGAAGAGGCAAAAAGCATATTTTGATGCACATGTGAAGGATAAGGGCTTGAAAGCAGGAGACCTAGTCCTAGTCTACACCTTGAAGCAACACGCAAGGAAATTAGAGAAGAGAGCCTTCCTACCAAGTTACATAAGCCGATGCAGAATTAAGTTATACCAAGAACCCCTCACGGAGGAGATGTTAAATCGATTCAATATTGCAAAGAAACATAAGGAAGAGGAAATGTGCATTCGAGAAGAAGCACACACAGAAGCTTTAGAACACATCCGACAAATGAAATTGAGAAGACAAGGTAGAGATTAGCCTATGTTTGACACTCAAGAAGCTCTAGGATATCACATGGCCATGTGTGATGCTTCAGGCAAACATTCCAATAGGATAGTCGATCGATGATCCTTTGTGATCCTAGAAGTAGGACAAGGAGAGAGTGAAAGAACCGTGAGAGCTTTAATTGAGTCAGGAGTAGCCACTAGTGCAGTACGGCTTTCTTACTGCCAAGAATTGCAATTGAAGGTCAATCCTATAGAGGCATATCTCATAGGGTTGGGAGGTGTTGAAACCCCTTGCATGGGAGAGGTGGAACTTCCCCTCTACATTCAAGAGGCCCTAATGGTAGTAAAAGTGCTAGTATGTGAAGACAAGGATCTTACCGAACCTCTTGTCTTGGGCCAAGACTGGATCTATGATCATGCAGTCAACCTCAATCTAAAAAGTGGACTTCTTCAGGCTTGGGTAGGCCAAAATCGCCTCATGATTGAATTAGGAAATCAAGCACTCAGACCACTAGGAAATACACCAAATCCTGGTCTCTCCAGGAACCCATATGAAGATAACGATGCTATTCTTGTCCAAAGTTCTATGGTGTAGAAGATTATCACTATAGACGAAGGTACAAAATTCAATGAGGAGTCCCCTTCTTTTCCAAAGAGGATTTGAGGATAACAGGCCCGGCAACACACTACACCGAGGAGGCCAATGATCAAGAAGCGTGAGCACCAACCTGTGCACCATGAAGTACCTCTTGGCATGAAGCAGATCTGGATACGCAAAGATAGAAAACCCACAGTGCTATAGATAGATTCTCAAAGAAGCCAACAAGCCACACTGTCAAGGATTACAATGAAGGAGTCCCTTAGCCAACGCTCTAGACATAACCTTTCTATTTGGATTCCTAAGCGGTCAATGAAGGCTATCCCCAATGCTCGACAAATATGGGTGCCCAATACCTGCTTGCAAGCTCAAATAGCTTCATCTCCAATCACAAGAATGAATCAACACTCACAAGCACTCTTGGCAAACATCTCAGGGCAGACACCTACACCCCACACCATTACACCTTCTCTCAAACCTAAGAATATAGAGAAATGCGTACCCAAAAGGTCCCAAATCCAACACAATCCAGACCATAGACCTTTACATGTCATCACCCCTAAAAGCTATGCTTCCACAATCAAAGTCTAGAGACTTAAACCCCACATCAAACCCCCTGACCCAATTTTGTAAATCCTTCCACTCTGATGTAGGTGCATTCTGAGTGCATTGCATATCCAAAGTATGCATCTAGGATAACACTAACCACTAACCAACATTCACACCCATCACAAATACTTCACCCCTATCCACTAACCACTTGGAATGTCATGTTAGTATTGTGGAGGGAACACCAATACATCCTATTTCCTATGCAACACTAATGTGCCTCTCTTCTTCTAGCAAATTAGCATCATCATCTACCGACAGTCCCATGGCAAGCAGCAGGCATGAGCTCCCGGGCAGGCAATAGTTCTCAAGCCAATTGGGAGACCATGTGTCACTCTAGCACAATGGTGAGTATCAACGTGAGGAGATACACCTCATAAATGTCAATCGTGGAGACGTGAGGACCGGTATGAAGACCGCGAGCAAGTGATGGCACAAGTGTGTGAGTGAAAGCACACAAGCATGCACACACATACACACACACGCGTACAAGGTAAGAGCAAAGAGTGGAACAATGGAAAGCTTCGATTACCAAAGAGCTCTCTTACAAAACTGAAATCTACAACAAGCTAACCTCAAAAATGAGCTCTCCAGCCCTTTTTATAGTTTTTTGAGTGGTTTTGGCCCTGTCCAGACCTAGTGTCCGGCCTAGTTAAAAAATAGGTTCCAGGGCTTATTTGGGGGCTCGAACGGAGTCTAAAAATCATGAAAATTGGTAGGATGGTAGTTCTAATAATCCTCAAGCTCGAGGACTCCTCGGCTTGAACAAAATGGAGTTACAAAAATGGAAAATGGTATTTACAATGGTTTTTAGTGATAAAAATCACTATTTTTGTAGGGATTTCTTCTGAAAATTTGACAGGTGCTTCTTGGAGCTCCCTACTTGCTCCTTCTTCTTGTGTGTCCACCTCCTTGATGCACTTCCATTCTTTGTCCTTGATCTTGAGCTTCAACACTCCCCCCCCTCTTGAGTCTGTCGTCCCTGACAGACCTTTGTTGTAGTGGTCATTCCATGTAGTACGTTGAGAGGTAGCGTCCTTTGCGTCCAACAGGGGCGATCCCTCTTCCCAATGTATCCTGGTTGTTTGTCTGGTTCTTCACTTTGCCATTGTTATCTCTTGCAGTTTGTAGTCCCTTTGTACGTACTTCTGCCTTGTATTCCATCTGGGTGGTGCATTTGTGAGTTTTCCAAAACTGCTAGCTGCTCAAAGGATGTGGTCAATGTTGATTGTGAGCAACTCTCGGTGGTGGATGGCGTCCTTGCTCTTATTGTTGTCATCTTGATGTCGTCTTTTCATGGTTTTCATGCCAAGTACTTGTAACCCATAATGAATGGTGGGTAAGTGCATTAGTGCAAGGGTTGAACAAAATATGTGCCTTGTGCATGGCCTTGTAATGTGGCCCTACATATGCGTACTTGGAAAATGCATGGCAAGGGGTATGGTGCAAGAGATTGGGTCTTGAGCTAAGTGCTCAAGGGTATGCTGACGAAGAGGTTTCCTAATCTATCATGGTTATAGTGTTGTTGAAACATACACGTCTTACCATGGTGAAGGGTCCGTTGATCTTCATCTCTTCGTGTTGTGGTTCCTTCATGGTGTTTGACCATCGGCTTGTCCTTTTTGTTGAGGGATGTTCTTGCTGGAAGTTCGCTGATGAGCATTTTCAAGCACAATCCTCTTCTTTGCCCCTCTTTTTTTTTTTTTTTTTTTTTTTTTTTGGAACAACGGCATCAACCAAGAAGAAAGATATTAGTATCAATAACATATTTTGCATGTGAAAATTGTGTCTCATGTGCCTGGGATTTCTCAATTGTGTCTATGCACGGCCATGTAATGTGGCCCTATGTTGATGCATACTTTGGAAGTGCATGACCTCAATGGTGCAAAAGACAAGGTTATGCCAAAGGCACATGGTTGCTGCACGTCGAGGCTTTTGATGTTACTCGCATAGTCGATGCATTCTTTGTTTGGAGGTGTCGCTTGGATCTCGAAATGATGTAATCCTCCTAATGGGAACCCATTTCCGAATAATATTTGGCCCTGTAGAGATCACCTCAGGCCAGTTCCTCTTTGGATGTTGTCCAAACTTTGGTATCCAGTGTGGTTGGCCCCTTGGTTCTGTGGATGTTGCTTGTGCTTTTGGCTTCCAAACCCATATCCTGGGTGAGTGCCTGCTTAATTTTGTAGAAGGGTTGAGTTTATCTTTTTTTGGTCTTTGAGCTCTGTTCTTACCCTTTGCTTTCCTTGGCTTCTTTGTTGAGGCCTTTCGCATGGTGGGAAGCATAGGCCTTTGTACGTGTAAGAGCTTCTTGGGTACCCACATCTGTAATCGCCCTTGTTGAGCGGTAGCTAATTTTTTAGGCACCCAAATTTGTACCTGATTGTGGTCGGCCTTCCTTGATAGCTTCGGTACCCAAATTTGATGGATTCGTCGTGCTTGACCCTGTCGTAGGTGCTTGGTCCTTTTGTTGTCATGGTCGATCTGGTTGGGTGGGAGTCCTTGAGGCAACATCGATGGTTGTACTCCTTTCTTTGCCCAGATCTGTGTCATGCCCAACACTTCTTTCTTCTTGAGGGCTCTTTGTCTATTTGATAGACTGGCTGTCTTGCACTGTTTTGCTTGCTTCTGAGGTTGAGCTCCTGTGGATGCTTTGCTCTTTGAAAAACAAGAAGAAGGTTCATCTTGCCTTTGCGACTGTCCTTCCGTGATTGCGTCCGTCTGGATCATAGAGCTTTTGACATCTACAACATCTTGTTCGAGAAGATTAGCCTTAGAGGAACAAAGAGAGTGTGTGGTGTCAGTTTCAGTGGGCATGCGATTCTCCAATTCTAATGTAATGCATTGATCAGACACCCAAACTTGAAGAAGTTGACTTCTTAGGTTCAAGTTGACAGCATGGTCGTAAATCCAATCTTGACCCAAGACAAGTGGTTCTGTGAGGTCCTCATCATGGCACACTAGCATTTTGACTTTTATTGGAACATCTTGAAGGTAGATGGGGAGTTCCACCTCGCCCAAACAGGGTGTTTCCACGCCTCCTAATCCTATGAGATAGGCTTCTATGGGCTTGATGTCCAATTGCAGGTCTTGGCAGTATGAAAGTCGAACTGCACTAGTTGCTGCACCTGAATCAATTAATGCTCTCACAGTCTTTACACTCTTACTGCGTCCTACCTCTATAGTCACAAAGGGTCGTCGATCAATTATTTGAGAAGTAGTTATGCCCTATTTTTGGCACATGTCCATGTGATATTTTGGAGCTTTTGTGTTGACATCTAGGCCTAGCCGCCGTAGCTTATTTCTTCTGATGCGCTCTCTAGCCTCTGCTTGTGCTTCTTCTCTAACCCTTAACTCCTCTTCTTTTCGCTTCTTAGCGGTATTGAGTCTCATGAGCATTTCCTCTGTAAGAGGTTCTTGATATAATTTGACTCGGCATCCACTAATATAGTTTGGTAGGATATCACCTTCTAAAGTGGCCAATTGCACTGCACCGCTAGTGGAGAGTCTATTAATGATCATGGGTCCATATCCTCGTTTCTCCAATTTGCGGGCATGTTGCTTTAGCGTATAAACCAGCACTAGATCTCCTTCCTTCAATCCTTTATCCTTTACATGGGCATCAAAGTATGCCTTTTGCCTTTTCTTTGCAGCATAAATGCCTGCTGCTGCCCGTAGCCTCGTCTCACCTAAGCGTTCTAGATCAAAGATCCTAGAAGACAACTCATGTCCATTCCACTCATGCTCTTGTGCTACTTTCAAGGCTGGGATTAGGAAGTCCAATGGTAGCACAGCATTCTGTCCAAAGACCATCTGAAATGGGGTAGCATTGAGTACCGTTTTGTAGGCAACTCGGTATGCCCAAACAGCATGATGAAGTTGTTTGTCCCAATCAGAGCGTTTATTATTTACAAGTTTCGTCAACACGTTACATAGGATCTTATTCGTGCTCTCGGCTTGTCCGTTGGCTTGTGGGTGATAAGGTGCAGACTTCTTGTGTATCACCATGAATTCTTGAAGGAGATTTTCAATGACCTCATTCAAGAAGTGCGTACCTCTATCACTGACCAACTCTATTGGTAATCCGTATCTGGTGAACACGTTTTCGAACAAGAACTTAGCCATCGTTTGAGCATCATTCTTTGTTGTGGCTTTTACTTCCACCCACTTTGTAAGGTAATCTGTGGCTACAATAATGTATTCTGCATGGGAGTTTCTTGCTGGGGGGTTAATAGGACCAACAAAGTCTATACCCCACTTTGAAAATGCACGTCCTCCCATCATTGGCCTTAAAGGCATCTCGTCTTTTCTTATCGGATATTGGGCACGTTGGCATGTGTCACATTTCTTCACATAAGTATGTGCATCCATATGAAGAGTGGGCCACCAAAGTCCTGAGAATAGAATGGTCTTAATTACTCTGTCAGGCCCAAAGTGTCCACGTGCAGCACCGCTGTGTGCAGTTTCTAAGACTTTCAGATAGTCTGATTCATGAACGCACAGTCTTAGGTAACCATCCTTGCCTCTTCGATATAGGTTGTCTCCTACTAAGGCATAGTCTTGAGCCTCTTGCTCCATGCTTCGTTTTCTTGCAAGACTAGCCTGATTGGGTAATGTTCCCGATCTCATGAACGCAACCAATGGAGCACTCCAATCTGGGATTAATGACACGTGATAAAGAGTGGAATGCTCCACTGGGGGTCTCTTCTGGCACACTGGACAATTCTGGATCCACTCCTGTATTTCTTTGTCCATGCTAGGCCAATACACTCCTAAACGTTTTAGATTCTGCAATGTTCGTTGTTTAGAGTAATGATTTCCTAGCAATCCCTCATGGGCTTGTTGCAACCAACTAATATGTTCATCGTCCTCGACACAACAAGCTAATACGCCCTCTGGATCTTGTTTGTACATACTTCCGGCCAATATTTGATACTTTTGTGATTTTACGATTTCTTCTTTGCTTGTTTTCACATTTTTATTTGCAGGCCCAAAGGTTAGTACTGGTACCAACTTATTTGCCCATTTAGGAACAACTTCCAAATTGAACAGATAAGCATCGGGCAATTCATCAGACACTCCTTGCGGTGGCTCTCCTGAAGTGATGCGAGAAAGATGGTCTGCCCTAAGATGGGTTCTACCTTTCCTGACAACAACTTCAAAGTCGTATTCCATTAGTAAGAGGAACCATCTCACTAAGCGGCCTGTATTGCAAGGTTTATTGACCAAATATAGCAAAGCTTGATGATCAGTGAAAAACTTGAACTTATTGGCCAATAAATAGTGTCTAAACTTTTTCACAGCATATACCATGCCTAAGCCTTCTCTCTCTGTTGTGGTATAATTTCGTTCAGCTGCATTTAATTGCCTACTAGCATATGCTATCGGCAAATCTAGGTTTCCTTCACCTGTGGGTTGTGCTAGCACACATCCTATTGCATGATTGGAGGCATCTACATGGACATGAAAGGGTTTGCTCCAATCCGGAGTAGTCAATATTGGTGCTGTGCACAAACGTCTTTTCAGCTCGTTGAAGGAATTCTCGCATTCCTCGTTCCACTCAAAATTTGTTAACAAACCGTAAAGAGGTTTAGCTATGATGGCATACATGTGGATAAACCTACGGTAATATCCACAATGACCCATAAAGGCTTGTACCTCTTTAACATTCCTTGGCCTGGGTAGCTCTGCTATTGCTCTTACTTTGTCTTCATCTGTTGAAATTCCATTCTTAGAAACAATGTGACCTAAGATCTTACCTTGTCGTACCATGAACACACACTTCTCTGGGTTCATACACACTCGATAATCTCTACACTTGTTGAAGATTTGTCTGAGCTCAGGGATGTGGTATCTTCTTTGTTGGGAATGAGCACATAAGTCATCCACATATACTTCTAAGCTCTTCCGCAAGAACTCTTTGAAGACATGACACATGAGCCTTTGGAATGTTGCAGGTGCATTGGTGAGCCCAAATGGCATCACACGAAATGCAAAAATTCCCCATTCTGTGGCAAAGGCCGTTTTGTGTTGATCTTCGGGGGCAATGGCTACTTGGTTGTAACCTGAAAATCCATCAAGGAAGCTATAAACTTCCTTGCCTGCAACACGCTCCAAAAGATGTTCGGTGATTGGAAGTGGATAACTATCTCTGATTGTAGCGGCATTAACTTTTTTAAGGTTAATGCACACTCGCAATTTCCCATTCTTCTTGGGCACCACCACAATGGGGGACACCCATTCAGTGTGCTCAATCTCATAGATGAATCCAGCTTCAATCAGCCTGTCAATTTCCTCCTTTATTTTGGCTGCATAATTGTCCTTATATGTGTAGGGCTTTTGTTTAGTGGGCTTGGCATCAGCGGTCATCGGAATCGTATGAGAGCAAATCTTTGGATCTACTCCTTTCAAGTCTCTATAGTGCCATGCGAACACATCCCTATATTCCCTTAATAGAGCTACAAGCTCTCCTTCTTCTTTTGCACTTAGGTCATCTCCTATGTACGTACATCGTTCTTCGTTCCCTTCAATGGTCACTACAATTTTTTTGGTCTTTTCTTTATTGTCATATGCTTCTCCTATAATGGCCTCTCTCTTAGGCATCCGTACCAAAATTTTTCGGTCTTCCACTTCATATTTCTTGAAATTATCTGGTACTTCAAACAATGATTCTTCCTCTTCTTGTTTCACTGCTTTTCTTTTCTTTTTCTTTTGACCTCCTTCACCTCCTTCCTTTGAATTTATCGTGTTAATACTCGTGAGGGGTTCTTCTTCTTTTTGGGTTAACACTCCTATGTCCTCTAAATAGTGTTCCTCTGAGTCAAAGTAAGTATCCATCACAATGGATTCTAGATCGTCATCATTCTCTTCTTCTTCTATGAACTCATTAGGTTCACACTCTTCCAACAGGGGCTGACACATGAACACTGAAATATCATAACCCTCCTCATCACAATGAGGTGTCCATTGTTCTTCATTGACTGCTATGTCCATGGTAGCTAAGATTTCTGCCCAACCATGAGGCTCAAATTCCTCATCTGGAAATATCATCGGTGTATAGGCTGGGTCTTTTATTGGTCTATCTCCTGGGGGAGTTCCTTCTTCTCTCGCTTTTAGACGCTTTTCCTCTTCCTCTGCGACCTTGCACATCCACAAGTGAGTATCTTCATGCAGCCAGGATGGATCAGGTGAACTTCCAGAATGCACAGAGATTGAATCTTCTTTTGCTTTGTGGATAGGATTCCACTGTAGGGGTGGTACATCTCTGAAGGTGTAATCCTTCAGATTGACCTTGGTGGTGACCCCTAAGTGCTGTAAGTACAAGGAGTTGGTTCCCCAATCCTGTACTATTTGCAATTGTCGTAGGAAGGGTCTTCCTAGGATCATCTCGTAGACATTATTTTTTTCAAAGTCACATATAGCAAATGTATGTTCAAACTCTACACCACAAGTGGTTAGAGTTATCCCCTCAAGCAATCCTAGAGGTCTTTCAAAATGACCATCTGCCATTTGAAGCTTCATTCTAGTTGGTCTTAATGTGGGTTTGCCCCATCGCTTCCACAAGGAGGTGGTCGCAATAGCAACACCGACACCTGAATCTACGATTGCTTTGGTTGTGTAACCTTGATAGGTGATTGGAAGATAAGTGTTACCTTCTTCACCTTCGCTCATATCTCCTATCTTGTCGAGAGGTATCTCTGGAACTTTTTGCTTAGAGCCAACTTTTGGCATATTGGATTCAAGTTCTAGAACCTGATCCTTCACATGATTCCAGAGCTCAGGCTTTGCTTTGAGAAGCTCTTCCACAGTGAGATGACATTGAACCTTAGTGTTCTTCACAACATCAGTGTTTCTTGGAATCACCGAGTCTTCATTTCTTACCAATATTGTGGGAGCTCTGATCTGGATAGATTCAGATTCCCATGGGCCTATGAAATGAGGCAACTCTTGTAAAGAATTAGATTCAAAATCTAATCTTTCATCTTCTTGTTGCTCTGCTTGGTCTCCATAGATAGACGGAATGTCTTGAGGAAATTGATCATGAAGATCATCAATCTCAGGAATAGGAGGGGAATTACCCTTCTCCTTGGCCCATTTCTCTTCCTGTATTTCCCGCAAGAACTCTTGAGAGTACTGTTGAATTGAAGGAGGCATTCCAGCATCTGTGGAATTAGGAACATAAGCTCCCATTGGTGGTGAGCTTCCTCTTTCAATAACTGGTTGAGCCTGTGGAGGTAAAGAAATTTGTGGTTTGTTTACCAACTGCTCTAATCTTTCTAGTAAGCCTTGGAAATGCAAATCCGGTTTGACAGAGTTTGTCTGATTGAACTTTTGACTAGTCTCAAGTATAGCTTGAGCTTGTTCTACCATTTTCATGCACATTTTCATCCGTTCAATCTCTAAATCTGCTCTAGGGTAACTCTTGTCTAGGTTTGCAGCTGTTGGCCCTTCTTGAAGACGAGCCTGGTAGGCCTTGAACATCATGTCCAAGCCTTCTGGGGTTGGATCTGCAAGAACAGACCCTGGTTGTGGGTTATTTACAATGGGTGGTGGGGTGGAATGAGGTGGAGTGGATGGAGCTTCGGTATGTGAGGGGCTTTGAGATGCAATGTCTTCTATTTTTGTTTTGGCATCTTTTAGACTTTCTTCTAGCTCGGATAGCTTTTTGTTCCACTTGCGATTAGCCTTCTCTCTGGTATCCTTCCATGTTCTTGGTTTCCTCTTACTAGGCTCTCCTGCCTCACTTGACTCCGACTGCTCAGATGGTTTTGCTTGTTGTGTAGCCTGTGCCCTAGTAACTGCCTGTACAGGAGCCACATTATTGCTACTTGAACTTGAATCTGCCACTAAGCCTACCACGTTGATGGGTGTGACCTTGGGTGCACTAGAGGGATTCCTGGGACATTCTCTAGGAAGGTGTTCCTTGCCGCACTCAGGACAAAAGCCTTGTATTGTGATGTTTTGTCCTAGCCCCAGAACTGGTTGGTGGGGACATTCACGAATGAAATGATCGCCCTGACATCTAAAGCATGGTCCTCTAGGGGCTTGTGGTCTTGCTTGTCTCACTGGGGGCCTAGGATTTGGATTCGTATACATGACATTGGAGTATTCTGGTTCCCAATTTTGTTCCATAGGTGGTGTCTCATATTGACACTGAGAAACCTCACTTTGCTCAGGTGACTGTATATAGTAAGCATGTGGACTATCTTCATGGACGTAGTCTGAACCATGAGCATGAAAATCATTTTCTGGTATCAATGGGGTTAGTGGCGCCAATGCTCTATTAGAGTTCTCCTCCGCCATCGTATATTTAACTGGGATCACATTGGCAGGAGCTGGCGGTTGGTTTCCAAGGACTGGTTGTGGCCTATATGGTGCCTGATATTGCTGCTGGTATTGAGGTTGATATTGTTGTGGCCTATAATATGGTTGTTGGTACTGATTCTGATACCTACCCTGCTGGTAAGGTTGCTGATAATTTTGTCTAACAGCTTGCCTGTTATACGGACAATCTTGGGCCGTATGATTTGTGTATTTCCTCTCAATGGTGCAATATAGAGCATTAGGGTTTCCTTGGGGTTGAGTCGTCAACGGACAAACATTAGCCATGTGATCTCCTCCACACGTATAACATTGCTTCACTGAGGTGACCCTTGGCATTTGTATATTTTGGACTCCCAGCTTTTTGGCCACTTGCTCAGCTATCTCATCTATCTCAGTGGAGGTTCTAGAGGTATTACTTGTAGAACTATCAGAGTCCTTATAGAGTTTGGATAGTCCTAACTCCTCACCCAAGTTGTCTTCTATGTCAATGCATATCCGTATACACTCTTCTATGGATCTAGGCTCTTTCAAGTATACATATGACCTTAATTTTGTGCTCAATAGGCCATCTAAAAACAGTGCCACCTGTTTGGCTGATGTGGGTAGTTCTGGTACGGGGCATCTTTCCAAGTACTGTCTAAACCTTCTTCCTGCAAGTCGCACTGTTTCTTGTGGTGTCTGCTTGAAGCTGTGGATCAATGATGATGTGTTATGTCTGATACCGCTTTTGGAAAATTCCACAATGAATTCTTCTAGCAGCTGACCTATCTCTCTATAGTTGCGACTGTTTAGAGGTTGAAACCAAGCTAAGGCAGTACCCTTAAGAGTCAAACCAAATGCCTCGAACTGGGTGAATAAGTCTTCAACCTGTTCAGCTCTTAGCACTTGTTTGAACTCCGCCACATGATCATAAGGATCTCCAAATCCATCAAAGTAGTTCTTCATTGTCTTAACCACTTGAGAGGGTCTAAGGGTTCTTGAGTGTTCTCGTGGTCTAGGCAATGGGAAATCATGATCGTCTCTTTGATGTCTATGAACTCTATGTCTCTCCCTTTCAAGTCTTTCCGTTCCATATCCTGATCTGTCTCTGCCTACAGTGTCTGCAAAGCTTACCTCCGGTCTCTCTCTAGTTCTTTCCCTCTGGGTTTCATGAGCCTTGGATGATCCGGCTCCCTGGAGGCCCTGGGAAACATTAGATCTTGGTGGAGGGAAAATTGCTTCACCTTGCCAGGTGTAAGCATGTCTGTCATGATCTGATACCAAGAATAATTTCTGAGATGTGTGATCTAGGTAGACAGCTTTCCCTGGTGTCTCTGGGTCTTTGAATTCGTAGATGGTGACTACTGGGCTGGGTTGATCTGGCCTAAATCTCCAAAAGGCTTCCTCCGTTTCTCTATTCACGAATAGTTCTATGCTTTTGTTATCTTGAGGAATCCATTCTGGAGTGATCACTCTAGTCAAGACTGACTTACCTCTAGGGGTCTTGGGTTCTCCTCCTAGGTCTCCTTGCTCTAGGTCTCCTATCTCGTTCTCAGGAATGATATTTCCAAACTCATCTGTCCTATCTGGTAAGTTGGTAACCACATACATGGTTCCTTCCTTATCAATGTAAGCACCCTCTTCAAACTTGACCACTGGGTGTTCAAGTCCAAAGAGTTGGTCAGGATTTTTGAGTTGAACCACTGATCGCCTTAGACCATCCTCATAGATGCGAGCACCTAATTTGTTGGTCCGGATATACTCCAATTGGGTCTTATAGGGACCTTCTGGTGTCTGCAAATAGGCAATGCCTGAGCTACGTGTGGGTCTTTCCATGCTAAAAGACATTTCCGAGTCACTGGTTTCTGAACTTCGTGTGTAAGGATAACCACTAAGCTGTTGAGCCCAAGACTTGGATGTATGGTTGACACTAGCCTCAGATGACCTAATGCTTTGTCTATCCTTGCCTAAGTGTCTGCCAGATCTCAGGTTCATAAGCCTTGACTTCTAGTCCCAAAGTTCTCTTATATTGCTCAAAATCCTTTGGAACACCTTGGTTTTCCAATTTTCCTGAGGGTCAACTTCAAAATACCCTATCTAATAATCCTGGTATTATTTTAACCATAACCAGTCGATGTTTTGGTTGTATTCCCCACGAGCTTTCCAACAAAACCAAAATCACAGCAAACGGATTTCGTATGAGAAAGTTATGCCAGTTCAGGGTTTTGGGGATTAAAACAGGGAAACAGGGTCTCTCAGAAAATGCTTCAAATCACGCGATACATGACATTCGTAGGACACGATACTTGATACCTGAGGAACTCGATACACGATACTTGGTATGTATCGCGATACCTGAAGTAGGCGATACACGATCTTCAACAAGTATCGTGAGCAAACTCCACGATACACGATCTTTGATAGGTATCGCGATCGCTGTATAACGATACACGATACTTACCTTGTCAGGATACACGATAGTTGAGAAATATCGCGATACTTGATATCCACGATACTCGGGCAAAACGATATTTAGCTCCAGACGATACTCGATACTTGGCTCAAAACGATCGACGATACCTGAATCAAAATGATACACGATAGTTGGTAAGTATCGCGATCTCTGAGAAGCGATACACGATACTTAAGCCAAACGATACACGATCTTTGATCCAGATGATACACAACAAAACGATATCTGAGCAAACGATCGCTGGCAAACGATCGCTGACTCAAAACGATACTCGATACTTGCTAGGTATCGCGATCGCTGAACCAAACGATACTCGATCGACGATCTTTACGAAACGATCGCTGATGAAACGATCTTTGGCAAACGATCTCTCACAAACGATCGCTGAGACAAAACGATCGCTGGCCAAGTATCGCGATCGGTATGAAACGATACACGATCGATGGGAAATATCGCGATACTCAACCTCAGGTGCAAAACGATACTTGTGAAGTATCGCGATACTCGACCGCGGGAGTAAAACGATACTTGACCCTTAGACAAATTTTAACAATTGTTTTTGAATTTTTGATTTTGCCCCCTTGATTTCCTAGCTCTTCTCTCTTATCCTCACTCTCTGTATCAAGCAAAACACTCTTTTTACCCCCTGTAAATCTCAGACGATACCTGGCGCAGATCGTTTTACACAGATATTGAATTTTCTGAATGATCAGGAGGATCTAGCAATGGAGTGGCTCACCTTTGAAGCTTTGTCACACTCTTCTAGCACCTTTTCTAGCTCAAAGACACTCCACAAGCTCAGCCACGATATTCTGCAGCTCACGATACTCGACGCAGCTTCCACGATACTTGGTGCAGGTTCGTCTTGTCCGGCTGTTCACTCAGATTTTTTGTTGTTTTTAGTACTACTTCTTCAGCGCCTCTGTTCTGCACCCTCTCTAAGCTTCTTGCTCACAACCACAAGTAAAAACAAGGTGAATGTACTCTAAAAAATGGAGAAAAACTGAGAAGATGAAGGTGGGTGGAGATGGTGATGATGGTGAAGATGAAGAAGAAGAAAAATTCAAAAACTGAACTGAAAATGATGATTTTTTTACCTTCCTACGTCGCTACTCTACGTCTTACCGTCACACGCTCGTCCTCCAAGCTCTCTCCCCGGCAACGGCACCAAATTTGGTGTCACTCTAGCACAATGGTGAGTACCAACGTGAGGAGATACACCTCATAAATGTCAATCCGTGGAGACGTGAGGACCGGTATGAAGACCGCGAGCAAGTGATGGCACAAGTGTGTGAGTGAAAGCACACAAGCATGCACACACATACACACACACGCGTACAAGGTAAGAGCAAAGAGTGGAACAATGGAAAGCTTCGATTACCAAAGAGCTCTCTTACAAAACTGAAATCTACAACAAGCTAACCTCAAAAATGAGCTCTCCAGCCCTTTTTATAGTTTTTTGAGTGGTTTTGGCCCTGTCCAGACCTAGTGTCCGGCCTAGTTAAAAAATAGGTTCCAGGGCTTATTTGGGGGCTCGAACGGAGTCTAAAAATCATGAAAATTGGTAGGATGGTAGTTCTAATACTCCTCAAGCTTGAGGACTCCTCGGCTTGAACAAAATGGAGTTACAAAAATGGAAAATGGTATTTACAATGGTTTTTAGTGATAAAAATCACTATTTTTGTAGGGATTTCTTCTGAAAATTTGACAAGTGCTTCTTGGAGCTCCCTACTTGCTCCTTCTTCTTGTGTGTCCACCTCCTTGATGCACTTCCATTCTTTGTCCTTGATCTTGAGCTTCAACACCATGCCTATGGAGGCCCCACTAACAGTTAGACCTGAAGAATATCTGAATGTGAGACGAATTCCCATCCTGGATCCACCAGGCGGCTTAAGAGAAAGGGTAAAAGGGCACTCTCAGTGATTCAATGAGATGCCAGGAGATTTAGGTGATGCAGACCACATCTAGGAATCTAAGTTGGAATTTGGAGGAGTATGGTGGACATTTTCGTTCTTCTCAAGAGAGTTTGAAGCACTACAAAACGTAGCATCTCTTCAAGATATTTGGCAAAAAGCGCGATTGAACGACTACTTTAGTGCATCCCTGCCTAAAACAGATTTTTGTAGATGTTACCACTTGATTGCAACTCTTAAAGCGACAAGAGATCGAGATCAGTCAGGCACATTCCTTGTGCCCTCTCTATCAAACCCTGAGGAGATGAAAAAGTTCGAGCTGAACCTAACTTTAATCAAGGAGGCCCTCCAGATGTACAGCACCCATGTACCCTCCGATCAAGACCTTTTGATACCGGAGTCTATGAAGAACAGTAGACTCAAGAAGTTGAAAGAGATGTGTGCCCTCACCCCAAACATTGCTATACCGTTGCCCATGTGCCTTTAGCACTTTGCATTTCCGGCTCAAGACCGATTCACACAGCCTCATAAAAAGATTTGGTACGAGCTATACCTAGCGGAGACACAGACTCTACCTATTAAAATGCGAGTGTGGATCCTCGACCAATTATATGAAGCAAGCAAGCGAGGAGTAAGGAAGCCTTCATTGAATGGCTGTTGTGCCATTACCAGAATCATTTACAGATGCCTAGCCTATGATGTGCCGATTGCAAGGGCACTTACTTACTCAGAGCTGCAGTTCTTCCAAGGACAGAAACCAAGAGTTCAACCAGCTAAGCGGATGTGTGGATCTCTTTCCCAAGTCCCAATTCCTCGTGAGTCCACCACAGAAATCTCCCTTAAAGAAGAACAACAGGTGGCCCCATTCACTATCCATCTCCAACGAGCACAATCAGAGGGCATGATACAACCCATTACGTCAGCCCCTCCATTACCCACAGATGCTGAGTTTGCCTCCATGGCTGCATTAGTGGAAGATGTTGGAGCAAGTCTATGACAAGCCTAAGTATTGGCTTGAGTCTCACAAAGTCATAGAAAAAGCCTTAAAATGAAGACTATGTAAAGTTCACTTGTGAACTACCTCTTGTAACTTTTGAAGAGTTTACTTAATGTAAAAGTGAAAGAATCTTAAGTGGTTGAGTCCACTTGATCAAGAATGGAAAGAGGAGCCACGAATTCGTGATTTGTGGTAGGTAGAGAATCAAATCAATCATTGATTGATTGGAGAGTGATTGAGGGAAGTTAGCCTCCCAAACTCAACTATAAATAGATGGCAGTTTTAGTCGTGGTTAGAGAGACCTATGTGAAGACCTCCAAGAGCTGAGCTTTATGCCATATCAAGGTGTGATTACAAGGCACACATATGTATCAGTAAGTCATTGTATTGTACAAGCAATATACTTTCATTTTCATGATTATTTGAGTTCATCTTTCCATGTTCTTGTGAAGTGTACTACTCACTGCCATTACTCTCAGTTTTTCTCAGTCCGCTTGCAGAGATGTTTTCTCTGAGCTTGGTGCATCATTTTCAGTGATTTAACTTGGTAAAGTTAGCTCTATAAGTCTACTATATGCTCATAAATTGTCATGTCATTTGGATGTTGCAATCTTCAGTTATGTGCATTTGAAGTCAACAGGGTCTGTTCATCTTCACCTCTCTGTCAGGTACCCGACTTTTTCACTCATCTTGTCAGAGGTGTTTCTCAGTGGTTACTTATCCAAATTCAGTGATTTAAAGCTTGTTGGATTCAGCTTACTGTCTAGTATAACCATACAAATTTTCATAATTATTGGATTTCTACATTTGGAGTTATGGTGATTTTGCTGCTCACTGGTCTATTTCTATAGCAACCCGTGAAAATCGGGATGATGTCATCACTTGTTAAAACTCATTCTCAGTGTGTGCTTTGTTATTTTTGATGAGATTACTCTTGAAAGTTAGCTCTTTAAGCTAAATAGACTTCCCCAAGAGGAATTAAGCTAATTGCTTCTGTGCTCAGAGAATTATGTAAAACACTAGACAGGTGTATGAACCAAGAATAGCAAGTTTTCACCTCTGAGCTAACTCCAACTCATCTGTTTTGATCTATCTTTTTGAGAGTGATCTTCCAAGGTACATAGGGTGTATAATACATCCATTGGCAAGTTAAAAGGGCCCACCATCTACTCCTGGAGTTCATTTGGCTGGTGTAGATCAAGGATTTTGCAACACCTCTTCATCTTCAAGCACATACTTATCCATCTCTTCACAGTGGTATCAGAGCAAGGTTGGACAACATGGCAGATGGATTTCCTTCATCAATTGACAAATTAGACAGAGGTAACTACTCAGCTTGGTCATTAAGAATGGAAGCCTATCTCCAAGGTAGAAGTTTATATGGTTATGTGGCTGGAGATGAAGTTATGCCAAGTTTCAGGAACAAAAGTCAACCAACACAAGAAGAGCAAGAAAGATTGAGCACATGGTGCTCCAAGGATGCACTTGCAAGGTCTTATCTCCTCAACTCTATCTCAGATTTTTTGTTGCCTCACATTAGAAGTTGTAAGACATCTCACGAAGTGTGGGATGCACTTGAAGCTTTCTTTTCTTCAAGTACCAAAGCTAGGAAGCATCAACTATGGCTGGAGTTCACAACTCTCAAGAAGGCTCCCAAACAAAATGTGACTGATTTTGTCACAAAGCTCAAGGACATAGCGGATCAGTTGGGAAGCATTGGAGAGGTAATAGATGAAGAGCAAATTGTAAGGCAGGTCATCAATGGCTTGAAGGCAGATGATAAGTGGGAAGCATTCACCACAGCTATGGATTTGTACATGGACATGCATGTACCTGATTTCAACACACTCATTGGACAACTACTTACTCAAGAGGCAAAGCTTATCAAAAATGGAGAAAGCTATAAAGGTAATCAATCTTCAGCTTTATACACGGATAAAAGCAAGTCTAAAGATAACAAAGGAAAGGCAAAGAAAGTGGATGATGAAGCAGGTACATATCAAGCTAACTATGCAGGTAGAGGAAGACATGGCAGAGGTAGAGGAAGAGGAGGTAGACAAGGCAGGGGGAGATCCCAAGACTCCAACTCATGTTCTATTTGTGGATTAACTAATCATACAACTGAAAATTGCTTTAGGAATTCCAGGAATCAAAGAGGCAGAGGATACAATAGAGGAAGTTATGGCTACTCAAGAGGAAGGTTCAACAACTACCATGGCAACTACAACAACTACAATCATTCAAACTATCAAGGAGGCTACAAAAGAAGGAGAGACTACAATAACTACACAGAAGACTCAAACAAAGAGGATTCATTATTGATCATGAACATGGCTATGCCACAAGGTAAATTTGATGAGCATGTTTTCTACATAGATTCAGGTTGTTCAAATCATGTGGCAAGAAATGTGGCACTCCTATCAGATTTAGAAGATCCAAGGAATAAGCATGAGGTACAAACAGGAGATGATACAAAACATCCTGTGGAGAAAATAGGCAATGTCAAAGCACCTGATGGAAACATCAACCTACTCAGTAAGGTACTCTATGTCCCTACCATTACAAAGAATTTGATAAGTGTTGGACAGATAGTAGAGAAAGGGTTGCAAGTCAGGTTCACAAAAGCAGGAGCATTTGTTGAAGATCCAAGTCAAGGATTCAGAAGAATTGCAAAAGGTGAAAAGACAGGTAGATTGTTCACATTTGAATTACAGGACACTAGAAACATTGCTCTCTTTAATTATGGTAGTCAGACACTCACAGAATTGGAAGTATGGCACAAAAGGTTAGCACATATTGGTGAAAGGTCATTAAAGCAAATCTGCAGGGACCAAAGTGTACTTGGACTTCCTAATTTGTCAAAACAACATATGATTTATAAGTGCAGTGCATGTCAATTTGGAAAGTCTCACAGGTTACCATTCATGAAGAAAGGTTATATGCATGGAGATCTCTTGGAGTTGGTTCATACAGATGTATGGGGACCTAGCAAGGAAGCTTCAATATCTGGATCAAGGTATTATGTTTCCTTTATTGATGATTGCAGCAGATGGACTATCCTATTCTTTATGAAACACAAAGATGAAGTTTTTTCATGTTTCAAAAGATATTTGCCTCTTGTGGAGAATCAAACAGGTAAATCACTAAAAAGGCTAAGGTCAGATGGAGGGGGAGAATACTTCTCCCATGATTTTGATTCTTTTCTTCAAGAAAGAGGAATCAAAAGAGAGGTAACTACAAGGTACACTCCTGAGCAAAATGGAGTGGCAGAAAGGAGGAATAGGACAATTGTTGAAGCTGCAAGGTCTATGTTAAATGAAAAGCATTTACCTAATTACTTATGGGCTGAGGCTATATCTACAGCCACTTACTTGATTAACAGGTTGCCTTCAAAATCCCTTGATGGGATGACTCCATATGAGGCTTGGAATGGAAGAAGACCAAGCTTAGATCATTGTAAAATTTTTGGATGTATTGCTTTTGCTCATGTTCCTTCACAGGTTAGAGGCAAGATGGATCCAAAGGCAGAAAGGTGTGTATTTATTGGATATGACAACAATCAAAAGGGCTACAGGTTATACAACCCTACCAACAAAGGATTCTTGGTAAGCAGAGATGTAGTTTTTTATGAGAACAATTCATGGTATGAAGATTCATGCAGGAAGATCAATTTACCATATGATCTTGAAGAAGATTTTCCAAAGCTTGGTAGAGAACAATCAAAGATTGAAGAACAAGACACCTCAGAGGATGATGAAGAATCTCACATGGAAAAGATCAAAGCATGGAAGTCTAAAGGTAAAGCAAAATTGCAGGAACTTGGACATGAAGCAGAATCATCACATCATGGCCTAAGAAGATCTATGAGGGAAAAGAAAAAACCAGAAAGGTATGGGTTTGACACCTCATTAGTAACTAAACATTCTATCTACATAGCACAGGACATAAACCAAGAGGAGCCATCATCATTTAAAGAGGCCAAAGCAAAAACAGAATGGAAGCATGCAATGAAGGAAGAGATTGAAGCACTTGAGGAAAACAACACTTGGGATTTGGTGCCCAAGACTTCATCCATGAAGGTAATAGGCTCAAGATGGGTCTATAAACTCAAGAAAAATTCTGATGGTTCAATTAACAGGTATAAGACAAGGCTTGTGGCAAAAGGCTTTGCACAAACTCAGGGAATTGATTATGAGGAGACTTTCTCTCCTGTGGCAAAGATGCCTACTATTAGGGTTTTGCTTAGTATTGCCTCTTCCAAGAATTGGAAGATACTTCAACTAGATGTAAAGAATGCATTCTTGAATGGTTGGATAACAGAAGAGGTATATATGGCACAACCTCCTGGTTTTGAGAATCAAGTTTATCCTGATTATGTGTGTAAACTTAACAAAGCATTGTATGGTCTCAAGCAAGCTCCAAGAGCTTGGAATTTCAGGCTTGTTTCATTCTTGCAGGACAAAGGCTTTCAACCAAGCAAGGCAGATCCTTCACTCTTTATTAAAAAGAGTAATTATGAGATCATCTACCTATGTGTATATGTAGATGATATTATATTGACAGGAAATGATGCAGATGCATTGAAGAAGATCAAAGATCAGATGAGAGAAGAGTTCAAGATAAGTGATTTGGGTTCACTTACCTACTTCCTAGGTTTGGAAGTTGTCTACAAAGATCATGGTTTTCTCACTCAAAGAAAGTACATTAAGGACATGTTGGCAAAATTCAAGATGCAAGATTGTAAGATTGCAGGTACTCCAATGGAGGTCAATCACAAATTGAGCTCACATGAAGGTGAACTCATAGAGGACATCACATCATATCAAAGTCTAGTGGGTAGTCTCAACTATGCCACATTGACAAGAGTAGATATATGTTACAGTGTGAGTGTGCTAAGTCAATTTATGCACACACCAAGGAAACCACATATGGATGCTGCCAAAAGGATTCTCAAGTATCTCAAAGGAACCATAAATGAAGGACTTTATTATCCTTATGTATCTGATTTAGGTTTGAAGCTATTTTCTGATGCAGATTGGGCTGGCTCCAAGGAAGATAGAAGGAGCACTTCAGGTTATCTTACCTTTGCAGGTTCAAAGCTTATTTCATGGTCATCCAAGAAGCAACCCACAGTTGCTCTCTCTTCTACTGAAGCTGAATATAGAGGTCTTGCCATAGCTACACAAGAAGCTATGTGGATGAAGACATTGTTCAAAGATCTTGGATTGGAGTTTGGAACTCCAACTATTTTTGGTGACAATATGAGTTCTATTCACTTGGCTGCTAATCCTATTTTTCATGCAAGGACTAAACATATTGAAGTTCATTATCACTATGTACGAGAGAAGGTTCTAAGCAAAGAGATTCAAATATCATATGTGTCCACTCATCAACAATGTGCAGATATTCTAACCAAAGCATTGGATGGTACAAAGCTTTGCAAATTCAAGGCTATGATAGGCTTGCAGGTAATCTTGGAAGATTGAAGACCTCAAGCATACTTGGCTTGAGGGGGAGCTGTTGGAGCAAGTCTATGACAAGCCTAAGTATTGGCTTGAGTCTCACAAAGTCATAGAAAAAGCCTTAAAATGAAGACTATGTAAAGTTCACTTATGAACTACCTCTTGTAACTTTTGAAGAGTTTACTTAATGTAAAAGTGAAAGAATCTTAATTGGTTGAGTCCACTTGATCAAGAATGGAAAGAGGAGCCACGAATTTGTGATTTGTGGTAGGTAGAGAATCAAATCAATCATTGATTGATTGGAGAGTGATTGAGGGAAGTTAGCCTCCCAAACTCAACTATAAATAGATGGCAGTTTTAGTCGTGGCTAGAGAGATCTATGTGAAGACCTCCAAGAGCTGAGCTTTATGCCATATCAAGGTGTGATTACAAGGCACACATATGTATCAGTAAGTCATTGTATTGTACAAGCAATATATTTCATTTTCATGATTATTTGAGTTCATCTTTCCATGTTCTTGTGAAGTGTACTACTCACTGCCATTACTCTCAGTTTTTCTCAGTCAGCTCTCAGAGATGTTTTCTCTGAGCTTGGTGCATCATTTTCAGTGATTTAACTTGGTAAAGTTAGCTCTATAAGTCTACTATATGCTCATAAATTTTTATGTCATTTGGATGTTGAAATCTTCAGTTATGTTTATTTGAAGTCAACAGGGTCTGTTCATCTTCACCTCTCTGTCAGGTACCCGACTTTTTCACTCATCTTGTCAGAGGTGTTTCTCAGTGGTTACTTATCCAAATTCAGTGATTTAAAGCTTGTTGGATTCAGCTTACTGTCTAGTATAACCATACAAATTTTCATAATTATTGAATTTCTACATTTTGAGTTATGGTGATTTTTCTGCTCACTGGTCTATTTCTGTAGCAGCCTGTGAAAATCGGGATGATGTCATCACTTGTTAAAACTCATTCTCAGTGTGTGCTTTGTTATTTTTGATGAGATTACTCTTGAAAGTTAGCTCTTTAAGCTAAATAGACTTCCCCAAGAGGAATTAAGCTAATTGCTGCTGTGCTCAGAGAATTATGTAAAACACTGGACAGGTGTATGAACCAAGAATAGCAAGTTTTCACCTCTGAGCTAACTCCAACTTATCTGTTTTGATCTATCTTTTTGAGAGTGATCTTCCAAGGTACATAGGGTGTCTAATACATCCATTGGCAAGCTAAAAGGGCCCACCTTCTACTCCTAGAGTTCATTTGGCTGGTGTAGATCAAGGATTTTGCAACACCTCTTCATCTTCAAGCACATACTTATCCATCTCTTCACAGAAGATACATCCTTTGACTTTGAGACCTTCTTGCAAACCACGCAACTATCTGATAGTGAGTTCTTTTCAGACACTGAAGGTCCCGAATCATCATCCCAGAGAGGACGTCCACATCGTGAAAAACGGAGAGTACATTGGGAGGATGAAGCACATCACACTCAAGTTGAAGACACACATGAACAAGAGGACGTGCAGGGGCATGAATCAGAGCAGAGTGTGGAGGAAGCCCCCGCATACACCATAAAAATCAAAAGGCTATACAAAACAATCAAACAAGTACAAAAAAGACATAGGTTGTCAGAAGAGGTAAACAGAGCAATGGTGAACCAGATGCTACAAGCTTCTATTCTAGGTCACCCTTCTATTCTACCAGCTCTAGGACATACACAGGTCTCTATCCAAACATTGATACACCCATTTTCCCTCACTACTACATTCCCTCTTTTCCAACCCCAACCCACAATGCCCCCCTCAACCTCCTCAGAATCGATACAAACCAATATTCCCCAATTTTGGGCAAACCTTGTAAATATGATGCAACAACTTGAGAATTATAATAGAAATTCCCTTTCCCATCCCACCTCCCCCACATTCACAGCCACCACTAACACATCACCCACCATTCCAGTATTCACGATTCACACTTCACACACAATAACGTCCGACCCCATGGACATTTCACCCTCCACAGGACCACTCACCACCCCTTTTGTCTCAACATCACCACTTGTTACTTCACTCACATCACCACATACACCCACTGTAAGCACAACATCTACTTTTCCCTTCCCCATTTCCCGACCCCTTGCATCTTCCACCTCTACCTCTGCATCCACCTCATTTAATCATGCACTAGACACCATGTTCAAAGCTGCCGCCCAGCTTAAATAGGAATAGAGATTATTGAAAGAAAACAATAAAGAGCTTTGTAATCTGTCACCCCATCTCCAAGCACGTGTCAATGCCTTGGAGTTGAGCAATACAGCATTACAACATGAGGTTACCGCGTTCCAACAATCTCATGCAGAGATCAAAGGCAAATATACAAAGACGGGTAAGGCGACCGAGGAACAACTCAAAAATCAACTAGCCCGCAATGCACAACTGCAGAGGAACATGGCCTTGCTTCGACGACACCTAACGGCTGCCCAAGAAGAGAACAGAAGATTACAATAACAGAATCAAGAAAATCTCGAGGCGGCCATCGAGAACACTCCAGGGGCACCCCTAGATCTTGCTAAATTCCAAGACATTCCCTCACAAAACATTCAGCAGGTATTGGAAGATTATGTGAACCTCTTGGAAGCGCACGACCAACTTGCAGACCTAGTGAAGGAACTACAAAGACAACAAGTGCCCACACTGCATACCACAAAACCGAGCGAGATGGTTAGTGTCGCTACTTCTCCACGGCCAGAATCCTCAACTGCTAACGAAGTACTTGGGCTACGACAACAAGTTGCAGAGTTAAAGTTGAAATTGTTACAATATGAACGACCACGATCTCCCCTCGATCAACCCTCAGAAGAAGAGGCAGTTAACATTCTAGTTGAAGAAACATTCGAAGACCAGTACGAACCTCAACCTCTTCCAGGAGGCAGAGTCATTGATGAGGAACAAGACACGTATGAAGAACCCCCTCCTGCATGGATGAAACAAGTAGAAGAGATGGGTCCAACTCACGAAGAGCGCATATCCACTCAAAGGCTCGTCATGAAAGCCATTGAAGAAGAAATACTTCAATTAGAATATTTCCAGCACTTTGCTCCTAGGCGATTGATAACCAGTTCGGCGTTATAATATAAGCCCTAGTTTGTACTATTGGCCGACTACAACACTGAAATTAAAGGCAAAACCAATAAGTACCCTTCCTTCGCCACACAATTCCAACCAGAGGACATCCCACAAAAAGCAATCAAGCAGAAATCTTCCAACCTATCTGGTGGCAAAAGTTACTCGAGACTTATCCAGAGATGCTGTGAATGTGGGACCACGCCCCCATGCACTTAAAGTATAATCCATGCTATGGGCCAGTGCAATGAAGACGATCATGGAAGGCCTTTGCCATAAAAGTTTAGAACAATGCTAATTGCAAACAATGGCTCAATTACCCATACATTGCACCACCAACATGCACATCAACCGTAGCATACATGATGGCTACTATCAGACACTGGATGCCACGATTACAACCCATGAGAGATGTCGCTGCCGAGATGATGGTAAAGATCTTGGACATGATGCAAATTGTACTCAAGACTTTCTGCAATATACGTAACATCCAGCCTCCAATCCTAGGATTTATAAATGGAAATTACGACCTACTCTATGATATGAGTACAACCCCTAGTATTAAGGTTGCTTACGCTTGGCATGCGAGGATTAGATATCTCCCAGCTTGCTACAAGCAAACATTTGATGATATGTTTACCACTGGGTTTTTGGGAATCTCACTCGGAGGTGTTCGCGCCACGCCCAACCCATCTGCTACAACTATTTGCATGCGAACAGACAATGCACTCAGAGCTCTACACCACACCACAACCTAACATTCTGAGTGCGGTCAATTAGGATGCTCTTCAATGAGATCTTGTCAGGTGACTCAGGATTAGAGAACAAGAGTTAGCCACTCAGATAGTCCGACACTACATTGATCATCCTGTGGAGCAAAGGTCTGTGAGAGACTACAGACGCTAGGGGGGGGAGAGTGTTGGAATCTGAGAAGAAGCAAGTAGGGGCATACACGCAAATCTAGCAATGAGGCAACCCTTCCAATTTTTTCAATCCTTACATTATTGTAAAAGTGATTCTCATCACTGAAAACCATTCTAAATACCTTTTCACCTTTTTATAGCTCCATTTTGTGCAAGCCATACGTCTCTAGGTCCCCACATTTCAAACGAAACCATCATCACATGGAGGAGGGGTTTTGAGATAATTGTGCTCTACCCTATTGTATTCCCAAGCATCCAATTTATCCCATATGCATGGGCCTTGTCACATAGTCTGATGCATTGGCATGCAAGCTCCAATTATACCACATACGAGCTACTTTTCCCTCTGCTTCATGTAAGGAGCCTGTCAGTTCACCTCTTATTATTGACTCACACACGCTCGGGGTGCAAAAGCTTTGACAATGAGATGCGAGAGTGCATGTTAAATGGGTGAGTCCCCAAAGTTGAGTCTCTCGTGTGCTCTAATTAAACCTAGTCAAGCTCATTTGAAGCAAAATGCACGGTGTGCTAAGAGAGGGATTGAGTCCATTACAATTGGTGTGGCCTTATATGGCCTACTCGATGTCATTGGTTGGCCACGTCTAAGATAATCTTTGCCCTACTTTGATTATTTTATTAGAACAAACTACGCAAGAGTTTGGTAACTTGAAGGGGTCAAGTTAGGACTCGGTTGGAGGATGTGTGAGAAGATACTCTTTGGTAACTTGAAAGGGTGCGACCATACGCCATCGGCCTTCTTGATCACCGATCGACCCTCAGCGCGATGGCCTCTCTTGTATCCCCCGCCTCGACTGCAGCGCCTATGGGATTTCTTTTGCTCCCTCCCACGCTAAACGCATGTCATAGCCATACGCTCACTTTTCCTTTCTTTCCTCCTCCCTTTCCTCTTTCTACAACCGCTTTCCATTTTCTCACCACTCCCTCCATCAATCCGACCATACATGCACAAACGTTCCTCTCTCTATGTATTTCCATTTCATCCCTCCCTTGCGAATGGATTGTACTCCTTCCTCTCGCCTTCACTCGCCTCCAAACACAGAAATGACTCTCCTCTCAAATGTATGAAGCTAGAAGCTCTCAGCCCAATTTACAAAGAAACGCCAGAATCTATCTATCTTTATGGTGCTCGTGTCATCATGGATTGCCAGAAGTGAGTGCATGTCGTATGGCCTACCAACCGAGCACATTTCATCTCATGGTCCTCATTCTTTACCCTACCCTACGTCTATCTCACAAATGGCTTTCTACGTTTACAAACAAAAAGGACAAAAATAAAACTTACATCCACCAATAGATTTAACTATCATGTGGCCTCACGCGCTTGCTTGCTTTCATGGCCATATATGTAAATTTATACCATACCAACAAGACGCTTTAACTATTGTGAGTGCATTAGCATGGGGAGTGACACAAGTTCGTGCTGCTTTTCCACAATCAATATGACAATGTTGGACTTAAGATGACAAAAAGAGATTGGTTGCCATTCCATGGACGTAGGACAAAAGACCACCAGCTAGAAAACCATGATGCAACAGAAATTTGAAGGAGAGAAGAGATATCAAGGTCGGATCTTCCGCAACGACATCAGACTTACTATGTCGAGTCTCGCGTTCTGATGATATATTTAGGTAGTGATGTATGTGAACACACTAGGGTTTTTTTCCCCCGGCTTGTATATACGCCTATTGCCCTAATGGGCTACTTATCTTTGTACGTTCTCTAGTAACACATTCAGTATTGTGTGTTGTGCTCCAAGCTTTTATTTCTTCCTTGTGATGTTCGCGTGCTTCCGGAGACGTCTAACTCCAACAATTGGTATAAGAGCAGGTCGTCGCTTCATCTAAGGCGCCGTCGACACTCCTCCAAATGCACTCTCAAAATCGCATGAATTTTGGTGAGCATACTCAACGTGTTTTCGAGATCAAAACAGCTTTGCTATGTGGTGCCGAAATCGCGATCTGAGCTCGTTTCGGCCTCTAAGCGCACTATCGCAATGCTTGTGCAGGCTTTTTCATCTTTTTGCGCCAAAGTTATACACCAGTTTTTCTTCACTAATATAAGCGTCTCGAAGTCTGCTACAGGTCTAGCGGAATCCGACAGGGCAGTTCAGTTCAACTTTTTGAGACACAATCAATTTTTTGCATCAAGGTATTTTAGTCACCGGCCATGGCTGAAAGCAGTGATGTATTCCGTATGTTGGTTGTTGAGGATAAGTTGGATAGTACCAATTATCCGTTATGGGCTTATATGATGCGACATGTGTTGGTTGCAAAAGGACTGTGGAATATTGTGCAGGGTGTCGAAAAACGTCCTATCACACCTGCAACTGTTACAACTGCAGGTACTGAAGCTGATTTAGAAGGTGTCGAAGATGATGATATTCTCCATATTCTTATTAGTGCTGCGGTTTCTACTGCAGCTATTGTAGAGCAGATTCCCTGGGATGGCAGAGATGCCCAAGCACATGCATTGATAGCTTTGTCAGTCAAATGTGCCTTTATTCCTCACATTCGCTCTTATAGGACAGCTAAGCATGCTTGGGATACACTTACCACATTGTACTAATCTAGGAATGAGGCTCGTGTTGCTTACCTCCAAAAACAGTTGGAGAGTGAGCACATGAATGAAGATGATTCTATGGACAGTTTCCTAATGAAGATCAAAGACTTGAAGGAACATTTGATTTCTACTCATGAGGTTATACCAGATAGCTCACTTGTGCAGATCGTTCTGAATGGTCTTCCCGATTCATATCAGAGTTTTGTTTCTACTCTTCAGTTGATGATGAAAGGCAATCCAAATGCCTTATCATTTGAGGAGTTAGTCTCTATTCTGCTGCAGGAAGATCGGTCTAGGCAGAACAGGTCCATTATGCGAGTTTCAAATCAAGCTTTCTTGGCTAGTCAGAAGGGCAAAGGAAAATGGAGCTCTTCAAGTAGTAAGCAGAAATCTACTAATTTTGCATATTTGAAAAAGGAAGATAAAGATGAGAAGAAACTTGAAGATAAAGATGATAAGGTTGCTTGGGATACACTTACCACATTGTACCAAGCTAGGAATAAGGCTCGTGTTGCTTACCTCCGAAAACAGTTGGAGAGTGAGCACATGAATGAAGATGATTCTATGGACAGTTTCCTAACGAAGATCAAAGACTTGAAGGAACATTTGATGTCTACTGATGAGGTTATACCAGATAGCTCACTTGTGCAGACCATTCTGAATGGTCTTCCTCATTCATATCAAAGTTTTGTTTCTACTCTTCAGTTGATGATGAAAGGCAATCCAAATGCCTTATCATTTGAGGAGTTAGTCTCTATTCTGTTGCAGGAAGATCAGTCCAGGTAGAACAGGTCCATTATGCATGTTGTAGATCAAGTTTTCCTGGCTAGTCAGAAGGGCAAAGGAAAATGGAGCTCTTCAAGTAGTAAGCAGAAATCTACTAATTTTGCATATTTGAAAAAGGAAGATAAAGATGAGAAGAAACCTGAAGATAAAGATGATAAGGTTGCTTGGGATACACTTACCACATTGTACCAAGCTAGGAATAAGGCTCGTGTTGCTTACCTCCGAAAATAGTTGGAGAGTGAGCACATGAATGAAGATGATTCTATGGACAGTTTCCTAACGAAGATCAAAGACTTGAAGGAATATTTGATGTCTACTGATGAGGTTATACCAGATAGCTCACTTGTGCAGACCATTCTGAATGGTCTTCCTCATTCATATTAGAGTTTTGTTTCTACTCTTCAGTTGATGATGAAAGGCAATCCAAATGCCTTATCATTTGAGGAGTTAGTCTCTATTCTGTTGCAGGAAGATCAGTCCAGGTAGAACAGGTCCATTATGCATGTTGCAGATTAAGTTTTCCTTGCTAGTCAGAAGGGCAAAGGAAAATGGAGCTCTTCAAGTAGTAAGCAGAAATCTACTAATTTTGCATACTCGAAGAAGGAAGATAAAGATGAGAAGAAATATGAAAAAGCATAAATTGTTTTGTAAGTACTATAAAGGGAATGATCATATCATAAAGAAATGTCCAAAACTCGCTGCTAAAGAGGCAAAGAAAGAAAGAGGCTGGAATGGTTGTTGCAAATGGCCTCTACACCAAAAACAGAGTCTGCTAATCTTATGCAGGAAGAAGAATGGGCGTTTACTATTGTCTGCAGTTTTGACCCATCTTCTCATGAGCAGTGCATGTCTCTAGTAGACTCAGATGTTTGGTAGCGACATGTGTTGGTTGCAAAAGGACTATGGAACATTATGCAGGGTGTCGAAAAACGTCCTATCACACCTGCAACTGTTACAACTACAGGTACTGAAGCTGATTCAGAAGGTGTCGAAGATGATGATATTCTCCATATTCCTGTTAGTGATGCGGTTTCTGCTGCAGCTACTGTAGACTAGATTCCTTGGAATGGCAGAGATGCCCAAGCACATGCATTGATAGCTTTGTCAGTCAAATATGCCTTTATTCCTCATATTCGCTCTTGTAGAACAGCTAAGCATGCTTGGGATACACTTACCACATTGTACTAATCTAGGAATGAGGATCGTGTTGCTTACCTCCAAAAAATAGTTGGAGAGTGAGCATATGACTGAAGATGATTTTATGGACATTTTCCTAATGAAGATCAAAGACTTGAAGGAACATTTGATTTCTACTGATGAGGTTATACCAGATTCCTCACTTGTGCAGACCGTTCTGAATGGTCTTCCTGATCATATCAGAGTTTTGTTTCTACTCTTCAGTTGATGATGAAAGACAATCCAAATGCCTTATCATTTGAGGAGTTAGTCTTTATTCTGCTTCAGGAAGATTAGTCCAGGTAGAACAGGTCCATTATGCGAGTTGCAGATCAAGCTTTCCTTGCTAGTCAGAAGGGCAAAGGAAAATGGAGCTCTTCAAGTAGTAAGCAAGAATCTACTAATTTTACATATTCGAAGAAGGAAGATAAAGATGAGAAGAAATCTGAAAAAGCATAAATTGTTTTGTAAGTACTGTAAAGGGAATGATCATATCATAAAGAATTGTCCAATCTTCTGCAGGAAGAAGAATGGGTGTTTACTACTGTCTGCAGTTTTGACCCATCTTCTCATGAGCAGTGCATGTTTGTAGTAGAATCAGATTGGGTATTTTGACAGTGGGACGACCAAACATATTACCTCGCAGCAGAGTTTCTTCTCTTCACTTGAGTCTACCCCTACAGGGAATACTGCTACATGCGCCAACAACTCCTCTTATCATGTTATGGGAGTTGGTAAGATCATTTTGACTACTCCTGATGGTAGTTCTTTCACTTTATCAGATGCTTTATGTGTGCCAGGGATCAAGAAGAACCTGTTATCAGTCTTTGCATTAACCAAGATTGGCTTGGTTGTGAAATTTGTTGATGCACAGTCAATTTTTTGCATCAAGGTATTTTAGTCACCGGCCATGGCTGAAAGCAGTGATGTATTCCGTATGTTGGCTGTTGAGGATAAGTTGGATGGTACCAATTATCCATTATAGGCTTATATGATGCGACATGTGTTGGTTGCAAAAGGACTGTGGAACATTGTGCAGGGTGTCGAAAAATGTCCACACCTGCAACTATTACAACTGTAGGTATTGAAGCTGATTCAGAAGGTGTCGAAGATGATGATATTCTCCATATTCCTGTTAGTGCTGCGGTTTCTGCTGCAGCTACTGTAGAGTAGATTCCCTGGAATGGCAGAGATGCCTAAGCACATGCATTGATAGCTTTGTCAGTCAAATGTGCCTTTATTCCTCACATTCGCTCTTGTGGAACAGCTAAGCATGCTTGGGATGCACGTACCACATTGTACTAATCTAGGAATGAGGCTCATGTTGCTTACCTCCAAAAACTAGTTGGAGAGTGAGCACATGAATGAAGATGATTCTATGGACAGTTTCCTAATGAAGATCAAAGACTTGAAGGAACATTTGATTTCTACTGATGAGGTTATACCAGATAGCTCACTTGTGCAGACCGTTCTGAATGGTCTTCCTGATTCATATCAGAGTTTTGTTCCTACTCTTTAGTTGATGATGAAAGGCAATCCAAATGCCTTATCATTTGAGGAGTTAGTCTCTATTCTGCTGCAGGAAGATCAATCCAGGTAGAACAGGTCCATTATGCGAGTTGCAGATCAAGCTTTCCTTGCTAGTCAGAAAGGCAAAGGAAAATGGAGCTCTTCAAGTAGTAAGCAGAAATCTACTAATTTTACATATTCGAAGAAGGAAGATAAAGATGAGAAGAAATCTGGAAAAGCATAAATTGTTTTGTAAGTACTGTAAAGGGAATGATCATATCATAAAGAATTGTCCAAAACTCACTGCTAAAGAGGCAAAGAAAGAAAGAGGCCGGAATGGTTGTTGCAGAGGCCTCTACACCAAAAACAGAGTCTGCTAATCTTCTGCAGGAAGAAGAATGGGTGTTTACTACTGTCTGCAGTTTTGATCCATCTTCTCATGAGCAGTGCATGTCTGTAGTAGACTCAGATGTTTGGTATTTTGACAGTAGGACGACCAAACATATTACCTTGCAACGCAGTTTCTTCTCTTCAGTTGAGTCTGCTACTACAGGGAATACTGCTACATGCGCCAACAACTCCTCTTATCATGTTATGGGAGTTGATAAGATCATTTTGACTACTGCTGATGGTAGTTCTTTCACTTTGTGAGATGCTTTATTTGTGCCAGTGATCAAGAAGAACCTCTTATCAGTTTTTGCATTAATCAAGATTGGCCTAGTTGTGAAATTTGTTGATGACATGTGTACAGCTCATGATCTATCAAATGGCGATGTGATGATTGCTTCTGGCATTTTATGTGGTGGGTTGTATAAGATCATAGACTATGAAAGATCTTTGAATGATTCGGCATGTGCAGTACATGATTCTCAGGCTATGTCAGATGCAAAGCTTTGGCATGCACGCTCTGGTCATCTGAATTTCGCTAGTTTGCTACGCTTACAAAAATCTGAAATGGTATCCTCTTTGCCCAAACTATAGGCACCTGGAAAACATGTTTGTGAACGCTCTATTTTGGGCAAAATGCAGCGTTCATCCTTTCCAAAAGATGGTTCAGTTCGGACTACTCAGAAATTGCAGCTTGTACATAGTGATGTCTCTGGTCATATGCAGACACCTTCTTTTGGGAATTAGCATTACTTCGTGACTTTCATCGATGATTTTTCCAGGCATGCATGGGTATATCCATTGAAGGCAAAGTCCGAAGTGTTCATGTGCTTCAAACAGTTTTTGGTTTTGGCTGAAAATCTGTCAACATGTAAAATGGGCACCCTTCATTCTAATTGAGGGGGGAATATATATCTTCTGATTTTAATGCATTTCTCGCTGAATGTGGAATAAAACACCAGTGTACAATGCCATATACACCTCAACAGAATGGAGTTGCTGAACAAAAGAACAGGTCACTCATGGAGATGGCGAGGTGTATGGTCAACAGTCAGGCTTTACCACATAGTTTCTGGCTCACAAACCTTGAGCTCCATAAAATAATACATTTCAGTACACTTTGTACTTCCCTAGAAATTTATATTTTTAGGAGTCTATGATAGAGATCTTATCTCTATCTTGAAAGGGCCAGAAACTAGATTCATCTTCCACTTTCAACAGAAAGGAGAGGAATCCTCAGATGTTTTGAACTTACTTATTCTTTTATCGTCCTTTTCAAATACAAATATACTTTATTTTTGTTTGCCATGACTTAGCTACATATATGAACTTAGCAAAGTGGGTCTAATGAGTCCCTGTCAAAGTATGCTCAATGAGGAGAAATATTATCTTCTCATTTCTTGGCAACTTAGATGGACTTATTTCAACCATCCAGGTTTTCTTGAAACATAAAGTTCAAGTATTCCGAATGATAATATACCCAATTTTGAAAGTTCGTGTCTACAAGTGGATCCCTATCTTGATTACCCTAGATCAATTCTCAGAATAAAATTTAATACTTTTGACATTTAAGACTTAGATCCAACGATGGATTTTAGGAATTGGGAATTATCAGGTAGACCATTCTCTTGAGTTGCTACCTTGTTCTTTGTTAGCTAGATCTTTCCAATGAGAATCAGTACTAACTATCTTGAATCGACTCTGGTTCATACTCGAGATAGTTATGCATAGTGATCTTGAAGATCACCAAAGCTTTGAAAAGAGCTTACTAAACCAATTCCTTCAAATCCTCAAAATAGTTGAGGAATAATGCTTTATGAAGCCATCAAGATACCCTCTAGATTTTCTGTTGGATGATTCAAGTTTTGCAGCTTTAGTTCCAAGGACTCGCAAGAAAGATACTTGTTTCTAGGCATCATATCTCAGATCTTGCTAGGAACATTCTTGAATCACTTGTTCTCACCGAAGATTCAAAAGAAGATCTTTTACAGATCATTCTTTCATTCAAGGCTATGAAAAAGAAGATTCATCGATGAGAAAAGGACTATGAAGACTTATCACTAGGGACCATGCATTCCTAGAGCAACAAAAAAGTTTCCCAATGATATGGCAGAACAACAGCAAGACAAGACTTGCATAAGGATAGATGACCACATATATGGATTGAATCTTTATGTATAACCCCACAACTTGGATTCCTCATGCTATCACTTATAATGTTTGTCAAATTTTCATGGAATCTATTGGGCATTTGATTTGAAGCATAATGTACCCTACGTCTATCTCACAAATGGCTTTCTACGTTTACAAGCAAAAAGGACAAAAATAAAACTTACATCCACCAATACATTTAACTATCATGTGGCCTCACGCCCTTGCTTGCTTTCATGGGCATATATGTCAATGAAAGAGGCCATATATGCAGATGCAATATCAAACACAACAAGAAAACGTAAATTTATACCATACCAACAAGACGCTTTAACTATTGTGAGTGCATTAGCATGGGGAGTGACACAAATTCGAGCTGCTTTCCCACAATCAATATAACAATGTTGGACCTAAGATGACAAAAAGAAATTGGTTGCCATTCCATGGACGTAGGACAAAAGACCACCAGCTAGAAAACCATGATGCAATAGAAATTTGAAGGAGAGAAGAGATGTCAAGGTCGGATCTTCCGCAAGGACATCAGACTTACTATGTCGAGTCTCGCTTTCTGTTGATATATTTAGGTTGTGATGTGTATGAACACACTAGGGTTTTTTTCCCCTGGCTTGTATATACGCCGATTGCCCTAATGGGCTACTTATCTTTGTACATTCTCTAGTAACACATTCAGTATTGTGTGTTGCACTCCAAGCTTTTATTTCTTCCTTGTGATATTTGCATGCTTCCGGAGACATCTAACTCCGACAATTGGTATAAGAGGAGGTCATCGCTTCATCTGGGGCGCCGTCGACACTCCTCGAACTGCACTCTCAAAATCGCACGAATTTTGGTGAGCATACTCAGCATGTTTTAGAGATCAAAACAGCTTTGCTATGTGGTGCCGAAATCGCGATCTGAGCTCGTTTCGGCCTACGAGCGCACTATCGCAACGCTTGTGCAGGCTATTTCATCTTTTTGGGCCAAAGTTATATACTAGTTTTTTTTCGCTAATATAAGGGTCTCAAAGTCTGCTACAAGTCTACCGGAATTTGACACGGCAATTCTGTTCATCTTTTTGAGACACAGTCAATTTTTTGCATCAAGGTATTTTAGTCACTGGCCATGGCTGAAAACAGTGATGTATTCCGTATGTTGGTTATTGAGGATAAGTTGGATGGTACCAATTATCAATTATGGGCTTATATGATGCGACATGTGTTGGTTGCAAAAGGACTATGGAACATTGTGCAGGGTGTCGAAAAACGTCCTATCACACCTGCAACTGTTACAACTGCAGGTATTGAAGCTGATTGAGAAGGTGTCGAAGATGATGATATTCTCCATATTCCTGTTAGTGCTGCGGTTTCTGCTACAGCTACTGTAGAGTAGATTCCCTGGGATGGCAGAGATGCCCAAGCACATGCATTGATAACTTTGTCAGTCAAATGTACCTTTATTCCTCACATTCGCTCTTGTAGAACAGCTAAGCATGCTTGGGATACACTTACCACATTGTACTAATCTAGGAATGAGGCTCGTGTTGCTTACCTCCAAAAAACATTTGGAGAGTGAGCATATGAATGAAGATGATTCTATGGACATTTTCCTAATGAAGATCAAAGACTTGAAGGAACATTTGATTTCTACTGATGAGGTTATACCAGATAGCTCACTTGTGCAGACCGTTCTGAATGGTCTTCCTGATCATATCAGAGTTTTGTTTCTACTCTTCAGTTGATGATGAAAGACAATCCAAATGCCTTATCATTTGAGGAGTTAGTCTTTATTCTGCTTCAGGAACATCTCTAGTCCTATGTAGACACCTTCTTTTGGGAATTAGCTTTACTTCGTGACTTTCATCGATGATTTTTCCAGGCATGCATGGGTATATCCATTGAAGGCAAAGTCCGAAGTGTTCATGTGCTTCAAATAGTTTTTGGTTTTGGTTGAAAATCTGTCAACATGTAAAATGGGCACCCTTCGTTCTAATCGAGGGGGGAATATATATCTTCTGATTTTAATGCATTTCTCGTTGAGTGTGGAAAAAAACACCAGTGTACAATGCCATATACACCGCAACAGAATGGAGTTGCTGAACAAAAGAACAGGTCACTCATGGAGATGGCGAGGTGTATGGTCAACAGTCAGGCTTTACCACATAGTTTCTGGCTCACAAACCTTGAGCTCCATAAAATAATACATTTCAGTACACTTTGTACTTCCCTAGAAATTTATATATTTAGGAGTCTATGATAGAGATCTTATCTCTATCTTGAAAGGGCCAGAAACTAGATTCATCTTCCACTTTCAACAGAAAGGAGAGGAATCCTCAGATTTTTTGAACTTACTTATTCTTTTATCATCCTTTTCAAATACAAATATACTTTATTTTTGTTTGCCAGGACTTAGCTACAGATATGAACTTAGCAAAGTGGGTCTAATGAGTCCCTATCAAAGTATGCTCAATGAGGAGAAATACTATCTTCTCATTTCTTGGCAACTTAGATGGACTTATTTCAACCATCCAGGTTTTCTTGAAACATAAAGTTCAAGTATTCCGAATGATAATATACCCAATTTTGAAAGTTCGTGTCTACAAGTGGATCCCTATCTTGATCACCCTAGATCAATTCTCAGAATAGAATTTAATCCTTTTGACATTTAAGACTTAGATCCAACGATGGATTTTAGGAATTGGGAATTATCAGGTAGACCATTCTCTTGAGTTGCTACCTTGTTCTTTGTTAGCTAGATCTTTCCAATGAGAATCAGTACTAACTATCTTGAATCGACTCTGGTTCATACTCGAGATAGTTATGCATAGTGATCTTGAAGATCACCAAAGCTTTGAAAAGAGCTTACTAAACCAATTCCTTCAAATCCTCAAAATAATTGAGGAATAATGCTTTATGAAGCCATCAAGATACCCTCTAGATTTTCTGTTGGATGATTCAAGTTTTGCAGCTTTAGTTCCAAGGACTTGCAAGAAAGATACTTGTTTCTAGGCATCATATCTCAGATCTTGCTAGGAACATTCTTGAATCACTTGTTCTCACCGAAGATTCAAAAGAAGATCTTTTACAGATCATTCTTTCATTCAAGACTATGAAAACGAAGATTCATCGATGAGAAAAGGACTATGAAGACTTATCACTAGGGACCATGAATTCCTAGAGCAACAAAAAAGTTTCCCAATGATATGGCAGAACAACAGCAAGACAAGACTTGCATAAGGATAGATGACCAGATATATGGATTGAATCTTTATGTATATCCCCACAACTTGGATTCCTCATGCTATCACTTATAATGTTTGTCAAATTTTCATGGAATCTATTGGGAATTTGATTTGAAGCATAATGTACCCTACGTCTATCTCACAAATGGCTTTCTACGTTTACAAGCAAAAAGGACAAAAATAAAACTTACATCCACCAATAGATTTAACTATCATGTGGCCTCACGCCCTTGCTTGCTTTCATGGGCATATATGTCAATGAAAGAGGCCATATATGCAGATGCAATATCAAACACAACAAGAAAACGTAAATTTATACCATACCAACAAGACGCTTTAACTATTGTGAGTGCATTAGCATGGGGAGTGACACAAGTTCGAGCTGCTTTCCCACAATCAATATAACAATGTTGGACCTAAGATGACAAAAAGAAATTGGTTGCCATTCCATGGACGTAGGACAAAAGACCACCAGCTAGAAAACCATGATGCAACAGAAATTTGAAGGAGAGAAGAGATGTCAAGGTCGGATCTTCCGCAAGGACATCATACTTACTATGTCGAGTCTTGCTTTCTGTTGATATATTTAGATAGTGATGTGTGTGAACACACTACGACCGCTGTAAGAAATTTCCTGATCAGCTGCATGATGTGATCAAACACCAGGCTCGCATGATTTTTTTTATCACCCATGTTTTGTACCTTTTATGTTCATGATCAAAATATTGAAGTTTTTGTTACCATATATGGCGTGCAAGTCTAGTTGTTGAAGTCCCATTCAACATATGATATATCCGGATCATAAGTTTCAGTCTCGGATCACTAAGGTTAGGATTGTATAAAAGATTATGTTTTGGATTCCAACTTCCCGTCGCCAGCACCTTGTGGGCACTTTATCAAGTATGAATGCAGAATGATCAAAGAACTTCTGTACTCTTTGAACGATTAAAACTGACCTTTTTTATATTTGCATAAGAATGCTTGCAAGTCGGACCATGGAGCAATGCATGCGATGTTCACCTGTTGTGCTCAAATGTGTTTTGTGAACTTTGATCGCTGAACAAAGTGATTTTGTTTTGATAAACGTATACGTGGTGCAGTGCTAATATGTTGACTGGTAAAATAGCCCATATTGAACAACTTGATGTTCCCTAACGTGGAAACTAAAAATGGACTTAACATTTCATGGCTGCTTCCTTTCAAATTCAGTCTACTTGTTGTGTATGTTTAAATTTCAGGTATTGGAGCTTCTTGAGAAGACATTTCCAGCCTTACAAAAGACTACATAGTGGGATGCATGCTAGGCTGACTTCCCCCCCAAGGGGATTGTGTCGCTCAGCTGCGAAGATTGAAGGTTTGCAGATTGAAGTAAAGACTGGAGACTTGCAGCCTAAAGCCTTGCATACTGAAGAATTGCAGATTTTGAAGACCTGAGATTTCCAGATTTGAAAGACTCCAACTTGGAGCAATTCAATTATGTATGATCCTCTCATCTTAGCTTTGTCAAGGACGACAAAGTGTAGGGGGGGAGAGTGTTGGGTTTTAGGGTATGCGCACATCCTCAATTGTGCATAAGAACCCTTCCTAGACCATGGGAAATAACCTTTTTTGTATATACTTGAGTGTCACATGTGAACACTTTCCAAAAATCACTTTTTGATACTTCCTTATACCATAGTATAGGTGACCCTTGGATAATTTACCTTTTTGCTCTCCTAAAGGAAATCCCACGTAGAAATTCCCATGCATGCCCTTCATTGGGATTTGGTTGTTACATATTTGATCTTGGAATATCCTAGAAGATATGTTAGTTAGAGAGAGATCCACTTTTTGACTTTTCAAAGGAGCACATGGGGAATAGAGCTTAGCTTATAAATAGAAGCTCATTTTTGTAAAGGAGGGAGCTTTTGGTCGACGTGCTCTCATGTAAAATCATTTATCAATGGAAGAGGCTCTCATTTACTCCAAGAAGACTATTTAGATTTACATGTATTGTGTCTTTGTGAGTGTGTGAGAGTGGTGTGTGTGTGCCTATGCATGTCTCTCCTTTGTGTGAGTAGGATAATTGTAATTGCTTGTATTTTCCTCATGGGCTAGGATCATTGACTCCCTATTCTCCTTGTTTTCAAGCATGTGGCATAGCATGGGGTTGATACCAATGGCTTGAACATGTGGGAGGTAGGGTTGGATGAGAGGAGAGTCAGTCTTGAGCTTTCCTTCTTGGTTCCATGCAAGGTGGCGAGGGTTTTTTGTCATTCCTTGCTACACCCTCAACACTTTTTGTAGGATAATTGTATTTGCTTGTATTTTCCTCATGGGCTAGGATCCTTGACTCCCTATTCTCCTTGTTTTCAAGCATGTGGCATAGCATGGGGCTGATGCCAATGGCTTGAACATGTGGAAGGTACGGGTGGATGAGAAGAGAGTCACTCTTGAGCTTTCCTTCTTGCTTCCATGCAAGGTGGTGAGGGTTTTTGGTCATTCCTTGCTACAACCTCACCAAATTTTGGCGCCATTGCCGGGGATCCGAGCTTTCAAGACGAGCGTGTGATGGTAAGACGTAGGGAGTACACAGTGGAAAGGTAAGTAGTAGGTTATTTCTTGTTTTTCACTAATTTTTTTTCTCTTCTTCATCTCCATTTCCATCTTCACCTCTGCTCCCCACCATCTCCATCTTTCCTCTCATATTTCCACTTCCATTTCATTGTCCTCATTTTCTTGGTGAGAGTTTGAGAGAGAGGGAGTGTGCATTGTTGTGTTTGTGTGTTTTTTGCATGACTCTTGTAGGTTGCAGCATCCTCACCATCTCTAGCAAGCTCAGTAGGTACAGAATCTCTCTACCCAAGCCTCGAGGCGTCGACCTTGAGCTATCACGACACTTCGTTCTATCGCGACACTTCGGTCTATCACGACACTTCGGTTTATCACGACACTTCAGACTATTGCAACACTACGGTGTATCGTGACACTTTGGTCTATCGTGACACTTCGGTCTATCACGACACTTCGGTGTATCGCGACACTTCGGTGTATCGTGACACTTCGACCCAAGCTATCGTAATACACTGGCTTTACGAAAAATGTTTTGGGGTGAAATAATTAATTGAATTGGGGCAATTTTGGGCTTGATTTTTGACACATTGGGACTACCTTAGAGCCTTAGAAGTGGGCAAAATACCTAGAAAACCATAGATGAATTTCATGAACCCTGAGAGCCTCTCTTGACCCCTAAGTGCCTGAATGGTCATAACTCCACCATACAAACTTTGATTGAATGGCCATAGGATTTTGGGGGTGCAGAGAGCTAGTCTCAGGGGGGCCTATGCTTTTTGATGTGTGTCTATCAATTCATTGTAATTCAAGGCAACATTAATTGGTGAACCTTTGCAAGAACATTGTTCGCAATCAAGGCATCCAAAGCAAGCTAGCAAGGGTGAGTACCAAGCTTGGGAGACGGCTTCCTGGGCTCGTGTAGCAGTCTGAGCAACAAGTGAATTGAGGTTGGAAGTTCTCTCAACCCTCCTTTGTCAATTCCTAGCTTAGGCTGAGTACGACTTAGGTGTGGATTAATTAGAGTAACGCTAGGCACGAATCGAGTCCAAGAGAACTAATCAACTAAGTAAGCATTAAGTAGATCTTAAGTGCGAAAATTCTAAGGAACAAAAGTAAACTTGAATCGATCAAATATCAAGTGAGAAATTCACTTAAGTAATCCTGACGACATGATTCCAAACAAGGGCTTAACACAATATTCAACTAAAAAGAACAAAGTGATTGGTACAAATTAACCTGCAATGAGATTGTACTAGGGACGAAGGGGGAAACCAGGCATATGAACCTTAGGTCAAGAAGACACTTAGGTCAAGACAGACAAAGCCTCAGATCTTCTGAAGCTAGTGTCAATCATACTCCTAGGTCTTGGGCCCAACAGTTGAGTAATTATCCATACACTCTGAGGTCAGAAACAAGCGATTCTGAGATGTCCTATGATAGGGAGAGACCAGTAGGTAGTTCTGGAGTGGCGTACCTGGAAAAGCCAGAAGGACCTTAGAAGACTCAATTGGAATATATTAGGACCAATCGTCTAGGTGCTCGCATCTACGAAGATGGCCTGAGAAGATCTGTGGTCCAAATTAAAAACCCAGATCAACCCCATAGGCTAGAACATCCAGTAGTCAAGTTCGAAAATGGAGCATATCTAGATAAAGAAGGAGCAATTTATGTGGTTACCACTCATCCACATAGGACAGACGAGTTTGGCAATGTGATTGTAGAGATTGACATGGGTGACATAGAGCAAGGGAACATAGGAAGGGATTCGAGGACTCCCAGGGGCAAATCCGTCCTGACTAGAATCATTACTCTAGATTGGCTTCCCCAGGACAATAAGAGCATAGATTTGCTTTTAAGCCGCGAAATCGACGAGGCTTATTGGAGGTATAAGCCTGACCAGCCCAATGAGGGAGGAGCTCTCACAATCTATGAGTTTAAAGACCCTGATAGCCCAGCCAAAGTAGCCTACCTAGACAATATGTCAGAGAGGATCTTCGTGGTCACCGAGCATGGCAGACATGCCTACACTTGGAAGGGGGAATTCATTTTTCCCCAACCAAGATCTAATGTCTCCTACAGCCACCAAGGAGCTTGGAGCTCCCAAGCTCATGGAGCCCAAAGGGACAGAAGTAGAGACAGGCCAGAAGTGAGTTTTGCCAACCCCTTGGGAAGAGAAAGGATGAGAACAGAAACGGATAGAGAAGAAACTGAGAGACCTAGAGCTCCAAGAAACCAAAGGAATGCTGATGATTTTCCCTTGTCAAGGCCTAGAGAGCACACTAGAACCCTGAGGCCAACCTAGCTAGTCAAGTCCATGAAGAATTACTTCGATGGCACTGGAGACCCTTACGACCATGTGGCAGAACTTAGGCAAGTCTTGAGAACTGAACACGTTGAGGACCTATTCACACAATACAATGTTTTTGGCCTAACCCTTAGAAACACAACACTTACGTTGTTTCAACCACTACATGAGAGGCAGTTTAGGAGCATAGACCAACTTTTAGAAGCTTTCGTCACTGAGTTTTCTAAGAGTGGCATACGGCATAATACTTCCTCACTGATTCATAGCTTTAAGCAAACACCTCAAGAGACGGTCAGACTGGCAAGAAGATGGTTTAGGCTATACCTAGAGAGGTATCCAATGCCTGAGTTACCCACACCAGACAAGCAAGTGGCTTTGTTCTTAGATGGATTGTTGAGCACCATGCTCAGATCATATGTGTATCTGAAGGACCCTAGAACCATAGAAGAATGTGTGTGCACGTGCATAAACATTGAGAATAATCTAGGCGAGGAGTTGGAGCTGTCAGAAATCTACAAGGATTCGGATAGCTCTAGCAGCCTCACATCCAGTCAATCCACATCTATCGAGGAACTTGGAGAGAAGGTGGCTCAGAAACTATGTGTCTCTAGCAAACAAATTCCAAGATTTGCTCTAAGGAAACGATGTTATACCTGTGGAGGAGACCATATGGCGAGTGTATGTCCCATTATGGCCCAACCCCAAGTGAATCCTAGTAGCCAGTACTGCACCATAGAGCGAAGGTACACCAACCACACTACACAAGACTGCCCGTATAACAAGCAAACTGTCAGGCAAAATTACCCTCAGCCATATCCACAATAGGGTAGATTCAAGACCCAGTACCCACCACAACAATATGGTAGGCCCCAGCAACCTTATCAACCACCCTATCAAGGGCAGCAGAGACCTCAACCAGTTCTAGCACAGCAACCCCTTGCCCCAACTAATGTGATTCGAGTGAAGTACGAAGCTATTGAAGAATCTCACGTAAGGTTAGACTTTGAGTCTAATTCCTTGCAGGAATTACCCCATTTCACAGGCCCCTGGGAAACTAAGTCTACTTGCATGAGACCGCCCACGGTCATGATAAGAAACGAAGACTCTATCATACCTAGGAACAGGGAGGTAGTAAAGAATATGAAAGTGCAGTGCAACCTCACTTTAGAAGAGCTACTCAAAGTTAAGCCTGAATTGTGGAAACATGTAGCCAAACAAGTGCCAGACGTAGCGAAACCTCATTCCCAGGTAGGATCTCATAGAAAAGTGCCAAAAATACCATTGGATAAGATAGGCGACATGAGTGAAGGTGAAGAAGGAAACCTCTATCTTCCCGTTACCCATCATGGATACACAAGCAAGGCAATTTTGGACTCAGGTGAAGGAGTTGCAATTGCAACCACTTCCCTATGGAAGCGTTGGGGCAATCCAGCACTTAGGCCAATGAGAATGAAATTGCAGACGGCCGATGGTCATATAGAGAGACCCTTAGGATTGCTAGAAGGAATAACTCTCACTACATGTGGTGTTGAGTTTGAGCATACTTTTGCTATATGCGACTTTAGCAAAAATCAAGCCTACGAGATGATTTTGGGAAGGCCATTCATGTGGTAGTTGCAAGTGGTACAAGATTGGGGAACCAATTCCTTGTATTTGCAACACCTAGGTGTTACCACCAAAGTCAATCTCAAGGATTACTTGCATAGAGATGTACCGCCTATTCAATGGAATCCCATCCATAGAGCTAAGGAAGACACGGAGCCAGTACATTCCATAGGATCAGGATCCTCATGGATGCATGAAGACACCCACTTGTGGATGTGTAAAGTAGGAGTAGAAGAGGAGAAGAGAGAAAAAGCCAGAGAGATAGGGGCAAAGGAAACTCAAAGATCTATTCAAGACCCAGCCTATGCACCTGTAGTATTTCGAGACAAAGAATTTGAACCCCACGGTTGGGCGGAAATTCTAGCAACAATGGATGTAGCCATCAATGAAGAACAGTGGATTCCCCACTGTGATGAGGATGGCTATGACATTTCAGTCTTCACAATAGAGCCAATTCTGTGTGATCCAATCATTGAGAAATGTGAACCTAGCACTGAAACATTTGAGGATGCAAGTGACTCCGATCTGGAGTCAATCATTATGGACCCACTTTTTGCATCAGATGAGGAATATTTCCACGAGGTAGAAGTTCACCCTCAGAGACACGAGGAAGGTATGAATGAGGTGAGATTAACCACACAAGTGACCACCAAGAGTGAAGGAAAGAAAAGAAAGAAGAAAGAAGTCACACCGGAGGAAGAAGATATACATATACATATACATATACATATACATCTACATAC
>CM035409.1:55947379-56017379 GCA_020310875.1 Ceratopteris richardii
CTTGTCCTCTACCAGATAAGGCAGCAATAATCTCACTGCTGGCCGAGACACACTGCGATCCAAATTGATAAATGCCTAGTAATCAACAATTCCACCTTCAACTAAGCATGACTCATTCATGTTTCATAAGCCAAACCTGGGAACAAGCTCTCTCGCACTTCTTTTTTTTTTTTTTTTTTTTTTTTTTTTTGAGGAACAGGATATCACAAAACAAGAACACAAAAATTAGTATCAATAGAAATGTTCGACATATGTCACTGTGCTCTTGTGCATGGGATTCTCCAGTGTGTCTATGCACGGCCGTGTAATGTGGCCCTATATTAATGCATACTTTGGAAATGCATGACCTAAATGGTGCAAAAGACAGGGTTGTGCAAGGAGCACATGGTTGTTGCTCGTTCGAGGCTTTCGATGTTATTTGTGGAGGTTGATGCCGACCTTGGTGGAGGTATCCATTGAGTCTCGAACTGATGTAATCCTCCTTATTGGAGTCCATTTTAGAACATCATTTGGCACTGTAGAGGTCACTTCAGGCGTCTTTCTCTTTGGATGCTTTCTGAACTGTGGTATCCAGTGTGGTTGATGCTTTGGTTCGGTGGAGGCTACTTGCACTTTTGGCTTCCAAACCCATATCCTTTTTGCATGTCTTCCTACTAATGTTGAAGAGCTGATTTGATCTTCCTTTGGTCTCTGTACGTGGTTCTTACCCTTTTCTCTTTTTGGCTTCTTTGTTGAAACCTTTTGCATGTGGGAGAACAAAGGTTGTTGTGGGTGTAGGATCTTCTTAGGTACCCACATCTGTAATTGCCCTTGTTGAGCTGCAACTAACTTCTTAGGCACCCAAACTTGTTGGATATCTTGTGATGGAGCTTGTCTGAGCTGCTTCCTTCGTCTTCTGGCCTGGTTAGTGTGCATGGATGGGATTTGTGGGGGTAAGGCTGGTGGTTGCTCTCCTTTGCGTACCCAGATCTGCTTCATGCCCGGAACCGCTTTTTTATCGAATGGTGTCTTTCTATTTGATGTAGCAGTTGTCGTGAACGGTTGTGTTTGCTTGTGTGGTGGGCTCACTACTGTGGCTACTTGAGTCTTTGGAGAAGAAGAAAGATCCACCTGCCTTCGAACCTGGTCTTCCACGATTGACTCCTTCTGCATCATAGAGCTTTTGACACATACAACATCTTCTTTCATATGATTAGTCGTGGAAGAACTAAGAGAGTGTGTGGTGCCATGATCTAGGAGCATGCAGTTCTCTAATTCTAATGTAATGCATTGTTCATGTACCCAAACTTGAAGAATTTGACTTCTTAGGTTTAAGTTAATTGCATGGTCATAGATCCAATCTTGACCCAAGACAAGTGGTTCTGTAAGGTTCTCATCTTGACATACTAGCGCTTTGACTTTCATTGGAACATCTTGAAGGTAGATGGGAAGTTCCACCTCGCCCAAACAAGGGGTTTCCACACCTCCCAATCCTATGAGATAAGCTTCTATGGGATTGATGTTCAACCCCAAGTCTTGGCAGTAGGAAAGTCTAACTGCACTACTTGCTGCACCTGAGTCAATCAATGCTTTCACCGTCCTTGCACCCTTCCCTTGTCCTATCTCTATGGTCACAAAGGGTCTTCGGTCAATGACCTGAGAAGTCGCTATGTCTGACTTTTGACACATATCCATGTGATATTTTGGGGCTTTTGAGTTGACTTCTAGGCCTAATCGCCTTAACTTATTTCGCTTAATACGCTCTCTGGCCTCTACCTGTGCTTCTTCTCTCACTCTTAACTCTTCTCCTTTTCGCTTCTTCGCAATGTTGAGTCTCATTAGCATATCCTCAGTAAGAGGTTCTTGATATAGCTTGACTCTACAGCCACTAATATAGTTTGGCAAGATATCTCCTTCTAGAGTGGCCAACTGAACTGCACCACTAGTGGAAATTCTATTAATGATCATGGGTCCATATCCTCTTTTTTCCAACTTACGGGCATGTTGTTTTAGTGTGTATACCAACACTAGATCTCCCTCTTTCAATCCCTTATCCTTGATGTGTGCATCAAAGTATGCCTTTTGCCTCTTCTTTGCAGCGTAGATGCCTGCTGCCGCTCGTAGCCTCGTTTCACCCAAGCGTTCGAGATCAAAGATCCTAGAGGACAAGTCATGCCCATTCCACTCATACTCTTGTGCTACTTTTAAGGCAGGGATTAAGAAATCTAATGGTAGCACAGCGTTCTGTCCGAAGACCATCTGAAATGGGGTGGCGTTGAGTACCGTTTTGTAGGCAACTCGATAAGCCCAAACAGCATGATGAAGTTGTTTGTCCCAATCAGAGCGTTTATTATCTACCAATTTTGTCAATACGTTACAGAGGATCTTATTGGTACTCTCGGCTTGTCCGTTGGCTTGTGGATGATAGGGGGCGGATTTCTTATGTATCACCAAGAATTCTTGGAGAAGACTTTCAATGACTTCATTCAAGAAGTGTGTGCCTCTATCGCTCACCAACTCTATTGGTAGTCCATATCTCGTGAACACATTCTCGAATAAGAACTTAGCCGTAGTCTGAGCATCATTCTTTGTTGTGGCTTTGACTTCTACCCACTTGGTAAGGTAATCTGTGGCTACAATAATATACTCTGCATGGGAGTTTCTAGCAGGGGGATTAATAGGACCTATGAAGTCTATGCCCCACTTGGAAAATGCACGCCCTCCCATCATTGGCCTCAAAGGCATCTCGTCTTTTCTAACTGGATATTGTGCACGTTGGCATGTGTCACATTTCTTCACATAGGTATGTGCATCCATATGAAGAGTGGGCCACCAAAGTCCTGAGAATAGAATGGTCTTAATCACTCGGTCAGGACCAAAATGTCCACCTGCAACACCACTGTGTGTAGTCTCTAAGACCCTTAAATAGTCTGATTCATGAACGCACAGTCTTAAGTAACCATCTTTACCTCTCCGGTATAGGTTCTCTCCTACTAAGGCATAGCCTTGAGCCTCTTGCTCCATATTTTGTCTTCTTGCTAGACTGGCCTCTTTGGGTAATCTTCCCGATCTCATAAACTCTACCAATGGAGCACTCCAATCTGGAATTAATGATACTTGATAAAGGGTCGCATGCTCCACTGGTGGTCTCTCTCTGCACATTGGACAATTCTTGATCCACTCATTTATTTCTTTGTCCATGCTAGGCCAATACACTCCTAAACGTTTCAAATTCTGCAATGTTCGTTGTTTAGAATAGTGATTTCCTAGCAATCCCTCATGAGCTTGCTGCAACCAACTACTATGTTCATCATCCTCGACACAACAAGCTAATACACCCTCAGTATCTTGTTTGTACATGCTTCCTGCCAATATGTGATATTTTTGTGATTTTACAATTTCTTCTTGTGATGTTTTCACATTCTTATTTGCAGGGCCAAAGGTTAGGACTGGTACCAACTTATTTGCCCATTTAGGAACAACTTCTAAATTGAACAGATAAGCATCGGGTAATTCGTCAGACACTCCTTGCGGTGACTCTCCTGAAGTGATGCGAGAAAGGTGATCTGCCCGAAGGTGGGTTCTACCTTTCCTGACAACAACTTCAAAGTCATATTCCATTAGTAAGAGGAACCATCTTACTAAGCGTCCAGTATTGCAAGGTTTATTGACCAAATATAACAAAGCTTGATGATCAGTGAAAAACTTGAACTTGTTGGCCAATAAATAGTGTCTAAACTTCTTCACAGCATATACCATGCCTAAGCCCTCTCGCTCAGTTGTGGTATAGTTCCGTTCAGCTACAGTGAGCTGTCTACTAGCATATGCTATGGGCAAATCTAAGTTCCCTTCATCTGTGGGTTGTGCTAGCACACATCCTATGGCATGATTGGATGCATCCACATGGACATGGAATGGCTTATTCCAATCAGGAGTGGTCAATATTGGTGCTGTGCACAAACGTTTCTTCAGTTCATTGAAAGAATTCTCGCATTCGTCGTTCCACTCAAAATTAGACAACAAGGCATAAAGGGGTCTAGCTATGATCGCGTACATGTGGATAAACCTACGGTAATATCCACAATGGCCCATAAAGGCTTGTACCTCTTTAACATTCCTTGGCCTTGGCAGCTCCGCTATGGCTCGTACCTTATCTTCATCTGTTGAGATTCCATTCTTAGAAACAATATGACCGAGGATTTTACCTTGACGCACCATGAACACACACTTTTCTGGGTTCAGACACACTCGATATTCTCTACACTTGTGGAAGATCTGTCTGAGCTCAGGGATGTGAACCCTTCTTTCTTGGGAATGAGCACATAAATCATCCACATACACTTCTAAGCTCTTTCGCAAGAACTCTTTGAAGACATGACACATGAGCCTTTGGAATGTTGCAGGTGCATTGGTGAGCCCAAATGGCATCACACGAAATGCAAAGATTCCCCACTCTGTAGCAAAAGCTGTTTTGTGTTGATCTTCTGGGGCAATGGCTACTTGATTGTAACCTGAAAATCCATCAAGGAAGCTATAAACTTCCTTGCCTGCAACACGCTCCAAAAGGTGTTCTGTGATTGGAAGTGGATAACTATCTCTAATCGTAGCGGCATTAACTTTTTTGAGGTTAATACACACTCGCAACTTCCCGTTCTTCTTGGGTACCACAACAATGGGGGACACCCATTCGATATGCTCAATCTCATAGATGAATCCGGCTTCAATCAACCTATCAATTTCTTCTTTTATTTTTGCTGCATAGGTATCATTATATGTGTAGGGCTTCTGTTTGGTGGGCTTAGCATCAGCAGTCATGGGGATAGTATGAGAGCAAATTCTTGGATCTACCCCTTTCAAGTCTCTATAGTGCCATGCAAACACATCCCTATATTCCCTTAATAGAGCTATGAGCTCCATTTCTTCTCTTGCACTTAGGTCATCTCCTATATATGTGCATCTCTCTTCGTTCTCTTCAATGGTCACAACAATCTTCTTGGTCTTTTCTTTATTATCATATGATTCTCCTATGATGGCCTCTCTCTTAGGCATTCATACCAAAATTTTGCGGTCGTCAACTTCATATTTCTTGAAGTTTTCTGGTACTTCAAACAATGATTCCTCCTTTTCTTGTTTCACTGCTTTTCTTTTCTTTTTCTTTTGACTACTCTCACTTCCATCCTTTGAGTTTACTGTTTTAATACTTGTGAGAGGTTCTTCTTCTTTCTGGGTGAACACTCCTATATCTTCTAGATAGTGCTGCTCTGAGTTAAAGCAACTATCCATCACAATAGACTCCAGATCATCGTCATTCTCTTCTTCTTCTATGACATCACTAGGGTCACATTCTTCTAGCAAGGGTTGACACATGAACACTGAGATATCATAACCCTCCTCATCACAATGAGGTGTCCACTGTTCCTCATTGACAGCAATGTCCATGGTGGCTAAGATTTCTGGCCAGCCATGAGGCTCAAACTCCTCATCTGGAAAGATCATCGGTGTGTAGGCTGGGTCTCTAACTGGTCTATCTCCTAGTGAAGTTCCTTCTTCCCTTGCCTTTAAATGTTTTTCCTCTTCCTTTGCGACTTTGCACATCCACAAATGAGTATCTTCATGCAGCCATGATGGATCAGGTGAACTTTCAGAATGCACAGAGATGGAATCTTCTTTCACTTTGTGGATAGAATTCCACTGTAGGGGTGGTACATCTCTGAAGGTGTAATCCTTCAAATTGACCTTGGTGGTAACCCCTAAGTGCTGTAAGTACAAGGAGTTAGTTCCCCAATCCTGTACTATTTGCAATTGTCGTAGGAAGGGTCTTCCTAGGATCATCTCATAGACATTATTTTTCTCAAAGTCACATATAGCAAATGTGTGCTCAAACTCTACACCACAAGTGGTTAGAGTGATCCCTTCTAGCAATCCTAGAGGTCTTTCAAAATGACCATCAGCCATTTGAAGCTTCATTCTAGTTGGTCTTAATGTGGGATTGCCCCATTGCTTCCACAAGGAGGTGGTTGCAATAGCAACACCAGCACCTGAATCTATGATTGCTTTGGTTGTGTAACCTTGGTAGGTGATGGGAAGATAAGTATTACCTTCTTCACCCTCACACATGTCCCCTATTTTGTCTAGAGGTATCTCTGGTACCCTTTGCTTGGAGCCTGCTTTTGGCATGTTGGAATCAAGTTCTGGAACCTGATCCTTCACATGATTCCAGAGCTCAGGTTTTGCTTTGAGCAGCTCTTCTACAGTGAGATGACACTGAACCTTAGTGTTCTTCACGACATCAGTGTTCCTTGGAACCACTGAGTCTTCATTTCTTACTAGTATTGTGGGAGCTCTAATCTGGAGTGATTCCGATTCCCATGGGCCTGGAAATTGAGGCAGTTCTTCTAAGGTATTAGATTCAAAATCTAATTTTTCGTCTCCTTGTTCTGCTTCATCTTCGTAAATAGATGGAATGTCTTGGGGAAATTGATCATGAAGATCATCAATCTCAGGAATAGGAGGGGAATTACCCTTCTCCTTGGCCCATTTCTCCTCTTGTATTTCCCGCAAGAACTCTTGAGAGTACTGTTGAATAGAAGGTGGTATTCCAGCATCCGTGGAATTAGGAACATAAGCTCCCCTTGGTGGTGAGCTTCCTCTTTCAATAACTGGTTGAGCCTGTGGAGGTAGAGAAACTTGTGGTTTGTTTACCAACTGCTCTAATCGTTCTAGTAAGCCCTGGAAATGCAAATCCGATTTGATAGAGTTTGTCTGATTGAACTTTTGACTAGTCTCAAGTATGGCTTGAGCTTGTTCTACCATTTTCATGCACATTTTCATCCGTTCAATCTCTAAATCTGCTCTAGGGTAACTCTTGTCTAGGTTTGCCGTTGTAGGCCCTTCTTGGAGTCGAGCCTGGTAGGCCTTGAACATCATGTCCAAGCCTTCTGGGGTTGGATCTGCAAGAACAGACCCTGGTTGCGGTCTATTTACAATGGGTGGTGGGGTGGGATGAGGTGGAGTGGATGGAGTTTCGGCATGCGAGGGGCTTTGAGATGCAATGTCTTCTATTTTTGTTTTCGCTTCTTTTAAGCTTTCTTCTAGTTCCGATAACTTTATATTCCACTTGCGATTGGCCTTCTCTCTGGTATCCTTCCATGTTCTTGTTTTCCTCTTACTAGGCTCTCCCGATTCACTCGACTCTGATTGTTCTACTGGTTTATCCTGTTTTAAGGCTTGTGCTCTAGTGACAGCTTGTATAGGAGCCACATTGCTACTACTTGAACTTGGATCTGCCACTAAGCCTACCACATTAATGGGTGTAATCTTGGGTGCACTAGAGGGGTTTCTTGGACAATCTCTGGGGAGATGGTCTTTGCCACAATCAGGACAAAAAGCCTGTATTGTGATAGCCTGTCCTTGGCTCGGAGATGGTGGGTGGGGACAGTCACGAATGAAATGGTCACCATGACATCTGAAACAAGATCCTCTAGGGGCTTGTGGTCTCATTTGTCTCAACTGGGGCCTAGGGTTAGGATTTGTGTACATGACATTGGAGTATTCTGGCTCCCAATTTTGCTCCATAGGTGGCACCTCATATTGATACGAGTAAATCTCACTATGCTCAGGTGACTCTATGTAATACGCATGTGGACTACCTTCATGGGAGTAGTCTGAACTATGAGCATGAGAATCATTATCTGGTGTCCATGGGGTTAGGGGCACCAAAGCTCTATTTGGATTTTCCTCTCCCACAGCATACTTGACTGGAATCACGTTGGCTGGAGCTGGTGGTTGGTTTCCCAAGACAGGTTGTGGCCTATATGGTACCTGATACTGCTGTTGTGGTCTATAATATGGCTGTTGGTATTGATTCTGATACCTACCTTGTGGGTAAGGTTGCTGATAATTTTGTCTAACAGCCTGCCTATTGTAGGGACAATCTTGAGCCGTGTGGTTTGTGTATTTTCTCTCAATAGTGCAATATGGAGCATTCCTTTCTCTAATGTTTTGGTTTTGCATTGGGCATACGTTAGCCATGTGGTCACCTCCGCAAGTATAGCACCGATTCAATGAAGTGACTCTCTGTGTTTGTTTATTTTGGACTCCCAGCTTCTTGGCAACTTGCTCAGCTATCTCTTCTATTTCTGTGGAGATCTTTGAAGTATGACTAGTAGAACTATCCGAATCTTTGTAGAGTTTGGACAATCCTAACTCCTCACCCAAGTTATCTTCTATGTCTATGCACGTCCGCACACACTCTTCTATGGATCTAGGATCTTTCAAGTATACATAGGATCTTAACTTTGTGCTCAATAAGCCATCTAAAAACAAAGCCACTTGTTTGGCTGGTGTGGGTAGCTCTGGAGCAGGGCATCTTTCTAGGTACTGTCTGAACCTTCTACCTGCTAGTCGCACTGTTTCTTGGGGTGTCTGCTTGAAACTATGGATCAGGGACGATGTGTTATGCCTGATACCACTCTTGGAAAATTCTACAATGAATTCGTCTAGCAGTTGACCTATATCGCGATAGCTGCTTCTACTCAATGGTTGAAACCAAGCTAAGGCAGTGCCTTTAAGGGTCAAACCAAATGCCTCGTACTGGGTGAACCAGTCCTCAATTTGTTCGGCTCTCAGCACTTGTTTGTACTCGGCCACATGATCATAAGGATCGCCTGTCCCATCGAAATAGTTCTTCATTGCCTTGATCACGTGACTGGGTTTAAGGGTTCTTGGGTACTCCCGGGGTCTAAGCAATGGAAAATCCTGTTCATCTCTTTGTTGCCTATGTGCTTGATGTCTCTCTCTTTCAGGTCTTTCATTTTCAAATCCTGACCTATTCCTGCCCACGGTGTGTGCAAAACTTACCTCAGGTCTCTCTCTAGTTCTTTCTCTCTGGGCTTCATGAGCCTGAGATGATCCTACCCCTTGGAGGCCATGGGAAACATTGGATCTTGGTGGGGGGAAAATCATTTCATTCTTCCAAGTATATGCATGTCTATCATGTTCTGTTACCAAGAAAATTTTCCCTGATGTGTTATCCAGGTAGACAACTTTGCCTGGTATCTCAGGATCTTTGAATTCATAGATGATAACTATGCCCAATTGGCTAGGTTGATCTGGCTTGAACCTCCAAAAGGCTTCCTCTGTTTCTCTATTCAAAAATAGTTCTATGCTTTTGTTGTCTTGAGGGATCCAGTCTGGAGTGATCACTCGGGTCAAAACTGACTTGCCTCTAGGAGTCTGGGGTCCTTGTCCTATATTTCCTTGCTCTAGGTCTCCTATCTCATTCTCATGAATGATATTTCCGAACTCATCGGTCCTATCTGGTTGGTTGATAACCACATACATGGTTCCTTCCTTATCAATGTATGAACCCTCTTCGAACTTGACTACTGGGTGTTCAAGTCCAAAGGATTGATCTGGATTTTTGAGTTGGACCACTGATCGCCTCAGACCATCCTCATAGATGCGAGCACCTAATTGGTTGGTCCGAATATATTCCAACTGTGTCTTATAGGGACCTTCCGGTGTTTGTAGATGGGCAGTCCCTGAGCCACCTGCAGGTTTTCCCATGCAAAAAGACATTTCTGAATCACTTGTGTCTGAACTTAGTAGAAGATGACCACTTAGTTGTTGTGCCCAAGACTTGGATGTATGGTTGACACTAGCCTCAGAAGATCTAATGCTTTGTTTATCCTTACCTAAGTGTCTACCAGATCTCAGGTTCATAAGCTTTAGTCAAGAGTCCAAAATTTCCCCTTGGTATGGTTCAAAATTCTTTGGAGTCCCCTTGGTTCCCTAGTCCCACCTGAGGGTCAACTTCAAATTATCCTATCTCAAAATCAACGCATTATTCTTGAAAAAAACAGTTGAGATCGTGTAGGATTTGAAACGAGCTTTCCAACGAGCTATAGAGCTCAAAAAATGGACTTTGGATGAGAAGGTTATGTCAAATCAGGCTCCTGGGGGTCAAAACAGGCAAACAGGACCTTTGGAGAAAATCGCGATTTTGTGAACTTTCTGAAAATTGCGATGCTGTGAAGTCAAAAAAATCACGATGTTGAGCACAAAATCGTGTTTTTGAAAATCGCGATTTTGAGCACAAAATCGTGTTTTTTGAAAATCGCGATGTTGATCACAAAATCGTGTTTCTGAAAATCGCGATGTTGATCACAAAATCGTGTTTCTGAAAATCGCGATGTTGATCACAAAATCGTGTTTCTGAAAATCGCGATGTTGATCACAAAATCGTGTTTCTGAAAATCGCGTTTTTTTTGACATGAAAATCGCGATGTTGAGCACAGAATCGTATTTTTGAAAATCGTGATTTTGACTCAGAGAATCGTGATTCACCAAATCGTGTTTTTGACTGAAAATCGTGTTTTCTCAGAATCGTGTTTTTGACATGAAAATCGCGATTTTGAGCAGAAAATCGTGAATTGAAAATCGCGATTTTGAGCAAAAATTCGTGTTTTCTCCAAATCGTGTTTTTGACTTGAAAATCGCGATTTTGTCCCACAGAATCGTGTTTTTCTCAAAATCGTATTTTTGGCTGAAAATCGTGATTTGTGAGAATCGCGATTTTGAGCAGAAAGTCGTGTTTTTCACAAAATCGTGTTTTTTGCTGAAAATCGTGATTGGTGAGAATCGCGATTTTGAGCAGAGAATCGTGTTTTTTGAAAATCGTATTTTTCACATGAAAATCGCGATGTTGAGCACAAAATCGTGTTTTTGAAAATCGCGATTTTGAGCAAAAAATCGTGTTTTCACAGAATCGCCTTTTTCACAAAATCGTGTTTTTGCTGAAAATCGTGATTGGTGAGAATCGCGATTTTGAGCAGAGAATCGTGTTTTTTTTTTTTTTTTTTTTTTTTTTTTTTTTTGAGAATCGCGATTTTGAGCAGAGAATCGTGTTTTTTTTTTTTTTTGAGAAAAACACAGAATCGCGATTTTTTTCAACCAACTTTTAGGCGGGAAAACTGAAAATCGTGATTTTTCAAAAAATTTTGAATTTTCACAGAATCGCGATTTTCATCACAGAATCGCGTTTTTTGGCGGGAAATTCAAATTTCTGAGCGCCGGCTATGGCGAGCTCCGTATGAGCAGAAAATCATAAAAAAAATGCAGTGCTTGCTCTCCCTTGCACCTCCTAACTCCTTCCCACACAATAATGCATGAAAAATGGTATGAAAATGGTGAAAATGCACTAAAAACAAGAAATTTCTATGAAGAAGAAGATGGAAGAAGGTGGAGATGATGATGATGATGAAGAGGAAAAAACAGAAAATGAACTGAAATGACAGTTTTTTTTACCTTCCAACGTCGCAAATCTACGATCTTACCATCACAACGCTCGTCCTCGAAGCTCTCTCCCCGGCAACGGCGCCAAAATTTGGTGTAGCTCAAGCGTAAGCACCACCTCCTTTACTTGTCAATCCGCGGAGACGTGAGGACCGGTATGAAGACCACGAGCAAGTGAAGGCACAAGTGCGTGAGTGAAAGCACACAAACATGCACACACATACACACACACGCGCACAAAGTAAGATCAAAGAGAGGAACAATGGAAAGCTTAGATTGCAAAAGAGTTCTCTTACAAAAGTTCTATTCTCTAACAAGCTAACCTCAAAAATGAGCTCTCTAGCTCTTTTTATAGTTTTTTGACTAGTTTTGGCGCTGTCCAGACCTAGTGTCCGGCCTAGTTAAAAATTAGGTTCCAGGGCTTATTTGAGGGCTCAAACGAAGTCTAAAAATTATGAAAATTGGTACGATGGTACTTCTAATACTCCTCAAGCTCGAGGACTCCTCGGCTTGAACAAAATGGAGTTACTAAAAATAGATAATGGTATTTACAATGGTTTCTAGTGATGAAAATCACTATTTTTTGTAGGGGATTCTTCTAAAAATTTGACATACACTTCTTGGAGCTCCCTACTTGCTCCCTTTCCTCGTGTGTCCACCTTTTGATGTGCTTCCATGCTTTGTCCTTGACTTTGAGCTTCAACACATATACATTTACATATACATATACATATACATATACATATACATATACATATACATATACATATACATATACATATACATATACATATACATATACATATACATATACATATAGACATATACTTTGTTTAAGGTCCCTGAAAATTTTAAGAAGTATGAAATAGAAGATAGGAGAGTCATGGTAAGAATGGCTAAACGTGAGGCACAATCAGGAGAGGCCTATGATAACAAGGAAACCACTAAGAAAATAGTTGTAGCCATAGAGGAAGGAGAAGAAAGATGCACCTACATAGGACATGACCTGACAGAAGAAGAAGAGCAAGTGTTGATAGCTTTGCTAAGAGAGTATAGAGATGTATTCGCTTGGAGCTACAAGGACCTGAAAGGTGTAGACTCCGACATATGCTCCCATACGATCCCCATGACCTCAGATGTGAGACCCTCTAAACAGAAGCCATACACATATAATGATAACTATGCTGCCAAGATCAAAGAAGAGATAGATCGTTGGGTTGAAGCTGGATTTATCTATGAAATCGAGCACACTGAATGGGTATCCCCCAGTGTAGTGGTGCCCAAAAAGAACGGTAAACTACGTGTATGCATTAACTTGAAGAAGGTTAACGCAGCCACTATCAGAGATAGTTATCTGCTTCCTATCACTGAGCATCTATTAGAAAGGGTAGCAGGCAAGGAAGTGTACAACTTCCTAGATGGGTTCTCTGGTTACAATCAAGTAGCCATTGCACCAAAAGATCAACATAAGATGGCTTTTGCCATAGAGTGGGGCATATTTGCATTTTGGGTAATGCCATTTGGTCTAACCAATGCGCCTGCAACCTTCCAAAGGCTGATGTGCCATGTGTTTAAAGAATTCCTAAGGAAGAATTTGGAAGTCTATGTTGATGATCTCTGTGCTCATTCCAACATTAGACATACACATATACCTGAACTCAGGCAAATCTTTGACAAATGTAGAGAATATCAAGTCTGCCTGAACCCAGAAAAGTGTGTTTTCATGGTCAGGCAAGGCAAGATTCTAAGACACATAGTGTCAAAGAACGGCATATCCACTGATGAAGAAAAAGTGAGAGCTATCGCAGAACTACCAAGGCCAAAGAATGTCAAGGAAGTGCAAGCTTTCATGGGGCATTGTGGCTATTACCGACGTTTTAAACACATGTATGCCATCATTGCAAAGCATCTGTACGGACTTTTGACTAATTTTGAGTGGATTGATGAATGTGAGAAATCTTTCAATGAGCTTAAACGGCGATTGTGTTCAACACCAATCTTGACTACACCAGATTGGAACAAGCCATTTCATGTTCACGTGAATGCATCCAATTATGCTATTGGATGTGCACTTGCACAACCTACTGATGAAGGTAATATGGATCTTCCAATTGCCTACGCTAGTAGACAGTTGAATGCTATTGAACAAAATTATACCACTACTGAAAGAGAAGGATTAGGCATGTTATATGCAGTTAAGAAATTTAGACACTATTTGCTTGCAAATAAGTTTAAATTTTTTATTGATCATCAAGCACTATTGTACTTGGTAAACAAGCCATGTAATACAGATAGATTAGTAAGATGGTTCCTCTTGCTAATGGAATATGACTTTGGGGTAGTGGTGAGAAAGGGCAAGACTCACTTGAGAGCAGACCATCTCTCTAGGCTCACATCTAGAGAGGCCCCACAAGGAGTGTCAGATGACCTACCTTATGCTTACTTATTTAATTTGGAAGTTGTACCACAGTGGGCCAAGACCTTAGTGCCAGTACTGACATATGGGCCTAAACATCCAGTAGTAAACACTCAAGATAGGGAGGTAGTAAAAGCACAAAAGTACCATATCATGGCAGGGAGTATCTACAAACATACAGATCAAGGAGTATTAGCCTGTTGTGTGGAAGAGGATGAGTACACGAGGTGGTTGCAATTAGCACATGTGGGTGCATTAGCGCAACACTATTCGAGACAAAGAACCTTACAGACATTGAGGAGACTTTGAGTGCACTAGTTAACTATGGAAGCAGATGTCCATAGGTTGTGCAAAGAATGCCCAATCTGCCGCACTAAACCACTAGTGGAACATGCCACTCTTTATCGAGTGACTTTAGTGCCAGATTGGAGTGAAACCTTAGTGGCCTTTTTGAGGACGAGAACTTTTCCCCAAGATATGACAAAGGAGCTTAGAACAAGAAGCTTTAGATTATACTCTCATTAGATATAATCTATACAAAAGAGGAAAAGATGGGTATCTTAGATTATGTGTCCACGAGAGTGAATATCTTAAGATCTTGGAAACTGCTCAGCAGGGTGTAGCAGGAGGACATTTCGAGCCAGATCGAGCGATCAAGACAATACTATTTGCACGTCTTTGGTGGCCCACGAGAGTGTGTGTGTATATATAGATATATATATATATGTGTTTGTGTATATATATATATGTGTGTGTGTGTATGTATGTATATGTATGTGTGTGTTAGTATAACGTGGGAAGCTTGCAAATGATTGTGAAGATTGAGAAAGCAAAGAATTGAGCAAAGCCCTGTACGAGAGAGACATGCAAAGGCCCTCAAACAAACTCTTATGCAAAGCTCATTTTATCCCACATAGGAGCGATTTTTCCCTCTACTGCATATAAGCAAGCCCTCAACTCACCTATTATTATTGATACATGTACTCCCCATGAGGCTCTCTCCTAGAGGTCCAAGCTCCATGCTTGTCACGTAGGTTCCCATCTCATCATGAAGTTCATTTCTATTTCATTATGGTCTTTCTAGTTTATTCTAATCCAACCATAGCTGCTTTTAGCTTACGTGCTATCTTGATTCATAGTTCTCAACATGGTATCAAAGAATAGGTTAAGTTTTCTTTTTCGTCTTTAGATTTTACTCTTCATCAATAACTTCGTTTCGTCTCTTATTCCCTAGTGCTCCTAAGCACTATCTTCTTTCTTCACTAAACATGATTTTCTTTTGTTTTATCATAATCATCTCCATTCTTGATTCAATCTATGTCAGAAATGCATAGTTTCGTTGGCATGTGTTACTCTTGCATTTTTTATAAAACCAAACATCGACTAACAACTAGTGAGATTTATATAGGATCTATTACCACACAAAGTCTCCACGTTTGTGCCAGCCATATTTGGAAAGGAAGATGAGAAATAGTTGGAGAGGTATTCCCTACTGAAGGTGCACTTGAAAGCACACACAGTGACAAAGTTTAGCAGAGAGTGATGGAAGAATGAGGATGAACCATGGCTACTTTAGAACATTCACAAAGAGAGAGAGAGGGAGCAATGCACCAATGTTTGTACACTGCCAAAATACAATTTCTGATGAAAGCATTTGTTGGTTCAGCGAGAAAGAGGATGGATAATGGCATGAAGATGCAACTGTGATAGGTTCCGAAAAAGAAACAATGGCGGTGGGAGAACAGGGCGACGTCGGCGGCAGGAGAACTTCAAGCTGGTGACGTTGACGCTGTGGCGGTAGCTGAGGAGATTGGTTGGCTGACTGCTGTAGTAGGACTGACTGCTGTGCAAAGAGTAGAGGCGACGTCGGCGGCAGAATAACACCTTCGGAGTTCGTCTGGCGTTGTGCAAAGAGTGCTTCAAGCTGGTGGCATTGACGCTGTGGCTGTAGCTGAGGAGATTGGTTGGCTGACTGCAGTCGGAGGGTGGGCGATGGTGTGTCTATCGTGGGATTTGAGTGTCTATCGCGATACACGACACCGGTCTATCGTGCCCGCGGGAGTCTATCGTGCACCTTTGGGAGTCTATCGTACGCGGCATTGGTCTATCGCACCCGAGGGAGTCTATCGCGATACTTGGCACCAGTCTATCGTGCCTTCAGGTCTCGGGTGTCTATCGCATCTTCGGGAGTCCATCGCTTTCGGAAGTTCTTTTTCGTTTTGTGGGCTTGATAGCAGCTCTTGCTTCACGCTTATTTTGAGGCGCTTGGTTAATGCTCTTTTTAAAGCAGTAATCAGTTTGAGATGTGTGCGATGGGGTGTATGCGATGGACAACCGCACTTCGCGTCATTCTTCTTCTCTCTCCTCTGTTCTTTCGAGTGGCCACCTCCCTTGTCAGAACGTTCTGACAGTGACAGATCTGATTATCGTTGAGCTCAGCTTAAAGGTTTAGTTAGTTTCACGTCTTGCTCTTGGCAATAGATAGATAGACTCTTCGTGCACTAGTTCTTTGTTAAGGAAATTCTTTGTTAAGGAAAAAAGAGAAGTAAAGAGATAAGAGCTTAGGGAATCGCTTTAACCCAAAACTCCTTGCTTTCCCATTAAAAAAGGAGTGTTTGGCTTCGATGTGATCGGAAGGGGGACCTAAGTCTTCCTTGTTTGTGGTCAGTTTTCTCTCCATGTTGGAGGGATTTGCTTTTGGGTAAAGTAAAAGTGGTGCAAATTCCTTCTGGCCATGGATATGGCTTCATCCTCTCTCGTGAAAAGTAATCGGGCCCCTCTCCCTGGGGAGACCGATATCCTGGCCGCTCTGCTGGAGGGGGGGTCGTGTGCCGCCCCTGGGGCATCCAAAAGTGTTGAATCCCCCATTGTATCCCTCAGTAGACCCGCAGTTCTGTCAGCTCAGGAGGAGCTCAAGAAAGTTTGCCTCGTTGGCCAAGTGTTTGGCCCTAGGCCCCCGCTCGAAATTGTGCGACAATGGCTTCGAAAAGAGTGGTTCCCTCGAGGACTAATTATTAGCAAATGTCAGTTCTTACCAGCGAGCCACATGCTGCTAGTCTTTGAAAATGAAGAGATGGCGTTCCAAGCCCTGAGCGTTGGCACCTGGCAGTTCGGCCGGGCGACCCTGTGCCTATTTAGATGGTCCCCGGACTTTACTCCCGACAAATCGAAATCGCTTCGGTACCCTCTTTGGGTTGAGCTCCCTAACCTTCCTTACTTCTTGTACAACTTCGTGTGGGACATTGTCTCTCCTATCAGCAAGCCGCTTGCTTCACGCGAAGACATTGGTGGTCTCATCTATGAAGGTACAAGACACTCGTTCAATGCTAGGTGGCACCCCCAAATCTGTGTCGAGGCCGACCTCAGTTCGCCGCTTCCATCAATGATCAAAGTGGACATGGGCGAAGGAGATGTATGGGAGCAGGACATCAGCTACAAAAACCTTCCCAACGCGTGCTTTCGTTGTGGCCAACAAGGTCACAGGATTAAAGATTGCCCTTTCAGGCAAAAAAACAAGCGATTTCAAGAAGCCTCCAAAACTGCTCAAGACAACATTGGCGATTTGACCCACTCGACCAAGGAAGGGGAAGGCAAGGGCCTCCTTAATCCACAAGCTGATGCTGATGGCTTTATTGAAGTTAGAAGAAGAAGGAAAAGAAGCCCTAGGGCCAACGGTGAGAGAAACAACCTGCCACTTACCCCCTACAACAATTTGTATTGCAATCTAGGAAAGGAGATCAATGAGCTTGACTACCCAGGTGGGAAGCTACTTGAGGTAGACACCTACGACAAAGCCCTAGAGATCCCTGACAATAAAGAAACCCCCCAGGAGGGCTACACTACAAGCAAAGAAGATGGTTTCACCACTAGTAACGAAGACAACATGGATAGTGAAAGTTCCATCATTGGATCGACAATCTCGGAAACGGTGCCGAGCACGGGGCCCAAGTCTCCCCAGCAAGGGGCATCCCGCAAAGGAAAACAGCCTATGGAGTTACCCTGGAAAAGCCCCCACAAGAACCGATTTCTAAGTCGGGATCAGATCCCATCGAAAAAGAAAGATGAAGCCAAGAGAAGAAAGGACAAAGCTCCCTCCCGCAAAGAGGGATCAATACAAAAATGATTGTCATCTCGCTAAATGCTAGAGGGCTAATCGACCCCTCAAGAGCGACCATCATTGGTCAATGGCTTCGCGACATTAGCTTAAACCTAGACTTTATATGTATTCAAGAGATTAAAATTGACGGAGAAGACCTCCAAAAACGGCTCAGACAGGTCTCCTCGGCCCATGTGTGGATCCCAACGAAGCACCAGCGGGGGTCTGGAGGAACGGTTATCGGTGTCAAACAACTCTGGTTTGAAAAGCTTGAGAACTCCATTGAAGATGTAAGTCACCGTTGGATTGCTGTTTCTTTTGGTGCTCCTCTTTGTGTTACTATGGTTTCTTTGTACGCCCCTAACGGGGATTTGGAGAGACTGCACACTTGGGCCTCCTTAGACTCGCTTCCCCACAACGAGCTTATATGTGGAGACTTCAACATGGTGGAGGACCCTACGGACAGATGGATGGGCAAGGGCAAGGTCATCGACAGTCGGGAGAAAGAAACGTGGGACATGACCAAACTTCACTTGGATTTGGTTGAATTCAAAGACTCGAATGGGTTTTCTTGGTCGAATCTCCAAGCGGGCGAGGACCTGAGGAAAGCTAGACTCGACAGATGCTACATCTCTCAGAGTTTTACTCATCAGTGGGGCCACCCTTCCATCACGCAACGCACTGACCTCACTATCTCTGATCACTACCCGATCGTTATCACTTTTCAACCTTCCAACAAGATTTGCAAGGCTCCGTGGTTCCATGCCAACGCAACCACCTTCTCTCTCCCCTCCGTCCATCAAGAAATTGCCGATGTGTGGAAGGTGGCGTTCGCCTCTGGCTTGGCCCCAGCCAAGTGCTGGAGAAGTGCGGTCGACAAGTCTCGTAAGATCATGATCAGAACTAAGAAGATGCTCGAGACGGTGCGGCGGGCTCGTAGGGAAGCTCTTTACCACAGACTCTGGCGGCTCGAGGAGGAAGTGAACAAAGGAAAACACCAAGCCCAGAAAGGCCTCCGAAAAATCAGAGCGGTGTTGAGATACGAGGAAGAAATACAAAGGAAAAACTTGCAAATTTTCTTCAAGGAGTGGTGGGCTGGCAAAGCCGACAAACCCACCAAAGAGATGTGCCGTATCCTTAAAAGGAAACACAACAGAGAATCGATCCCCCTACTGCTAGATCCACATGGCAATGTATGCAATTCAGAAGAAGATAATTTTGGCATCATCGAAGGGCACTTCACGAGACTCCCGGGAACCTCGAACCCCCTCTCCCACCATAGAAGGGACTGTATGGCTGCCATTTCTAGGGTTTCCCCCCGGAGGATACCACCCAACCTCCACTCCCTGCTTCATGCCCCTATCTCTGAATCAGAAATCATTGAGGTCATTGATGCCCTCCCTCTCGGTAAAAGCCCGGGACCCGACAGACTCACTAACGAGTTCTTTAAATCCTTCAAGCTGGTGGTTGCCACCCCTCTTCGGATGGTTTGGCAAGAAGCGCTAAAGTTTGGTGCTCTTCCTTCTTGTCTAAATAATGGAATTATCAAGTTGATACACAAGAAGGGGGAAAAGAACAGAATCGAGAACTGGCGGCCTATTACGATGCTCCAAACAGGATACAAGATCATCGCCAAAGTCATTGCCAACAGAATCTCGTGCCACCTGAGATCTTGGCTTAGTGAGGACCAAAAAGGTTTCATCAAAGGCAGGTCTATCCTGGAAACCATTATGGATATTTGGGAAGGTATTCAATTTGCAAAGGAGTCTAATCAAGATGTGGTTTTCCTCAAGATCGACTTTGACAAAGCCTACGATAGGCTAGAATGGGACTATATTCTGCAGTCGCTCCAAGATCTTGGATGTAGTCAGAAATTCACCAAGATGATCGCGACCCTTCTCGGAAACGCAACGACCCAAATTAACGTTAATGGCAAACTTTCGAAGGCGATCCATCTTAGAAGATCTATTAGACAAGGGTGCCCTCTGGCCCCCCTTCTTTTTGCCATCGCCACTGAGGGGCTGAGCAGACTTGTGGCACATCATGTGGAGGCTGGCAATATCAAAGGCCTCCGGCTGCCTCACGACCACAGTCAAATCATCATGAGACTTTTTGCCGATGATATGAACGCGTTCGTTCACAATGATAATACCAGCCTGGAGACTTTCTGGAGGTGTCTTGCTACCTTTTGTGAAGCCTCTGGATCCAAAATCAACCACTCTAAGACCGCCTTTAGGGCTATTGTGGGACATCATCCTGGCCTTCTCATTGATCATGGCTGTCAAATCATTCCGTAGGGCCAAATCTTTCGACTTCTTGGAATCCCCTTGGGTTTTGGCGTCTCTATGGAGCAGCGATGGAACTGGGTGTTGGCCAAACTCGAAAACAAGCTTAACTATTGGAGAGGTATGCAAATCAATCTCACTGGGCGTGCGATGGTTATCAACACGTTCCTCCTCTCTTCTACCATCTATTTCCTTTCTTGTTGGAGACCGAATGAGCAAGGCCTATCCAAACTGAATAGTATTTGTAGAAACTTTCTTTGGACGGGCGATCATAACAGAAGGGGGGTGCCTAAAATCAAATGGGCCATCTGCACTAGCCCTAGAGATAGCGGGGGGCTTGGTATCCTGGACATTGGGTGTATGGCTAACAAACTGGCAGCCAAATGGATGATTAAGGCTTGGTGCAATAGGGAGGCCTCGTGGGCCAAGCTGATCTTCAGAAACAAGAATGAGTTGGCTCTCATGGGGTTCCCAAACTGGAAGAATCTTGACATCATGACCCTGCTATTCTCCCCGATCCCCGTCTTCCCGAAAGGCTCCAATCTCGTGCGCTCCCTTTGGAAGGGCTGAAATAAAGTCAAAAGCTTCACAAGAATTAGTGAGGACTGGAAGTGGGCGGCCGGAATCAGACAAAACGACTCTATCTGGTTTCCGATACATGGCATCCGAAGTGTGGAGTCGTGGAACATTCAAAATGCCAAGAAGTTATGGAACAAAGGATTCAAAAAATGGAAACACCTCTGGAAACATGACACCAACAGATGGATCAACTTCGAGGATATTGACCCTCGCATAAACATCTCCTACGAAGAATGGAACACTTTGCAAAGCAGATGCCTCGCATGGGATCGTCATAAGACTCGCCTTCTCATGGGACACGACACACCGAACTCGCTTGGTCTCAAATGGCACAATGGAAATAGCCTACTCAAAATCCCGAACATCAAAGAAACGGCTGACCACCAGATCAGCCTCAACAAGAAGTGGTGCCTGTCTTGGACGCGGCTTCAGTGGGACATGAAATTCATGGGTATCTGGCACCCCCTTATAGAGATTAAGAAGTCTGTCCTCTTATGGCAAATTCTTCATCGAGGAATTTGGACCAACCATAAGGCTAGCAAACTTTGTGGGATCCCTCCTTGGTGCAAACGCTGCCACCGGGCTATCGAAGATGTCCCACACATCTTCCTTACTTGCCCCAACTCCTACAGAATCTGGCAGACGGTTGGAATGAAAATCAGACTTCAAAAACAGCTTAGTTGGAAACAAGTCCTTTTGGGAGAAGCGATCGGCTGCTCTGCGACACTCTGGAACGCCATCAGAGGGGAAGTCCTGTGGAAAATATGGCGGGAGAGGTGTGCTCTCAACTTCGGCGATCCCCCCAGGGAGTGGTCGATCGAGAAATCACTATTCCTCCTTGGCAAAAGGATTGTTAACAGTAAGAAATCCCCCCCCTTCAGGCACCATCAAGTCCTCCTTTTGATCAACAACAAGCTCAAACCCAAGTGGGCCCCGCATGAGGGCGATGAGAGGGTGATTAACCTTCTCTGTAATGCAACCTAGGATTCATTCAAGCTTCCCCCGCTTTGTGGGATTTGGGGGGTCCCGTGGGCACTAGTCCCCTTCTATTGTACCTTTGTTTCTTAATTTAATTCAAGTCCGGGAGAGTAGGCTATTGCCGAACTTCCTTTAAGAAAAACAAAATACAATTTCTGAAGACGAATGTGTAGGCAATATTGAGCTTGTTCGGGGTAAGCTTTGTCTACACAGATCATCTATATCCCTACCCATGTCTCTGTGCAAACCATGTCTTTGTTGCCATCCACTCTTTTGCTCATCTGCATTAGAGAATCTTGCCTCACGATAATCTAGTTCTTCCTACAATAGAGGCATTGATGGTACTTGAAAATCCTTGTTTGTATACTGGGTGAGAAGACTCTTGCTTATGGTGAGCTAAACAGAATATGTGAAACTAAGCTTGGTGTAGTTACCCAATGTTGTTTGTCAAGGAATATAAAGAAATTCAATTCTCAGTATTTGGCAATTGTTGCTTTGCAAAGAGGAGACAGGACCAGGCACTCAAAAAATTTCATCGGTGGACCATCAACACGGACATTCATCGACAATGTTCCATCACAAATGCCGGGTGTACAACACGAAGAGATAAAACTTCGATCAACCTCTCACCATGGTATGTATCTTTACTCTGGCAACACCATAACCATGATAGATTAGGAAACCTCTTCGTCGGCATACCCTTCAGCACTTAGCTCAAGACCCCCAATTTTTGCACCATACTTCTTCCAGTGCATTTTCAAGTAAGCATGCATAGGGCAACATTACAAGGCCGTGCACAAGGCACACGGATGTGCCATCAGTGTCATGACCACTGGTCTTCCTCATTGAGCATGGTAGAGGGAGCCACTATATATCTACCTTGATTCAGGCTTTCAAGGTACATTAAGGGTTTTGTCCTATACCCTCATCTCTTGCTACATGCGTAGCTATTGCAATCCCTTATGTAGTGGCAATGATAGCCGACCAATACTAGAAATGGTGCTTGCACCCATAAAGGATATTAGTGCGTAGATGAAGAAGCTTGTACAAGAGAGGGAGGGAAGAGAGAGAGAGAGAGAGAGAGAGAGTAAACACATGGCTTTTGATTGGAGGAATGGTCAAGTGGCTTTATTCAAGGACGTATCACATTAAACTATAGATGCACCAAACCATCTTTAGGAATATCATGAAAAGAGTACGATATAAGGAGCGAAAACCACAACAATCAGCACGATATGGAATGAGAAAAATTCAAGCAAGAGAAATAGACTAGCTTACCATCGATGTCAATACAATTTACGTGGACATTCAAGAATCTTTCAAAGGTGACATGTTGCTTCTTTTTTAAGCACGTTCATTTTTCATTATACAAAAGGCAAGTAGAAGGATTATTTCAGGATTATTTCTAACATGAATAAGACTTGTGCACATGAGTTGATGCGATTTCTACCAAATACAAGATGTGTCACGTGTAGTCGGCTTTAAAATGTGAAGTGTGTGCTTTATGGTTGGATTTGGGATTGCGAAGCACATGGCATACCTAGCGGATGTGCACAAATATACAGTGTAAATGATGATGGGACACTTGCTCAGGGTGCAAAAGCTTTGACAATGAGATGCGAGAGTGCATGTTAAATGGGTGAGTCCCCAAAGTTGAGCCTCTCGTGTGCTCTCGTGTGCTCTAATGTTAATTCATTGTGCTTGATGGGCACGGAGTTGTAAAGAATATAGAGTGCTTGAAGGGCGCAAACCACACTTTTCTTGGAAGGAAGAAACAGGAGATGTCACATGTGTTTCCTTATCTTTGTCATCTATATGCCTATTGTGGCATGAACATTGCTTTGCTTTGCTTTGCCTCTGGGTTTATGTGTTGTGAACAAGAAGAATATGGATGGAGATGACAAGAATACTATGGCGGGGCGGGGTGGTGGGGTGGGGTGGGGAGTGGAGAGCACTCCCTCGTTGCCACAAATTATGACGTGCACTCTCCCGCTGCCACAAATTATGACATTGCGGCAAATTATGACTCAAGTTATGACTCATGGTAGTTCTTTCACTTTGTCAGATGCTCTATTTGTGCCAGGGATCAAGAAGAACCTGTTATCAGTTTCGTCATTAGCCAAGATTGGCTTGGTTGTGAAATTTGTTGATGACAGGTGTACAATTCATGATCTGTCAAATGGTGATGTGATTATTGCTTCTGGCATTTTATGTCGTGGGCTGTATAAGCTCATAAACTATGAAAGATCTGTAAATGATTTGGCATGTGCAGTAAATGATTCTCAGGCTATGTGAGATACAGAGCTTTGGCATGCATGCTTTGGTCATCTGAATTTTGCTAGTTTGCTACGCCTGCAGAAATCTGAAATGATGTCCTCTTTGCCCAAACTTAAGGCACCTGGAAAACATGTTTGTGAAGGTTGTATTTTAGGCAAAATGCAACGTTCATCCTTTCCAAAAGACGGTTCAGTTCGGGCTACTCAGAAATTGTAGCTTGTACATAGTGATGTCTGTGGTCCTATGCAGACACCTTCTTTTGGGAATTATCTTTACTTTGTGACTTTCATCGATGATTTTTCCAGGCATGCATGGGTATATCCATTGAAGGCAAAGTCCAAAGAGTTCATGTGCTTGAAACAGTTTTTGGTTTTGGCTGAAAATCTGTCAACATGTAAAATGGTCCATTCTGATTGAGGGGGGGAATATATGTCTTCTGATTTTAATGTATTTCTGGCTGAACGTGGGATAAAACGCCAGTGTATAGTGCCATATACACCTCAACAAAATGGAGTTGCTGAACGAAAGAACAGGTCAATAATGGAGATGGCGAGGTGTATGGTCAAGAGTGAGGCTTTACCACATAGTTTCTAGCTTGAGGTTGTCATGTGTGCAGCATATGTACTGAACACGTGTCCCGCTAAAGCACTGCAGTGTATCACTCCATATGAGGCATGGCATGACCGTAATCCATTTGTTGCTCATCTCCATGTTTTTGGTTGTTTGGCATATGCATTAGTGCCTGAACAACATCGTAGAAATTTGGATGATAAAGCAGTAAAATGTATTTTTGTTGGGTACAGTTTTGAAAGTAAAGGCTATCGTCTGTATCATCCACAGACTAAGCGCATTCTGGTTAGCCATGATGTTGTGCCAAAGGTATATACCAGTTTTTGTTCGCAAATATAAGCATCTCGAAGTCTGCTACAGGTCTAACGGAATTCGATAGGGCAATTCTGTTTGACTTTTTGAGATACAGTCATTTTTTTTGCATCAAGGTATTTTAGTCACCGACCAGGGCTGAAAGTAGTGATGTATTCCGTATGTTGGCAGTTGAGGACAAGTTGGATGGTACCAACTACCTATTATGGGCTTTTATGATGCAATATGTGTTGGTTGCAAAAGGACTATGGAACATTGTGCAAGGTGTCAAAAAACGTCCTATCACACCTACAACTGTTACAACTGGAGGTACTGAAGCTGATGTAGAAGGTGTCGAAGATGATTATATTTTGCATATTTCTGTTCGTGTTGCAGTTTCTACTGCACCTACTGCAGAGAATATTCGTTAGGATGGCACAAATGCCCAAGCACATGCATTGATAGCTTTGTCAGTCAAACGTGCCTTTATTCCTCACATTCGCTCTTGCAGAAGAGCTAAGGATGCTTGGGATACAGTTACCACATTGTACCAAGCTAGGAATGAGGCTTGTGTTGCTTACCTCCGAAAACAATTGGAGAGTGAGCACATGAATGAAGATGATTCTATGGACAGTTTCCTAATGAAGATCAAAGACTTGAAGGAACATTTGAAACTGCTGATGAGGTTATACCAAATAGCTCACTTGTGCAGACTGTTCCGAATGGTCTTCTTGATTCATATCAGAGTTTTGCTTTTACTCTTCGGTTGATGATGAAAGGCAATCCAAATGCCTTATCATTTGAGGAGTTAGTCTCTATTCTGTTGCAGGAAGATCATTCCAGGCAGAACAGGTCCATTATGCGAGTTGCAGATAAAGCTTTCTTGGCTAGTCAAAAGGGCAAAGGAAAATGAAGCTCTTCAATTAGTTAGCAGAAATCTACTAATTATGCATATTCAAAGAAGGAAGATAAAGATGAGAAGAAATATGAAACACAGAAATTGTTTTGTAAGTACTGTAAAGGGAATGATCATATCATAAAGAATTGTCAAAAACTGGCTACTAAAGAGGCAAAGAAGAAAGAGGTTGGAATGGTTGTTGCAGAGGCCTCTACACCAAAAACAGAGTCTGCTAATCTTGTGCAGAAAGAAGAATGGGTGTTTTCTATTGTCTGCAGTTTTGACCCATCTTCTCATGAGCAGTGCATGTCTGCAGTAAACTCAGATGTTTGGTATTGACAGTGGGACGACCAAACATATTACCTCGCAGCACAGTTTCTTCTCTTCACTTGAGCTTGCCCCTACAGGGAATACTGTTACATGTGCCAACAACTCCTCTTATCCTGTTATGGGAGTTGGTAAGATCATTTTGACTACTACTCATGGTAGTTCTTTCACTTTGTCAGATGCTTTATTTGTGCCAGGGATCAAGAAGAACCTGTTATCAGTTTCTGCATTAGACAAGATTGTCTTGGTTGTGAAATTTGTTGATGACAGGTGTACAGTTCATGATCTGTCAAATGGCGATGTGATTATTGCTTCTGGCATTTTATGTCATGGGCTGTATAAGCTCATAGACTATCAAAGATCTGTAAATGATTTGGCATGTGTAGCAAATGATTCTCAGGCTATGTGAGATGCAGAGCTTTGGCATGCACACACATTGGTCATCTGAATTTTGCTAGTTTGCTACGCCTGTAGAAATTTGAAATGGTGTCCTCTTTGCCCAAACTTGAGGCACCTAGAAAACATGTTTGTGAAGGCGATATTTTAGGCAAAATGCAACGTTCGTCCTTTCCAAAAGATGGTTTAGTTCGGGCTACGCAGAAATTACAGCTTGTACATAGTGATGTCTTTTGTCCTATGCAGACACCTTCTTTTGGGAATTATCTTTACTTCGTGACTTTCATCGATGATTTTTCGAGGCATGCATGGGTATATCCATTGAAAGCAAAGTCCGAAGTGATTATATGCTTCAAACAGTTTTTGGTTTTGGCTGAAAATCTATCAGCATGTAAAATCAGCACCCTCCGTTCTGATCGAGGGGAGGAATATATATCTTCTGATTTTAATGCATTTCTGGCTGAACTGGGATAAAACACTAGTGTATAGTGCCGTATACACCTCAAAAGAATGGAGTTGCTGAACGAAAGAACAGGTAACTCATGGAGATGGCGAGGTGTATGGTCAAGAGTCAGGCTTTACCACATAGTTTCTGGCTTGAGGTTGTCATGTGGGCATCATATGTACTAAACACATGTCCCACTAAAGCACTGCAATCTATCACTCCATATGAGGCTTGGCATGACCGTAAGCCATATGTTGCTCATCTGCATCTTTTTGGTTGTTTGGCATATGCATTAGTGCCTGAACAACATCGTAGAAAATCGGATGATAAAGCAGTAAAATATATTTTTGTTGGGTATAATTTTGAAAGTAAAGGCTATCTTCTGTATCATCCACAGACTAAACGCATTCCGGTTAGCCGTGATGTTGTTTTTCTGGAAGATGCTATTCAACCATTGCTTTCATGTACTAAGGAGACATCTGTTAGCTCCAAAGACATGTGTGATACTTTGCTGCCTCTTTTTATAGGTGGACAATCTAGTGCTGGTCCTAATGACGGAACTTCTCAACCTTTGCAGGTTTCATGTGATGATGCAGATAATTCCATTTTTGATGCAGATGTACATGATGCACTTATTGTAAGAAAATAACTAATAGGATGCACCCATACTTCTTCGCTCAAAAAAAGGACAATAATGCCCTACATGGGTTGAGAAACCACATGTTGAGTTGTGGATCTCTACTGGAATGGCTTTGGGCCCTTGGATTCACTCTCCTATCAATCCAAGAGGTTGGAAAGATTGTTAACTTGTAACTTGGAGATCTAAGCCTCTTATAAATTATGGAATATGTTGAACAAGGAATTGTTGGAGTGTTAATTTATTTAATGTATTAATGTGTTTTGGTGTTTTGATATAGCAGCTGAAGGTTTGTGAGCAATGTGCAAGGCGTGAAAGGGCAGACATCAATAATCCGACTTATAATTTATTTAGTTTGTAAATAAACCCATGTAGAGGGTTCTATTAGAATAATTAGAAAAATAGTGGTTAGAATAAAGGTCATTGTAGACCACAATTTTCGATATTGAAAGCAAAGGCTTTCTATAAAAGTTACCAACTTTTAGTTTCACACTTGCTTTTTGAAGCCGCTCTCATGTAACCACTCTTTTCAACATAATCAAAAATTCATATAAATGATGCACTTTGTGGACTGTCGAAACAAAGTGCATGGGGGGAGATTGCACCCAATACTGCGTTCTCTCTCGTCTTTTGTCGTGTCTCTTTTTTTGTGTGTTTTCAGCATCCGTAACCTCTGTGTGTGCGTGAGTAAGATCTTGACAACAAAGTCACTCGATCTCATTAATCACAATCAAGATAGTTTGTGTCAGACTTTAGATAGTTAAAGGAGTCAAGCTAAGACCAGATAAACTATGCAAGACTTGATTTCTTGAAGGACTCAAGTTAAGACTCGATGGAGAGGTATTGGAGAAGAGCCTACTCCAATATATGGGAATAGGATCCTAAAGAAACCGCAAAATGTCTAGAGCTTCTAACACAAATAAAAGAAAAAGTTTTTATTCTCAAAGAGTCAACGTATTTCGCTATATAAAGAATGAGGAACACCTCACACGCATGAAGGATCAGACATAAATGCGCGTGCTCACACACACACACATATATATATATATATATATATATATATATATATATATATATATATATATATATATATATATATATAGTTGGAATATAAGAAGAAGCAAGTATGGGCATACACACAAATCTAGCACTAATGCAGCTCTTCCAATTTTTTCAATCCTTACATTATTGTAAAAGTGATTCTCATCATTGAAAACCATTGTAAATACCTTTTCCCCTTTTTATAGCTCCATTTTGTGCAAGCCGAGGAGTCCTTGAGTTTGAGGAACTTTAGTCGTATTTGCCTACCAACTTTCATAATTTTTAGAGCTCGTTTGAGCCTCCAAAATAGCTTAGGGACCTAATTTTTAACTAGGCCAGACACTAGATGTGAACAGGACCAAAGCTAGAACTATAAATAGAGCTAGAGAGCTCATTTTTTAGGCTAGCTTGTTGTAGATTTGAACTTGTATGAGAACTATTTTGCGATAGAAGTTACTCCATTGTTTCTCTCTCTTTGTTCTTGCCTTGTGTGCACCTGTGTATGTGTGTGCATGTTAGTGTGCTTCTCACTCACACATTGGTGCCGTCGCTTGTTTGAGGTCTTCATACCATCCTCATGTCTTCCCAGATTGACATTAAAGGAGGTGCTACTCATCACTGAGCTACAACACTTTTTGGCGTCGTTGCCAGGGATAGTCGGCCTTTCATCACTTGGAGAGCTCAAGAACATGTGGTAAAGTATTGTGTTGGAATTTTTTTTTCTCAATTGCGTAGGATTTGAGTTCTTGCATGGCACATTCACCCTTCCATTGGGCCATTAGTTCCCCATTTTCTTGTTTTTAGTAGGTAGTTTTAGTTCATGTTTGGTTGATATACAAAAAGACACCCCCTTACCCCCTTCTCTCATCCTCTCTCACATACACATACACACACTCTCACACTCACCCAGTGGCCTCACTTTCCATCTCTATCACCTCTATTTTTGTGTATGCCTTGGAAAGGGAGATGGGTGGTACCCTCTCTGCTCCCTTCTCTCTCTTCATTTTCTTGAAAAAAAAACCACCAAGAAACAACAAAACAAAAATGAAGCTTTCTGTAGAACGTCGAAATTATGTGTTGTCCCCCTTCATACGAAATTACATGAAACTTTGGATGCCTCTACTACCTTAATATGCCTACAAATGTGGAAAAGGTAGGAATTTAAATTTTGCCCTCAAGGTTGTGTCGTCTTAAATGTAGCACTCAACAGATGCTAGCTCAATGCATCTTTGTGGGGGGGCCATCCTTTTGGGCTTGCAAAAATAGGTTGGGGGGCCAGTTATTCCGCCCTGTCCTTTCTCTTCAGAAGCCTTGTGGTTGTAAAGATTGGTTGGTGGGGATTGTTAATGCTCCACTCTCCTCGGTTTAAGAGCTGGTGACCCGTGCTTATTGGCGAACCGTGCGTAGACCTATGGACACGAAGCTCGGGGATCGCCCCTTTTTTGTCGCTGGCACATGGGTTAGTGGTGGGGAAGGTTTAACTCTCCATCCCCATCCCATTCTCAACTTCTCCCTTTTCGGGGTTGAGCAAGGTCCGCTCCCCCTCATCATGCTTCTTCTTTGCACACGGCTATGGCGATTTTCCTTATTGAATAGAGATAAACATCTGTTCCCCTTCCCTTTCCTTCTCTGATCAAGCTATGGGGTTGAGTTCGTACGAACTTCCCCTCCCCGTCCTACACAGAGTCCGCTATTTTTTGTCTTTGCAAAGTCATCAAGCTCGCACTTCTGTGGGATAGTGCTAGACTGGCGCTCTGCACCCGTCTCCTCGATTTGAATACAAACCCAAGTGGTGATGCAGTTCTTACTCTTGTGTGTTCTCCAACATGAGATGAATGTCTTCATTCTATTTGCAGGTTGAAACAGAAATGGATGATAGCTCGGTTGATCTTATGTAGAGAGCTACTACTTTTGGAAGTTCATAACTCACTAAACGTTCTTCATATGTTTGGTCATATTTATTTGTGTTCACTCAAAAAATGATCCTAGCTCCATAGGGTTAATGTGTGAATGCTTTGCTAAGAAACCAATTGGCCTGTAGACATCCTCATATGCATCGCATTAAAACCATGGTTCTTAGATTGAACTTTCTATCTTCTTTTTGAAGGCATGTATTAGGAAATGTCCATGATGATGACTCTTGTTGCATGACTGACCCTATGACACACATTGAACATGCTTTATGTAGTTTGGAAATGCACTCATAGACATGATTAGAAACATTGACGTATTGCTAATGGTTGAGTTTGCATTAGGGGTGGGGGAATCTAAAACTTCAACCACACATGGAAATGGTAGCTATTTTTTATCCTTGATTGCTTAAGGCATAATTATGTGATTTCATGATGCATCACTATAATTGATTGATATCTGCACACTTTTGTTGAAAGGAAACACTTAACACAATGAAAAATGCTGGACACATGTTGATATTTGCATAAAGTCACAAAAGGAACCATATCACAGTTAGATTTACTCTCAAATGAGTCACACATGCACTTGTGGTGACTAGGTGATTATGGCTAGTTTATGAACAATATGAAGGGCTATAGGGCTCTATGTCTTTTGAGCTACTTTTGGATTGCAAGAATAAGACAAATCTTCATGAGGACTTTTTGGTAGAATAGCCCATACTGAACAACTTGATGTTCCCTAAAGTGGAAACTAAAAATGGACTTAACATTTTGTGGCTGCTTCCTTTCAAATTCAATCTACTTGTTCTGTATGTTTAAATTTCAAGTATTGGAGCTTCTTGAGAAGGCATTTCCAGCCTTACAAAAGACTGCATAGTGGGATGCATGCTGGGCTGACTGCCCCCCCAAGGGGATTGTGTCGGTCAGTTGCGAAGATTGAAGATTTGCAAATTGAAGTAAAGACTGAAGACTTGCAGCCTGAAGCCTTGCAGACTGAAGAATTGTAGATTTTAAAGACCTAAAGATTTCCAAACTTGAAAGACTCCAACTTGGAACAATTCAGTTATGTATGATCCTCTCATCTTAGCTTTGTCGAGGACGACAAAGTCTGGGGGGGGAGAGTGTTGGGTTGTAGGGTATGCACATCCTCAATTGTGCATAATAACCCTTCCTAGACCATGGGAAATAACCTTTTTTGTATATACTTGAGTGTCACATGTGAACACTCTCCAAAAATCAGTTTTTGATACTTCCTTATACCATAGTATAGGTGACCCTTGGATAATTTACCTTTTTGCTCTCCTAAAGGAAATCCCATGTAGAAATTCCCACGCATGTCCTTCATTGGGATTTGGTTGTTACATATTTGATCTTGGAATATCCTAGAAGATATGTTTGTTAGAAAGAGATCCACTTTTTAACTTTTCAAAGGAGCACATGGGGAATAGAGCTTAGCTTATAAATAGAAGCTCATTTTTGTAAAGGAGGGAGCTTTTGGTCGACGTGCTCTCATGTAAAATCATTTATCAATGGAAGGGGCTCTCATTTACTCCAAGAAGACTATTTACATTTATATGTATTGTGTGTTTGTGAGTGTGTGAGAGTGGTGTGTGCCTATGCATGTCTCTCCTTTGTGTGAGTAGGATAATTGTATTTGCTTGTATTTTCCTCATGGGCTAGGATATTTGACTCCCTATTCTCCTTGTTTTCAAGCATGTGGCATAGCATGGGGCTGATGCCAATGGCTTGAACATGTGGGAGGTAGGGGTGGATGAGAGGAGAGTCACTCTTGAGCTTGCCTTCTTGCTTCCATGCAAGGTGGTGAGGGTTTTTGGTCATTCCTTGCTACAACCTCAACACTTTTTGTAGGATAATTGTAATTGCTTGTATTTTCCTCATGGGTTAGGATCCTTGACTCCCTATTCTCCTTGTTTTCAAGCATGTGGCATAGCATGGGGCTGATGCCAATGGCTTGAACATGTGGGAGGTAGGGGTGGATGAGAGGAGAGTCACTCTTGAGCTTTCCTTCTTGCTTCCATGCAAGGTGGTGAGGGTTTTTGGTCATTCCTTGCTACAACCTCACCAAATCTTGGCACCGTTCCTGGGGATCCGAGCTTTGAGGACGAGCGTGTGATGGTAAGACGTAGAGAGGATGGAAAGGTAAGTAGTAGGTTATTTCTTGTTTTTCACTAATTTTTATTCTCCTCTTTATCTCCATTTCCACCTCCACCTCCGCTCCCCACCATCTCCATCTTCCTCTCATAGTTCTACTTCCATTTCGTTCTCCTCATTTGCTTGGTGAGAGTTTGAGAGAGAGCGAGTGTGCATTGTTGTGTTTGTGTGTTTTTTGCATGACTCTTGGAGGTTGGAGCATCCTCACCATCTCCAGCAAGCTCAACAGGTACTGAATTTCTCTGTGCAAGCCCCAAGGTGTCGACCTTGAGCTATTGTGACACACCAAAAATAGGACCCTATTGAGAATCTCAGTGCACCACGACACAGCGCAGCCTGATAGCTCCCACGATCACTAGGTTGATCAATAGAATTCACCATAATTCGGTGTATCATGACACTTTGGTTTATCACGACACTTTAGTGTATCATGACACTTCGGTCTATCACGACACTTCGGTCTATCGCGACACTTTGGTCTATCGTGACACTTCAGTCTATCGTGACACTTCGGTCTATCCCGACACTTCGATATATCGTGACACTTTGGTCTATCGCGACACTTCAGTCTATCGTGACACTAGGGTGTATCAGGAAACTTCGGTCTATCGTGACACTTCGATCTATCGCGACACTTCGGTGTATCGCGACACTTCAACCCGAGCTATCACGATACACTGGCTTTATGAATAAGTTTTTGGGGTGAAATAATTAATTGAATTCGGGAAATTTTGGGCCTGATTTTTGGCACATTGAGACTACCTTAGAGCCTTAGAAGTGGGCAAAATACCTAGAAAACCATAGATGAATTTCATGAACCCTGAGAGCGTGTCTTGACCCCGAAGTTCTTGAATGGTCATAACTCCACCATACGAACTCCGTTGACCATTAGGTGGACTTAGGTAGCCATAGGATTTTGGGGGTGCAGAGAGCTAGTCTCAAGGGGGCCTATGCTTTTTGATGTGTGTCTGTCAATTCATTGTAATTGAGGGCAACATTAACTGGTGAACCTTTGCAAGAACATTGTGCGCAATCAAGGCATCCAAAGCTAGCTAGCAAGGGTGAGTACCAAGCTTGGGAGATGGCTTCCTAGGCTCGTGTAGCAGTCTCAGCAACAAGTGAATTGAGGTTGGAAGTTCTCTCAACCCTCCGTCAATTCCTAGCTTAGGCTGAGTACGACTTAGGTGTGTTGATTAATTAGAGTAACGCTAGACACGAATCAAGTCCAAGAGAACTATTCAACTAAGTACAAGCATTAAGTAGATCTTAAGCAAAAAAATTCTAAGGAACAAAAGTAAACTTGAATCGGTCAAATATCAAGTGCAAAATTCACTTAAGTAATCCTGACGACGTGATTCCAAACAAGGGCTTAACACAATATTAACCTAAAAAGAACAAAGTGATTGGTACAAATTAACCTACAATGAGATTGTACTGGGGACCAAGGTGGTAGAGAAACCAGGCATATGAACCTTAGGTCAGGAAGACACTTAAGCCGAGACAGTCAAAGCCTGAGATCTTCTGAAGCTAGTGTCAATCATACTGCTAGGTCTTGAGCCCAACAGTTGAGTGATTATCCATACACTCCAAGGTAAAAAAACAAGCGATACTGAGATGTCCTATAACATGGAGAGACTATAGGTAGTTCCGGAGTGGCGTACCTGGAAAAGCCAGAAGGACTTACAAGACTCCATTGGAATATATCAGGACCAATCATCTAGGTGCTCGCATCTACGAAGACGGCCTGAGAAGATCAGTGGTCCAAATTAAGAACCCAGCTCAACCCCATGGGCTAGAACATCCGGTAGTCAAGTTAAAAAATGGAGCATATCTAGATAAAGAAGGAACGATTTATCTGGTTAGCACTCTTCCAGATAGGACACATGAGTTCGGCAATGTGATTGCAAAGACTGACATGGGTGACATAGAGCATAGAACAACTTTTAGAAGCTTTCGTCACTGAGTTCTCTAAAAGTGGCATACGGCATAATACTTCCTCAATGATTCATAGCTTTAAGCAAACACTTCAAGAGACGGTGAGACTGGCAGGAAGACGATTTAGGCAATACCTAGAGAGGTGTCCGATGCCTGAGTTACCCACATCAGCCAAGCAAGTGGCTTTGTTCTTAGATGGATTGTTGAGCATGAAGCTCAGATCATATGTGTATCTGGAGGACCCCAGAACCATAGAAGAATGTGTGCGCATGTGCATAGACATTGAGGATAATCTAGGCGAGGAGTTGGATCTATCAAAAATCTACAAGGATTCAGATAGCTCTAGCAGCCTCACATCCGGTCAATCCACATCTATCGAGGAACTTGCAGAATAGGTAGCTCAGAAACTAGGTGTCTTTACCAAAAAAATTCCAAGATTTGCTCTAGGGAAATGATATTATACCTGTGGAGGAGACCATATGGCGAAGGGACACCAACCACACTGCATAAGACTGCCCGTATAACAAGCAAACTGTCAGGCAAAATTACCCTCAGCCATATCTACAATAGGGTAGATTCCAGACCCAGTACCCAGCACAGTAATATCGTAGGCCCCAACAACCTTATCAGCCACTCTATCAAGGGCAGCAGAGACCTCAACCAGTTCTAGCACACCAACCCCCTGCCCCAACTAATGTGATTCTAGACACACAAATACACAATACATATACACACATACACAAATAATGTTGCATACACACATGCACACATAATGCATACACATGCACACACATATACACATACATATACACACACATACACACATACACACACATACACACACATATATGCATACACACACACATAGAGAGACATGCACACACATACACATACATGCATACATAATGCATATGCATATGCATACATACATACATACTTACATGCATACACACACATATGCGTACATAATGCATATGCATATGCGTACATACATACATACTTACACACATACACACACATATGCATACATAATGCACATGCATTCATACACATACATAATGCATATACATATGAAGTACACAGCTTAGGGTGATCACCTTATTCATGATTGCCCTCTATCGGTACCTACACAAACCCAATCTATGACAATTCAAGGCTTTTGCGCAGACAATGGAAAGGAGCATTTGTGACGAGAGTGTCCTAAGAACCCCATCAACATGCCAAAAATCGCTCCTATCAATGTTGTTGGGCTAGTAGTAGACTCTACAGGAAGCATAACTTCCACAGCCCCAGTGCAAATGGTCACTAGAGCTCAAGCCTTGCAGCGAAATCAGGGTGTAGGGCAGGAAAAGAGTTCTGAGGTTAGCGAGACAGAGAGTATAAACAAGAAAAGGACAAGAGCTTGGAGAGATAGCCGGGAGAGAATGAAAAGACAATGGTCAAAGAAAATGAGCGAACTTGAGGAAAGCTTGAGGGAAACAAAAGCAAAGATAATTGAACTCACATCTCACACTCACTCTCACATTTCCCCACCACCACCATTTCCATCTCCCTCCAACCCATCACCTTCCATTTCCCAACCTTCTAATCCACCACACGTAACCCACCCACCACCCAGAGTAGGATCAGTCCTAGTCGATCCCACTCCTAAGGATCTAGACATGATGCTTAAAGCATATTAGGCCAGAATCCAAGAAGGGCCAAATGTGACAGATTATGAAAAATGTTACCCTAGAGCCGATCTAGAGATAGAGAGAACCAAACTTTGTGCTAAGATGGTAGAATTGGCACAAGCCATGTTTGCAGCTAGTTGCTTATTCAATGGCTCTAACTCTACTAGAACACCATTGCATTTTGATAGTCTATTAGATAGATTGGAGAGGTTAATTGCAAAGTCTGGAAAAGGAGCCACCTCCCAGGCTAAGGAGAGGGCAAGTGATACAATCAACATCCCTCCCCAAGAAGCTTATGTGCCTAACTCCACTGAACCAGACACATCTTTTTCTATGAATGGGTGTTCATTAGAATTCCTGCAAGAGATTCAAGAAGAGAAATGGGCTAAAGAAAGTGAAGACCCTCCTGGATGACACGAACAATCAATACCCACAAGACATTCCTTCCATTTATGGAGAGCAGGAGAGTGCCCAATCTCACGTAAAGTTAGACTTTGAGTCTAATTCCTTGCAAGAATTACCCCATTTCATAGGCCCCTGGGAAACTAAGTCTACTTGCATGAGAGCGCCCACGATCATGATAAGAAACGAAGACTCTATCATACCTAGGAACACGGACGTAGTAAAGAATATGAAAGTGCAGTGCAACCTCACTTTAGAAGAGCTACTCAAAGTTAAGCATGAATTGTGGAAACATGTAGCCAAACAAGTGCCAGACGTAGCGAAACCTCGTTCCCGGGTAGGATCTCATAGAACAGTTGAATACCATTGGATAAGATAGGCGACATGAGTGAAGGTGAAAAAGGAATCACCTATCTTCCCATTACCCATCAGGGATACACAACCAAGGAAATTTTGGACTCAGGTGCAAGAGTTGCAATTGCGACCACTATCCCTATGGAAGCGTTGGGGCAAGCCAGCACTCATGCCAATGAGAATGAAATTGCAGATGGCCGATGGTCACATAGAGAGACCCTTAGGATTGCTAGAAGGAATAACTCTCACTACATGTGGTGTTGAGTTCGAGCATACTTTTGCTGTATGCGACTTTAGCAAAAATCAAGCCTACGAGATGATTTTGGGAAGGCCATTCATGCGGCAGTTGCAAGTGGTACAAGATTGGGGAACCAATTCCTTGTATTTGCAACAACTAGGTGTTACCACAAGTCAATCTCAAGGATTTATCGCATAGAGATGTACCGCCTATTCAATGGAATCCCATCCATAGAGCTAAGGATGACACAGAGCCAGTACATTCCATAGGATCAGGATCCTCATGGATGCATGAAGACACCCACTTGTGGATGTGTAAAGTAGCACTAGAAGAGGAGAAAAGAGAAAAAGCCAGAGAGATAGGGGCGAAGGAAACTCAAAGATCTATTCAAGACCTAGCCTATGCACGTGTAGTATTTCCAGACGAAGAATTTGAACCCCATGGTTGGGCAGAAATTCTAGCAACAATGGATGTAGCCATCAATGAAGAACACTGGACACCCCACTGTCATGAGGATGGCTACGACATTTCAGTCTTCACAATAGAGCCAATTCTATGTGATCTAATCATTGAGAAATGTGAACCTAGCACTGATACATTTGAGGATGCACGTGACTCCGATCTAGAGTTAATCATTATGGAACCACCTTTTGCATTAGATGAGGAATATTTCCACGAGGTAGAAGTTCACCCTCAGAGACACGAGGAAGGTATGAATGAGGTGAGATTAACCACACAAGTGACCATCAAGAGTGAAGGAAAGAAAAGAAAGAAGAAAGAAGTCAGACCGGAGGAAGAAGAGTCTTTGTTTGAGGTCCCTGAAAATTTCAAGAAGTATGAAATAGAAGATAGGAGAGTCATGGTAAGAATTCCTAAACGTGAGGGACAATCAGGGGAGCCCTATGATAACAAGGAAACCACCAAGAAAATAGTTGTAGCCATAGAGGAAGGAGAAGAAAGATGCACCTACATAGGATATGACCTGATGGAAGAAGAAGAGCAAGTGTTGATAGCTTTGCTAAGAGAGTACAGAGATGTATTCGCTTGGAGCTACAAGGACCTGAAAGGTGTAGACCCCGACATATGCTCCCATACGATCCCCATGACCTCAGATGTGAGACCCTCTAAACAGAAGCCATACACATACAATGATAACTATGCTGCCAAGATCAAAGAAGAGATAGATCGCTTGGTTGAAGCTGGATTTATCTATGAAATCGAGCACATTGAATGGGTATCCCCCATTGTAGTGGTGCCCAAAACGAACGGTAAACTACATGTATGCATTAACTTGAAGAAGGTTAATGCAACCACTATCAGAGATAGTTATCCACTTTCTATCACTGAGCATCTATTAGAAAGGGTAGCAGGCAAGGAAGTGTACAGCTTCCTAGATGGGTTCTCTGGTTACAATCAAGTAGCCATTGCACCAAAAGATCAACATAAGATGGCTTTTGCCACAAAGTGGGGCACATTTGTGTTTCGGGTAATGCCATTTTGGTCTAACCAATGTGCCTGCAACCTTCTAGAGGCTGATGTGCCATGTGTTTAAAGAATTCTTGAGGAAATATTTGGAAGTCTATGTTGATGATCTCTATTCTCATTCCAACATTAGACAGACACATATACGTGAACTCAGGTGAATCTTTGACAAATGTAGAGAATATCAAGTCTGCTTGAACCTAGAAAAGTGTGTTTTCATGGTCAGGCAAGGCAAGATTCTAGGACACAGGTTGGGCAAGGCAAGATTCTAGGACACATAGTGTCTAAGAACGGCATATCCACTGATGAAGAAAAAGTGAGAGCTATCGGAGAACTACCAAGGCCAAAGAATGTCAAGGAAGTGCAAGCTTTCATGGGGCATTGTGGCTATTACCTACGTTTTATACACATGTATGCCATCATTGCAAAGCATTGGTACGAACTTTTGACTAATTTCGAGTGGACTGATGAATGTGAGAAATCTTTCAATGAGCTTAAACGGCGATTGTGTTCAGCACCAATCTTGACTACACCAGATTGGAACAAGCCATTTCATGTTCACGTGGATGCATCCAATTATGCTATTGGATGTGTACTTGCACAACCTACTGATGAAGGTAATATGGATCTTCCAATTGCCTACGCTAGTAGACAGTCAAATGTTGCTGAACGAAATTATACCACTATTGAAATAGAAGGATTAGGCATGGTGTATGCAGTTAAGAAATTTAGACACTATTTGCTTGCAAATAACTTTGAATTACTTACTGATCATCAAGCACTATTGTACTTGGTAAACAAGCCATGTAATACAGGTAGATTAGTAAGATGGTTCCTCTTGCTAATGGAATTTGACTTTGAGGTAGTGGTGAGAAAGGGCAAGACTCACTTGAGAGCAGACCATCTCTCTAGGCTCACATCTAGAGAGGCCCCACAAGGAGTGTCAGATGACCTACCTGATGCTTACTTGTTTAATTTGGAAGTTGTACCACAGTGGGCCAAGACCTTAGTGCCAGTACTGACATATGGGCCTAAACATCCAGTAGTAAACACTCAAGATAGGGAGGTATTAAAAGCACAAAAGTACCATATCATGGCAGGGAGTATGGACAAACATACAGATCAAGGAGTATTAGCCTGTTGTGTGGAAGACGATGAGTACGCGAGGTGGTTGCAATTAGCACATGTGGGTGCATTAGCGCAACACTACTCGAGACAAAGAACCTTACAAACATTGAGGAGACTTGGAGTGCACTAGTTAACTACGGAAGCAGATGTCCATAGGTTGTGCAAAGAATGCCCAATCTCCCACACTAAACAACCAGTGGAACATGCCATTCTTTATCGAGTGACTTTAGTGCCAGATTTGGAGTGAACCCTTAGTGGCCTTTTTGAGGACGAGAACTTTTCCCCAAGTTATGACCTTGGCTAGACAAAGGAGCTTAGAAAAAGAAGCTTTAGATTATACTCTCATTGGAGATAATTTATACAAAAGAGGAAAAGACGGGTATCTTAGATTATGTGTCCACGAGAGTGAATATCTTAAGATCTTGGAAACTGCTCACCAGGGTGTAGCAGGAGTACATTTCGGACCAGATCAAGCAATCAAGGCAATACTATTTGCACGTCTTTGGTGGTCCATGCTTCATATGGATGCACATACCTATGTGAAGAGGTGTGAGGTTTTTCAACGAACTCAATACCCTATACGTAAAGATGAGATGCCGTTGAAACCTATGATAGGTGGACGCGCATTCTCTAAGTGGGGAATAGACTTTGTTGGTCCTATTAATCCCCCAGCTAAGGGTTCCCATGCTGAATACATTATGGTGGCCATTGATTATCTAACCAAGTGGGTAGAGGTAAAAGCTACGACAAAGAACGATGCTCATACAACTGCTAAGTTCTTATTTGAGAATGTGTTCACTAGGTACGGGCTACCTATCGAGCTAGTAAGTGATAGAGGCACTCACTTCTTGAATGAATTTATTGAAAATCTTCTTCAAGAGTTCTTGGTGATACACAAGAAGTCGGCCCCCTATCATCCACAAGCTAATGGGCAAGCCGAAAGCACAAATAAGATTCTATGCAATGTGCTCACCAAATTAGTGAATAATAAATGCTCTAATTGGGACAAACAGCTACACCACGCTGTTTGGGCATACCGAGTTGCCTATAAAATGGTACTCCAAGCCAATCCCTTTAATGGATTTGGCCAAAATGCAGTGCTACCATTGGACTTCTTGATACCTACATTGAGAGTAGCACAGGAGCACGAGTGGACAGGCCATGACCTCTCATCTAGAATCTTCGATCTTGAACATTTAGGTGAAACACGTTGAGAGCTGCAGCAGGAATTTATGCAGCCAAGAAGATGCAAAAAGCATATTTTGATGCACATGTGAAGGATAAGGGCTTGAAAGCAGGAGACCTAATCCTAGTCTACACCTTGAAGCAACACGCAAGGAAATTAGTGAAGAGAGCCTATGGACCAATGATTATCAATAGGATTTCCACAAGTGGAGCAGTACAACTAGCCACTCTAGAAGGTGACGTCCTACCAAGTTACATAAGCCAATGCAGAGTCAAGTTATACCAAGAACCCCTCACGGAGGAGATGTTAAATCGACTCAATATTGCAAAGAAACATAAGGAAGAGGAAATGTGCATTTGAGAAGAAGCACACATAGAAGCTTTAGAACGCATCTGACAAATGAAATTGAGAAGACAACGTAGAGATCAGCCTATGTCTGACACTCAAGAAGCTCTAGGATATCGCATGGCCATGTGTGACGCTTCAGGTAAACATTCCCATAGGATAGTTGATCGATGATCTTTTGTGACCCTAGAAGTAGGACAAGGAGAGAGTGAAAGAACCGTGAGAGATTTAAGTGAGTCAGGAGCAGCCACTAGTGCAGTACGGCTTTCTTACTGCCAAGAATTGCAATTGAAGGTCAATCCTATAGAGGCATATCTCATAGGGTTGGGAGGTGTTGAAACCCCTTGCATGGGAGAGGTGGAACTTCCCCTCTACATTCAAGAGGCCCTAGTGGTAGTAAAAGTGCTAGTATGTGAAGACGAGGATCTTACCGAACCTCTTGTCTTGGGCCAAGACTGGATCTATGATCATGCAGTCAACCTCAATCTAAGAAGTGGACTTCTTCAGGCTTGGGTAGGCCAAAATCGCCTCATGATTGAATTAGGAAATCAGGCACTCAGGCCACTAGGAAATACACCAAATCCTGGTCTCTCCAGGAACCCATATGAAGATAACGATGCTATTCTTGTCCAAAGTTCTATGGTGCAGAAGATTATCGCTCTAGACGAAGGTACAAAATTCAATGAGGAGTCCCCTTCTTTTCCAAAGAGGATTCGAGGATAACAGTTCCAACAACACACTACACCGAGGAGGCCAATGATCAAGAAGCGTGAGCACCAATCTGTGCACCATGAAGTACCTCGTGGCATGAAGTAGATCTGGATACGCAAAGCCAACGCTCTAGACATACCCTTTCTATTTGGATTCCTAAGCGGTCAATGAAGGCTATCCCCAATGCTCGACAAGTATGGGTGCCCAATACCTGCTTGCAAGCTCAAATAGATTCATCTCCAGTCACAAGAATGAATCAACACTCACAAGCACTCTTGGCAAACATCTCAGGGCAGACACCTACACCCCACACCATTACACCTTCTGTCAAACCTAGGAATATCGAGAAATGGGTACCCAAAAGGTCCCAAATCCAACACAATCCAGACCATAGACCTTTACATGTCATCACCCCTGAAAGCTACGCTTCCACAATCAAAGTCTAGAGACTTAAACCCCACATCAAACCCCCTAACCCAATTTTGTAAATCCTTCCACTCTGATGTAGGTGCATTCTGAGTGCATTGCATATCCAAAGTATGCATCTAGGATAACACTAACCACTAACCAACATTCACACCCATCACAAATACTTCACCCCTAACCACTTGGAATGTCATGTTAGTATTGTGGAGGGAACTCCAATACATCCTATTTCCTATGCAACACTAATGTTCCTCTCTTCTTCTAGCAGATTAGCATCATCATCTACCGACAGTCCCATGGCAAAAGCAGCAGGCATGAGCTCCTAGGCAGGCACTAGTTCTCAAGCCAATTGGAAGACCATGCCTATGGAGGCCCCACTAACAGTTAGACCTGAAGAATATCTGAATGTGAGACAAATTCCCATCCTGGATCCACTAGGCGGCTTAAGAGAAGGGGTAAAAGGGCACTCTCAGTGGTTCAATGAGATGCCAGGAGATTTAGGTGATGCACACCACATCTAGGAATCTAAGTTGGAATTTGGAGGATTATGGTGGACATTTCTGTTCTTCTCAAGAGAGTTTGAAGCACTACAAAACGCAGCATCTCTTCAAGATATTTGGCAGAAAGCGGGATTGAATGAATACTTTAGCGCATCCCTGCCTAAAACAGATTTTTGTAGATGTTACTACTTGATTGCAACTCTTAAAGCGAGAGGAGATCGAGATCAGTCAGGCACATTCCTTGTGCCCTCTCTATCAGACCCTGAGGAGATGAAAAAGTTCGAGCTGAACCTAACTTTAATCAAGGAGGCCCTCCAGATGGACAACACCCATGTACCCTCCGATCAAGACCCTTTGATACCGGAGTCTATGAAGAACAGTAGACTCAAGAAGTTGAAAGAGATATGTGCCCTCACCCCAAACATTGCTATACTCTTGCGCATGTGCCTTCAGCACTTTGCATTTCCGGCTCAAGACCGATTCACACAGCCTCATAAAAAGATTTGGTACGGGCTATACCTAGCGGAGACACAGAGTCTACCTATTAAAATGCGAGTGTGGATCCTCAACCAATTATATGAAGCAAGCAAGCGAGGAGTAAGGAAGCCTGCATTGAATGGCTGCTAAGCCATTACCAGAATCATTTACAGATGCCTAGCCTATGATGTGTCGATTGCACGGGCACTTACTTACTCAGAGCTGCAGTTCTTCCAAGGACGGAAACCAAGAGTTCAACCAGCTAAGCGGATGTGTGGATCTCTTTCCCAAGTCCCAATTCCTCGTGAGTCCACCACAGAAATCTCCCTTAAAGAAGAACAACAGGTGGCCCCATTCACTATCCATCTCCAACGAGCACAATCAGAGGGCATGGTACAACCCATTACGTCAGCCCCTCCATTACCCACAGATGCTGAGTTTGCCTCCATGGCTGCATTGGTGGAAGATACATCCTTTGACTTTGAGACCTTCTTGCAAACCACGCAACTATGTGATAGTGAGTTATTTTCAGACACTGAAGGTCCCGAATCATCATCCCAGAGAGGACGTCCACATCGTGAAAAACGGAGAGTACATTGGGAGGATGAAGCACATCACACTCAAGTTGAAGACACACATGAACAAGAGGAGGTGCAGGGGCATGAATCAGAGCAGAGTGCGGAGGAAGCCCCCGCATACACCACACAAATCAAAAGGCTATACAAAACAATCAAACAAGTACAAAAAAGGCATAGGTTGTCAGAAGAGGTAAACAGAGCAATGGTGAACCAGATGCTACAAGCGGAGGATGTGGACCCTCATTTTATAGAATCATTGAATCTTTTAGCAGACACCTGTGGAATTGTGGAAGGCATGCGGACCATGATACATTGTACCCCCCCTCAATACGACCAATGAAGGCTCGATACGCAACCGCAAAGGGGAAAGATGTTTCAAATGGAAGTCTCTACCTCACCCACTACCACAGCTCAAGAAGATGTTCACATGATCAGCCCCACTAACATTGATGCACCCTATGAAAGCACACATATACCATCTCCACCATCACCTCCCATCCAGCCCACCGAAACCCTCACCACTAGCATTCCTAACCAACCTCTATTCACCCTTACTGAACCTATATCACACACCACCCTTTCTCCATCCTTCCCTTTACCTACATCCACCATTTCTAGCCAATTTTCTGAACCTCAAATAGGTCATCCCGCCACCCATCAAACCATAATAGGTCACCCTTCTATTCTACCAGCTCTAGGACATACAGAGGTCTCTATCCAAACATTGACACACCCATTTTCCCTCACTACTACATTCCCTCTTTTCCAACCCCAACCCACAATGCCCCCCTCAACCTCCTCAGAATCGATACAAACCAATATTCCCCAATTTTGGGCAAACCTTGTAAATATGATGCAACAACTTGAGAATTATAATAGAAATTCCCTTTCCCACCCCACCTTCCCCACATTCACGGCCACCACTAACACATCACCCACCATTCCAGTATTCACGATTCACACTTCACACACAATAACGTCCAACCCCATGGACATTTCACCCTCCACAGGACCACTCACCACCCCTTTTGTCTCAACATCACCACTTGTTACTTCACTCACATCACCACATACACCCACTGTAAGCACAACATCCACTTTTCCCTTCCCCATTTCCCGACCCCTTGCATCTTCCACCTCTACCTCTGCATCCACCTCATTTAATCATGCACTAGACACCATGTTCGAAGCTGTCGCCCAGCTTAAATAGGAATAGAGATTATTGAAAGAAAACAATAAAGAGCTTTGTAATCTGTCGCCCCATCTCCAAGCACGTGTCAATGCCTTGGAGTTGAGCAATACTGCATTACAACATGAGGTTACCGCCCTCCAACAATCTCATGCAGAGATCAAAGGCAAATATACAAAGACCGGTAAGGCGACCGAGGAACAACTCAGAAATCAACTAGCCCGCAATGCACAACTGCAGAGGAACATGGCCTTACTTCGACGACACCTAAGGGCTGCCCAAGAAGAGAACAGAAGATTACAACAACAAAATCAAGAAAATCTCGAGGTGGCCATCGAGAACACTCCAGGGGCATCCCTAGATCCTGCTAAATTCCAAGACATTCCCTCACAAAACATTCAGTAGGTATTGGAAGATTATGCGAACCTCTTGGAAGCGCACGACCAACTTGCAGACCTAGTGAGGGAACTACAAAGACAACAAGTGCCCACACTGCATACCACAAAACCGAGCGAGATGGTTAGTGTCACTACTTCTCCATGGCCAGAATCCTCAACTGCTAACGAAGTACTTGCGCTACGACAAGTTGCAGAGTTAAAGATGAAATTGTTACAATATGAACGACCACGATCTCCCCTCGATCAACCCTCAGAAGAAGAGGCAGTTAACATCCTCCCTTGCGAACACAGAAATGACTCCAAACACAGAAATGACTCTCCAAACACAGAAATGACTCTCAGTGCGAGAATCCGAAGCCTATCTTTATGGTGCTCGTGTCATCATGGATTGCATGTCGTATGGCCTACCAACCGAGCACATTTCCTCATTCTTTACGTCTATCTCACAAATGGCTTTCTACGTTTACAAACAAAAAGGACAAAAATAAAACTTACATCCACCAATAGATTTAACTATCATGTGACCTCATGGCCATATATGTCAATGAAAGAGGCCATATATGCACATGCAATATCAAACACAACAACAAGAAAACGTAACACAACAAACACAACATATATGTCAATATCAAACACAACAACAAGAAAACGTAAATTTATACCATACCAACAAGACGCTTTAACTATTGTGAGTGCATTAGCATGGGGAGTGGCACAAGTTCGAGCTGCTTTCCCACAATCAATATAACAATGTTGGACCTAAGATGACAAAAAGAAATTGGTTGCCATTCCATGGACGTAGGACAAAAGACCACCAGCTAGAAAACCATGATGCAACAGAAATTTGAAGGAGAGAAGAGATGTCAAGGTCGGATCTTCCGCAAGGACATCAGACTTACTATGTCGAGTCTCGCTTTTTGTTGATATATTTAGGTAGTGATGTGTGTGAACACACTAGGGTTTTTTTCCCCCGGCTTGTATATACGCCTATTGCCCTAATGGGCTACTTATCTTTGTACATTCTCTAGTAATACATGCAGTATTGTGTGTTGTGCTCCAAGCTTTTATTTCTTCCTTGTGATGTTCACGTGCTTCCGGAGACGTCTAACTCCAACAATTGGTATAAGAGCAGGTCGTCGCTTCATCTAGGGCGCCGTCGACACTCCTCCGAATGCACTCTCAAAATCGCACGAATTATGGTGAGCATACTCAGCGTGTTTTCGAGATCAAAACAGCTTTGCTATGTGGTGCCGAAATCGCGATCTGAACTCGTTTTGGCCTCCGAGCGCACTACCGCAACGCTTGTGCAGGCTATTTTATCTTTTTGTGCCACAGTTATATACCAGTTTTTCTTCACTAATATAAGCGTCTCGAAGTCTGCTACAGGTCTAGCAGAATTCGATAGGGCAGTTCAGTTCAACTTTTTGAGACACAGTCAATTTTTTGCATCAAGGTATTTTAGTCACCGGCCATGGCTGAAAGCAGTGATGTATTCCGTATGTTGGCTGTTGAGGATAAGTTGGATAGTACCAATTATCCGTTATGGGCTTATATGATGCGACATGTGTTGGTTGCAAAAGGACTGTGGAACATTGTGCAGACTGTCGAAAAACGTCCTATCACACTTGGAACTGTTACAACTGCAGGTATTGAAGCTGATTCAGAAGGTGTCGACGATGATGATATTCTCCATATTCTTGTTAGTGCTACAGTTTCTGCTGCAGCTACTATAGAGCAGATTCCCTGGGATGGCAGAGATGCCTAAGCACATGCATTGATAGCTTTGACAGTCAAATGTGTCTTTATTCCTCATTCACTCTTGTAGAACAGCTAAGCATGCTTGGGATACACTTACCACATTGTACTAATCTAGGAATGAGGCTCGTGTTGCTTACCTCCAAAAATAGTTGGAGAGTGATCACATGAATGAAGATGATTCTATGGACAGTTTCCTAATGAAGATCAAAGATTTGAAGGAAAATTTGATTTTTGCTCATGAGGTTATACCAGATAGCTCACTTGTGCAGACTGTTCTAAATGGTCTTCCTGATTCATATCAGATTTTTGTTTCTGCTCTTCAGTTGATGATGAAAGGCAATCCAAATGCCTTATCATTTGAGGAGTTAGTCTCTATTCTGTTGCAAGAAGATGAGTCCAGGCAGAACAGGTCCATTATGCGAGTTGTAGATCAAGCTTTCCTTGCTAGTCAGAAGGGCAAAGGAAAATGGAGCTCTTCAAGTAGTAAGCAGAAATCTACTAATTCTACATATTCGAAGAAGGAAGATAAAGATGAGAAGAAGTCTGAAGATAAAGATGATAAGGATGCTTGGGATACACTTACCACATTGTACCAAGCTAGGAATAAGGCTCGTGTTGCTTACCTCCGAAAACAGTTGGAGAGTGAGCACATGAATGAAGATGATTCTATGGATAGTTTCCTAACAAAGATCAAACACTTGAAGGAACATTTGATTTTGTCAGGGGAGCACTAGATTGTGCTCTCCAACTATAGTAAACAAGATTTCGGAAATACACTTCTGATTACAAGATAACCCACGAAGGGGAAATGATACAAGAATACGTGACTCATATAAGATGTCCCACAACCCGGGACTGATAGGTATGAACAACTCGACCAGAGATGATACAGGAGATCCCACAACCCGGGAACGTAAGTACGAAATAAGATCTATAGATTACAAGAACTCCCTTCTAGGAGATGAACTAGATACAAGAAACAACTCGACAAGATCTCGTACTACGAGATTAAAAGAGGACAAGACAAGATGTCCAGGATACAAGACTAGACAGGACGGGAACAAGGAACAAGACAAGAACAGGAACTAGAACTTGGAGAGTACTTACTTGGCGGAAACGACTCCTTGAGCTCCCAAGACTGGTATTGGCAAGACTGATTATGAATGTGGCCAACCCCTCCTTATATAGGTTTTCCAAGGGCGGTTCTAGGGCGGTTACGAATTGATGATGTCATCGATGATATCATCAATTCGAAGCATGGTCTCTAGATGTCAGAGTCAAGCAAGAAGATAGTCAATCTTAGGGTTTTGGCACGTTCCGAACACAATGGAAGCATTAGTTTCCCCCAAATTCTGAACCAATCATGAGATATAGGATTCACATGGAATCTAAGATTCAAGATGGTTTCCTTTGTCCATGACATTACCTCCCCCTCAAGCGACGAGTTCCACGAGGAGCAATCAGGTTCTCTGGTGTCGGGTTCATTGGAATTTTCTTATGGAATTCTCGAACCTTGATTGGTGCTCTTTGAAGGCTTTCTGTAGGTTCCCAAGTATGATCACTGATGTCATACCCTTTCCAATGAATAAGGTACTCTAATCTTCCTCGGGATATTCTTGAATCTTGGACATGCTCGACTTCAAATTCTTCATGATCATCAAGCTCGATAGGTGGTGAAGGACTACGTCTCTCCCTCCTCAATGGTGAAATTTGATATGGTTCCAACATGGATACATGGAAAACTGGATGTATTCTCATGGTACTTGGTAGTTGGAGCTTGGAGATGACTGGATTAATCTCGGCCAAGATGGTAAATGGACCAAATCTTTGATGATCTAACTTTGCACAAAGCCTTGAAGTTTGCAAATTGTTTCTGAGTAACCATACTTTATCCCCAATTTGATACGATGGATTCTAGACACGATGTTGATCTGCATAGTACTTATATTGTTTTTTAGCTTTATGGATCTCTTCCTTGAGTTCTTTGTGAATGTCCATCAGGTACTGGGCCTTGTCTCTGGAAGTTGGGTTCTTGACATGGTTTGAGAGTTGTATATCCATCCTTGGATGTTGTCCATATTTTGCAAAGAAGGGAGTTTGCTTAGTGGATGCATGAACACTATTGTTATAGGCAAACTCTACAAAGGATAACAACTCAAACCACTCATTTGGTGATAGTTGCTAGTGCAATGGAGATATTGCTCTAGGAATTGATTCATCCATTCTGTTTGTCCATCAGTCTCTGGATTATTTGTTGTAGATAGTTTAACTTGAACACCAAGGAGCTTGCAAAGACTGTTCCAAAAGCTGGATATGAACTGTGGACCTCGATCAGTGACAATATCATGAGGCAATCCATGAAGCCTAAAGATGTATCTAAGAAAGAGTCTAGCAGTGGCAGCACCAGTGATTGCCTTTATAGTTGAAATGAAGTGTGCCATCTTTGTGAATCTATCCACAATAACAAGAATGGCATCATACTTATCAGACTTTGGTAGATCTGTGATGAAATCCATAGATAATGAAGCCCATGGCCTTTCTGGAATAGGTAAAGGTTGCAAGAGGCCATGAGGCTTATGTCGTGGTACCTTAGATCTATTGCAAGTGTCATAGGTTCAGATATATTCTTTGACTTCCTTCCACATTTGAGGCCACCAAAAATCCTTGGATATGAGTTCTATTGTTTTATTTACTCCAAAACGTCCTGCTGCAAGGTTTTCATGACATTGTTGAAGTACTTGGATCCTGGGCTTTCCTGGAGGGACATACAATAGATTCTTATAGAATACTAACCCGTCCTTTTCCTGGAATTCATTTACTTCTTGGACTTTTCCTTCTTGAGTTTTTTGCTTAACATTACAAAATAATTCATCTTGTGGTACATTCTCACGAATCAAATGATTCAAGGCTGAATCTTCAGGATGGGCTGAAGAGATAGTTGCTTAGTGGAGATGCTCAGGCTTGAGTAATACACTCTCTTGTTGATCGAAGGCCTCTTCACCCTTCTTTGGTGCAAGGTAAGATCTTCTTGACAAGGCATCTGACTGACACTCTTGTCGTCCTCGACGATATGTGATGACAAAGTCAAACCTGGATAAAAAGTTACTCCATCGAGATTGCCTTCTGTTAAGGATGCGGGTGGTCATAAAATACTCTAGGTTCTTGTGATCTTTATACACGATAACTTTATGAGCTGCTCCTTCTAGATGGTGACGCCAAGTATCAAACGCGTCCACTATGGCAAGAAGTTCTTTATTATGAATTTCATAATTAATTTCTGGAGGAGAAAATTTCCTTGAATTATATGCAACTGGATGTAGGTGTCCATCATCTCCATATTATGAGAGAATGGCCCCTAGGGCAAAGTCTGATGCATCTGTCTCTAGGAAGAAGGGCTTAATAGAATCAAGATGAACTAGAATTGGAGCAGTAGTGAATGCTGATTTCAAGGTCTGAAATGCTTTTTCTGCTTCTTCGGTCCATGAGAATTTGGAGTTCCCTGTAAGCTTCGTAAGAGGTGTCACTATCTTGGAGTAATCTTTGATGAATATCCTATAGAAGTTAGCAAACCCCAGAAAACATTGTACATCTCGAACACATGAAGGTGGTTTCTAATCGAGGATTGTCTGAATCTTCTTAGGGTCCATAAAAATTCCTTTATCTAATACAGTGTACCCTAAAAATTCCACTTCTGTCTTATCAAAAGAGCACTTCTCCAATTTTGCATATAATCCTTTTTCTCTTAGTTTCTCTAGGACTATCGTTATATGACATTCATGATCCTCTAGATTTTTGGAGAATATCAAGATATCATCAAGGTATATTACAACAAAATCATCTAAATATTCTCGAAAGATATCATTCAGCATATGTTGGAAGACAGCTGGAGCATTTGTAAGACCGAATGGCATAACTACATATTCAAAATGGCCATACCTTGTTTGAAATGCTGTCTTCCATTCGTCTCCTTCTCTGAATCGTGACAAGGTTGTATGCTCCTCGAAGATCAATCTTCGTGAAGAATTTTGCTTTTCCAAGGCGTTCCAAGAGCTCTGATATAAGTGGTAGCGGGTATCTGTTCTTTATAGTGACTTTATTCAATCCACGATAGTCTACACACATCCGCAGAGCCCCGTCCTTCTTCTTTACAAATAAAATAGGAGCTCCTATTGGAGACTTTGAGTGTTTGATAAACCCCTTTGCTAGATTTTCATGAATGTTCTTGCGTAGTTCTGTAAGTTCCTCTAAAAATAGTCTATAAATTGGTCCAAAGGGTGGTTGTGCTCCCCCTTGAAGATCTATGGGGCAATCATAAGGTCTATGCTCTAGGAGGATATCTGCATTCTTCTTTTCAAAGACATCTTCAAAGCCTTTGTACTGATTGGGTAGCTGTACTGGATCATCTTTCTTGGATTCTTGAGCTGGTATGGCATAGATCATGTATGTAGGTTCCTTCCTTACAGCATGTATGAAGGCTTTGGCTCTGACATATGTTGGGTTCTTCTGGATATCTAGACGGGTGATTTTATTCTTTTCACAATTAATGTCTGGATTATGTTTCTTTAACCAGGGCTTTCCAATGATAACTATTGGGCTTGATATTACATTGAAACATATGTGGGATTCATGGTCACCAAGGTGTACTCTTAATGGTGTGGTTTCCATGGTTATAATCCCAGATGCTAGAGGTCGTCCATCTACTACTTCAGCTACTATTGGTTTGTTCTTCCGAAGTATAGGAATTCCATGTTTCTTAACCAATCCTTCATCGATGAAACATGAGGAGACTCCTGAATCTACTAGGGCTGTAAGGGAAAGGGTCATCTTGGGCATGATTAACTTGACAGGTGCAAGAAATGTTTCTATGGGTGTAGCTGGAATTATGAGACCCTTTCTTATATCATGGCCGTAGGGTCTCTTTTACAACTGGACTTCCTCATTTCCCTGCTCTACAAGGGTGGCTGCGACTCTGGAGTTTGTTTTCTTGTTCGAACAATTAATTGCAATATGTCCAGGGTTTCCACAATAGAGACATAACTTATTAACTCTCCTTCTCTGTTTCTCTTCTGATGTTAGAGGTTGAAACCGTGTTACATCTATTTGCATAGGTTCAGGCATAGACTCATCTTTAGTGGCGGGCTGGAAAGGTTTCCACTGGAGAGGTCTTCCTTCTACTTGTTTTTCTTGTTTCCTTTCAAAAAGTCGGTTATCACATTGAATAGCTTGCATGATATATTCATTCGATGTTTTAACCTCTGGCATCGTGAGCAAAAGGTCCTTCACATCATCTCTTAAAACCCATCTAAATTGGCTTATGAAATAATCTTCATGCCAAGTGAGATCACATATCAACTACCTAAATTCAGATGCATAGGTAGAGGCAGGGTGGTTACCTTAACGTAACTTCCAAAGTTTTGTTTCTGCTACTCTACTTGTGTCTGCATCTCCAAATGTGGCAGAGAGTTCTCGAAGAAACCCCTCATAGTCCTGAAGTACTGCCATGTTCTTCTCCAAGATTGGGGCAAACCATGATAATGCTTGGCCATAGAGCAAGGTTCCAATAAACCCGACCTTGGATGCCTCATCAGGGTATCCATCAGGTTGCATATGGATGTGCAATTCAACTTGCTGGAGAAATCCACAAAAACTTTGTGCGATCCCCATCAAACTCTTTTGGCATGCAAATCTTGGGTTCCTTCATAAATGATGTACTCGGTCGTTGATTCACTTGGATATGCCCTTGATTTTCTTGAAGACTCCCGATTCGTTCTTGTAATTCTTGGAGGAGTGCACCAACATGCACTGGATGTCCCATCTCGACTTGTGTCTGTCGATGAGTTAGGTGCTCAACTTGTTGTTGGAGACTCTGAAGTGATGCTACAATCTGTTCATAAGTGTTCTCCATGATGCTTGATCTTGGATAGAAGTTAGTCTTGCCAAAATGTCAGGGGAGCACTAGATTGTGCTCTCTGACTACAATAGACAAGATTTTGGAAATACACTTTTGATTACAAGATCACCCACAAAGGGAAAATGATACAAGAATACGTGACTGATACAAGATGTCTCACAACCCGGGACTAATAGGTATGAACAACTCGACTAGAGATGATAGAGGAGATCCCACAACTCGGGAACGTAAGTATGAAACAAGATATCTAGATTACAAGAACTCCCTTCTGGGAGATGAACGAGATACAATAAAGAACTCGACAAGATCTCGTACTACGAGATTACAAGAGGACAAGACAAGATGTCCAGGATACAAGACTAGACAGGACTGGAATAAGGAACAAGACAAGAACAGGAACTCGAACTTGGAGAGTACTTACTTGGCGGTCACGACTCCTTGAGCTCCCAAGACTGGTATTGGCAAGATTGATTATGAATGTGGCCAACCCCTCCTTATATAGGTTTTACAAGGGTGGTTCTAGGGCGGTTACGAATTGATGATGTCATCGATGATGTCATCAATTCGAAGCATGATCTCTGGATGTCAAAATCAAGCAAGAAGATAGTCGATCTTAGGGTTTTGGCATATCCGAGACGTAATGGAAGCATTAGCTTCCCCCAAATTCTGAACCAATCATGAGATATAGGATTCACATGGAATATGAGATTCAAGATGGTTTCCTTTGTCCATGACAGATTTCTACTGATGAGGTTATACCAGATAGCTCACTTGTGCAGACCGTTCTGAATCGTCTTCCTAATTCATATCAGAGTTTTGCTTCTACTCTTCGGTTGATGATGAAAGGCAATCCAAATGCTTTATCATCTGAGTCCAATGCAAACATGCACTGCTCATGAGAGGCTTGAATGGTTGTTGCAGAGGCCTCTACACCAAAAATAGAGTCTCCTAATCTTGTGCAGGAAGAAGAATGGGCGTTTACTACTGTCTGTAGTTTTGACCCATCTTCTCATGAGCAGTGCATGTTTGCATTGGACTCAGATGTTTGTTATTTTGACAATGGGGCGTCCAAACATATTACCTCGCAGCGTAGTTTCTTCCCTTCACTAGAGCCTACCCCTATAGGGAATACTGTTACATGTGCCAACAACTCCTCTTATCCTATTATGGGAGTTGGTAAGATCATTTTGACTACTGCTGATGGTAGTTCTTTCACTTTGTTAGATGCTTTATTTGTGCTAGGGATCAAGAAAAACCTGTTATCAGTTTCTGCATTAGCCAAGATTGGCTTGGTAATGAAATTTGTTGATGACAGGTGTACAGTTCATGATCTGTCAAATGGCGATGTGATTATTGATTCTGGCATTTTATGTCGTGGGCTGTATAAGCTCATAAACTATGAAAGATCTATAAATGATTTGGCATGTGCAGTAAATGATTCTCAGGCTATGTGAGATGCAGAGCTTTGGCATGCACGCTTTGGTCATCTGAATTTTGCTAGTTTGCTATGCCTACAGAAATCTGAAATGGTGTCCTCTTTGCCCAAACTTGAGGCACCTCCAAAACATGTTTGTGAAGGCTGTATTTTAGGCAAAATGCAACATTCGTGCTTTCCAAAAGATGGTTCAGTTCGGGCTACTTAGAATTTGGAGCTTGTACATAGTGATGTCTGTGGTCCTATGCAGACACCTTCTTTTGGGAATTATCTTTACTTCGTGACTTTCATCGATGATTTTTCCAGGCATGCATGGGTATATCCATTGAAGGAAAAGCTGAAGTGTTCATGTGCTTCAAAGAGTTTTTGGTTTTAGTTGAAAATCTATCAGCATATAAAATGATCACCCTCTGTTCTTATCGAGGGAGGGAACATATATCTTCTATCATTAATGCATTTCTGGTTGAACGTGGGATAAAACACCAGTGTACAGTGCCATATACAGCTCAAAAGAATGGAGTTGTTGAACGAAAGAACATGTCACTCATGTGTTGGGAAAGATGGATGGATCCTCCAGTAGATTGAGTAGGTGCTGCTAATCCTGCTTTGCACCAGCCCTCAGTGACTCCAGATATGATTAGTAGACACCCTTAGCTTCCAAATGATACCAAGGAATGCTATATGTACTTTGGAAAAGGTTTGAGTAATGACTTGATCAAAACAGATGAGTTTGTGAATCACAAAGCTAGAAAACTTTCTATTTTGGTGTTGATACCTGCTTAGTCTTTCACTCAGTATGACCAGTACACTTACAATTGGCAAAATTCCTTCTAGAGGTATTTTATTAGCTTAGTAAGCTACCATTTGCAAGTGTAATCATTCAAAATGATAAACTATACTAGGAGAAATAACTTTAGCAAAATTATGGACACTCTCAACTTTTTAGGAAGTATGCAGACAAATACCAGTAAGCACTTCGACGGCGATTTCGTGAGATTGGCTGAACCAAATTGCTTCAAACTTTGTATGCTTGTAATGTGCTTTGAGTTGGATCTACCAAGCTTTGAATCACTTGATTTGGTGAAGTAGGCACTGAGATATGCCTCTTTGAAGTTGACAGACTTGGAGGTAGAAACTCAGAGTACACAGAAGTGATAGATGTAAATGTATGTATTAATTCACTTTGGTTTACAAACTTATTGGCATGCCAAGCATTGCCTAATGAGGTAGAGATGTGTAAGCTATGGTGTAGCTCTCTCTCACACTCAAATGATAGCAGAAATGAAGCTCGGGAGGACTCACCTTTTTACGCGACCTTTCAAGTACATCTTATATATGAAGTGAGCAAGAATTTGAATTCAAATTTGAATTCTTGGCTCCCTTCAATCTAGTAAATGTAAGGAGATATTCCCTCAATCACATGTCCTACTTTTCCACGACTCAATCAAGTAGGTGTATAAAAAGATTCCAAGTCATTTAGACTTTTACATGGGTAAAATGGTAAGAACTTATAAGCATAAGTTCCTATGGTCCTTCCTTCAAGTGATGTCTTCATGAAGTAATCCAAGCCAAATTGTGAAGGCTTGCATTGTACCAGCTCCCCCTCAAGCCAAACATTTTGGCTTAAGTCTTCATCTTCAATCTTCAATCACATCCTGCAATCCAATCATGGATTTGAATCTGCATAATTTGTTTCCATCCAAAGCTTTAGTGAGTAAATCTGCACATTGCATATTAGTAGACACATAGGTCAACTGAATGTCCTTGCTTAGCAACTTCTCTCTCACATAGTGGTAATGAACCTCTATGTGTTTTGTCCTAGCATGATATATTGGATTGGCTGCAAGGTGGAGAGAGCTTGTGTTGTCTCCAAAGATAATTGGGGGCCTAGTGTATAGGCCTAGCTCAGTATACAAAAGCTTTAACCAAATAGCTTCTTGAGTGGCATTGGCTAGCCCTCTATATTCTGCTTCAGTGGATGACAATGCCACTGTTGGTTGTTTCTTGGCTGACCAAGAAATAGGTTTATCACCTGCAAAGGATAAGTATCCTGATGTGCTCCTCCTATCATCCTTGCATCCTGCCCAATCTGCATCTGAATACACTTTAATGTCAATATCTGATGTATAAGGAAAGTACAAATCATGGTTCTGAGTTCCCTTTAGATACTTCAAGATCTTCTTTGCAGCCTCAAGGTGAGGTATCCTTGGTTTGTGCATGAATTGACTTAGCACACTAACTCCATATGCTATGTCAATTCTGGTCAAGGTAGCATAATTCAAACTACCTACCATACTTTGATATCCTGTAATGTCTTGGACTTCATCCCCTTCATGAGCACTTAGCTTTAGGTTGACTTCCATTGGAGTACTTGAGACTTTAGCATCCTGCAGGTTAAACTTCTTCAACATGTCTTGTACATACTTTTTCTGAGTGATATATATACGTGAATTAGTATAAACCAATTCAAGTCCTAGAAAGTATTTCAATAATCCAAGATCATTTATCTTGAACTCCTTCATCATCTGGTTTTTGATGCTTCTGATTCCTTGGACATCATTACCTGTAATGATGATGTCATCAACATAAACACAGAGATAGATTACCTCTGAATTGCTCCTTTTGATAAACAATGAAGTGTCTGCCTTGCTCATAGTAAACCCTTGGTCTTGGAGGTATGTTGTCAACCTGTAGTTCCATGCCCTAGGTGCCTGCTTCAATCCATATAGAGCCTTCTTCAATTTACAAACATAATTTACCTTCTTGGGATCTTCATAGCCAGGTGGTTGTGACTTGTAGACTTCTTCAGATATCCATCCATTCAAGAAAGCATTCTTGACATCTAATTGGTACATGTTCCAATTTTTTGATGCAGCTACACTCACCAATACTTTGATTGTTGGCATCTTAGCCACAAGAGAAAATGTCTCCTCATAATCAATGCCTAGGGTTTGTGCAAAACCCTTGGCTACCAACCTAGCTTTGTACCTGTTGATTGTACCATCAGAGTTCCTCTTTAGTTTGTAGATCCATTTGGATCCTATCACCTTTATAGAGTCCTTCTTGGGTACCAAGTCCCATGTGTCACTCTCCTTGAGAGCTTCTATTTCTTCATCCATAGCTCCTTTCCATTCAGGTTTGGTGATTGCCTCTTCATATGAACCTGGTTCTTCACTTAACAAGTCCTTTGCAAGATAAATTGAATGCTTAGTTACAAGAGATGTATCATACCCATATCTGATAGGCTTCTTACTTTCTCTCTGAGATCTCCTTATTGCTTGAGTTGAAGATTCTGGTATATCCTCAAGCTTCTTCATCTTTATCTTGCCTCTGGACTTCCATGTCTTGAATTCTTCAAGATTGATTGTGTCATCATCTTCTGAACTTGAGTCTTCCTTTTGGATTGGTTCCTCACTTGAGAGTTTTGGAAACTCCTCTTCCAAATCATAGGGTAGACTAACCTTCCTGCATTCATTTTCATACCATGAGTCATTCTCATCAAAGATGACATCTCTGCTTACCTTGAACCCTTTATTGGTTGGGTTGTAGAATCTGTACCCTTTTTTATTCAAGTCATAACCAATGAAAATACATTTTTCTGCTTTAGGGTCTAGCTTTCCCCTTACCTGTGAGGGAATATGCACATATGCTACACAACCAAAGATTTTACAATGATCCAATGATGGTCTCTTACCATGCCAAGCTTCATAAGGTGTCATTCCATGATGGTCTCTTACCATGCCAATGATGGTGGCAGTAGATACACTCTCTGCCCAAAGATAATTTGGCAACTTCTTTTCATTAATTTGGCTGTTTCAACAATAAGTCTACTCCTTCTCTCAGCAACCCCATTTTGTTCAGGTGAGTACCTTGTGGTTATCTCCCTTTTGATGCCTTTTTCCATGCAAGAAGTCCTCAAACTCATTTGAGAAGTATTCACCTCCTCCATCTGACCTTAGCTTCTTCAAGTTTCTTCCTGTTTGATTTTCAACTAGTGCAAGATATCTTTTGAAACAATTAAAGACTTCATCCTTGTGCTTCATAAAGTATAACACAGTCCATCTGCTATAATCATCAATGAAAGACACATAGTACCTTGATCTTGAAATGGAGGGATCCTTGCTAGGTCCCCAAACATCTGTGTGCACCAAGTCTAGGTAGTCTTCATGCATAAAACCTTTCCTTGAGTAGGGCAATCTGTGAGACTTACCAAACTGACAAGCACCACATTTGTAAATCATGTGTTGCTTGGATACATTAGGTATCCCAAGCACACATTGGTCCCTGCACATTTGCTTTAAGGTCCTTTCACCTATGTGACCTATTCTAATTCTGAAAGTGTTTGATCCTTGTAATTGTATAAAGCAATGTTTTTGGTGTCTTCTAGCTCAAAAGTAAATAATCTACCTGATTTTTCTCCCTTGGCTATCCTTTTGAATCCATGTCTTGGGTCCTCCACATATGCTCCATGTTGATTGAACCTGACCTAAAAACCTTTCTCCACAATCTGACCAACACTCATTAAGTTTTTTGTAATAGTTGGTACATAAAGTACCCTGCTCAATAGGTTCTGGTTACCATCACAAGTTTTTACATTTCCAATCTTTACTACAGAATGCTTAGTATCATCACCTGTCTGTACTTGATGTTTGCCCTTTGGTTCTTCAAGATCAGAGAGTAGTGCCACATTGCCAGCTACATGATTAGACCACCCTGAATCAATATAAAACAGATGATCATCATTGATACCTGACTTGGAAGTCATATTCATGATCAATAGGGAGTCATCTTGCTCCTCTGTGTAGTTATTGTAGTCTTTCCTATTTTTGAATCCTCCTTGGTAGTTACCATTATGGTTGTTGTTGTAGTTGTTGTTGTAGTTATTGTTGTAGCCATTGTAGCCTTGGTGTTGGTTGAACCTTCCTCTGCCTTCAGAGTATCCACCTCTTTGATAGCCTCTTCCTCTCTGATTTTTGTAGTTTCTGTAGCACTCATCTATGGTGTGGTTAGACAATCCACAAATATTGCATGGAGATGAATTGTAGGGTCTCCCCCTACCTTGCTTACCTCCTCTGCCCCTGCCTCTTGAAGATCTACCTCTCCCTGCATAGTTGGCTTGGGAGGTAGAACCTTCATCTTCTTGCTTTTTACCTTTACCTTTCTCTTTAATCTTTTTATCAGTATATAGGGCAAAAGGAGTGTTACCTTTTGATGTATCTCCAACCTTTGTGAACTTTGCTTCATGTGTGAATAGTTGGCCCATCAGAGTTGTGAGATCTGGGGTATGCATGTCCATGTAGAGATCCATTGCAGTGGTGAAGCTTTCCCACTTATCATCTGCCTTTAGTCCATTGGTTATTTGCCTTACTATTTGTTCCTCTTCAATCTCCTCTCCTATGCTTGCTAATTGTTCTGCCACATCCTTGATCTTGGTCACAAATTTTGAGACTGATTGCTTTGGTTGCTTCCTAAGGGTTGTGAATTCAATCCACAATTGATTCTTCCTGGCCCTTGTATTAGATGAAAAGTATGATGACAAGGTTTCCCAAGTTTCTTGGGAAGTCTTACATTCCTGATGAGAGGTAAAAGGAAATCAGATATAGAGTTAAGAAGATAAGACCTTGCCAATGCATCTTTTGCACACCATGTATTAAGCCTTTCTTGTTCTTCCTTGGTGGGTAGACCCCTTGCTTTGAATGAGGGCAATTCCTCATCTCCTGAGATGAATCCAAATAAACTTCTTCCTTGTAGATAGGTCTTCATCCTCAGAGACCAAGCTTGATAGTTGTTCCTGTCCAATTTATCAATGAATGAAGGAAAACCATCTCCCATGTTACCTTGTTTGCTCTGATACCACTGTTGGGAAAGATGGATGGATCCTCAGAAGATTGAGTAGGTGCTGCTACTCCTGCTTTGCACCAGCCCTCAGTGACTCCAGATATGATTAGTAGACACCCTTAGCTTCCAAATGATACCAAGGAATGCTATATGTACTTTGGAAAAGGTTTGAGTAATGACTTGATCAAAACAGATGAGTTTGTGAATCACAAAGCTAGAAAACTTTCTATTTTGGTGTTGATACCTGCTCAGTCTTTCACTCAGTATGACCAGTACACTTACAATTGGAAAAATTCCTTCTAGAGGTATTCTATTAGCTTAGTAAGCTACCATTTGCAAGTGGAATCATTCAAAATGATAAACTATACTAGGAGAAATAACTTTAGCAAAATTATGGACACTCCCGACTTTTTAGGAAGTATGCAGACAAATACCAGTAAGCACTTTGACGGCGATTTCTTGAGATTGGCTTAACCAAATTGATTCAGACTTTGTATGCTTGTAATATGCTTTGAGCTGAATCTACCAAGCTTTGAATCACTTGATTTGGTGAAGTAGGCACTGAGATATGCCTCTTTGAAGTTGACAGACTTGGAGGTAGAAACTCAGAGTACACAGAAGTGATAGATGTAAATGTATGTATTAATTCACATTGGTTTACAAACTCATTGACATGCCAAGCATTGCCTAATGAGGTAGAGATGTGTAAGCTATGGTGTATCTCTCTCACACACTCAAATGATAGCAGAAATGAAGCTCGGGAGGACTCACCTTTTTACACGACTTTTCAAGTACATCTTATATATGAAGTGAGCAAGAATTTGAATTCAAATTTGAATTCTTGGCTCCCTTCAATCTAGTATCTAAATGTAAGGAGATATTCCCTCAATCACATGTCCTACTTTTCCACGACTCAATCAAGTAGGTGTATAAAAAGATTCCAAGTCATTTAGACTTTTACATGGGTAAAATGGTAAGAACTTATAAGCATAAGTTCCTATGGTCCTTCCTTCAAGTGATGTCTTCATGAAGTAATCCAAGCCAAATTGTGAAGGCTTGAATTGTACCAACATCATGGAGATGGCAAGCTGTATGGTCAAGAGTCATGCTTTACCACATAGTTTCTGGCTTGAGGCTGTCATGTGTGCAGCATATGTACTGAACACATGTCCCACTAAAGCGCTACAGTCTATCACTCCATATGAGGCTTGGCATGACCGTAAGCCATCTCTTGCTCATCTGCATGTTTTTGGTTGTTTGGCATATGCATTAGTGCCTGAACAACATCGTAGAAAATTGGATGATAAAGCAATAAAATGTATTTTTGTTGGGTTTAGTTTTGAAAGTAAAGGTTATCGTCTATATCATCCACAGACTAAACGCATTCCGATTATCCATGATGTTGTTTTTCTGGAAGACGCTATTCAACCATTGCTTTTATGTACTAAGGAGACATGTGTTAGCTCCAAAGACATCTATGATACTTTGTTGCCTCTTTTTACAGGTGGACAGTCTAGTGCTGGTCCTAATGAGGCAACGTCTCAGCCTTTGTAGGTTTCATGTGATGATGCAGATAATTCCATTTTTGATGCAGATGTACATGATGCACTTATTGTAAGAAAATAACTAATAGGATGCACCCATACTTCTTCGCTAAAAAAAAGGACAATAATGCCCTACATGGGTTGAGAAACCACATGTTGAGTTGTGGATCTCTACGGAATGGCTTTGGGCCCTTGGATTCACTCTCCTATCAATCTAGGAGGTTGGAAAGATTGTTTTAACTTGTAACTTGGAGATCTAAGCCTATTATGAATTATGGAATATGTTGAACAAGGAATTGTTGGAGTGTTAATTTATTTAATTTATTTAATGTATTAATGTGTTTTGGTGTTTTGATATAGCAGTTGAAGGTTCGTGAGCAGCGTGCAAGGCGTGAAAGGGTGGACATCAATAATCCTACTTATAATTTATTTAGTTTATAAATAAACCCATGTAGAGGGTTCTATTGTTAGAAACAGTTAGAAAAATAGTGGTTAGAATAAGGGTCATTGTAGACCACAATTTTTGATATTGAAAGCAAAGGCTTTCTGTAAAAGTTACCAACTTTTAGTTTCACGCTTGCTTTTCGACGACGCTCTCATGTAACCACTCTTTTAAACATAATCAAAAATTCCTATAAATGCATGGACTCTGTGGACTATCCAAATAGAGTGCATGGGGGGAGATTGCACCCAATACTATGTTCTCTCTCGTCTCTTGTCGTGTCTCTTTTTCTTTGTGTTTTCAGCATCCGTAACCTCTGTGTGCACGTGAGTAAGATCTTGACAACAAAGGCCTAGCTTTGAGTTCCTAGAATAATGGATAGGAGCTAACTATGTCCATTTTTTTTGGGGGACCTCAAAATGGATAGTCCTTGAGAGCGACATAGTGTGGACATCTATCCATCATACAAAATCAGTCAACTCCCTATCAAATCACCTTAAGTTGGTACGTGATCAAAGTAGCTTGGTTGTCCTTCCTTTGTCCCATGGACGCAAGCTAATGCCCTATGTGTGAAAATGCACATGATGTTATTCCTATGGATTAAGATTATGGTGGTACTTTGTATGCATTAGTTTCTACTTGAATCCATAATCTTTTGAGGAGAATGTACTAAAAGAGTTTCGAGACTCTAGCATAGTGAAAGTATTGGGTTTATTGTCCCATGATATAAAGAACATCGTCAAACCATATCAAAAACTTTGATATGTCCTCTTTATAACATTGATCAATGACCGAGAATGACCAAATATCTTCTAGATTTCATGTACAATTTTTGGTAAAAGAAGTTTATGGTAAAGAATCAGCCTCAAAACCAGGGTGGACAATGCAAACAACTAGCAAAAAGGTGAAGAAACACAACCCACATATAATGCACTATGAAAAAGAAGATTCATCGATGAGAAAAGGACTATGAAGACTTATCACTGGGGACCATGAATTCCTAGAGCAAACAAAAAGTTTCCCAATGATATGGCACAACAACAGCAAGACAAGACTTGCATAAGGATAGATGACCAGATATATAGATTGAATCTTTATGTATATCCCCACAACTTGGATTCCTCATGCTATGACTTATAATGTTTGACAAATTTTGATGGAATCTACTGGGAATTTGATTTGAAGCATAATGTACGGAGTGATTAGAGAGGAAATGAGTCCACTACACTTGTTGTGGTACAAATCATCAGATCTCTCCATAAGTTTACTTGAATTTTCATTAAAAAGCAAGATTGTGACTCATTCTTTATGTTTACAAATGGTCTAGGCTTTTAATGTGAGCCACTCCATCTCATTAATCACAATCAAGATAGTTTGTGTCAGACTTTAAATAGTTAAAGGAGTCAAGCTAAGAGCACATAAACTATGCAAGACTTGATTTCTTGAAGGACTCAAGTTAAGACTCGATGGAGAGGTATTGGAGAAGAGCATGCTCCAATATATGGGAATAGGACATTACAAGGAATACGGGCGTATAGCGACGATTAAGGTGACAGAATTTTGTGGCTATAAAATTGCAACATGCGTCGTAATGAACGTCGCGCTAAGGCCATCGATTAAACGACAAACCAAACGACGTTTGTTGCGACTTGTGGCACGACGGGGATGCGACGCTCCAATACAGCGTCGCTAACACGATGATTTTAAATAGCGTCACATAAGTGATGCTTTCTTGCATCGCATAAGCGACGTTTTGTGCCGTCGTATAAGCGATGATAGCAACATGTCGCTTATGCGACACCATTTTGATGCGTAGCATCGCTTACACAACAGTCTGTTGACGAAAAAAAAAATAAAACGTTGGAGGCTCTTCGATCGGTATTTTCACGCATATGATCAAAGAGCTCTCCAACGTTTGCAATATCCCTTTGTCTCCGTTTCTCTCTTTCTACATCTTTCTCTCTTTGAGTTCTCTCTCTCTCTCTCTCTCTCTCTTCTTTCTCTCTTTATTGCAAGTTATTCAAGAAGCTAACCAAGCAAAAAGTATGGCTAACCATTGTAAGTACAATTTCTATTCTTTGTATATCATTTGAATTGTGTTATTTTGATTAGATAGCATACTCACACTTATTGATATGCACTTATACACTTATACATGATGAAGATGCACTTTCACACATATACACATATACACATGCACATACACACACATATATACACACAGATACATGTGCACATACACTTAGACATACAAACATATACACATGCATATGCACAAACATCTCTACAACCACATAAAAAGACTTACATGCATGCATTATTGCATATATATATATATATATATATATATATATATATATATATATATATATATATATATATATATATATATATATATATATATATATATACACACACACACACACACACACATTAACATATATGCAAATACATGTATATGCACATCCACATGCATGCACATTCACATGCATGCACATGGATGCAAATGGAAATGCATCCACATACACATGCATGTGGAATACATATACACATGCATATACATACATTATACACATATATATGCACACACGTACACACATATACACATGCACACACACACACATGCACATACCTACATATACACATATACATGCACATACACACATATACACATAGAGTTACACATATACATGCACATACATATACACACATATACACACATATACACAAGCACATGCACATACTCATACACACATATACACTTACACATGCACATGCACATACTCATACACACAATATACACTTAGGTACACACATATGAAGGAATTATATAATTAAAGTATTAAAACACATATACACATGCACACACACATGCACATACCTACGTATACACATATACATGCACATATACACATATACATGCACATACACACATATACACATAGAGTTATACATATACATGCACATACATATACACACACATACACATGCACATGCACATACTCATACACACATATACACTTACACATGCACATGCACATACATACATATACACACACATACACATGGACATACATACATATACACACATACATATACACTTAGGTACACACATATGAATGAATTATATAATTAAAGTATTAAAACACATATACACATGCACACACACATGCACATACCTACATATACACATATACATGTACATACACACATATACACATAGAGTTACACATATACATGCACATACATATACACACACATACACATGCACATGCGCATACTCATACAAACATATACACTTACACATGCACATGCACATACATACATATACACACACATACACATGCACATACATACATATACACACACATACATATACACTTAGGTACACACATATGAATGAATTATATAATTAAAATATTAAAACACATGCTTAATATAAACAATAATAACAATCAATAGAACAAAACTGTTCATTACTTAATACCATACACACAATTCAAAACATAACAAAAATGAAAAATATATAGATAAAATAAATATATATATATCAATGTAAATACATATAATCCAATGTTAATCAACTAAAATCCTAATCATCATCATCATGATCATCATCATCAGCAATATCATGATCATCCTGATCTTCCTCATCCTCATCGTCATGATCACCCTGTGGCGATCGAGATCGTCCCTCTTATGTCTGTCTCTCCACCTCATCCATATTTGTCTCTCCATAATACTCTTGTATTACATACAACAAACATAAATAAATAAAACAATTAAACCATTCATAAAAATAAAATTATTATCTAAAATATAAAAATACTCACAAAGGCATCAGGATGATCTTGCATATACTCGCTCAAACGTCGATATCCAAAATGTGTAGCATACTCGATCTCACATTTCATAGGATATCGGCCATAATCCTTCCGCTGCATTGAAACAAATAAAAAAGATTAGTTGCTTGCATTTTAACTAAAATAAAAAATATACTCACAATAACAGATATACTTACAAATGTAGCTACAAAACCATTATGGCCCGTTTGGCCTAGGTCTGATGTGTGGCCCGACTCCACTCTCTTCTTTGCAGCAGCCTGTTTATTCAAGAAAAAAAAAACATAAATTAAATGTAAAAAATTACTAAAATATATAAAAATTATAAATATAAACTATTAATTTGTGTACCTTCTGCTGAGGAAATGACTCTTGAAGATGTAGTTGTCTACGAAAAAACTACCACGTCTCATGTGTTATGTTAGCTCGCGTCTTATTTTTTTCCACCATACAATATCTCCTATTAATTTAATCTCAAACAGGAAAAAAAATCAGAATACATACACATATATACACACACATACACATACACATACCCACATACACATATACATGCAAACATATATGCATACATATATGTATACATATACACATATATATACATATAACATAAACACACATATACATATCCACATATATATGTACACACACATGCATGCATATACACTCATTCATACAAAATACATGCATTTATCCCACAATAATGTGTAGTTGTGTATATGTGAATATGTGTGTATGTGTAAATGTGTATATGTGAATATGTGTGTATGTGTAAATATGTATATGTGAATTTTTTGTGTATGTAGATAATCAGATTTTTGAAAAAGGATTTATTTATTTATTTAGTTATTTATGTGTATGCATGTGTTGTGTGTAAATGTGCATGTGTTGTGTATATGTGTGTAAATATGCATGTATGATGTATATGTGCGTGTATGCGTGTATTTATACCTCTAGTCTCACTCTTTTCTCTCTCTCCCTCATATACATACATACATGCATAAACACACATACTCATATCCACATATATATACATAAAATCAATGCATACCGTGCATTATCGCGACGATGAGCCATAAGTGTCCGCATCTATTTTAGACACCACTTAAGCGACCATCTTGTCCCAAACTTTGTCTCACGTGAACTAAGTACGTATTTTTTATCCCTCTCATCATGCTCACTACAAAAATAAAAAACATAATGTAAATAAAACATAAGATATTTATTTCAATTTATATGTAAAATTTTTACTCTCTTCCACAGTAAGTGGACAAAGTGCAGGTAAGAGTCGCATACTGCCCGCATTCTTCTCTTGAACTCCAATCCATTCCCTATGTACACAATGTTCCCCTCTGGCTCTATATCACACTCTAGTCCTAAGGTGCCTATGCATGTCCTCATAGGCAACTCTGCTGTGCTATCACGATTTGGAGGTGGTATAGGTGTCCTGAAAATAGATAGAAAAATATAAATAAAAATATGTGTTATAATATCATTAAAAAAGTTTATGAAAAAAAAACATACCTATGAGCAGATAGCTCTCTTCCTGCATGTGGAGCCGCAGAAGAGCCCTCGTCTGATCGCTGGTTAAGCATCTGGATCATACAGTCCAACTCCTCATCAGACATCTCTGAGTAATCACGCATGATGGCCCCTAGTGTATCAGACGGAACTCTTGCTCTCATAAGACTTTTTATGAGAGCGAGTTTCGCCTTTCTCTCTCTACTAGGATCCATAATACCTAACATATAAAACAAAATGGTTAGAAATCAATACATATATGTGTACATATGTATATGTGTATGCATTAAGTATGTGTATGTATGCATGTGTGTGTATGTATGTGCGTGTATGTGTGTGTATGCATCATTATGTGTGTATGTGTCTATGTGTGTATGTGTATATGTGTGTGTATGTGTGTGTGTCTATGTGTATGTGTGTGCATCTATGAGTGTGCATGTGTTTATGTGTGTGTATGTGTCTATGTGTGTGTATGTGTCTATGTGTGTATGTGTATGCATGTATGTATAAATATGTGTGTGTATGTGTGTGTATGCATTATGTATGCATATGTGTGTGTATGCATTATGTATGTGTATGTATGCATGTATGTATGTATGCATATGCATATACATTATGTATGTATATATATGCATGTATGTGTATGTGTGAGTATGTCTCTCTATGTGTGTGTATGCATATATGTGTGTATGTGTGTGTGTATAGGTGTTTGTATGTGTGTATGCATCTGTATGTGTGTGCATGCATCATTATGTCTGTATGTGTCTATGTGTGTTTGTGTGTGTGTATATGTGTGTGTGTGTCTATGTGTATGTGTGTGTGTCTATGAGTGTGTATGTGTTTATGTGTATGTATGTATATATGTGTGTGTAAGTGTCTATGTGTGTATGTGTATGCATGTATGTATGCATATGTGTGTGTATGCTGTGTATGTGTGTGTATGCATCATTATGTGTGTATGTGTCTATGTGTGTAGGTGTGTGTGTATATGTGTGTGTGTGTGTCTATGTGTATGTGTGTGTGTCTATGAGTGTGTATGTTTTTATGTGTATGTATGTATCTATGTGTGTGTATGTGTCTATGTGTGTATGTGTATGCATGTATGTATGCATATGTGTGTGTATGCATGTGTTTGTGTGTATGCATCATTACGTGTGTATGTGTCTATGTGTGTATGTTTGTGTGTGTGTGTATATGTGTGTGTGTGTATGTGTATGTGTCTATGTGTATGTGTCGCTATGCGTCTATGAGTGTGTATGTGTTTATGTGTGTGTATGTGTCTATGTGTGTATGTGTCTATGTGCATATGTGTATGCATGTATGTATGCATATGTGTGTATGTGTGTGTATGCATATGTGTGTGTATGCATTATGTATGTGTATGTAAGCATGTGCATTATGTATGCATGTAAGTATGTATGTATGCATATGCATATGCATTATGTATGCATATGTGTGTATGTGTGTGTATGCATTATGTATGTGTATGTAAGCATGTGCATTATGTATGCATGTAAGTATGTATGTATGCATATGCATATGCATTATGTATGCATATGTATGCATGTATGTGTATGTGTGTGTATGTCTCTCTATGTGTGTGTATGCATATATGTGTGTGTATGTGTGTGTATATGTGTCTGTATGTGTGTATGCATGTGTATGTGTGTGTATGCATCATTATGTGTGTAAGTGTCTATGTGTGTATGTGTGTGTGTCTATGTGTATGTGTGTGTATCTATGAGTATGTATGTGTTTATGTGTGTGTATGTGTCTATGTGTGTATGTGTCTATGTGTGTATGTGTCTATGTGTGTGTATGTATCTATGCATGTGCATTATGTATGCATGTTAGTATGTATGTACATTGTATGCATATGCATATGTATGCATGTATGTGTATATGTGAGTATGTCTCTCTATGTGTGTGTATGCATATATGTGTGTGTATGTGAGTATGTGTGTGTATATGTGTCTGTATGTGTGTATGCATGTGTATATGTGTGTATGCATGTGTATGTGTGTATGTGTGTGTATATGTGTGTGTATGTGTGTGTGTCTATGTGTATGTGTGTGTATCTATGAGTGTGTAT
>CM035409.1:56022379-56087379 GCA_020310875.1 Ceratopteris richardii
TCAAATGTCTGCATATATGGACTTGGCAAGAACATAAGCCTAGAGTAATAAGCCATTATAGTTGGTCTGCTTGGCATCACTGATAGATCAAAAATAAGTATGTCTGTGCCCTGATTAATTCCAATAAAATTCAAAAAGGTGTATGCCGCATGGTTGAAAACTTTCAGTACAGCGAGTAGCATACTAAGTATTTTATTTGTCATTTTGACAGCTAAATCTGGTACTGTCGCATAATTTTGTAGCCAAAATTCTATGGTCTTGACCATATAATCCTCCGTTGGCAAATAGTTATGTGGAGGGCTTGGAAGTAGCGGATAATTCAGCCACTGATTATTTATTGTACCATTCCTTTGCATGTCCAAAAATGCTCTAGCTTCTCTTCTACGAGGTACAGGACAAAATGCAGGGTTTACCTGCAGGGAATATGGAGCAGCTTGCCAGTGTATCCTTAGTATCGGATGTTTCTCCAAAAACTTTCTTCTCCAAACTGGCTGTGCGGCTTCAAATTCTGCTTGAGTGAAATTGAATGTGTCATTCTCAAAGTTGAGTTGCTCATCAGGGCTCGTTTTTGTGATCTTCTTGATATATTGACGTGTTTTTGCTTTCAGTAATCCGTATGGAATATTGAAAGGCTTCATAAGCGTCTCTAAGTCTTTTCCTTTGATCTTTGCTTCTTTCATGACTTTAATAACTTCATTTTCAAAATTTTCCGTCAATCGGGACACCACTAGTGCCCGTTCTTTCTGACTTATTTCTGCAGTATATGGCATAGGATGGTCATCATGTATATCCGCCACCTGCTCACGTATTGGAGAATCATAGATCGGGTGAGATAGAGGACTTACCTCTACCTCGTCAGTAGGATTTTCTTTTTCTGGCACTACTGATGTCCCGATTGGTTCTTTGTCTTTCTTCTGATTCTTCAGCTGTTCTATGCATTCATCTTTTTCTTTTATTGTTTGCATGGCTTCTCTGAGTGCTTCTTTAGTTGCCAATAGTTCTTTACCTATGTCAGCTACATGATCCATGTTTTCACTGTAGCTTTGTACCAGTTTACATTCACCTTTTGTAATTGACGCTTCAGTTCACTGGTTTCATTGGCAAATCTGCTTTTCCATTCTTCTATCTGGGCTTGTTCTTGCTTTAGCAGCTCTTCATATTTCAAGATCTGATCCCGTAATTCTTGATCTTTGGTTTCTGTGGATTCCTGTTGTATGAGTGGTTGATCATATAATAGAGACTTCATTAATTCTTTATTTCTGTTGCGTAGGCTGTCGTTCTCTTCCATATATAGCTTGAGTTGTTGCTCTAATAGCATGCTTCGCATCTTCATTTTCTCTTTCTCAGCCTCGCTTGCTTCTTGTAATCTTTGCAACTCGGTTAGTTGTGTATGCAGCTGTTGATTCTGAGCAATGGATGCTGCATGTTGTGTCTGGATTGCCAGCACTTCAGTATTTTTATTTGCTAATTCCTTTTGTGCTGCAATCAACTGTGCCGATAGCTGTTCACTCATGAGTTGAAACTGATTCTTTTCTCTTCTTGCTTGATCATACTCTTCATCTATATCCATCATCTGTTGTTGAGTGTCCATGGCTGTTTGAATCATTTGCTTTACAACAGGTTTCAACTGAGTAACATCCACGTTAAGCCATGTTTTTGGTATTGTCGGCTCTTCCCCGGTATTTACGTCTTTGCCTTGAGACACGTGTAATGTAGTGTCATGGGGCTGCCTAATCTGAAGCTGGATCCTTGGCTCAGCCCCCATGTCTTCTTTATTTCCCTGAGGTGTGTCATCAGGCACCTCGATCACGGTCTGTTCTTGGTGTTGGAGCTCCTTCGTTTCCTTACTCACTGGAGTTTGATCTTCTTCTTTCATAGGTGGTTTTACATGTATAACACCAGTGGTTGTATCTTCCTTGATGCTTATTTTTGTAGTGTCATTCAATTGAATGACATGCTCCGGTTCCATAGATTGTTCGACTTTGTTTTCCTTTTCTTCCTGATTTTGTGGCATCACTTCCACTTGATCGATCTCGTTCCATTCATCTTCGTGTGTTTCTGTCCGTAAATCAGTATCTAATGTATCTTTTTCGGGGCTGGATTTCGTGTTGGTACTAGAATCATCAATGCCCAGCTCTTTGTATCTTCCAGCTTGTTTCCGTGTTTGTTCTAGATTCCGTTGTGTCTTCTCTTGACTAGCTTGTCTATAATGATGTCCTTGAACGTTTAAATTGACCTGCTGCATGTACTGATGTGTTTCCTCGAGAGCATCGGACAGATCTCTCTTGGTAATAGGCACTTGGGCCGTCGTGATCTTTGGTAAGAGATGCGTTCTCTTTGATTGTGGTGTAGCTTGGGCTTCCTCTTCTCGTAGGCGCTTCGTACCCCTCATGGGTTTCTGTGTGCTGGTTCCAGCCTCTTCAACCATAGCTACTACTTTCTTCTTCTTAGGGACCGTCGCTGATTTTACGTATCTTGCTAGTCCTTCCGAAGTTGGCATCTCTCTCAAACAGTTCTTCATTTCTAAAGCTTCATAAATCAACAATGTAAGAGCTGAACTGCCATTCAAAAACTTCTTTTGCCCCCACTTCTTTTGTGCTTCAAACAATCTTTCTTGGACATACCCTGTTAGATTTATTTTGTTTCCCATTTGCCTCATGGCATGCGATAGTAGTTGGACTACTATCCAAAAGCTTTATTAATTAATTCGTGTGTGAATTGGATGGTTTTCCATGTCCCTACTTTATCCAATACTCGGGCTTCTGGAACTGAAATTTTTGTTGCGGCAGGCTGCATGGTATTCATCACCTGTGCACACCTCTGAAAGTCTGGTACATATATAGGCAGTTTAAGAAATGCCTCAATTCCAGCTTGTATCCATACATCCTCAATATGAGGTAGTCCTTGTATGATCGTTTTGAAGTCCTGAGACATGATTGGAAAGTAATGATCTGTGTCCATAATTTTGATTGTAGCCATGAAGATTAGCTCTGCCACTGGTTGATCATCTCTGAACCAGTGACCTCTTGCTTTTGTTACTGATTCTAATGGAAGAAGTTGCACCTCTTCCTGCTGTGTAGATTCGGAATCAGTGGAAGCCATCTGCACTCAATATAGAGTATGAATTAGTATCCGCATGTTCTCAAAAATCCTCCTCTATATGTTGGTTATAAGTTCGATGTTGCTCCGAGTGAATGGTGTCGTCCCTTTCCCGTGTGTGTGAGAAAGGTAATACCTGGATTTTTCACATTTTTATGTATGTTTATATTTTCATCTGAAAATGAAAAACAGAAAAGTTAGTCTATAGCCGAAGCGGTTATTAATTTTTTGGAGTATTTTCTTAATATATGTACAAGTGCTCTCCTATTTCCCCATTAGGAAAATGTGCTTGACTATCTTGAAATAGAAGAAGGATGTGCCGAATGCTTGGCCTTGTAATGTGGCCCTATCATGCATACTTGGGATCTCGACAACTCCATATGTGTGCAATTGGAAGTAGTTGGCGTATGCATGCCGTCCAATTTGTCTTTCGGTATCCAGACTTGCTTCAATGTGCTGAGCTTCGTTGTATGTTGCCCACTTCCACTGAATGTGGCTCTTGTCTTCTTGTTGTAGGTCTGCTTGGTCTGCTTCGTGAATTTCGGGGAGGGTCGGATTGCCCTTGCAGACTCCTTTTTTCTCCAGTAACTCTTTATTTGTGGTTGTTTTGCCTATGGATTGCATTGGTTCTTCTTGTTTTGGGGATCATCCTTTCGGTTTATTTTCCTTGGAATGCAAGACTTCGGAACCCATATTTGCGATCGATCTCGTTGAGCAGCTACGACTTTCTTGGGAATCCATATTGTAGCAATTTGACGATGACTTCGTTGTTCAGACTGACTTGATTTCTCCTTTGATTGTTCGGTTTGATGTCGGTTGTGCTTCTGTCGTCGAAGATACTCCTCCACTTGATCTTTCTTTATCCACGCTTGATTAGAAGATGGAATAGGGTATATTTTAATGGTTACAGATTTTGAATCACTCTGAGGCTCATTCTCTCTAATGCATGGTGTTTCAGTGAGGTTGATTTCATTTTGACTGATGCACTCAAGACTTGCTAGACTAGAACAAGGGGTGCAAGCAGAATTCAATGTGTCTGCACATATAGTACTCGATGAAGGTGTATCTATAGTGCTAGAGATTGTACATTCAGGGCTTTGTTCATTAGAATGAACTATTTGCTCCATGCTCGCAGATTTTAATGGTCGCTCGTCTAGCAGACTGAATACTTCACGATGTCCTATCCTGGCTGAGATATATCCTAATTGTTGGAGCAAGTCTATGACAAGCCTAAGTATTGGCTTGAGTCTCACAAAGTCTTAGAAGAAGCTTTAAAAACAAGACTATGTAAAGTTCACTTGTGAACTACCTCTTGTAACTTTTGAAGAGTTTACTTAATGTAAAAGTAAGAGAATCTTAAGTGGTTGAGCCCACATGATCAAGAATGGAAAGAGGAGCCACGAATTCGTGATTTGTGGTAGGTAGAGAATCAAATCAATCATTGATTGATTGGAGAGTGATTGAGGGAAGTTAGCCTCCCAAACTCAACTATAAATAGATGGCAGTTTTAGTCGTGGTTAGAGAGACCTATGTGAAGACCTCCAAGAGCTGAGCTTTATGCCATTTCAAGGTGTGATTACAAAGCACACATATGTATCAGTAAGTCATTGTATTGTACAAGCAATATAGTTTCATTTTTATGATTATTTGAGGTCATCTTTCCATGTTCTTGTGATGTGTACTACTCACTGCCATTACTTCAGTTTTTCTCAGTCAGCTTGCAGAGATTGTTTCTCTGCACTTGGTTCATCATTTTCAGTGATTTAACTTGGTAAAGTTAGCTCTATAAGTCTACTATATTCTCATAAATTTTCATGTCATTTGGATGTTGCAGTCTTCAGTTATGTTCATTTGAAGTCAACACGGTCTGTTCATCTTCACCTCTCTGTCAGGTACCCGACTTTTTCACTCATCTTGTCAGAGCCATTTCTCAGTGGTTACTTATCCAAATTCAGTGATTTAATACTTTGTGGATTCAGCTTACTATCTAGTATAAGCATACAAATTTTCATGATCATTGGATTCTTACATCTTGAGTTATGTTAATTTTTCTACTCACTGGTCTATTTCTGTAGCAGCCCGTGAAAATCGGGATGATGTCATCACTTGTTAAAAGTCATTCTCAGTGTGTGGTTTGTTATTTTTGATGAGATTACTCTCTAAAGTTAGCTCTTTAAGCTACCTAGCCTTCCCCAAGAGGAATTAATCTAATTGCTGCTGTGCTCAGAGAATTATGTAAAACACTGGACATGTGTATCAACCAAGAATAGCAAGTTTTCACCTCTGAGCTAACTCCAACTTATCTGTTTTGATCTATCTTTTTGAGAGTGATCTTCCAAGGTACATAGGGTGTCTAATACATCCATTGGCAAGCTAAAAGGGCCCACCATCTACTCCTGGAGTTCATTTGGCTGGTGTAGAGCAAAGATTTTGCAACACCTCTTCATCTTCAACAATACCTATCCATCTCTTCACAGTGGTATCAGAGCAAGGTTGGACAACATGGCAGATGGATTTCCTTCATCAATTGACAAATTGGACAGAGGTAACTACTCAGCTTGGTCATTAAGAATGGAAGCTTATCTCCAAGGTAGAAGTTTATATGGTTATGTGGCTGGAGATGAAGTTATGCCAAGTTTCAGGAACAAAAGTCAACCAACACAAGAAGAGCAAGAAAGATTGAGCACATGGTGCTCCAAGGATGCACTTGCAAGGTCTTATCTCCTCAACTCTATCTCAGATTTTTTGTTGCCTCACATTAGAAGTTGTAAGACATCTCAGGAAGTGTGGGATGCACTTGAAGCTTTCTTTTCTTCAAGTACCAAAGCTAGGAAGCATCAACTATGGCTGGATTTCACAACTCTCAAGAAGGCTCCCAAACAAAATGTGACTGATTTTGTCACAAAGCTCAAGGACATAGCAGATCAGTTGGGAAGCATTGGAGAGGTAATAGATGAAGAGCAAATTGTAAGGCAGGTCATCAATGGCTTGAAGGCAGATGACAAGTGGGAAGCATTCACCACAGCTATGGATTTGTACATGGACATGCATGTACCTGATTTCAACACACTCATTGGACAATTACTTACTCAAGAGGCAAAGCTTATCAAAAATGGAGAAAGCTCTAAAGGTAATCAATCTTCAGCTTTATACACGGATAAAAGCAAGTCTAAAGATAACAAAGGAAAGGCAAAGAAAGTGGATGATGAAGCAGGTACATATCAAGCTAACTATGCAGGTAGAGGAAGACATGGCAGAGGTAGAGGAAGAGGAGGTAGACAAGGCAGGGGGAGATCCCAAGACTCCAACTCATGTTCTATTTGTGGATTAACTAATCATACAACTGAAAATTGCTTTAGGAATTCCAGGAATCAAAGAGGCAGAGGATACAATAGAGGAAGTTATGGCTACTCAAGAGGAAGGTTCAACAACTACCATGGCAACTACAACAACTACAATCATTCAAACTATCAAGGAGGCTACAAAGGAAGGAGAGACTACAATAACTACACAGAAGACTCAAACAAAGAGGATTCATTATTGATCATGAACATGGCTATGCCATAAGGTAAATCTGATGAGCATGTTTTCTACATAGATTCAGGTTGTTCAAATCATGTGGCAGGAAATGTGGCACTCCTATCAGATTTAGAAGATCCGAGGAATAAGCATGAGGTACAAACAGGAGATGTTACAAAACATCCTGTGGAGAAAATAGGCAATGTCAAAGCACCTGATGGAAACATCAACCTACTCAGTAAGGTACTCTATGTCCCTACCATTACAAAGAATTTGATAAGTGTTGGGCAGATAGTAGAGAAAGGGTTGCAAGTCAGGTTCACAAAGGCAGGAGCATTTGTTGAAGATCCAAGTCAAGGATTCAAAAGAATTGCAAAAGGTGAAAAGACAGGTAGATTGTTCACATTTGAATTACAGGACACTAGAAACATTGCTCTCTTTAATTATGGCAGTCAGACACTCACAGAATTGGAAGTATGGCACAAAAGGTTAGCACATATTGGTGAAAGGTCATTAAAGCAAATTTGCAGGGACCAAAGTGTACTTGGACTCCCTAACTTGTCAAAACAACATATGATTTATAAGTGTAGTGCATGTCAGTTTGGAAAGTCTCACAGGTTACCATTCATGAAGAAAGGTTATATGCATGGAGATCTCTTGGAGTTGGTTCATACAGATGTATGGGGACCAAGCAAGGAAGCTTCAATATCAGGATCAAGGTATTATGTTTCCTTTATTGATGATTGCAGCAGATGGACTATCCTATTCTTTATGAAACACAAAGATGAAGTTTTTTCATGTTTCAAAAGATATTTGGCTCTTGTGGAGAATCAAACAGTTAAATCACTAAAAAGGCTAAGGTCAGATGGAGGGGGAGAATACTTCTCCCATGAGTTTGATTCTTTTCTTCAAGAAAGAGGAATCAAAAGAGAGGTAACTACAAGGTACACTCCTGAGCAAAATGGAGTGGCAGAAAGGAGGAATAGGACAATTGTTGAAGCTGCAAGGTCTATGTTAAATGAAAAGCATTTACCTAATTACTTATGGGTTGAGGCTGTATCTACAGCCACTTACTTGATTAACAGGTTGCCTTCAAAATCCCTTGATGGGATGACTCCATATGAGGCTTGGAATGGAAGAAGACCAAGTTTAGATCATTGTAAAATTTTTGGATGTATTGCTTTTGCTCATGTTCCTTCACAGGTTAGAGGCAAGATGGATCCAAAAGCAGAAATGTGTGTATTTATTGGATATGACAACAATCAAAAGGGCTACAGGTTATACCAACAAAGGATTCTTGGTAAGCAGAGATGTAGTTTTTGATGAGAACAATTCGTGGTATGAAGATTCATGCAGGAAGGTCAATTTACCATATGATCTTGAAGAAGATTTTCCAAAGCTTGGTAGAGAACAATCAAAGATTGAAGAACAAGACACCTCAGAGGATGATGAAGAATGTCAGATGGAAAAGATCAAAGCATGGAAGTCTAAAGGTAAAGCAAAATTGCAGGAACTTGGACATGAGGCAGAATCATCAAATCATGGCTTAAGAAGATCTATGAGGGAAAAGAAAAAACCAGAAAGGTATGGGTTTGACACCTCATTAGTAACTAAACATTCTATCTACATAGCACAGGACATAAACCAAGAGGAGGCATCATCATTTGAAGAGGCCAAAGCAAAAACAGAATGGAAGCATGCAATGAAGGAAGAGATTGAAGCACTCGAGGAAAACAACACTTGGGATTTGGTGCCCAAGACTTCATCCATGAAGGTAATAGGCTCAAGATGGGTCTATAAACTCAAGAAGAATTCTGATGGTTCCATTAACAGGTATAAGGCAAGGCTTGTAGCAAAAGGCTTTGCACAAACTCAGGGAATTGATTATGAGGAGACATTCTCTCCTGTGGCAAAGATGCCTACTATTAGGGTTTTGCTTAGTATTGCCTCTTCCAAGAATTGGAAGATACTTCAACTAGATGTGAAGAATGCATTCTTGAATGGTTGGATAACAGAAGAGGTATATATGGCACAACCACCTGGTTTTGAGAGTCAAGTTTATCCTGATTATGTGTGTAAACTTAACAAAGCATTGTATGGTCTCAAGCAAGCTCCAAGAGCTTGGAATTTCAGGCTTGTTTCATTCTTGCAGGACAAAGGCTTTCAACCAAGCAAAGCAGATCCTTCACTCTTTATTAAAAAGAGTAATTCCGAGGTCATCTACCTATGTGTATATGTAGATGATATTATATTGACAGGAAATGATGTAGATGGTATGAAGAAGATCAAAGATCAGATGAGAGAAGAGTTCAAGATAAGTGATTTGGGTTCACTTACCTACTTCCTAGGTTTGGAAGTTGTCTACAAAGATCATGGTTTGTTTCTCACTCAAAGAAAGTACATTAAGGACATGTTGGCAAAATTCAAGATGCAAGATTGTAAGATTGCAGGTACTCCAATGGAGGTTAATCACAAATTGAGCTCACATGAAGGTGAACTCATAGAGGACATCACATCATATCAAAGTCTAGTGGGTAGTCTCAACTATGCCACATTGACAAGAGTAGATATATGTTACAGTGTGAGTGTGCTAAGCCAATTTATGCACACACCAAGGAAACCACATATGGATGCTGCCAAAAGGATACTCAAATATCTCAAAGGAACCATAAATGAAGGACTTTATTATCCTTATGTATCTGATTTAGATTTGAAGCTATTTTCTGATGCAGATTGGGCTGGCTCCAAGGAAGATAGAAGGAGCACTTCAGGTTATCTTACCTTTGCAGGTTCAAAGCTTATTTCATGGTCATCCAAGAAGCAACCCACAGTTGCTCTCTCTTCTACTGAAGCTGAATATATAGGTCTTGCTATAGCTACACAAGAAGCTATGTGGATGAAGACATTGTTCAAAGATCTTGGATTGGAGTTTGGAACTCCAACTATTTTTGGTGACAATATGAGTTCTATTCACTTGGCTGCTAATCCTATTTTTCATGCAAGGACTAAACATATTGAAGTTCATTATCATTATGTACGAGAGAAGATCCTAAGCAAGGAGATTCAAATATCATATGTGTCCACTCATCAACAATGTGCAGATATTCTAACTAAAGCATTGGATGGTACAAAGCTTTGCAAATTCAAGGCTATGATTGGTTTGCAGGTAATCGTGGAAGATTGAAGACCTCAAGCATACTTGGCTTGAGGGGGAGCTGTTGGAGCAAGTCTATGACAAGCCTAAGTATTGGCTTGAGTCTCACAAAGTCTTAGAAGAAGCTTTAAAAACAAGACTATGTAAAGCTCACTTGTGAACTACCTCTTGTAACTTTTGAAGAGTTTACTTAATGTAAAAGTAAGAGAATCTTAAGTGGTTGAGCCCACATGATCAAGAATGGAAAGAGGAGCCACGAATTCGTGATTTGTGGTAGGTAGAGAATCAAATCAATCATTGATTGATTGGAGAGTGATTGAGGGAAGTTAGCCTCCCAAACTCAACTATAAATAGATGGCAGTTTTAGTCGTGGTTAGAGAGACCTATGTGAAGACCTCCAAGAGCTGAGCTTTATGCCATTTCAAGGTGTGATTACAAAGCACACATATGTATCAGTAAGTCATTGTATTGTACAAGCAATATAGTTTCATTTTTATGATTATTTGAGGTCATCTTTCCATGTTCTTGTGATGTGTACTACTCACTGCCATTACTTCAGTTTTTCTTAGTCAGCTTGCAGAGATTGTTTCTCTGCACTTTGTTCATCATTTTCAGTGATTTAACTTGGTAAAGTTAGCTCTATAAGTCTACTATATTCTCATAAATTTTCATGTCATTTGGATGTTGCAATCTTCAGTTATGTTCATTTGAAGTCAATAGGGTTTGTTCATCTTCACCTCTCTGTCAGGTACCCGATTTTTTCACTCATCTTGTCAGAGCCATTTCTCAGTGGTTACTTATCCAAATTCAGTGATTTAAAGCTTGGTAGATTCAGCTTACTGTCTAGTATAAGCATACAAATGTTCATGATCATTGGATTCTTACATCTTGAGTTATGTTAATTTTTCTACTCACTGGTCTATTTCTGTAGCAGCCCGTGAAAATCGGGATGATGTCATCACTTGTTAAAAGTCATTCTCAGTGTGTGGTTTGTTATTTTTGATGAGATTACTCTCTAAAGTTAGCTCTTTAAGCTACCTAGCCTTCCCCAAGAGGAATTAATCTAATTGCTGCTGTGCTCAGAGAATTATGTAAAACACTGGACAGGTGTATCAACCAAGAATAGCAAGTTTTCACCTCTGAGCTAACTCCAACTTATCTGTTTTGATCTATCTTTTTGAGAGTGATCTTCCAAGGTACATAGGGTGTCTAATACATCCATTGGCAAGCTAAAAGGGCCCACCATCTACTCCTGGAGTTCATTTGGCTGGTGTAGAGCAAAGATTTTGCAACACCTCTTCATCTTCAACACATACCTATCCATCTCTTCACACTAATGCCAATTGAATGGTCACCTCGTATTCGTAAATCCAGTCTTGACCTAACACAACCTCTTCAAGTAAATCTTGGTCATGACATACTAACAGTTTTTGTTCCATAGTATTGTTGCCAAGATGCAACGGTAAGGTGATCTCACCTATGCATTGCGTGATTGTTCCTCCTATTCCTATCAACTGGGCCATTGAGGGGCGTATTGTCTCCTTGAGTTTTTGGGTCAAAGAAAACTTAATGCAGCTTACAGCTGCTCCTGTGTCAATAAGAACATTTACCAAGTGATACTCCGTTTTTCCGGCTCCCAAATTTAGATATGGTTGTGTTCTTTGCGATCCTAGGTTTTGAGTGGCTCTAAAATTAGCCATCGGGATGAGTTCTTCTCCTTGACGATATCTTTCATCTCGCTCTCTCATCCACTCTTTTCGTTTCTTTATCCTTTCCAATGCTTCTTGTCTCGCTTCTTCTCGTATTCTTTCCTCTTCCAAGCGTCTATTCTTGCCTTGGATTAATCGAGACATAGTTTCTTCTGTTAATGGTTCTAGGTATTTTTTCACTCTACACCCACTGATGTAGTTTGGTAACACGTCTCCATCTAAGGTCGCTAAGCTGATGGCACCACTTGTAGATATACGATTAATGATTAATGGACCATATCCTCTCTTTTGCAATTTCTTAGCATGTTGTTTCAAAGTGTATACCAAAACTAAATCTCCTTCCTTCAATTTTTTGTCTTTGATATGCGCATCAAAATAGGCTTTTTGTCGTCTTTTAGCAGCATAAATACCTGCTACTGCTTGTAACCTAGTTTCATGAAGCTTTTCTATTTGGTCCAATTGGGCTGATAATTCATGGCCTGTCCACTCGTAAGTAGTTGCTACTCTAAGAGTGGGAATCAAGAAATCAATTGGCAAAATAGCATTTTGTCCATACACTAAGTTAAAAGGAGTAGTGCCTATTGCAATTTTATAGGCTACTCGGAATGCTCATAAAGCATGGTGTAACTGCTTATCCCAATCTGATCTACCGTTGTTAACGATTTTGGTCAGAACAATACACAAGATTTTATTTGAACTTTCTGCTTGTCCATTTGCTTGTGGGTGATAAGGGGCAGATTTCTTATGAATTACCAAGAATTCATTCAATAAGGCTTCTATCACTTCATTAACAAAGTGCGTACCTCTATCACTCACAATCTCTATAGGTAGTCCAAATCTAGTGAAGACGTTCTCGAAGAGAAACTTGGCTGTAGTTCTTGCGTCATTTTTCTTTGTTGCTTTTGCTTCAACCCATTTGGTCAGGTAATCTGTGGCTACAATTATGTATTCAGCATGTGACCCTTTTGCTGGTGGGCTAATAGGTCCTATAAAGTCTATTCCCCACTTCGTGAAAGCTCTAGCGCTCATCATGGGTCTAAGTGGCATTTCATCTCTTCTAATAGGATATTTCGTTCGTTGACAAGTATCACACCGTTGCACATATGTTATGGCGTCTTGATGTAGCGTTGGCCACCACATTCCAACAAAGAGGATCATTTTTGCTGTTTTGTCTGCAGAGAAGTGTCCTCCTGCAGCTCCTGTATGGGCCATCTCTAAGACAGAGAGATATTCATTTTCATGAATGCACATCCTTAATTGGTTATCTTTCCCGCGTTTAAAGAGTTGTTTTCCTATGATGGCATAATCTTTACTCTGTTCTTCGAGAGCACGCTTCCTTGCTAAGGTAGCTCCATCAGGGTACTCTTGAGTTTTCAGGAATTTTACTAGAGGCATACTCCATCTTGGTGCTATCGTAGAATAGCATAAGGTAGAGTTCTCATCTGGGGTTTGTTCTTGACAGGTTTGACAAGTTGACACATAGTTATGTGCATCCCTTTGCATGGTTGGCCAATATATGCCAAATCTCTTGAGTGTTTGCCACGTTCCATTTGCATTCAAATGAGTGTTCCATTGGTTGATGTGTGCTTTCTGAAGCCACATTTCCTGTTCCTCTTCTTCCACGCATCTCATCAGTAATCCGCTTGAATCTTGGTGGTACAAACTTCCTGCAATGATGTGAAGGTTTTTAGTCCTCCAGAGATCTTGCGTTTGGTTTGGCGTGATCCCATCTTTAGGTCCATGTGTAAGTATCGGGATCAATTTTTCTGCCCACTGAGGACATACTTCCAGGTTAAAAAGATAAGTATCTGGCAGGTCATCAGGTACTCCTATGGGTGGTTCTCCATGGGTCATACGAGATAAGTGGTCTGCTCTTATGTGGGTGTTTCCTTTCTTGACTATTATCTCAAAATCAAATTCCATTAGCAATAAAAACCATCGTACTAGTCGTCCGGTGTTGCAAGGCTTGTTGACTAAGTACAATAGGGCTTGATGATCAATGAAGAATTTGAATTTGTTTGCCAGTAAGTAATGTCTGAATTTCTTGACTGCGTATACCATCCCTAGGCCTTCTCTCTCTGTAGTAGTATAATTGCGTTCCGCTTGATTTAACTGTCTACTGGCATAGGCTATCGGGTGGTCTAATTTTCCTGTGTCAGCTGGTTGTTTATTCCAGTTGGGGACTCGAAGGATGGGTGCTGAACTCAATCGATTCTTTAGCTCATTAAAAGCTTTTTCGCATTCTTCGGTCCATTTGAACAGAGTCAATAATGCATAAAGAGGTCTAGCAATTATGGCGTACATATGTATGAATCTTCGATAGTATCCACAATGTCCCATAAATGCTTGAACTTCTTTAGCAGTCTTTGGTCTTGGTAAATCCAAAATTACTTTGATTTTGTCTTCGTCCTTCATATTTTTTAAAATGAGTTGGTACCTCAAATTGGTCTTGTGGTCTGTTTTCTTCATCTTCTAATTCCCTTTCAACTTCTAATTCCCCTTTTTGTGTGAGTTCCTTATGTTTTTCATTGGCAGTGATATTTATGTTGGTGGTGCTAATCCCTAAATCCATGGGTTCAGGTTCCATTTCAATGCTCTCGTAGTCCTCCTTCCAGTCTTTCTCGATCACTTCTCCTTCTTCTGCCTCCTGGAGGACTACCATATACAGGCTAACATCATAACCCTCCTCATCGATACATTCGTTCATGGTCACTACTTCTTTGTTTACACAGACATCGAGGGTGGCTAAGATTTCCATCCAACCGTGAGGTTCGAATTCTTCATCCGGAAATACTTGTGGTATATAGGCTGGATCTTGTAAAGATCTCACTATTCCTTGTTTTTGCTGCCAGCTTTTTCTTCTCTCCTCTTCCTTCTTTGCAGCTTGACATATCCACAGATGAGTGTCCTCGTTCATCCAGGATTGATCACTAGAACCTGCACTATGAACAGATTGATCGTCTTCCTCTTTATGGATTTGATTCCATTGTAGAGGTGGAACATCTTGATACGTGTATGTATGTAGGTTTATCCTAGTGGTAGTTCCTGCGTGTTGTACGTATACTGCATCTTTTCCCCAATCTTGTACGACCTTTAGCTGTCTCATGAAAGGCCTTCCCAAGATCATTTCATAATTGCTCGGCCTTTCAAAGTGACATATTGCTAAAGTGTGTTCAAATTCCACTCCACACGTAGTGAAGACTACACGTTCCAACAATCCTAAGGGTCTTTTCGTATGTCCATCTGCCATTTGTATTTTCATGTGTGTTGGTCTTAATGCTGGTTTTCCCCATTTCTCCCAAATTTCTTTGGTAGCAATGCCAACACCAGCTCCTGAATCTAGTATGGCTTTGGTAGTGTAACCCCTATAGGTGATTGGAAGACAGGTATTTCCTTCATCTCCTTCACTAAAGTCTCCTACCTTATCCACTGGAATTCTCACTGTTTTTACATCGTCAGCTATCTCTTTCTTTTCCTCCTTGACTTCCCATTGATTGATCAATTTCTCTTTTAAGTGTGGTTTTACCTTTAACAGTTCTTCAAATGTTAGGGTACATGGGATTTTCACCTCTCTAAGACGTTGTATGATCTCCGATGTTTGAACTGATGGGTTCGTTTCCCGTCTCCTTATTGATGGAATGCAATACAATTCTGAATTGTGCTCGTACTCCCCTGTGTAGTTGGGCAGTTCCTTTACATTTTCCTCTTCTTTGTCACTTGCATCCATTGGAAAAATTTCTTCTGAATTTAGTTCAGGTATTGAACCCTCTATTTCATTTTCTGCTTCTAATTCTTCAAAGGGTGGTTCCATTCCTTCTACTTTTTTCCATTTGTCCTCTTGAACGCGTGCCCATAGATCCTTAGTCCAGTCTCCTTCTACTTCGGGGACTATGGATCCTTCCTTTCTCTCAACACCATGTTCTTCATTTTGTGGTCTATTTACTTCAGGCTTTTCCTGAGTGTTTAGGCACTCTTGGAATTCTCCTTCGGAAATTCGGTTATTGGGTAAAGGTGGTGCGGGTTTTTCTAAGGTTTGTTGTGCAACTTCTATCAATTTCTTGCAGATTTCTAACCTTTCTTTTTCTAAGTCGCCTCTCAGATATTCTCTCTCGTGTTGCTCTATGGTAGGTCCTGCTTTTATTCTCGCCTTGTAGGCCTGAATCCACATGGCCAATTCTTCAGGCACAGGATCTGCTAGGACTGATCCTACCTCCTCTTTCTTACGCTTCTCATTTTTGTTTTCTTCTTCCTTCTTCGGTTCTTCTTTTGGTTGTTGTTCGTTTCCCTCTTTTTCCTTCCTCTGTAACAGCTTCTTTTCTTTTAGTCTCTCTCTCCGGTGCTTCCATTTTTGTGACCTTTTACTGGCAATACTTTTCTCTAGTTCTTCGGAGTCTTCTACTCTGTGCGGGGTGGGTGCGTCCCTCTCTTTGTCACTTTGATTGTTCTCCTCTGTTTTATCAGGGGTCTCTCTGGCTTTAGCTCTCGTTATTGCTTTTAAAGGTACGGTGTACTCTTTATCGCTCCCTGATGATTCAATCACTTCTATCACATTAATCTGCACGTTAGATGTGACTTTGTTGGGGTTCTTAGGGCAATCCCTGAAAAGATGTTCCTTACCACAATCGCTACAGTAGCCTTCCCAAATTCGTTGTGGTGGTGGTGGGTTTGGTAATGTACATTCTCTGATATAGTGATCACCTCCACATCTGTAACACGGTCCTCTGGGTACAGGCGGTCTATTCATTGGTCGAGGTGGCATGGTTGCTCTAGGAGCTGTGTACATTAAGGACACATAATCCTGCTCATAACTGTATGAACTATCTGGTAATTCCATGTCATAAGCATATGGTCCATACAGTTGTCCATATTCCATTATTGAGCTTTCATAACTAGGGTATGTTCCTTGACTAGGGTCATAAAATGAGTCATATGGTTCACTACTAGTCAAAGGTGTGGCTGGCACTATAGCCCTCTCTAAGTTTTCTTCTGGTTGGGCAATCTTGACTGGGACAACGTTCTGAGGATGGGGCGGTTGTTGTCCTAGTACTGGCTGTGGTTGTGTGTGTCCTTGATATGCGTATGGTCGTGGTACTGGTGCCTGCGGCTGATAAGAGGGATATCTAAAGGCTTCACCTCCTTGATCTCTTTGGGGATATCCATACGGTCTCGCATAAGGCTGGGTGGGTCTGGTTTGCCTATTGTAAGGGCAATTCTCCGTGCTATGGTTTGTATACGTTTGCTCTAAACTGCAATATTGTAGGGGTCCGGGGACAGAGGGTCTATGATAAGCATAGGCAGGTGGTGGAACTACTCCCCTAGTGCACAAATGAGAAGGATGATCACCTCCGCACTGCATACATCTTCTAAGCATAGGCAGTCTCATAGGATTAGTGGGATAATTCCTCTGTCCTTGAACATTCAGTTTTTTTGCTACTAAATCTGCTATTTCCTCCACATTGTTTTTAGAGTTTGATGTGCTACTGGCTGACTCTTCGCTTTTCAAACTACCTTGAGGTATTTTCAAGTCTTCTGCAAGGTTGTCTTCTAGGTCTATACATTCCTTCATACACTCTTGCAAAGTTTGAACCCTCTTTACATACACTAATGACCTCAAAGTTCCGTTCAACAATCCTTCCAAAAATAATGATACCATTTTGTTTTGGGTAGGCCTCTCCTCTACTGGGCATCTATCCACATATTGCTTGAACCTTCTGGCTGCAAATCTCACTGACTCGGTAGGGACTTGTTTGAAGTTGTGGATTAATGACGAAGAATTGTTTTTAATTCCTGATTTGGTAAATTCTTCAATCATTTCTTGATATACTTGCTCCATGTTCTGAAAGGTATTCGGGTCCAATGGCTGAAACCAAGCCAAAGCTGTGTCTGACAAGGTAAGGCCAAAAGACTCATATTGAATCAAAAAGTCTTCTACCTGCTCGGCTCTAACTACTTGTTTAAATTCTGCTATGTGGTTGTAAGGTTCACTAGAGCCATCATAGTGATTTCTCATGCACTTGGCAACTTGGATCGGCCTTAGTCGTCTTCCTGCTTCAGGTTGTCTAGGCATCACTGGGAAAATTGGTCTTCCTATTGGTATGCCTGGTCCTCTTACTACCTGTGGTCTGACTGGAGCATGAACTCCATGTCTTGGGTCAATAGCTGGTTGAGGCCGGTAGTTAGGGTTAATTGCAGGCATTGCAAATTGCACATGTGGTCTGACTGGGATCTGGGTTTGTTGTGTTTGGTGTGTTTGTCCCGACTGTTGATATGAATCATTCTGAGATGTTCCAAGTGGGTTCCGTGAAGTACTGGCTTGATCCCTAGGGGGAAACACTGGGATATTCTGATATTTGAACTCAGCTCTCTCTAATTCTGTTAATGGCCAATATCTTCTCTGATTTTTGTCCAAATATGTGATGATGGTGGGGAACTCAGGATCTTGTAACTCATAGATGGTAACTGGATTAGGAGCAGCTTCCCATATAGAGGAATGGGCCCTAAGCAGATGCTTCATCCCATTGCTCAGATATACATCTATTAGAGTGTCATCCTGGGGAATCAGGTCTCCTCTCCAAATTTTATTAATTGTAGATCTCCCTCTAGGAGTAGTTACTTGCTCTTCGCTTCCACCTCCATTTAAGCTTGAAGCATTATTTTCTTCACCATGCTCATTAATGTTTTCCGGGTGTTCTGTGACCACGTATTGAATATCCTGTTTGTCCATGTAAAAACCTCCTACGTATTTGACTGCTGGTCTAGGCACTATGTAAGCCTCTGAAGCCTTCTTCAGTCTGGCCACTGATCTGTTTAGACCATCCAAATAAATAGGGATCTCATTGTGGTTGGTGTTCACATACTCCAAGGAGGTTCTGTATTCTCCCTCAATGATTGACATCATGCCCATCATGGGTACTGTGTTTTGCATATCCTCTGAAGCCATGGGAATTTCTCCTTCTGACTCACTGGAGGTCTCCGAGTAATGTGAACGGTTACTTGGCTCTGCTACACTCCCTACAGAAGAAATTACACTTCTTCGGCTTCCTAGGGTTCTTCCGGATCTCAGGTTCATCCACTTAAGAGCTCTGATTAGACTTTGATACCCTTGGGCCTTTGGCACTCTTCTCTATAGGTCAAAGATGTCTAGAAGACTTGGGTTGGAAAAATTGAGTGAAAAAGAATTTTGTCAGAACACGATACTTGTCTCCAAAAAAAAATCCACGATACACGATATCTGAGTTTGGACGATACGCGATCTTTGATGGATATCGCGATACCTGCTAGACGATACCGATCGCTTAATGAAACGATACCGATACTTGAAGGCAAACGATACACGATATCAGGTCTCAAGCGATACACGATACTTGAAGGGAAACGATACTTGGAATAGACGATACTCGATATGTGGGAAGTATCGCGATCTTTGCTCTAAACGATCTCTGGGTCAAACGATACTTGGCTGGAAATGATATACGATACTTGGAATCCCACGATACACGATATCTGGTAAATATCGCGATCTCTGTAGATCAGACGATACACGATATTTGAACCAAACGATACTTCAGACAAACGATACACGATCGGCAGTAAATATCGTGATCTCTAAGAAGCGATACACGATACCTCAGCTCAACGATACTTGATCTCTCGCAAACGATCACTGGCAAAACGATACACGATACTTATCAGGTATCGCGATCTTTAACCAAACGATACTTCTCAAGTATCGCGATCGGCACGAAACGATACACGATCAACGATACTCAATAGACGATCGCTGGTAAACGATCTCTGACCAAGTATCGCGATCGGTATGAAACGATACACGATCGATGGGAAATATCGCGATACTCAACCACAGGAGCAAAACGATACTTGTGAAGTATCGCGATACTCAACCGCGGGAGTAAAACGATACTTGACCCTTAGACAAATTTTAACAATCGTTTTTGAATTTTTGATTTTGCCCCCTTGTTCTCCTAGCTCTTCTCTCTTATCCTCACTCTCTGTATCAAACAAAACACTCTTTTTACCCCCTGTAGATCTTAGACGATACCTGGCGCAGATCGTTTTACACAGATATTGAATTTTTTGAATGATCAGAAGGATCTAGCAATGGAGTGGCTCACCTTTGAAGCTCTGCCACACTCTTCTAGCACCTTTTCTAGCTCAAAGACACTCCACAAGCCCAGCCACGATATTCTGCAGCTCACGATACTCGACGCTTACTCTCACGATACTTGCTCAGAAACACAAGTAACTTGCAAAATGAATTTTTTTGGCTTTTATAGTTGGGATTTTCTTGCTTACAAAAAGGAAACTTTTCTGAACAAACTAAACTCTACCCTAATGACTTGGTCCACTCTCTAATCACTCCTACTCTACTCCTTCTACTCACTTCCCTAAACTAACAACTCACTACACACACTCCAAGAATGAGAAGTAGCAAGTGCGGCTGAAAATGACTTACCAAAGAAGAGAAGATTTCCACTCCTCCACTTACTTCAATGCAAAAAGCTACTTACCATCACACGAATGCCTCGGTTTGATTCGTCACTCCCCGGCAACGGCGCCAAAAAGTGTGTTGACCTAAGTATCAACTTAGGGACTTGCGGAGAAAGAGACTATACCTCAATCCCCTCACAAGTGCATATAGTGGGGATACACACCTTTAATTATCAATCCAAAGAGTATACAAACCTAGCCGAGTGTATGAGGACATGCAATCATGTAATGATCAATGCAAATGAACTACTCAAAGAATGTAAATGAGGCAAAGACTTATCCAAACAAACTCCAACTGTTGGTCAAGGCGAAACGATACTTGGTGCAGCAGTCGTCAGTATTTTGGACTTTTCTCCCAGCTCCGAACTCCAAATATAGCGAATAGCATATGCGTTTCGAAGCTCTCGAGAAGACGCATCCAATGACAGTAGTTTCACTCAATTCCAACGCTCCTACTTCAAGTTATGAGCGAAATACTGAGTCACGCGAATACTTTCCTACACTTCAGCACTTCCTACACTTCGCACACACCTTACCTACAGCAAAGAAACACTTTCATGGATAGACAACACTCACAAGCACTCTTTCCAAGCAATACACATGCATACAAGCTCGCGAAGAAGAAGATAAGGAGTGAAGAAGACACAAATTCGAATTTCTTGGCTCTCTATTCTCACAATGGCAAAAAGTTCTTTACAAAGAGTCACTTTTGACTTATATACTAGTGCCCTAAGTTTGGTCCTTTCACACAAGAGACCGGCACTTTATTCACTAAAAGACTAATTTCCTACTATTTTACATGGATAAGTTTCTAATCTTCTGTGGGGATGCATCTAGAGGACTCCTCTAGTGCCTTTACAACGGAAACTATATTACAAGAATGATTATGATACAAAAATATGATGTCCAAATCGGAAAAATTTTGGGGCCCGTCTTTTTCTCTGCTTTGTGCGCTCTTTAGCTCTGCAACAGGCTCACAAAAATAGGTTGGGGGGCCAGTTATTCCACCTTGTCTTTTCTCTTCAGAAGCCTTGTTGTTGTAAAGATTGGTTGGTGGGAATTGTTAATGCTCCACTCTCCTCGGGTTTAAGAGCTGGCGACCCGTGCTTATTGGCGAACCGTGTGTAGACCCATGGACACAAAGCTTGGAGTTTGCCCCCTTTTTTGTCACGGGCACATGGGTTAGTGGTGGGGAAGGTTTAACTCTCCATCCCCATCCCATTATCCACTTCTCCCTTTTCGGGCTTGAGCAAGGTCTGCTCCCCGTGATCCTTCTCTGATCAAGCTACGGGGTTGAGTTCGTACGAACTTCCCCTCCCCGTCCTACACAGACTCCGCTATTTTTCGTCTTTGCCAAGTCATCAAGCTCGCACTTCTATGGGATAGTGCTCGACTGGTGCTCTGCACCCGTCTCCTTGATTTGAATACAAACCCAAGTGGTGATGCAGTTCTTACTCCTATGTGTTCTCCTTTGAGGTAGACTTCTACTCCCGGACCAAAGCTGGGTATTTCTCCCAGTCTGAGCTACCTCAACGCGAAGATATTCACGATGTTGTTCAGTGTCCATACTTGCCATACTGAGAGGATCTTTATGCTCCTTGCTTGCCTTTGACCCTCCACCCTGGAAGGATCGTTTCACTCACGTTCAGAGACAAACGCACCCCTGCCTGTATTATGGGTGACTCCATCACCTCCTGCTGGAAGCTTGTCTTCAACCAGCATTTCGGGGTTTCTTCTTTTAGTTCTTCAAGTCTAGTTTGACCAGCTCAGTCTCGAGCCTCCCTTGGTGACAGAAACTGCTTTCCGGCCTTTAGCTTTCTCTATTGTGCTGATTTCACCAAAGGGTTCATGAGTCAAGCCCCTGTTTCCCATAGATGAGTGAAGTTTTGCTTCACCTTGGAAGTCGTTGCAGGCTCTCATGGCCCTCTCAACTTCATCCCGATGGCATCTTTGGAGCAAGACTCAAACAGGGTCACACATTGGTTAAACATCACCTTGGGGGTTCTTTCATGTGATGCACCAAAAGAAAAACTCTCAAAGTTTTGCTTGACAAGGGCTACCACAAGGCTGCTGTAATTTTGGTTGTTGGGTCATTCACTTAAAGTAATTTGCGTGGCTGTAGGAAATTGCCTGATCAGTTGCATGATGTGATCAAACACCTGGCTCGCATGATTTCTTTGATTGCCCATGTTTTGCACCTTTTATGTTCATGATCAAAATATTGAAGTTTTTGTTACCATATATGGCGTGCAAGTCTAGTTGTTGAAGTCCCATTCAACATATGATATATCCGGATCATAAGTTGTGAAGTTATGAACTCTGTGTGCCAGCATCAAACCTTTCAGTCTCGAATCACTAAGGTTGGGATTGTATAAAAGATTATGTTTTGGATTCCAACTTCCCTTTGCCAGCACCTTGTGGGCACTTCATCAAGTATGAATGCAGAATGATCAAAGAACTTCTATACTATTTGAACGATTAAAACTGACCTTTTTTATATTTGCATAAGAGTGCTTGCAAGTCGGACCATGGAGTAATGCGTGCCCTATTCACCTGTTGTGCTCAAATATGTTTTGTGAACTTTGATTGCTAAACAAAGTGATTTTGTTTCGATAAACGTATACCTGGTGTAGTGCTAATATGTTGACTGGTGTGATTATTATTAATAACAACGCTTGCGCTTGTCGTTTTTCTCTCCTAACTACAGATGAGTCATGGCCTTAAATGCACTCTCTTAGTTGCTTGACCATTGGTGTCACACTATGCGTGAAACATTGAGAAGCATGGTCGCTGCCATCCTCTCATTCTCTTACTTAGTACAATGATCTTCACGGGGATTAGAAGCTTAGCTCTTGACCAACATCATGAGCATCATGTTCACTAAGACAAATCTTCATGAGGACTTTTTGGTAGAATAGCCCATATTGAACAACTTGATGTTCCCTAAAGTGGAAACTAAAAATGGACTTAACATTTTGTGGTTGCTTCCTTTCAAATTCAGTCTACTTGTGTATGCTTAAATTTCAGGTATTGGAGCTTCTTGAGAAGACATTTTCAGCCTTACAAAAGACTGCATAGTGGGATGCATGTTGGGCTGAAGGGGATTGTGAACTTTGAGGGTGTATGTGTTTATGTGTGTGTATGTGTCTATGTGTGTGTATGTGTGTATGTGTGTATGTGTATGCATGTATGTATGCATAGGTGTGTGTATGTGTGTGTATGCATTATGTATGCATATGTGTGTGTATGCATTATGTATGTGTATGTATGCATGTAAGTATGTATGTATGCATATGCATATGCATTATGTATGCATATGTATGCATGTATGTGTATGTGTGTGTATGTCTCTCTATGTGTGTGTGTATGCATATATGTGTGTGTATGTGTGTATGTGTGTATGTGTGTATGTGTGTATGTGTGTATGTGTGTATGTGTGTATGTGTGTATGTGTGTGTGTATATGTGTGTGTATGTGTGTATGCATGTATATGTGTGTGAATGCATCATTATGTGTGCATGTGTCTATGTGTGTGTGTATATGTGTGTGTATGTGTGTGCGTGTCTATGTGTATGTGTGTGTGTCTATGAGTGTGTATGTGTTTATGTGTGTGTATGTGTCGATGTGTGTGTATGTGTGTATGTGTGTATGTGTATGCATGTATGTATGCATATGTGTGTGTATTTGTGTGTATGCATTATGTATGCATATGTGTGTGTATGCATTATGTATGTGTATGTATGCATGTGCATTATGTATGCATATGCAATATGTATGTGTATGAATGCATGTGCATTATGCATGGATATGTGTGTGTATGCATGTAAGTATGTATGTATGTACGCATATGCATATGCATTATGTATGCATATGTGTGTGTATGCATGTAAGTATGTATGTATGTACGCATATGCATATGCATTATGTATGCATGTATGTGTATGTGTGTGCATGTCTCTCTATGTGTGTGTGTATGCATATATGTATGTGTATGTGTGTGTGTATGTGTGTGTGTATGTGTGTGTATATGTATGTGTATATGTGTGTGCATGTGTGTATGCAACATTATTTGTATATGTGTGTATATGTGTGTGTATTTGTGTCTATGTGTGTATATGTGTGTGTATTTGTGTGTATATGTGTATATGTGTATATGTGTATATGTGTATATGTGTATATGGTATATGTGTATATGTGTGTATGTGTGTATATGTTTATGTGTGTATATGTGTGTATATGCGTGCCCTATTCACCTGTTGTGCTCAAATATGTTTTGTGAACTTTGATCGCTGAACAAAGTGATTTTGTTTCGATAAACGTATACCTGGTGTAGTGCTAATATGTTGATTGGTGTGATTATTATTAATAACAACGCTTTCGCTTGTCGTTTTGGGCTTCTATGTTTTTCTCTCCTAACTACAGATGAGTCATGGCCTCAAATGCACTCTCGTAGTTGCTTGACCATTGGTGTCACACTATGCGTGAAACATCGAGAAGCATGGTTGCTACCATCCTCTCATTCTCTTACTTAGTACAATGATCTTCACGGGGATTAGAAGCTTAGCTCTCGACCAACATCATGAGCATCATGTTCACACATCTTCACAATAGTAGTAATGAGTATCGACACATTCCAAGATGAAGGTTGTGATGAAGTCAGCGGGTCTTGGTTTGAAGTTCACAGAAGTGCCTTTGTCTCATACCATGATTTCTTTGCTCTTTTTTTGTGATGTCCTCCAACATGAGATGAATGTCTTCATTCTATTTGCTCATCATTAATATATCCTGAGTGTTGCAGGTTGAAACAGAAATGGATGATAGCTCGGTTAATCTTATGTAGACTGCTACTACTTTTGGAAGTTCATAACTCACTAAACGTTCTTCATATGTTCAGTCATATTTATTTGTGTTCACTCAAAAAACGATATTGGTTCCATAGGGTTGATGTGTGAATGCTTTGCTAAGAAACCAATTGGCCTGTAGACATCCTCATATGCATCACATTAAAACCATGGTTCTTAGATTGAACTTTCTATCTTCTTTTTGAAGGCATGTATTACGAAATGTCCATGATGATGACTCTTATTGCATGACTGACCCTATGAGACACATTGAACATGCTTTATGTACTTTGGAAATGCACTCCTAGACATGATTCGAAGCATTGACGTATTGCTAATGGTTGAGCTTGCATTAGGGGGGGGAATCTAAAACTTCAACCACACATGGAAATGGTAGCTATGTTTGATCCTTAGGCATAATTATGTGATTTCATGATGCATCACTATAATTGATTGATCTCTGCACACTTTTGTTGAAAAGGAAACACTTAACACAATGAAAAATGGTGGACACATGTTGATATTTGCATAAAGTCACAAAAGGAACTATATCACAGTTAGATTTACTCTCCAATGAGTCACACATGCACTTGTGGTGACTAGGTGATTATGGCTAGTTTATGAACAATATGAAGGGCTATAGGGATCTATGTCTTTTGAGCTACTTTTGGATTGCAAGACTAAGACAAATCTTCATGAGGAATTTTTGGTAGAATAGCCCATATTGAAAAACTTGATGTTCCCTAAAGTAGAAACTAAAAATGGACTTAACATTTTGTGGTTGCTTCCTTTCAAATTCAGTCTACTTGTTGTGTATGCTTAAATTTCAGGTATTGGAGCTTCTTGAGAAGACATTTCCAGCCTTACAAAAGACTGCATAGTGGGATGCATGCTGGGCTGAAGGGGATTGTGTCGCTCAGTTGCGAAGATTGAAGATTTGCAGATTGAAGTAAAGACTGAAGACTTGCAGCCTGAAGCCTTGCAGACTGAAGAATTGCAGATTTTGAAGACCTGAAGATTTCCAGATTTGAAAGACTCCAACTTGGAACAATTTAGTTATGTATGATCCTCTCATCTTAGCTTTGTCGAGGACGACAAAGTCTGGGGGGGAGAGTGTTGGGTTGTAGGGTATGCACACATCCTCAATTGTGCATAAGAACCCTTCCTAGACCATGGGAAATAACCTTTTTTGTATATATTTGAGTGTCACATGTGAACACTCTCCAAAAATCACTTTTTGATACTTCCTTATACCATAGTATAGGTGACCCTTGGATAATTTACCTTTTTTCTCTCCTAAAGGAAATCCCACGTAGAAATTCCCACGCATGCGCTTCATTGGGATTTGGTTGTTACATATTTGATCTTGGAATATCCTAGAATATATGTTACTTAGAGAGAGATTCACTTTTTGACTTTTCAAAGGAGCACATGGGGAATAGAGCTTAGCTTATAAATAGAAGCTCATTTTTGTAAAGGAGGGAGCTTTTGGTCGACGTGCTCTCATGTAAAATCATTTATCAATGGAAGAGGCTCTCATTTACTCCAAGAAGACTCATTACATTTACATGTATTGTGGCTTTGTGAGTGTGTCAGAGTGGTGTGTGTGTGCCTATGCATGTCTCTCCTTTGTGTGAGTAGGATAATTGTAATTGCTTGTATTTTCCTCATGGGCTAGGATCCTTGACTCCCTATTCTCCTGGTTTTCAAGCATGTGGCATAGCATGGGGCTGACGCAAATGGCTTGAACATGTGAGAGGTAGGGGTGGATGAGAGGAGAGTTGCTCTTGAGCTTTCCTTCTGGATTCCATGCAAGGTGGTGAGGGTTTTTGGTCATTCCTCGTTACAACCTCAACACTTTTTGTAGGATAATTGTATTTGCTTGTATTTTCCTCATGGGCTAGGATCCTTGACTCCCTATTCTCCTTGTTTTCAAATATGTGGCATAGCATGGCTAATGCCAATGGCTTGAACATATGGGGGGTAGGGGTGGATGAGAGGAGAGTCACTCTTGAGCTTTCCTTCTTGCTTCCATGCAAGGTGGTGAGGGTTTTTGGTCATTCCTTGCTACAACCTCACCAAATTTTGGCATCGTTGTCGGGGATCCGAGCTTTGAGGACGAGCGTGTGATGGTAAGCCGTAGAGAGGACATGTTGGAAAGGTAAGTAGTAAGTTATTTCTTGTTTTTCACTAATTTTTTTTCTCTTCTTCATCTCCATTCCCATCTCCACCTTCGGTCCCCACCATCTCCATCTTCCTCTCATAGTTCCACTTCCATTTCATTCTCCTCATTTGCTTGGTGAGAGTTTGAGAGAGAGCGAGTGTGCAATGTTGTGTTTGTGTGTTTTTTGCATGACTCTTGCAGGTTGCAGCATCCTCACCATCTCCAACAAGCTCAGCAGGTACTGAATCTCTCTGCGCAAGCCCCGAGGCTTCGACCTTGAGCTATCATGACACACCAAAAATTGGACCCTATTGAGAATCTGAGTGAACCACGACACAGCGTAGCCTGAGAGCTCCTAGGATCACTAGGTTGATCAATAGAATTCACTACAATTTGGTGTATCGTGACACTTCGGTCTATCACGACACTTCGGTGTATCGTGACACTTTGGTCTATCGCGACACTTCGGTCTATCGCAACACTTCGGTCTATCACAACACTTCGGTCTATCGCGACACTTCAGTCTATCGCGACACTACAATGTATCGTGACACTTTGGTCTATCGTGACACTTCAGTCTATCGCGACACTTCGGTGTATCACGACACTATGACCCGAGCTATCATGATACACTGGCTTTACGAATAATTTTTTGGGGTGAAATAATTAATTGAATTGGGGCAATTTTGGGCTTGATTTTTGACACATTGGGACTAGCTTAGAGCCTTAGAAGTGGCCAAAATACCTAGAAAACCATATATGAATTTCATGAACCCTGAGAGCTTGTCTTGACCCCATAGGATTTTCGGGGTGTAGAGAGCTAGTCTCAGGGGGGCCTATGCTTTTTGATGTGTGTCTGTCAATTCATTGTAATTCAAGGCAACATTAAGTGGTGAACCTTTGCAAGAACATTGTGGGCAATCAAGGCATCCAAAGCAACCTAGTGCAAGGGTGAATACCAAGCTTGGGAGACGGCTTCCTGGGCTCATGTAGTATTCTGAGCAACAAGTGAATTGAGGTTGGAAGTTCTCTCAACGCTACTTCGTCAATTCATAGCTTAGGCTGAGTACGACTTAGGTGTGGTGATTAATTAGAGTAACGCTAGGCACGAACCAAGTCCAAGAGAACTAATCAACTAAGTACAAGCATTAAGTAGATCTTAAGTGCAAAAATTCTAAGGAACAAAAGTAAACTTGAATTGATCAAATATCAAGTGCGAAATTCACTTAAGTAATCGTGAAGACGTGATTCCAAACAAGGGCTTAACACAATATTCAACTAAAAAGAACAAAACGATTGGTACAAATTAACCTGCAATGAGATTGTACTGGGGACCAAGGGGGTAGAGAAACCAGGCATATGAACCTTAGGTCAGGAAGACACTTAGACCAAGACAGACAAAGCCTCAGATCTTCTGAAGCTAGTGTCAATCATACTGCTAGGTCTTGGGCCCAACAGTTGAGTGATTATCCATACACTCCAAGGTCTGAAACAAGCGATTCTGAGATGTCCTATAACATGGAGAGACTAGTAGGTAGTTCCAGAGTGGCGTACCTGGAAAAGCCAGAAGGACCTTACAAGACTCAATTGGAATATATCAGGACCAATCGTCTAGATGCTCGCATCTACGAAGATGGCCTGAGAAGATCTGTGGTCCAAATTAAAAACCGAGATCAACCCCATGGGCTAGGACATCCGGTAGTCAAGTTCAAAAATGGAGCATATCTAGATAAAGAAGGAACGATTTATGTGGTTACCACCCTTCCAGATAGGACAAACGAGTTCGGCAATGTGATTACAGAGACTGACATGGGTGAAATAGAGCAAGGGAATTTATGAAGGGAGCCGAGGACTCCCCGGGAAATCCGTCTTGACCAGAATCATTACTCCAGAGTGGGTTCCCCATGACAATAAGAGCATAGATTTGCTTTTAAACCCCGAAATTGACAAAGCTTATTGTAGTTATAAGCCTGACAAGCCCAATGAGGGAGGAGCTCTCATAATCTATGAGTTTAAAGACCCTGATAACCCAGGCAAAGTAACCTACCTAGACAATACGTTAGACTAGGTGAGGAGTTGGAGCTGTCAAAAATCTACAAGGATTCGGATAGCTCTAGCAGTCTCACGTCCGATGAATCCACATCTATCGAGGAACTTGCAGAGAAGGTAGCTCAGAAACTAGGTGTCTCTAGCAAACAAATTCCAAGATTTGCTCTAGGGAAACGATGTTATACCTGTGGAGGAGACCATATGGCGAGTGTATGTCCCATTATGGCCCAACCCCAAGTGAATCCTAGTAGCCAGTACTGCACTATGGAGTGAAGGTACACCAACCACACTGCACAAGACTGCCTGTATAACAAGCAAACTGTAAGGCAAAATTACCCTTAGCCATATCCACAACAGGGTGGATTCCAGACCTAGTACCCACCACAGCGATATGGTAGGCCCCAGCAACCTTATCAGCCACCCTATCAAGGGTAGCAGAGACCTCAACCAATTCTAGCACAACAACCCCCTGCCCCAACTAATGTGATTCCAGTGAAGTACGCAGCTGCTGAAGAAAATCTAAATAGAGCCATAGTCCGAGTAACACCATTGCTATCAGAAAGTGACCCAAGTGACCATAGTTTTGACTCTACACATATTGATACCCCACAGGCTTACTACATGCAGTCACCTGAGCATAATGAGTCATATATTATCAAGAACCCCATCAACATGCCAAAAATTGCTCCTATCAAAGTTGTTGGGCTAGTAGTAGACTCTACAGGAAGCATAACTTCCACAGCCCTAGTGCAAATGGTCACTAGAGCTCAAGCCTTGGAGCAAACTCAGGGTGTAGGACAGGAAAAAAGTTCTGAGGTTAGCGAGACAGAGAGTATGACCAAGAAAAGGACAAGAGCTTGGAGAGATAGCCAGGAGAGAATGAAAGGATCTCATAGAACAGTGCCAGAAATACCATTGGATAAGATAGGCTACATGAGTGAAGGTGAAGAAGGAAACAACTATCTTCCCGTTACCCATCAGGGATACACAACCAAGGCAATTTTGGACTCACACAGAGAGACCCTTAGGATTGCTAGAAGGAATAACTCTCACTACATGTGGTGGTGAGTTCAAGCATACTTTTTCTATATGCGACTTTAGCAAACATCAAGCCTACTAGATGATTTTGGGAAGGCCATTCATGCGGCAGTTGCAAGTGATACAAGATTGGGGAACCAATTCCTTGTATTAGCAACACCTAGGTGTTACCACCAAAGTCAATCTCAAGGATTACTCGCATAGAGATGTACCGCCTATTCAATGGAATCCCATCCATAGAGGTAAGGATGACACGGAGCCAGTACATTCCATAGGATCAGGATCCTCATGGATGCATGAAGACACCCACTTGTGGACGTGTAAAGTAGCAGTAGAAGAGGAGAAGAGAGAAAAAGCCATAGAGATAGGGGTGAAGGAAACTCAAAGATCTATTCAAGACCCAGCCTATGCACATGTAGTATTTCCAGACGAAGAATTTGAACCCCACGGTTGGGCGGAAATTCTAGCAACAATGGATGTAGCCATCAATGAAGAACAGTGGACACCCCACTATGATGAGGATGGATATGACATTTCAGTCTTCACAATGTAGCCAATTGTGTGTGATCCAATCATTGAGAAATGTGAACCTAGCACTCATACATTTGAGGATGCAAGTGACTCCCATCTAGAGTCAATCATTATGGACCCACCTTTTGCATCAGATGAGGAATATTTCCACGAGGTAGAAGTTCACCCTCAGAGACACGAGGAGGGTATGAATGAGATGAGATTAATCACACAAGTGACTACCAAGAGTGAAGGAAAGAAAAGAAAGAAGAAAGAAGTCACACCGGAGGAAGAAGAGTCTTTGTTTGAGGTCCCTGAAAATTTCAAGGAGTATGAAATAGAGGATAGGAGAGTCATGGTAAGAATGCCTAAACGTGAGGCACAATCAGGAGAGGCCTATGATAACAAGGAAACCACCAAGAAAATAGTTGTAGCCATAGAGGAAGGAGAAGAAAGATGCACCTACATAGGACATGACCTGACGGAAGAAGAAGAGCAAGTGTTGATAGCTTTGCTAAGAGAGTATAGAGATGTATTCGCTTGGAGCTACAAGGACCTAAAAGGTGTAGACCCCGACATATGCTCCCATACGATCCCCATGACCTCAGATGCCAGACCCTCTAAACAAAAGCCATACACATACAATGATAACTATGCTACCAAGATCAAAGAAGAGATAGATCGCTTGGTTGAAGCTGGATTTATCTATGAAATCGAGCACCTTGAATGGGTATCCCCCATTGTAGTGGTGCCCAAAAAGAACGGTAAACTACGTGTATGCATTAACTTGAAGAAGGTTAAAGCAACCACTATTAGAGATAGTTATCCACTTCCTATCACTGAGCATCTATTAGAAAGGGTAGCATGCAAGGAAGTGTACAACTTCCTAGATGGGTTCTCTGGTTACAATCAAGTAGCCATTGCACCAAAAGATCAACATAAGATGGCTTTTGCCACAGAGTGGGGCCTATTTGCCTTTCGGGTAATGCCATTTGATCTAAACAATGCGTCTACAACCTTTCAGAGGCTGATGTGCCATGTGTTTAAAGAATTCCTGAGAAAGAATTTGGAAGTCTATGTTGATGATCTCCATGCTCATTCCAACATTAGACAGCATATATACCTGAACTCAGGCGAATCTTTGACAAATGTAGAGAACATCAAGTCTGCCTGAACCCAAAAAGTGTGTTTTCATGGTCAGGCAAGGCAAGATTCTGGGATATATAGTGTCAAAAAACGGCATATCCATTGATGAAGAAAAAGTGAGAGCTATCGCAGAACTACCAAAGCCAAAGAATGTCAAGGAAGTGCAAGCTTTCATGGGGCATTGTGGCTATTACCGACCTTTTATACACATGTATGCCATCATTGCAAAGCATCTGTACGGACTTTTGACTAATTTCGAGTGGACTGATGAATGTGAGAAATCTTTCAATGAGCTTAAACGACGATTGTGTTCAGCACCAATCTTGACTACACCAGATTGGAACAAGCCATTTCATGTTCACATGGATGCATCCAATTATGCTATTGGATGTGTACTTGCACAACCTACTGGTGAAGGTAATATGGATCTTCCAATTGCCTACGCTAGTAGACAATTGAATGCTGCTAAACGAAATTATACCACTACTGAAAGAGAAGGATTAGGCATGGTATATGTGGTTAAGAAATTTAGACACTATTTTCTTGCAAATAAGTTTAAATTTTTTACTGATCATCAAGCACTATTGTACTTGGTAAACAAGCCATGTAATACACGTAGATTAGTAAGATGGTTCCTCTTGCTAATGGAATATGACTTTGAGGTAGTGGTGAGAAAGGGCAAGACTCACTTGAGAGCAGACCATCTCTAAAGGCTCACATCTAGAGAGGCCCCACAAGGAGTGTCAGATGACCTACGTGATGCTTACTTGTTTAATCTGGAAGTTGTACCACAGTGGGCCAAGACCTTAGTGCCAGTACTGACATATGAGCCTAAACATCCAGTAGTAAACACTCAAGATAGGGAGGTAGTAAAAGCACAAAAGTACCATATCATGGTAAGGAGTATGTACAAACATACAGATCAAGGAGTATTAACCTATTGTGTGGAAGAGGATGAGTACGCGAGGTGGTTGCAATTAGCACATGTGGGTGCATTAGCACAACACTACACGAGACAAAGAACCTTATAGACATTGAGGAGACTTGGAGTGCACTGACCAACTATGGAAGGAGATGTCCATAGGTTGTGCAAAGAATGCCCAATCTGCTGCACTAAACCACCAGTGGAACATGCATATGATCGAAGAGCTCTCCAACGTTCACAATTGCGCTGCGCTTAGGAGCTGAAGCAAGTATATGCAAAATTGTTGTTTTGCCTAAGCTCTCTCTTGTTGTCTCCCTCTCTCTCTGTTTCTCTCTTTCTACATCTTTCTCTCTTTGAATTCTCTCTCTCTCTCTCTCTCTCTCTTCTTTCTCTCTTTATTGCAGGTTATTCAAGAAGCTAACCAAGCAAAAAGTATGGCTAACCATTGTAAGTACAATTTCTATTCTTTGTATATCATTTGAATTGTGTTATTTTCATTAGATAGCATACTCACACTTATTGATATGCACTTATACACTTATGAATGATGAAGATGCACTTTCACAAATATACACATATATACATGCACATACACACACATATATACACACAGATACATGTGCACATACAATTAGACATACACACATATACACATGCATATGCTCTAACATTTCTACAACCACATAAAAAGACTTACATGCATGCATTATCACACACACACACACACACACACACATATATATATATATATATATATATATATATATATATATATATATATATATATATATATATATATATATATATATATATATATATATATATATATATATATATATATATATATATACATACATATATATATACACACACACACATACACACATTAACATATACGCAAATACATGTATATGCACATCCACATGCATGCACATGGATGCAAATGGAAATGCATCCACATACACATGCATGTGGAATACATATACACATGCATATACATACATTATACACATATATACACATATATATGCACATACGTACACACACATATACACATGCACACACACATGCACATACCTACATATAAACATATACATGCACATACACACATATACACATAGAGTTACACATATACATGCACATACATATACATACACATATATTGGAGAAGAGCCTGCTCCAATATATGGGAATAGGATCCTAAAGAAACGACAAGATGTCTAGAGCTTCTAACACAAATAAAAGAAAAAAGTTTTTATTCTCAAAGAGTCAACATATTTCGCTATATAAAGAATGAGGAACACCTCACATGCATGAAGGATCATACATAAATGCGCGTGCTCACACTCATATATATATATATATATATATATATATATATATATATATATATATATATATATATATATATATATATATATATATATATATATATATATATATATATATATATATATATTGTTGGAATCTAAAAAGAAGCAAGTACGGGCATACACGCAAATCTAACACTGAGGCAACCCTTCCAATTTTTTCAATCCTTACATTATTGTAAAAGTGATTCTCATCACTGAAAACCATTGTAAATACCTTTTCATCTTTTTATAGCTCCATTTCGTGCAAGTCGAGAGTCCTCGAGCTTGAGGAGCTTTAGTAGTATTTGCCTACCAAGTTTCACTAAGTCTGAACAGGACCAAAGCTAGTCAAAAACTATAAATAGAGCTAGAGAGCTCATTTTTGACGCTAGCTTGTTGTAGATTTGAACTTGTATGAGAACTATTTTGCTATAGAAGTTACTCCATTGTCTCTCTCTCTTTGTTCTTGCCTTCTGTGCATGTGTGTGTATGTGTGTGCATGTTAGTGTGCTTCTCACTCACACATTTGTGCCATCGCTTGTTCGAGGTCTTCATACCATCCTCATGTCTTCCCGGATTGACATTAAAGGAGGTGCTACTCATCACTGAGCTACAACACTTTTTGCCACCGTTCTTGGGGATGGTCGGCCTTTCATCACTTGGAGAGCTCAAGAACATGTGGTAAAGTATTGTGTTGCAAATTTTTTTGCTCAATTGCATAGGATTTGAGTTCTTGCATGGCACTTTCACCCTTCCATTGGGCAATTAGTTCCCCATTCTCTTGTTTTTAGTAGGTAGTTTTAGTTCATGTTTGGTTGATACACAAAAAAACACCCCCTTCTCTCATCTTCTCTCACATACACATACACACACTCTCACACTGACTGAGTGGCATCACTTTCGATCTCTATCACCTCTATTTTTGTGTATACCTTGGAAAGGAGGATGGGTGGTACCCTCTCTGCTCCCTTCTCTCTCTTCATTTTCTTGAAAAAAAAAAACACCAAGAAACAACAAAAAAAAAATGAAGCTTTCTGTAGAACATCGAAATTATGTGTTGTCCCCCTTCATAGAAATTACATGAAACTTTGGATGTCCCTACTACCTTAATATGCCTACAAATCTGGAAAAGGTAGGAATTTAAATTTTGCCCTCAAAGGTTCTCTCGTCTTAAATGTAGCGCTCAACGGATGCTGGCTCGATGTGTCTTTGTGGGGCGGGCCATCCTTTTGGGCTCGCAAAAATAGGTTGGGGGCCCAGTTATTCCGCCCTATCCTTTCTCTTCAGAAGCCTTGTTGTTGTAAAGATTGGTTGGTGGGGATTGTTAATGCTCCACTCTCCTCGGTTTAAGAGCTGGTGACCCGTGCTTATTGGCAAACCGTGCGTAGACCTATGGACACGAAGCTCAGGGTTTGCTTCTTTTTTGTCGCTGACGCATGGGTTAGTGGTGGGGAAGGTTTAACTCTCCATCCCCATCCCATTCTCCATTTCTCCCTTTTCGGGGTTGAGCAAGGTCCGCTCCCCCTCGTCATGCTTCTTCTCTGCAAATGGCTATGGCGATTTTCCTTATTGAATAGAGATAAACATCTGTTCCCCTTCCCTTTCCTTCTCTGATCAAGCTGTGGGGTTGAGTTCGTACCAACTTCCCCTCCCGATCCTACATAGACTCCGCTATTTTTCATCTTTGCCAAGTCATCAAGCTTGCACTTCTGTGGGATAGTGTTGGATTGGCGCTCTACACCATCTCCTCGATTTGAATACAAACCCAAGTGGTGATGCAATTCTTACTCCTGTGTGTTATCCTCTGAGGTAGAATTCTACTCCTGGACCAAAGCTTGGTATTTCTCCTAGTCTGAGCTACCTCAGAGCGAAGATATTCACGATGCTGTTCAGTGTCCATATTTGCTATACCGAGACAATCTTTATGCTCCTTGCTTGCCTTTGACTCTCCACCCTGGAAGGATCGTTTCACTCATGTTCGAAGACAAACGCACCCATGTAGAAGCTATTTGATGTCATCCAAGGAGGTTTGTATGCCCATTACATGTCATGTGCTAATTGCAACCACCTTGCATACTCATCCTCTTCCACACAACAGGCTAATACTCCTTGATCTGTGTATTTGTACATACTCCCTGCCATGATATGGTACTTTTGCGCTTTTACTACCTCCCTATCTTGAGTGTTTACTACTAGATGTTTAGGCCCATATGTTAGTACTAGCACTAAGGTCTTGGCCCACTGTGGTACAACTTCCAAATTAAACAAGTAAGCATCAGGTAGGTCATCTGACACTCCTTGTGGGGCATCTCTAGATGCGAGCCTAGGGAGATGGTCTGCTCTCAAGTGAGACTTGCCCTTTCTCACCACTACCTCAAAGTCATACTCCATTAGCAAGAGGAACCATCTTACTAATCTACCTGTATTACATGGCTTGTTTACCAAGTACAATAGTGCTTGATGATCAGTAAAAAAAATTAAACTTATTTGCAAGAAAATAGTGTCTAAATTTCTTAACCGCATATACCATGCCTAATCCTTCTCTTTCAGTAGTGGTATAATTGCGTTCAACAACATTCAACTATCTACTAGCGTAGGCAATTGGAAGATCCATATTACATTCATCAGTAGGTTGTGCAAGTACACATCCAATAGCATAATTGGATGCATCCACGTGAATATGAAATGGCTTGTTTCAATCTATTGTAGTCAAGATTGGTGCTGAACACAATTGTCGTTTAAGCTCATTGGGAGATTTCTCACATTCATCAGTCCACTCGAAATTAGTCAAAAGTCTGTACAGATGCTTTGCAATGATGGCATACATGTGTATAAAACGTCGGTAATAGCCACAATGCCCCATGAAAGCTTGCACTTCTTTGACATTCTTTGGCCCATGAAAACACACTTTTCTAGGTTCAGGCAGACTTGATATTCTCTACATTCATCAAAGATTTGCCTGCGTTTAGGTATATGTGTCTGTCTAATGTTGGAATGAGCACAGAGATCATCAACATAGACTTCCAAATTCTTCCTCAGGAATTCTTTAAACACATGGCACATCAACCTCTGGAAGGTTGAAGGTGCATTGGTTAGACCAAGGCATTACCCGAAAGGCAAATATGCCCCACTCTGTGGAAAAAGCCATCTTATGTTGATCTTTTGGTGCAATGGCTACTTGATTGTAACCAGAGAACCCATCTAGGAAGTTGTACACTTCCTTGCCTGCTACCCTTTCTAATAGATGCTCAGTGATAGGAAGCGGATAACTATCTCTGATAGTGGCTGCGTTAACCTTCTTCAAGTTAATGCATACACGTAAGGGATCGTATGGGAGCATATGTCGGGGTCTACACCTTTCAGGTCCTTGTACCTCCAAGCGAATACATCTTTGTACTCTCTTAGCAAAGCTATCAACACTTGCTCTTCTTCTTCCGTTAGGTCATGTCCTATGTAGGTGTATCTTTCTTCTCCTTCCTCTATGGTTACAACTTTTTTCTTGGTGGTTTCCTTGTTATCATAGGCCTCTCCTGATTGTGCCTCACGTTTAGGCATTCGTACCATGACTCTCCTATCTTCTATTTCATACTTCTTGAAATTTTCAAGGACCTGAAACAAAGACTCTTCTTCCTCCGGTGTGACTACTTTCTTCTTTCTTTTTTTTCCTTCACTCTTGGTGGTCACTTGTGTGGTTAATCTCACCTCATTCATTCCTTCCTCGTGTATCTGAGGGTGAACTTCTACCTCATGGAAATATTCCTCATCTGATGCAAAAGGTGGGTCCATAATGATTGACTCTAGATCGGAGTCACTTTGCATCCTCAAATGTATCAGTGCTAGGCTCATATTTCTCAATGATTGGATCACACAGAATTGGCTATATTGTGAAGACTGAAATGTCATAGCCATCCTCATCATAGTGGGGTGTCCACTGTTCTTCATTGATGGCTACATCCATTGTTGCTAGAATTTCTTCCCAACCGTGGGGTTCGAATTCTTCGTGTGGAAATATTAGAGGTGCATAGGCTGGGTCTTGAATAGATCTTTGAGTTTCCTTCACCCGTATCTCTCTGGCTTTTTCTCTCTTCTCCTCTTCTACTACTACTTTACACATCCACAAGTGGGTGTCTTCATGCATCCATGAGGATCCTGATCCTATGGAATGTACTGGCTCCGTGTCATCCTTAGCTCTATGGATGGGATTCCATTGAATAGGCGGTACATCTCTATGCGAGTAATCCTTGAGATTGACTTTGGTGGTAACACCTAGGTGTTGCAAATACAAGGAATTGGTTCCCCAATCTTGTACCACTTGCAACTCGACAAGATCTCGTACTATGAGATTACAAGAGGACAAGACAAGATGTCCAGGATACAAGACTAGACATGATGGGAACAAGGAACAAGACAAGAAGAGGAACGAGAACTTGGAGAGTACTTACTTGGCGGTCACGACTCCTTGAGCTCCCAAGACGGGTATTGGCAAGACTGACTATGAATGTGGCCAACCCCTTCTTATATAGGTTTTCCAAGGGCGGTTCTAGGGCGGTTACGAATGGATGATGTCATTGATGATATGATCAATTTGAAGCATGGTCTCTAGATATCAGAGTCAAGCAAGAAGATAGTCGATCTTAGGGTTTTGGCACATTCCAAACGCAATGGAAGCATTAGTTTTCCCCAAATTCTGAAGCAATCATGAGATATAGGATTTACATGGAATCTAAGATTCAACATGGTTTCCTTTGTCCATGACACCTCCCCCTCAAGCGACGAGTTCCACGAGGAGCGATCATTGATGTCATACCCTTTCCAATGAATAAGGTACTCTAATCTTCCTCGGGATATTCTCGAATCTTGGACATGCTCAACTTCAAATTCTTCATGATCATCAAGCTCCATAGGTGGTGAAGGACTACGTCTTCTCCCCCCTCAATGGTGAAATCTGATATGGTTCCAACATGGATACATGGAAAACTGGATGTATTCTCATGGTACTTGGTAGTTGGAGCTTGAAGATGACTGGATTAAACTTGGCCAAGATGGTAAATGGACCAAATCTTTGATGATCTAACTTTGAACAAGGCCTTGAAGTTTGCAAATTATTTCTGAGTAACCATACTTTATCCCCAATTTGATACGATGGATTCTAGACATGATGTTCATCTGCATAGTACTTATATTGTTTTTGAGCTTTATGGATCTCTTCCTTGAGTTCTTTGTCAATGTCCATCAGGTACTGGGCCTTGTCTCTGGAAGTTGGGTTCTTGACATGGTTTGAGAGTTGTATATCCATCCTTGGATGTTTTCCATACTTTGCAAAGAAGGGAGTTTGCTTAGTGGATGCATGAACACTATTGTTATAGGCAAACTCTGCAAAGGATAACAACTCAAACCAATCATTTTGGTGATAGTTGCTAGTGCAATGGAGATATTGCTCTAGGAATTGATTCATCCGTTCTGTTTGTCCATCAGTCTCTGGATGATTTGCTGTAGATAGTTTAACTTGAACACCAAGGAGCTTGCAAAGACTGTTCCAAAAGCTGGATATGAAATGTGGACCTCGATCAGTGACAATATCATGAGGCAATCCATGAAGCCTAAAGATGTATCTAAGAAATATCCTAGCAGTGGCAGCACCAGTGATTGCCTTTGTAGTTGAAATGAAGTGTGCCATCTTTGTGAATCTATCCACAATAACAAGAATGGCATCATACTTATCAGACTTTGGTAGATCTGTGATGAAATCCTTAGATAATGAAGCCCATGGCCTTTCTGGACTAGGTAAAGGTTGCAAGAGGCCATGAGGCTTATGTCGTGGTACCTTAGATCTATTGCAAGTGTCATAGGTTCAGATATATTCTTTGACTTCCTTCCACATTTGAGGCCACCAAAAATCCCTGGATATGAGTTCTATTGTTTTATTTACTCCAAAACATCTTGCTGCAAGGTTTTCATGACGTTGTTGAAGCACTTGGATCCTGGGCTTTCCTGGAGGGACATACAATAGATTCTTATATAATACTAACCCGTCCTTTTCCTGGAATTCATTTACTTCTTGGACTTTTCCTTCTTGAGTTTTTTGCTTAACATTACAAAATAATTCATCTTGTGGTAGATTCTCATGAATCAAATGATTCAAGGCTGAATCTTCAGGATGGGCTGAAGAGATAGTTGCTTAGTGCAGATGCTCAGGCTTGAGTAATACACTCTCTTGTTGATCGAAGGCCTCTTCACCCTTCTTTGGTGCAAGGTAAGATCTTCTTGACAAGGCATCTGACTGACACTCTTGTCATCCTGGACGATATGTGATGACAAAGTCGAACCTGGATAAAAAGTTACTCCATCGAGATTGCCTTCTGTTAAGGATGCGGGTGGTCATAAAATACTCTAGGTTCTTGTGATTTGTATACACGATAACTTTATGAGCTGCTCCTTCTAGATGGTGATGCCAAGTATCAAACGCGTCCACTATGGCAAGAAGTTCTTTATCATGAATTTCATAATTAATTTCTAGAGGAGAAAATTTCCTTGAATTATATGCAACTGGATGTAGGTGTCCATCATCTCCATATTGTGAGAGAATGGCCCCTAGGGCAAAGTCTGATGCATCTGTCTCTAGGAAGAAGGGCTTAATAGAATCAAGATGAACTAGAATTAGAGCAGTAGTGAATGCTGATTTCAAGGTCTGAAATGCTTTTTCTGCTTCTTCGGTCCATGAGAATTTGGAGTTCCCTGTAAGCTTGGTAAGAGGTGTCACTATCTTGGAGTAATCTTTGATGAATATCCTATAGAAGTTAGCAAACCCCAGAAAACATTGTACATCTCGAACACATGAAGGTGGTTTCTAATCAAGGATTGTCTGAATCTTCTTAGGGTCCATAAAAATTCCTTTATCTGATACAGTGTACCCTAAAAATTCTACTTCTGTCTTATCAAAAGAGCACTTCTCCAATTTTGCATATAATCCTTTTTCTCTTAGTTTCTCTAGGACTATCGTTACATGACATTCATGATCCTCTAGATTTTTGGAGAATATCAAGATATCATCAAGGTATATTACAACAAAATCATCTAAATATTATCGAAAGATATCATTCAGCATATGTTGGAAGACAGCTGGAGCATTTGTAAGACCGAATGGCATAACTACATATTCAAAATGGCCATACCTTGTTCGAAATGCTGTCTTCCATTCGTCTCCTTCTCTGAATCGTGACAAGGTTGTACGCTCCTCGAAGATCAATCTTCGTGAAGAATTTTGCTTTTCCAAGGCGTTCCAAGAGCTCTGATATAAGTGGTAGCGGGTATCTGTTCTCTATAGTGACTTTATGCAATCCACGATAGTCTACACACATCCGCAGAGCCTCGTCCTTCTTCTTTACAAATGAAATAGGAGCTCCTGTTGGAGACTTTGAGTGTTTGATAAACCCCTTTGCTAGATTTTCATGAATGTTCTTGCGTAGTTCTGTAAGTTCCTCTAAGAATAGTCTATAAATTGGACCAAAGGGTGGTTGTGCTCCCCCTTGAAGATCTATGGGGCAATCATAAGGTCTATGCTCTGGGAGGATATCTGCATTCTTCTTTTCAAAGACATCTTCAAAGCCTTTGTACTGATTGGGTAGCTGTACTGGATCATCTTTCTTGGATACTTGAGCTCGTATGGCATAGATCATATATGTAGGTTCCTTCCTTACAGCATGTATGAAGGCTTTGGCTCCGACATATGTTGGGTTCTTCTGGATATCTCGATAGGTGATTTTATTCTTTTCACAATTAATGTCTGGATTATGCTGCTTTAACCAGGGCTTTCCAATGATAACTATTGGGCTTGATATTACATTGAAACATATGTGGGATTCATGGTCACCAAGGTGTACTCTTAATGGTTGTTGGTGCAGATCAATCACCAATTGAAGATTTGAAGGACAAAGGATGGAGATGAGATCAAGTTTTGAAGGAAAGAAGATAGCTACATTCACAGGATGAATGATATGTACACATATGTACATTAATGAAGACATAGATCACTTATACTTTTGTCTAGTCATAAACTTGTATATATTTACCTATAAATACTTTGAAAAATGTCGGGGCAATAGGAGAGACAATAGAAAATCATGAGAATAGTGTATTGAGGAGTTGTAAGAGTGATTAAGTCTCTTAGAAGTGAGTTGAATTGTCTATCCTCACTCAGATGTAATCTTTCTGAGAAATCAAGAAAACTTGCGCCCGATGTTTTGCTGTCTGCTCCCTCTGTGTTTAATCTTTTGAGAAATCCTTCTGCACGTATCTAAGTCCATAGCTAATCTATCTATGGCCAGAATTTGAGAGGCTAATTGTAATCAGGTTGAGAGAATTTAGTTTAGGAACATTCATATGTAATGATGTTCTGAGAGTCGACAAAACTGGCGTAGATTTCATGTTCAGAGAAATGAACATTACTCAGTGTGTGGTGTAAAGTTTTACACAAGTGAGGGCTTAAAATCTAAGTTGGAAGGTAAGCCATCTATGGCTAAAAGATCTTGATCAAACGGGTTCGACATTGTGAGAGTTGTAGCTAAGAAGTTGAAGGTGTCAAAGTCGCTACTACAGAGAAGGTGTTTTACACATAGGTAACTTGTTTGTGTGATTTCTCAGAGTATACTAAACCATTTGCAGAAATTTAAGTTGGAGAAGGTGCGCAACCTTAAGGCAAAGAAGTCTACAAAGTTTTATCAAAAACTTTACACAAATGATTAGTCAATTAAGGATTAATCTGCAGCAGACTTTTCTGAGAAGTTGAATTTTTCAGAATAATCAATTTTCTGATAAATTGGTGAATGATCTCTAAATTTGGTGGAGTCTAAAGTTGATCTTGATATAGAGGTGGTCTAAATTCAAGGTTAACTTGTTCTTTTGGAGATTAATACTCTCCATCAGTGGTATCAGAGCAGGATGTGTCAAAATTGAAGTGAAGAAGACTCCGATTACTGCAGAAGTACAAATCTTTACATCTTGAAGGTGCAAAAGGATAAAGGTTGAAGAAAACTTGAAGGTAGACACATTGAAGCTATCAAAAGGATCAGAAGGAGCGAGATTCAAAGTCAAGGTACATTTATTTCTCATAAAGATTAAGAGTTGACAATACAAGTAAAGAAATAATGGGAGATAGTCTCCAAATTGAGAAGCTGGATAGAGAGAACTATCCTGCATGGTCAATGAGGATGGAAGCTCATCTTATGAGCAAAGATCTGATGGGATACATCACAGGAGATGAAGAAAAGCCAGAATTTAGAGACTCTAGTGTTCCAACTAGAGAGGAGCTTGCAGACTTGAAGAATTGGATGAAGAAGGATGCTCAAGCAAGGAGCATAATCTACATGGCAGTCAATGACTATTTGCTTCCTCACATTAGAGGACTTGAAAGTGCATGTGACATTTGGAATGCTTTGGAGGAGCATTTCCAAAACACAACCAAATCAAGGAAGGCTTCACTATGGGCAGAATTTACTACCTTCAAGAAGAAGGCCTCACAATCAATCTCTGATTATGTGACAAAGATGAAGGACATTGCAGATTCTCTAGGTGCAGCGGATGAAGATCTTGAAGAAGACAAATTGGTAAGACAAATTCTCACAGGGCTAAGAGGAGATGAGAAGTGGAAGCCTTCCATTTTATCTACAGAACTTTCATTAGATCACTTTACTCCTGATTTGAATCAATTGTTAGGTCATATGCTAACTTTTGAGAATGATATCAAAGGAGATGTTGATAAGAGTGCAGGTCATGCAATGTACTCTAAAGACAAGAAGAAAGCTAACAAAGGGAAGCAACAATCAGGTGAAGAAGGAGGTACTTCAAACCAAGCAAATTTCATAAGAGGAAAAGGAAATGGCAGAAGTAGAGGAAGAGGCAGACACAACAAAGATAATGCAAGAGCTTGTTGGATATGTGGTAAGACCAATCATCTATCTCATGATTGTTGGCACAATAATCAGAATAATAGTAATGATCAGAACTTTAATCAAAGAGCAAGAGGTGGTAGATTTCAGAGAGGAAACTTCAGAGGTAGAGGTGGTAGGAATTCTTTTGGAAGAGGTGGAGGAAGAAGCTTCCAAAATCAATCCTATAATAACACCTACTATAACTATGCATCAGATCAGAAGGAGGATTCGGCTCTCATTATGAATGCAACATATGAAACCTCACATGAGGACATGAGAGTGTTTTACATTGATTCAGGATGTAGTAATCATTTAAGTGGAAATATTGCTTTGATGACTGACCTAGATCATAATGCAATTAATCATACAGTTCAGACAGGTGATAATACAAAGCATAAGGTAAAGTCAATTGGTTCAGTCAAGGCTAAAGATGGGAGCACTCTTCTGAGTAAGGTACTTTATGTTCCCACAATCCCAAAGAATTTGATCAGTGTAGGTCAAATTGTGGAAAAAGGATATGAGGTAAGGTTCACCAATGATGGAGTCTATGTTGAAGACCCTAGTCAAGGGTATAAACAGGTTGTTACAGGAAAGAAAGAAGGAAGGCTCTTCACATTGAAGGTACAAGGAAATGTTGGACATGCTATGTTCACATATGGAGAGCAGAAGGTGTCAGAGTTGGATCTTTGGCATAAAAGACTTGGACACTTCAATGAGAGAGGTATTAAAGAAATGATTAACAATGATTCAGTGCTTGGGTTGCCTAACATTGCAGGTCAACACATGACATACAGATGTGAGGCATGTCAATTAGGTAAGGCTCATAAGCAGTCCTATTCCAAGCATGGGTTTATGTATTCAGAAAGACTTGAATTGGTGCATACAGATGTGTGGGGTCCTTCAAAGGACTTTAGTATAAATGGTTCAAGATATTATGTCATTTATGTTGATGATGCTACCAGATGGATCACAATTTATGTGATTAAAGAAAAGTCAAAAGTGTTTAATACATTTAAACATTATCATGCATATGCAGAAAGGATTATAGGTCAAAAATTAAAGAGACTAAGGTCAGATGGAGGGGGAGAGTATTTTTCAAATGAATTCAATGATTACTTGTGGAATGCAGGTATAAAGAGAGAAGTTACTTGCAGGTACTCTCCTCAACAAAATGGGGTAGCAGAAAGAAGAAATAGGACTCTTGTTGAGTTTGCAAGGTCCATGATGAAAGAGAAGAATTGCCCAAATTATTTGTGGGCAGAGGCTGTAAATACAGCTACTTATTTGGTCAATAGATTGCCTTGTAAAGCTTTGCAAGGTATGACACCATATGAAGCTTGGTGGGGTAAGAAACCTACCTTGGATCATTGCAGAATATTTGGATGTTTGGCATATGCATATGTGCCATCTCAATTGAGGCATAAGTTGGAGCCTAAGGCAGAAAAGTATGTATTCATTGGTTATGATGATAAACAAATGGGATACAGGTTGTGGAGTCCATCCACAAAGCAATTTGTTGTATCCAAGGATGTTACATTTGATGAACAAGGTACTTGGTATGCAGGTAAATACAATGTACATGCAGATGTTGAAGAAGTAGTGGATCAAAGGAAAGGTAAAGCAAAGATTCAATTACTTGATGAAAATGAGAATAATGAAGTACAGGTTGAAGTTGAAGAGAGGCCAAGGTTTGATTCAGAATGTGATGAACCAGAGACTTCAAGAAGTGCAGAAGTTAGGAGGTCATCTAGGCACAAATGGCAACCTACAAGGTATAGCTATGACACCTCATTCTTGACTACTAAAGATTATGCTTATTTGGTAAAAGCAGATGAAGATCCATCTACATATGATGAAGCCAAAGGCAAGAGAAATTGGGAAGAAGCTATGCAAGAGGAGTATGATGCATTGATAGAGAATCAGACTTGGGATCTGGTTCCTAAACCTAATAGCCAGAAAATTATTGGATGTAAGTGGGTTTACAAAACAAAAAGATTTGCAGATGGAAGTGTGTCTAGGTACAAAGCTAGACTTGTTGTGAAAGGGTATGCACAGACATATGGAGTGGACTATGATGAGACTTATAGTCCTGTGGCAAAGATGACAACAATCAGAACCCTCATAGCAATTGCTGCTTGCAAAGGTTGGAAGTTATCTCAATTAGATGTTAAAAATGCTTTTTTGAATGGTTACATTTCAGATGAAGTTTACATGGAGCAACCAGATGGATTCAAAGATCAAGTGAATCCAAATTATGTGTGTAAGCTCAAGAGAGCTTTGTATGGATTAAAGCAGGCCCCAAGGGCATGGAATTATAGGCTTGTAAAGTTCTTGAATGATCTTGGATTTCAAGCATCAAAGGCAAATAGTAGCTTGCTAGTCAAAGCAAGTGAAGATGGATTCATTTATGTTTGTATTTATGTTGATGACATAATACTTACAGGAACAGATGATAAAGGAATACAAATGATCAAGAAGCAGATGGAGAAAGAGTTCAAAATCAGTGATTTGGGGAATTTATCATTCTTCTTGGAAATGGAGATTTCTTATACTCAACATGGAGTATATGTGACCCAAGAAAGGTATCTTAAAAATTTTCTAACCAAATTTAAAATGGAAGATTGCAGGGTTGCACCGACACCTTTGGAAGTGAACCATAAATTGTCTAGATTTGGAGGAGAAGAATTCAGAGACATGAAGCTCTATCAAAGTTTGGTTGATAGCTTGATTTATGCTACATTAACAAGGCTTGATTTGTCATATGCAGTTGGTGTGCTTTCACAATTTATGCATTGTCCTAGAAAAGAACATTGGATTGCAGGACAAAGAGTACTTAGGTACATCAAGGGTACACTCAGAGAAGGGCTGTACTATGGATTTACTTCTGATACAAGAGTGAAGATATATAGTGATGCAGACTGGGCAGGTAATGTGGATGATAGAAGATCAACACATGGATATTTGTGCTATGTAGGAGACAAATTGATTTCATGGTGTTCTAAGAAGCAACATACAGTTGCTTTGTCATCTACAGAAGCAGAATATAAAGGTATGGTGGAAGCTGCAAAAGATGTAATATGGCTAAAGACACTTATGAAGGTGTTTGATGTGATTCAAAGTACTCCTATTGTTTGTGGAGACAATATGAGTTCTCTATACTTGGCAGCTAATCCTGTGTTTCATGCTAGAACTAAGCATATTGAAATACAATATCATTTTCTGAGAGAGAAGGTCATTGATAAAGAAATTAAGGTTATGCATACACCTACAAAAGATCAACTTGCAGATATGATGACAAAAAGTCTAGATGGACCAAAGCTACAGAGATTCAAGGATATGGCAGGTATAAAGAAGATTAGAGAAACCTCAATTGATGATTGAGGGGGAGCTGTTGGTGCAGATCAATCACCAATTGAAGATTTGAAGGACAAAGGATGGAGATGAGATCAAGTTTTGAAGCAAAGAAGATAGCTACATTCACAGGATGAATGATATGTACACATATGTACATTAATGAAGACATAGATCACTTATACTTTTGTCTAGTCATAAACTTGTATATATTTACCTATAAATACTTTGAAAAATGTCGGGGCAATAGGAGAGACAATAGAAAATCATGAGAATAGTGTATTGAGGAGTTGTAAGAGTGATTAAGTCTCTTAGAAGTGAGTTGAATTGTCTATCCTCACTCAGATGTAATTTTTCTGAGAAATCAAGAAAACTTGCGCCCGATGTTTTGCTGTCTGCTCCCTCTATGTTTAATCTTTTGAGAAAACCTTGTGCACGTATCTAAGTCCATAGCTAATCTATCTATGGCCAGAATTTGAGAGGCTAATTGTAATCAGGTTGAGAGAATTTAGTTTAGGAACATTCATATGTAATGATGTTCTGAGAGTCGACAAAACTGGCGCAGATTTCATGTTCAGAGAAATGAACATTACTCAGTGTGTGGTGTAAAGTTTTACACAAGTGAGGGCTTAAAATCTAAGTTGGAAGGTAAGCCATCTATGGCTAAAAGATCTTGATCAAATGGGTTCGACATTGTGAGAGCTGTAGCTAAGAAGTTGCAGGTGTCAAAGTCGCTACTACAGAGAAGGTGTTTTACACATAGGTAACTTGTTTGTGTGATTTCTCAGAGTATACTAAACCATTTGCAGAAATTTAAGTTGGAGAAGGTGCGCAACCTTAAGGCAAAGAAGTCTACAAAGTTTTATCAAAAACTTTACACAAATGATTAGTCAATTAAGGATTAATCTGCAGCAGACTTTTCTGAGAAGTTGAATTTTTCAGAATAATCAAATTTCTGATAAATTGGTGAATGATCTCTAAATTTGGTGGAGTCTAAAGTTGATCTTGATATAGAGGTGGTCTAAATTCAAGGTTAACTTGTTCTTTTGGAGATTAATACTCTCCATCAATGGTGTGGTTTCCATGGTTATCATCCCAGATGCTAGAGGTCGTCCATCTACTACTTCAGCTACTACTAGTTTGTTCTTCCCAAGTATAGGAATTCCATGTTTCTTAACCAATCCTTCATCGATGAAACATAAGGAGACTCCTGAATCTACTAGGGCTGTAAGGGAAAGGGTCTTCTTGGGCATGATTAACTTGATAGGTGCAAGACATGTTTCTATGGGTGTAGCTGGAATTATGAGACCCTTTCTTATATCATGGTCTGGCTGTAGGGTCTCTTTTACAACTGGACTTCCTCGTTTCCTTGCTCTACAAGGGTGGCTGTGACTCTGGAGTTTGTTCTCTTGTTCGGACAATCAATTGCAATATGTCCAGGGTTTCCACAATAGAGACATAACTTATTAAATCTCCTTCTCTGTTTCTCTTCTGATGTTAGAGGCTGAAACCGTGTTACATCTATTTGCATAGGTTCATGCGTAGACTTATCTTTAGTGGCGGGCTGGAAAGGTTTCCACTGGAGAGGTCTTCCTTCTACTTGTTTTTCTTGTTTCCTTTCAAAAAGTCGGTTATCACATTGAATAGCTTGCATGATATATTCATTCAATGTTTTAACCTCTGACATCGTGAGCAAAAGGTCCTTCATATCATCTCTTAAACCCCATCTAAATTGGCTTATGAAATAATCTTCATGCCAAGTGAGATCACATATCAACTGCCTAAATTCAGATGCATAGGTAGAGGTAGGGTGGTTACCTTGAAGTAACTTCCGAAGTTTTGTTTCTGCTACTCGACTTGTGTCTGCATCTCCAAATGTGGCAGAGAGTTCTCCAAGAAACCCCTCATAGTCCTGAAGTACTGCCATGTTCTTCTCCAAGATTGGGGCAAACCATGATAATGCTTGGCCATAGAGCAAGGTTCCAATAAACCCGACCTTCGATGCCTCATCAGGGTATCTATCAGGTTGCATATGGATGTACAATTCAACTTGCTGGAGAAATCCACGAAACTTTATGCGATCCCCATCAAACTTTTTTGGCATGCAAATCTTGGGTTCCTTCATAAATGATGTACTCGGTCGTTGATTCACTTGGATATGCCCTTGATTTTCTTGAAGACTCCCGATTCGTTCTTGTAATTCTTGGAGGAGTGCACCAACATGCACTGGATGTCCCATCTCAACTTGTGTCTGTCGATGAGTTAGGTCCTCAACTTGTTGTTGGAGACTCTGAAGTGATGCTACAATCTGTTCATAAGCGTTCTCCATGATGCTTGATCTTGGATAGAAGCTAGTCTTGCCAAAATGTCAAGGGAGCACTAGATTGTGCTCTCTGACTACAATAGACAAGATTTCGGAAATATACTTCTGATTACAAGATCACCCACGAAGGGAAAATGATACAAGAATACGTGACTGATACAAGATGTCTCACAACCCGGGACTGATAGGTATGAACAACTCGACTAGAGATGATAGAGGAGATCCCACAACTCGGGAACGTAAGTATGAAACAAGATCTCTAGATTACACGAACTCCCTTTTGGGAGATGAACGAGATACAATAAAGAACTCGACAAGATCTCGTACTACGAGATTACAAGAGGACAAGACAAGATGTCCAGGATACAAGACTAGACAGGACTGGAATAAGGAACAAGACAAGAACAGGAACTGGAACTTGGAGAGTACTTACTTGGCGGTCACAACTCCTTGAGCTCCCAAGACTAGTATTGGCAAGATTGATTATGAATGTGGCCAACCCCTCCTTATATAGGTTTTACAATGGTGGTTCTAGGGCGGTTACGAATTGATGATGTCATCGATGATGTCATCAATTCAAAGCATCGTCTTTGGATGTCAGAATCAAGCAAAAAGATAGTCGATCTTAGGGTTTTGGCATGTTCCAGACGTAATGGAAGCATTAGTTTCCCCCAAATTCTGAACCAATCATGAGATATAGGATTCACATGGAATCTGAGATTCAAGATGGTTTCCTTTGTCCATGACAGATTTCTGCTGATGACGTTATACCAGATAGCTCACTTGTGCAGACCGTTCTGAATGGTCTTCCTGATTCATATCAGAGTTTTGCTTCTACTCTTCGGTTGATGATGAAAGGCAATCCAAATGCTTTATCATTTGAGGAGTTAGTCTCTATTCTGTTGCAGGAAGATCAGTCTAGGCAGAACAGGTACATTATGCGAGTTGCAGATCAAGCTTTCCTGGCTAGTCAAAAGGGCAAAGGAAAATGGTGCTCTTCAAGTAGTAAGCAGAAATCTACTAATTCTGCATATTTGAAGAAGGAAGATAAAGATGAGAAGAAATCAGAAAAGCACAAATTGTTTTGTAAGTACTGTAAAGGGAATGATCATATCATAAAGAATTTTCCAAAACTGGCTCCTAAAGAGGCAAAGAAGAAAGAGGCTTGAATAGTTGTTGCAGAGGCCTTGTGCAGGAAGAAGAATGGGTGTTTACTACTGTCTGTAGTTTTGACCCATCTTCTCATGAGCAGTGCATGTTTGCATTAGACTCACATGTTTGTTATTTTGACAATGGGGCGACCAAACATTTTACCTCGCAGCGCAGTTTCTTCTCTTCACTTGAGCCTGCCCCTATAGGGAATACTGTTCCATGTGCCAACAACTCCTCTTATCCTATTATGGGAGTTGGTAAGATCATTTTGACTACTGCTGATGGTAGTTCTTTCACTTTGTTAGATGCTTTATTTGTGCCAGGGATCAAGAAAAACCTGTTATCAGTTTCTGCATTAGCCAAGATTGGCTTGGTTGTGAAATTTGTTGATGACAGGTGTACAATTCATGATCTGTCAAATGGCGATGTGATTATGGCGTGCAAGGCGTGAAAGGGCGGACATCAATAATCCTACTTATAATTTATTTAGTTTGTAAATAAACCCATGTAGAGGGTTCTATTGTTAGAAACAGTTAGAAAAATAGTGGTTAGAATAAGGGTCATTGTAGACCACAATTTTTGATATTGAGAGCAAAGGCTTTTTGTAAAAGTTACCAACTTTTAGTTTCACGCTTGCTTTTCGATGACGCTCTCATGTAACCACTCTTTTAAACATAATAAAAAATTCCTATAAATGCATGGACTCTGTGGACTATCCAAATAGAGTGCATGGGGGGAGATTGCACCCAATACTGTGTTCTCTCTCATCTCTTGTCGTGTCTCTTTTTCTTTGTGTTTTCAGCATCCGTAACCTCTGTGTGCACGTGAGTAAGATCTTGACAACAAAGCCCTAGCTTTGAGTTCCTAGAATAATCGATATGAGCTAACTATGTCCATTTTTTTTTGGGGACCTCAAAATGGATAGTCCTTGAGAGCGACATAGTGTGGACATCTATCCATCATACAAAATCAGTCAACTCCCTATCAAATCACCTTAAGTTGGTACGTGATCAAAGTAGCTTGGTTGTCCTTCCTTTGTCCCATGGACGCAAGCTAATGCCCTATGTGTGAAAATGCACATGATGTTATTCCTATGGATTGAGATTATGGTGGTACTTTGTATGCATTAGTTTCTACTTGAATCCATAATCTTTTGAGGAGAATGTACTAAAAGAGTTTTGAGACTCTAGCATAGTGAAAGTATTGGGTTTATTGTCCCATGATATAAAAAACATCGTCAAACCATATCAAAAACTTTCATATGTCCTCTTTATAACATTGATCAATGACCGAGAATGACCAAATATCTTCTAGATTTCATGTACAATTTTTGGTAAAAGAAGTTTATGGTAAAGAATCAGCCTCAAAACCAGGGTGGACAATGCAAACAACTAGCAAAAAGGTGAAGAAACACAACCCACATATAATGCACTATGAAAAAGAAGATTCATCGATGAGAAAAGGACTATGAAGACTTATCACTGGGGACCATGAATTCCTAGAGCAAACAAAAAGTTTCCCAATGATATGGCACAACAACAACAAGACAAGACTTGCATAAGGATAGATGACCAGATATATAGATTGAATCTTTATGTATATCCCCACAACTTGGATTCCTCATGCTATCACTTATAATGTTTGACAAATTTTGATGGAATCTATTGGGAATTTGATTTGAAGCATAATGTACGGAGTGATTAGAGAGGAAATGAGTCCAATACACTTGTTGTGGTACAAATCATCAGATCTCTCCATAAGTTTACTTGAATTTTCATTAAAAAGCAAGATTGTGACTCATTCTTTATGTTTACAAATGGTCTAGGCTTTTAATGTGAGCCACTCCATCTCATTAATCACAATCAAGATAGTTTGTGTCAGACTTTAGATAGTTAAAGGAGTCAAGCTAAGAGCAGATAAACTATGCAAGAATTGATTTCTTGAAGGACTCAAGTTAAGACTCGATGGAGAGGTATTGGAGAAGAGCCTGCTCCAATATATGGGAATATGACACTACAAGGAATACGGGCCTATAGCGACGATTAAGGTGACAGAATTTCGTGGCTATAAAATTGCAACATGCATCGTAATGAACGTCACGTGTAGGCCATCGATTAAACGACGAACCAAACGACGTTTTTTGCGACTTGTGGCATGACGAGGCTGCGACGCTCCAATACAGCGTCGCTAACACGATGATTTTAAATAGCGTCACATAAGCGATGCTTTCTTGCATCGCATAAGCGATGTTTTGTGCCGTCGTATAAGCGATGCTAGCAACATGTCACTTATGCGACACCATTTCGATGCGTAGCATCGCTTACACGACAATCTGTTGACGAAAAAAAAATAAAATGTTGGAGGCTCTTCGATCGGCATTTTCAAGCATATGATCGAAGAGCTCTCCAACGTTCGCAATTGCGCTGCGCTTACGAGCTGAAGCAAGTATATGCAGAATTGTTGTTTTGCATAAGCTCTCTCTTATTGTCTCCCTCTGTCTCTGTTTCTCTCTTTCTACATCTTTCTCTCTTTGAGTTCTCTCTCTCTCTCTCTCTCTCTCTCTCTCTCTCTCTTCTTTCTCTCTTTATTGCAGGTTATTCAGGAAGCTAACCAAGCAAAAAGTATGGCTAACCATTGTAAGTACAATTTCTATTCTTTGTATATCATTTGAATTGTGTTATTTTCATTAGATAGCATACTCACACTTATTGATATGCACTTATACACTTATACATGATGAAGATGCACTTTCACACATATACACATATACACATGCACATACACACACATATATACACACAGATGTGAAGAGATGGATAGGTATGTGCTTGAAGATGAAGAGGTGTTGCAAAATCCTTGATCTACACCAGCCAAATGAACTCTAGGAGTATATGGTGGGCCCTTTTAGCTTGCCAATGGATGTATTAGACACCCTATGTACCTTGGAAGATCACTCTCAAAAAGATAGATCAAAATAGATAAGTTGGAGTTAGCTCAGAGGTGAAAACTTGCTATTCTTGGTTCATACACGTGTCCAGGGTTTTACATAATTCTCTGAGCACAGCAGCAGTTAGCTCAATTCCTCTTGGGGAAGTCTAGGCAACTTAAAGAGCTAACTTTCAAGAGTAATCTCATCAATAATAATGAACCACACACTAAGAATGAGTTTTAACAAGTGATGACATCATCCCGATTTTCACGGGCTGCTACAGAAATAGACTAGTGAGCAGAAAAATCAACATAACTCAAAATATAGAAATCCAATGATTATGAAAATTTGTATGGTTATACTAGACAGTAAGCTGAATCCAACAAGCTTTAAATCACTGAATTGGGATAAGTAACCACTGAGAAATGGCTCTGACAAGATGAGTGAAAAAGTCGGGTACCTGACAGAGAAGTCAAGATGAACAGACCCTGTTGACTTCAAATGAACATAACTGAAGATTGCAACATGCAAATGACATGAAAATTTGTGAGCGTATAGTAGACTTATAGAGCTAACTTTACCAAGTTAAATCACTGAAAATGATGCACCAAGCGCAGAGAAAACATCTCTGCAAGCTGACTGAGAAAAACTGAGAGTAATGGCAGTGAGTAGTACACTTCACAAGAACATGGAAAGATGAACTCAAATAATCATGAAAATGAAAGTATATTGCTTGTACAATACAATGACTTACTGATACATATGTGTGCCTTGTAATCACACCTTGATATGGCATAAAGCTCAACTCTTGGAGGTCTTCACATAGGTCTCTCTAACCACGACTAAAACTGCCATCTATTTATAGTTGAATTTGGGAGGCTAACTTCCCTCAATCACTCTCCAATCAATCAATGATTGATTTGATTCTCTACCTACCACAAATCACGAATTCGTGGCTCCTCTTTCCATTCTTGATCAAGTGGACTCAACCACTTAAGATTCTCCTACTTTTACATTAAGTAAACTCTTCAAAAGTTACAAGAGGTAGTTCACAAGTGAACTTTACATAGTCTTCATTTTAAGGCTTTTTCTATGACTTTGTGGGACTCAAGCCAATACTTAGGCTTGTCATAGACTTGCTCCAATAGCTCCCCCTCAAGCCAAGTATGCTTGAGGTCTTCAATCTTCCAAGATTACCTGCAAACCAATCATAGCCTTGAATTTGCAAAGCTTTGTACCATCCAATGCTTTGGTTAGAATATCTGCACATTGTTGATGAGTGGACACATATGATATTTGAATCTCTTTGCTTAGAACCTTCTCTCGTACATAGTGATAATGAACTTCAATATGTTTAGTCCTTGCATGAAAAATAGGATTAGCAGCCAAATGAATAGAACTCATATTGTCACCAAAAATAGTTGGAGTTCCAAACTCCAATCCAAGATCTTTGAATAATGTCTTCATCCACATAGCTTCTTGTGTAGCTATGGCAAGACCTCTATATTCAGCTTCAGTAGAAGAGAGAGCAACTGTGGGTTGCTTCTTGGATGACCATGAAATAAGCTTTGAACCTGCAAAGGTAAGATAACCTGAAGTGCTCCTTCTATCTTCCTTGGAGCCAGCCCAATCTGCATCAGAAAATAGCTTCAAACCTAAATCAGATACATAAGGATAATAAAGTCCTTCATTTATGGTTCCTTTGAGATACTTGAGAATCCTTTTGGCAGCATCCATATGTGGTTTCCTTGGTGTGTGCATAAATTGACTTAGCACACTCACACTGTAACATATATCTACTCTTGTCAATGTGGCATAGTTGAGACTACCCACTAGACTTTGATATGATGTGATGTCCTCTATGAGTTCACCTTCATGTGAGCTCAATTTGTGATTGACCTCCATTGGAGTACCTGCAATCTTACAATCTTGCATCTTGAATTTTGCCAACATGTCCTTAATGTACTTCCTTTGAGTGAGAAACAAACCATGATCTTTGTAGACAACTTCCAAACCTAGGAAGTAGGTAAGTGAACCCAAATCACTTATCTTGAACTCTTCTCTCATCTGATCTTTGATCTTCTTCATACCATCTGCATCATTTCCTGTCAATATAATATCATCTACATATACACATAGGTAGATGACCTCGGAATTACTCTTTTTAATAAAGAGTGAAGGATCTGCTCAGGAGAGAAGGTCTCCTCATAATCAATTCCCTGAGTTTGTGCAAAGCCTTTTGCTACAAGCCTTGCCTTATACCTGTTAATGGAACCATCAGAATTCTTCTTGAGTTTATAGACCCATCTTGAGCCTATTACCTTCATGGATGAAGTCTTGGGCACCAAATCCCAAGTGTTGTTTTCCTCAAGTGCTTCAATCTCTTCCTTCATTGCATGCTTCCATTCTGTTTTTGCTTTGGCCTCTTCAAATGATGATGCCTCCTCTTGGTTTATGTCCTGTGCTATGTAGATAGAATGTTTAGTTACTAATGAGGTGTCAAACCCATACCTTTCTGGTTTTTTCTTTTCCCTCATAGATCTTCTTAGGCCATGATGTGATGATTCTGCCTCATGTCCAAGTTCCTGCAATTTTGCTTTACCTTTAGACTTCCATGCTTTGATCTTTTCCATCTGAGATTCTTCATCATCCTCTGAGGTGTCTTGTTCTTCAATCTTCGGTTGTTCTCTACCAAGCTTTGGAAAATCTTCTTCAAGATTATATGGTAAATTGACCTTCCTGCATGAATCTTCATACCATGAATTGTTCTCATCAAAAACTACATCTCTGCTTACCAAGAATCCTTTGTTGGTAGGGTTGTATAACCTGTAGCCCTTTTGATTGTTGTCATATCCAATAAATACACACCTTTCTGCCTTTGGATCCATCTTGCCTCTAACCTGTGAAGGAACATGAGCAAAAGCAATACATCCAAACATTTTACAATGATCTAAGCTTGGTCTTCTTCCATTCCAAGCCTCATATGGAGTCATCCCATCAAGGGATTTTGAAGGCAACCTGTTAATCAAGTAAGTGGCTGTAGATACAGCCTCAGCCCATAAGTAATTAGGTAAATGCTTTTCATTTAACATAGACCTTGCAGCTTCAACAATTGTCCTATTCCTCCTTTCTGCCACTCCATTTTGCTCAGGAGTGTACCTTGTAGTTACCTCTCTTTTGATTCCTCTTTCTTGAAGAAAAGAATCAAAATCATGGGAGAAGTATTCTCCCCCTCCATCTGACCTTAGCCTTTTTAGTGATTTACCTGTTTGATTCTCCACAAGAGCCACATATCTTTTGAAACATGAAAAAACTTCATCTTTGTGTTTCATAAAGAATAGGATAGTCCATCTACTGCAATCATCAATAAAGGAAACATAATACCTTGATCCAGATATTGAAGCTTCCTTGCTAGGTCCCTATACATCTGTATGAACCAACTCCAAGAGATCTCCATGCATATAACCTTTCTTCATGAATGGTAACCTGTGAGACTTTCCAAATTGACATGCACTACACTTATAAATCATATGTTGTTTTGACAAATTAGGAAGTCCAAGTACACTTTGGTCCCTGCAGATTTGCTTTAATGACCTTTCACCAATATGTGCTAACCTTTTGTGCCATACTTCCAATTCTGTGAGTGTCTGACTACCATAATTAAAGAGAGCAATGTTTCTAGTGTCCTGTAATTCAAATGTGAACAATCTACCTGTCTTTTCACCTTTTGCAATTCTTCTGAATCCTTGACTTGGATCTTCAACAAATGCTCCTGCTTTTGTGAACCTGACTTGCAACCCTTTCTCTACTATCTGCCCAACACTTATCAAATTCTTTGTAATGGTAGGGACATAGAGTACCTTACTGAGTAGGTTGATGTTTCCATCAGGTGCTTTGACATTGCCTATTTTCTCCACAAGATGTTTTGTATCATCTCCTGTTTGTACCTCATGCTTATTCCTTGGATCTTCTAAATCTGATAGGAGTGCCACATTTCCTGCCACATGATTTGAACAACCTGAATCTATGTAGAAAATATGCTCATTAGATTTACCTTGTGGCATAGCCATGTTCATGATCAATAATGAATCCTCTTTGTTTGAGTCTTCTGTGTAGTTATTGTAGTCTCTCCTTCCTTTGTAGCCTCCTTGATAGTTTGAATGATTGTAGTTGTTGTAGTTGCCATGGTAGTTGTTGAACCTTCCTCTTGAGTAGCCATAACTTCCTCTATTGTATCCTCTGCCTCTTTGATTCCTGGAATTCCTAAAGCAATTTTCAGTTGTATGATTAGTTAATCCACAAATAGAACATGAGTTGGAGTCTTGGGATCTCCCCCTGCCTTGTCTACCTCCTCTTCCTCTACCTCTGCCATGTCTTCCTCTACCTGCATAGTTAGCTTGATATGTACCTGCTTCATCATCCACTTTCTTTGCCTTTCCTTTGTTATCTTTAGACTTTCTTTTATCCGTGTATAAAGCTGAAGATTGATTACCTTTAGAGCTTTCTCCATTTTTGATAAGCTTTGCCTCTTGAGTAAGTAGTTGTCCAATGAGTGCGTTGAAATCAGGTACATGCATGTCCATGTACAAATCCATAGCTGTGGTGAATGCTTCCCACTTGTCATCTGCCTTCAAGACATTGATCTGCCTTACAATTTGCTCTTCATCTATTACCTCTCCAATGCTTCCCAACTGATCCGCTATGTCCTTGAGCTTTGTGACAAAATCAGTCACATTTTGTTTGGGAGCCTTCTTGAGAGTTGTGAACTCCAGCCATAGTTGATGCTTCCTAGCTTTGGTACTTGAAGAAAAGAAAGCTTCAAGTGCATCCCACACTTCCTGAGATGTCTTACAACTTCTAATGTGAGGCAACAAAAAATCTGAGATAGAGTTGAGGAGATAAGACCTTGCAAGTGCATCCTTGGAGCACCATGTGCTCAATCTTTCTTGCTCTTCTTGTGTTGGTTGACTTTTGTTCCTGAAACTTGGCATAACTTCATCTCCAGCCACATAACCATATAAACTTCTACCTTGGAGATAGGCTTCCATTCTTAATGACCAAGCTGAGTAGTTACCTCTGTCTAATTTGTCAATTGATGAAGGAAATCCATCTACCATGTTGTCCAACCTTGCTCTGATACCACTGTGAAGAGATGGATAGGTATGTGCTTGAAGATGAAGAGGTGTTGCAAAATCCTTGATCTACACCAGCCAAATGAAGTCTAGGAGTATATGGTGGGCCCTTTTAGCTTGCCAATGGATGTATTAGACACCCTATGTACCTTGGAAGATCACTCTCAAAAAGATAGATCAAAACAGATAAGTTGGAGTTAGCTCAGAGGTGAAAACTTGCTATTCTTGGTTCATACACGTGTCCAGTGTTTTACAAAATTCTCGGAGCACAGCAGCAATTAGCTCAATTCCTCTTGGGGAAGTCTAGGCAACTTAAAGAGCTAACTTTCAAGAGTAATCTCATCAAAAATAATGAACCACACACTGAGAATGAGTTTTAACAAGTGATGACATCATCCCGATTTTCACGGGCTGCTACAGAAATAGACCAGTGAGCAGAAAAATCAACATAACTCAAAATATAGAAATCCAATGATTATGAAAATTTGTATGGTTATACTAGACAGTAAGCTGAATCCAACAAGCTTTAAATTACTGAATCTGAATAAGTAACCACTGAGAAATGGCTCTGACAAGATGAGTGAAAAAGTCGGGTACCTGACAGAGAAGTGAAGATGAACAGACCCTGTTGACTTCAAATGAACATAACTGAAGATTGCAACATGCAAATGACATGAAAATTTGTGAGCATATAGTAGACTTATAGAGCTAACTTTACCAAGTTAAATCACTGAAAATGATGCACCAAGCTCAGAGAAAACATCTCTGCAAGCTGACTGAGAAAAACTGAGAGTAATGGTAGTGAGTAGTACACTTCACAAGAATATGGAAAGATGAACTCAAATAATCATGAAAATGAAAGTATATTGCTTGTACAATACAATGACTTACTGATACATATGTGTGCCTTGTAATCACACCTTGATATGTCATAAAGCTCAACTCTTGGAGGTCTTCACATAGGTCTCTCTAACCACGACTAAAACTGCCATCTATTTATAGTTGAATTTGGGAGGCTAACTTCCCTCAATCACTCTCCAATCAATCAATGATTGATTTGATTCTCTACCTACCACAAATCACGAATTTGTGGCTCCTCTTTCCATTCTTGATCAAGTGGACTCAACCAATTAAGATTCTCTTACTTTTACATTAAGTAAACTCTTCAAAAGTTACAAGAGGTAGTTCACAAGTGAACTTTACATAGTCTTCATTTTAAGGCTTTTTCTATGACTTTGTGGGACTCAAGCCAATACTTAGGCTTGTCATAGACTTTCTCCAACAACAGATACATGTGCACATACACTTAGACATACAAACATATACACATGCATATGCACAAACATCTCTACAACCACATAAAAAGACTTACATGCATGCATTATCGCATATATATATATATATATATATATATATATATATATATATATATATATATATATATATATATATATATATATATATATATATATATATATATATATATATATATATATATATATATATATATATATACACACACACACACACATACACACATACACACATACACATAGAGTTACACATATACATGCACATACTCATACACACTTATACATGCACATGCACATACTCATACACACATATACACTTACACATGCACATGCACATACATACATATACACACACATACACATGCACATACATACATATACACACACATACATATACACTTAGGTACACACATATGAAGGAATTATATAATTAAAGTATTAAAACACATATACACATGCACACACACATGCACATACCTACATATACACATATACATGCACATACACACATATACACATAGAGTTATACATATACATGCACATACATATACACACACATACACATGCACATGCACATACTCATACACACATATAAACTTACACATGCACATGCACATACATACATATACACACACATACACATGCACATACATACATATACACACACATACATATACACTTAGGTACACACATATGAATGAGTTATATAATTGAAGTATTAAAACACATATACACATGCACACACACATGCATGTACCTACATATACACATATACATGTACATACACACATATACACATAGAGTTACACATATACATGCACATACATATACACACACATACACATGCACATGCGCATACTCATACACACATATACACTTACACATGCACATGCACATACATACATATACACACACATACACATGCACATACATACATATACACACACATACATATACACTTAGGTACACACATATGAATGAATTATATGATTAAAGTATTAAAACACATGCTTAATATAAACAATAATAACAATCAATAGAACAAAACTCTTCATTACTTAATACCATACACACAATTCAAAACATAACAAAAATGAAAAATATATAGATAAAATAAATATCAATGTAAATACATATAATCCAATGTCATAATCAACTAAAATCCTAATCATCATCATCATGATCATCATCATCAGCAATATCATGATCATCCTGATCTTCCTCATCCTCATCGTCATGATCACCCTGTGACGATCGAGATCGTCCCTCTTATGTCTGTCTCTCCACCTCATCCATATTTGTCTCTCCATAATACTCTTGTATTACATATAACAAACATAAATAAATAAAACAATTAAACCATTTATAAAAATAAAATTATTATCTAAAATTTAAAAATACTCACAAAGGCATTAGGATGATCTTGCATATACTCGCTCAAACGTCGATATCCAAAATGTGTAGCATACTCGATCTCATGTTTCATAGGATATCGGCCATAATCCTTCCGCTACATTGAAACAAATAAAAAAGATTAGTTGCTTGCATTTTAACTAAAATAAAAAATATACTCACAATAACACATATACTTACAAATGTAGCTACAAAACCATTATGGCCCATTTGGCCTAGGTCCGATGTGTGGCCCGACTCCACTCTCTTCTTTGCAGCAGCCTGTTTATTCAAGAAAAAAAATACATACATTAAATATAAAAAATTACTAAAATATATAAAAATTATAAATATAAACTATTAATTTGTGTACCTTCTGCTGAGGAAATGACTCGTGAAGATGTAGTTGTCTACGAAAAAACTACCACATCTCAGGTGTTATGTTAGCTCACGTCTTATTTTTTTCCACCATACAATATCTCCTATTAATTTAATCTCAAACAGAAAAAAAATCAGAATACATACACATATATACACACACATACACATACACATACCCACATACACATATACATGCAAACATATATGCATACATATATGTATACATATACACATATACATACATATAACATAAACACACATATACATATCCACATATATATGTACACACACATGCATGCATATACACTCATTCATACAAAATACATGCATTTATCCCACAATAATGTGTAGTTGTGTATATGTGAATATGTGTGTACGTGTAAATGTGTATATGTGAATATGTGTGTATGTGTAAATATGTATATGTGAATTTTTTGTGTATGTAGATAATCAGATTTTTAAAAAAGGATTTATTTATTTATTTAGTTATTTATGTGTGTGCACGTGTTGTGTGTAAATGTGCATGTGTTGTGTATATGTGTGTAAATGTGCATGTGTTGTGTATATGTGTGTAAATGTGCATGTATGATGTATATGTGCATGTATGCATGTATTTATACCTCTAGTCTCACTCTTTTCTCTCTCTCTCTCTCTCATATACATACATACATGCATAAACACACATACTCATATCCACATATATATACATAAAATCAGTGCATACCGTGCATTATCGCGACAATGAGCCATAAGTGTCCGCATCTATTTTAGACACCACTTAAGCGACCATCTTGTCCCAAACTCTGTCTCACGTGAACTAAGTACGTATTTTTTATCCCTCTCATCATGCTCGCTACAAAAATAAAAACATAATGTAAATAAAACATAAGATATTTATTTCAATTTATATGTAAAATTTTTACTCTCTTCCACGGTAAGTGGACAAAGTGCAGGTAAGAGTCGCATACTGCCCGCATTCTTCTCTTGAACTCCAATCCATTCCCTATGTACACAATGTTCCCCTCTGGCTCTATATCGCACTCTAGTCCTAAGGTGCCTATGCATGTCCTCATAGGCAACTCTGCTCTGCTATCACGATTTGGAGGTGGTATAGGTGTCCTGAAAATAGATAGATAAAAATAAATAAAAATATGTGTTATAATATCATTAAAAAAGTTTATGAAAAAAAACATACCTATGAGCAGATAGCTCTCTTCCTGCATGTGGAGCCGCAGAAGAGCCCTCATCTGATCGCTGGGTAAGCATCTGGATCATACAGTCCAGCTCCTCATCAGACATCTTTGAGTAATCACGCATGATGGCCCCTAGTGTATCAGACGGAACTCTTGCTCTCATAAGACTTTTTATGAGAGCGAGTTTCACCTTTCTCTCTCTATTGGGATCCATAATACCTAACATATAAAACAAAATGGTTAGAAATCAATATATATACGTGTACATATGTATGTGTGTATGCATTAAGTATGTGTATGTATGCATGTGTGTGTATGTATGTGCGTGTATGTGCGTGTATGTGCGTGTATGTGTGTGTATGTGTGTATGCATGTGTATGTGTGTGTATGCATCATTATGCGTGTATGTGTCTATGTGTGTATGTGTATGTGTCTATGTGTATGTGTGTGCATCTATGAGTGTGTATGTGTTTATGTGTGTGTATCTGTCTATGTGTGTGTATGTGTGTATGTGTATGCATGTATGTATAAATATGTGTGTGTATGCATTATGTATGCATATGTGTGTGTATGCATATGTGTTCTTATGCATTATGTATGTGTATGTATGCATATGCATATACATTATGTATGTATATATATGCATGTATGTGTATGTGTGAGTAGCTATGTGTCTATATGCATATATGTGTGTGTGTATGCATATATGTGTGTATGTGTGTGTGTATAGGTGTTTGTATGTGTGTATGCATCTGTATGTGTGTGCATGCATCATTATGTGTGTATGTGTCTATGTGTGTTTGTATGTGTGTATATGTGTGTGTGTGTCTATGCGTATGTGTGTGTGTCTATGAGTGTGTATGTGTTTATGTGTATGTATGCATATATGTGTGTGTAAGTGTCCATGTGTGTATGTGTATGCATGTATGTATGCATATGTGTGTGTATGCATGTGTATGTGTGTGTATGCATCATTATGTGTGTATGTGTCTATGTGTGTAGGTGTGTGTGTATATGTGTGTGTGTGTCTATGTGTATGTGTGTGTGTCTATGTGTTTATGTGTATGTATGTATCTATGTGTGTGTATGTGTCTATGTGTGTATGTGTATGCATGTATGTATGCATATGTGTGTGTATGCATATGTTTGTGTGTATGCATCATTATGTGTGTATGTGTCTATGTGTGTATGTTTGTGTGTGTGTATATGTGTGTGTATATGTGTGTGTGTATGTGTATGTGTCTATGTGTATGTGTTGCTATGCGTCTATGAGTGTGTATGTGTTTATGTGTGTGTATGTGTCTATGTGTGTATGTGTCTATGTGTGTATGTGTCTATGTGTGTATGTGTATGCATGTATGTATGCATACGTGTGTATGTGTGTGTATGCATTATGTATGTATATGTAAGCATGTGCATTATGTATGCATGGAAGTATGTATGTATGCATATGCATATGCATTATGTATGCATATGCATATGCATTATGTATGCATATGTGTGTATGTGTGTGTATGCTAATGTATGTGTATGTAAGCATGTGCATTATGTATGCATGTATGTATGCATATGCATATGCATTATGCATGTATGCATATGCATATGCATTATGTATGCATATGTATGCATGTATGTGTATGTGTGTGTATGTCTCTCTATGTGTGTGTATGCATATATGTGTGTGTATGTGTGTGTATATGTGTCTGTATGTGTGTATGCATGTGTATGTGTGTGTATGCATCATTATGTGTGTATGTGTCTATGTGTGTGTGTGTCTATGTGTATGTGTGTGTATCTATGAGTATGTATGTGTTTATGTGTGTGTATGTGTGTGTATGTGTCTATGTGTGTATGTGTCTATGTGTGTGTATGTATGTATGCATGTGCATTATGT
>CM035409.1:56089879-56168361 GCA_020310875.1 Ceratopteris richardii
CTAGTAAAAAACTATAAATAGAGCTAGAGAGCTCATTTTTGAGGCTAGCTTGTTGTAGATTTGAACTTGTATGAGAACTATTTTGTGATAGAAGTTACTCCATTGTCTCTCTCTCTTTGTTCTTGCCTTGTGTGCATGTGTGTGTGTATGTGTGTGCATGTTAGTGTGCTTCTCACTCACACATTTGTGCCATCGCTTGTTCGAGGTCTTCATACCATCCTCATGTCTTCCTGGATTGACATTAAAGGAGGTGCTACTCATCACTGAGCTACAACACTTTTTGGCACCGTTGCCGGGGATGGTCGGCCTTTCATCACTTGTAGAGCTCAAGAACATGTGATAAAGTATTGTGTTGCAATTTTTTTTGCTCAGTTGCGTAGGATTTGAGTTCTTGCATGGCACTTTCACCCTTCCATTGCGCCATTAGTTCCCCATTTTCGTGTTTTTAGTAGGTAGTTTTAGTTCATGTTTGGTTGATACACAAAAAAAACACCCCCTTACCCCCGTCTCTCATCCTCTCTCACATACACATACACACACTCTCACACTCAATGAGTGGCATCACTTTCCATCTCTATCACCTCTATTTTTGTGTATGCCTTAGAAAGGGGGATGGGTACAAATTTGGAAAAGGTAGGAATTTAAATTTTGCCCTCAAAGGTTTTGTCGTCTTAAATGTAGCGCTCAACGGATGCTGGCTCGATGCGTCTTTGTGGGGGGGCCATCCTTTTGGGCTCACAAAAATAGGTTGGGGGGCCAGTTATTCCACCCTGTCCTTTCTCTTCAGAAGCCTTGTTGTTGTAAAGATTGGTTGGTGGGGATTGTTAATGCTCCACTCTCCTCGGTTTAAGAGTTGGCGACCCGTGCTTATTGGCGAACCGTGTGTAGACCCATGGACACGAAGCTCGGGGTTTGCCCCTTTTTTATCGCTCGCACATGGGTTAGTGGTGGGGAAGGTTTAACTCTCCATCCCCATCCCATTATCCACTTCTCCCTTTTCGGGGTTGAGCAAGGTCCGCTCCCCCTGATCATGCCTCTTCTCTGCAGATGGCTATACGAACTTCCCCTCCCCGTCCTACACAGACTCCGCTATTTTTCGTCTTTGCCAAGTCATCAAGCTCGCACTTCTATGGGATAGTGCTGGACTGGTGCTCTGCACCCGTCTCCTCGATTTGAATACAAACCCAAGTGGTGATGCAGTTCTTACTCCTGTGTGTTCTCCTTTGAGGTAGACTTCTACTCCTGGACCAAAGCTGGGTATTTCTCCTAGTCTGAGCTACCTCAACGCGAAGATATTCACGATGTTGTTCGGTGTCCATACTTGCCATACCGAGGGGATCTTTATGCTCCTTGCTTCCCTTTGACCCTCCACCCTGGAAGGATCGTTTCACTCACGTTCAGAGACAAACGCACCCCTGCCTGTATTATGGGTGACTCCATCGCCTCCTGCTGGAAGCTTGTCTTCGACCAACATTTCGGGGGTTTCTTCATTTAGTTCTTCAAGTCTAGTTTGACCAGCTCAGTCTCGAGCCTCCCTTGGTGACAGAAACTGCTTTGCGGCCTTTAGCTTTCTCTATTGTGCTGATTTCACCAAAGGGTTCATGAGTCAAGCCCCTGTTTCCCATAGACCAGTGAAGTTTTGCTTCACCTTGGAAGTCGTTGCAGGCTCTCATGGCCCTCTCAACTTCATGCCGATGGCATCTTTGGAGCAAGACTCAAACAGGGTCACACACTAGTTAAACATCACCTCGGGGGTTCTTTCATGTGATGCACCAAAAGAAAAACTCTCAAAGTTTTCCTTGACAAGGGCTACCACAAGGCTGCTGTAATTTTGGTTGTTGGGTCATTCACTTAAAATAATTTGCGTGGCTGTAGGAAATTGCCTGATCAATTGCATGATTTCTTTGATCGCCCATGTTTTGCACCTTTTATGTTCATGATCAAAATATTGAAGTTTTTGTTACCATATATGGCGTGCAAGTCTAGTTGTTGAAGTCCCATTCAACATATGATATATCCGGATCATAAGTTGTGAAGTTATGAACTCTGTGCGTATAAAAGATTATGTTTTGGATTCCAAATGATCAAAGAACTTATATACTATTTGAACGATTAAAACTGACCTTTTTTATATTTGCATAAGAGTGCTTGCAAGTCGGACCATGGAGTAATGCTCAAATATGTTTTGTGAACTTTGATCGCTGAACAAAGTGTAGTGCTAATATGTTGACTGGTGTGATTATTATTAATAACAACGCTTTCGCTTGTCGTTTTTCTCTCCTAACTACAGATGAGTCATGGCTTGACCATTGGTGTCACACCCTCTCATTCTCTTACTTAGTACAATGATCCTCACGGGGATTAGAAGCTTAGCTCTCGACCAACATCATGAGCATCATGTTCACACATCTTCACAATAGTAGTAATGAGTATCGACACATTCCAAGATGAAGGTTGTGATGAAGTCAGCGGGTCTTGGTTTGAAGTTCACAGAAATGCCTTTGTCTCATACCATGATTTCTTTGCTCTTTTTTGTGATGTCCTCCAACATGAGATGAATGTCTTCATTCTATTTGCTCATCATGAATCTATCCTGAGTGTTGCAGGTTGAAACAGAAATGGATGATAGCTCGGATGATCTTATGTAGAGAGCTACTACTTTTCGAAGTTCATAACTCACTAAACGTTCTTCATATGTTTGGTCATATTTATTTGTGTTCACTCAAAAAACAATATTGGTTCCATAGGGTTGATGTGTGAATGCTTTGCTAAGAAACCAATTGGCCTATAGACAGCCTCATATGCATCGCATTAAAACCATGGTTCTTAGATTGAACTTTCTATCTTCTTTTTGAAGGCATGTATTAGGAAATGTCCATGATGATGACTCTTATTGCATGACTGACCCTATGAGACACATTGAACATGCTTTATGTACTTTGGAAATGCACTCCTAGACATGATTAGAAGCATTGACGTATTGGTAATGGTTGAGCTTGCATTAGGGGGGGGATCTAAAACTTCAACCACACATGGAAATGGTAGCTATGTTTGATCCTTAGGCATAATTATGTGATTTCATGATGCATCACTATAATTGATTGATCTCTGCACACTTTTGTTGAAAAGGAAACACTTAACACAATGAAAAATGGTGGACACATGTTGATATTTGCATAAAGTCACAAAAGGAACTATATCACAGTTAGATTTACACTCCAATGAGTCACACATGCACTTGTGGTGACTAGGTGATTATGGCTAGTTTATGAACAATATGAAGGGCTATAGGGATCTATGTCTTTTGAGCTACTTTTGGATTGCAAGACTAAGACAAATCTTCATGAGGACTTTTTGGTAGAATAGCCCATATTGAAGAACTTGATGTTCCCTAAAGTGGAAACTAAAAATGGACTTAACATTTTGTGGTTGCTTCCTTTCAAATTCAGTCTACTTGTTGTGTATGCTTAAATTTCAGGTATTGGAGCTTCTTGAGAAGACATTTCCAGCCTTACAAAAGACTGCATAGTGGGATGCATGCTGGGCTGAAGGGGATTGTGTCGCTCAGTTGCGAAGATTGAAGATTTGCAGATTGAAGTAAAGACTGAAGACTTGCAGCCTGAAGCCTTGCAGACTGAAGAATTGCAGATTTTGAAGACCTGAAGATTTCCAGATTTGAAAGACTCCAACTTGGAACAATTTAGTTATGTATGATCCTCTCATCTTAGCTTTGTTGAGGACGACAAAGTCTGGGGGGGAGAGTGTTGGGTTGTAGGGTATGCACACATCCTCATTGTGCATAAGAACCCTTCCTAGACCATGGGAAATAACCTTTTTTCTATATACTTGAGTGTCACATGTGAACACTCTCCAAAAATCACTTTTTGATACTTCCTTATACCATAGTATAGGTGACCCTTGGATAATTTACCTTTTTGCTCTCCTAAAGGAAATCCCACGTAGAAATTTCCACGCATGCGCTTCATTGGTGTTTGGTTGTTACATATTTGATCTTGGAATATCCTAGAATATATGTTACTTAGATAGAGATCCACTTTTTGACTTTTCAAAGGAGCACATGGGGAATAGAGCTTAGCTTATAAATAGAAGCTCATTTTTGTAAAGGAGGGAGCTTTTGGTCGACGTGCTCTCATGTAAAATCATTTATCAATGGAAGAGGCTCTCATTTACTCCAAGAAGACTCATTACATTTACATGTATTGTGTCTTTGTGAGTGTGTCAGCGTGGTGTGTGTGTGCCTATGCATGTCTCTCCTTTGTGTGAGTAGGATAATTGTATTTGCTTGTATTTTCCTCATGGGCTGGGATCCTTGACTCCCTATTCTCCTTGTTTTCAAGCATGTGGCATAGCATGGGGCTAATGCCAATGGCTTGAACATGTGGGGGGTAGGGGTGGATGAGAGGAGAGTCACTCTTGAGCTTTCCTTCTTGCTTCCATGCAAGGTGGTGAGGGTTTTTGGTCATTCCTTGCTACAACCTCACCAAATTTTGGCATCGTTACCGGGGATCCGAGCTTTGAGGACGAGCGTGTGATGGTAAGCCGTAGAGAGGACACGTTGGAAAGGTAAGTAGTAGGTTATTTCTTGTTTTTCACTAATTTTTTTTCTCTTCTTCATCTCCATTCCCATCTCCACCTTCGCTCCCCACCATCTCCATCTTCCTCTCATAGTTCCACTTCCATTTCATTCTCCTCATTTGCTTGGTGAGAGTTTGAGAGAGAGCGAGTGTGCAATGTTGTGTTTGTGTGTTTTTTGCATGACTCTTGCAGGTTGCAGCATCCTCACCATCTCCAGCAAGCTCAGCAGGTACTGAATCTCTCTGCGCAAGCCCCGAGGCGTCGACCTTGAGCTATCATGACACACCAAAGATTGGACCCTATTGAGAATCTGAGTGAACCACGACACAGCGTAGCCTGAGAGCTCCTAGGATCACTAGGTCTATCGCGACACTTCAGTCTATCGCGACACTTCAGTCTATCGCGACACTACGATGTATCGTGACACTTTGGTCTATCGTGACACTTCAGTCTATCGCGACACTTCGGTGTATCACGACACCACGACCCGAGCTATCACGATACACTGGCTTTACGAATAATTTTTTGGGGTGAAATAATTAATTGAATTGGGGCAATTTTCGGCTTGATTTTTGACACATTGGGACTACCTTAGAGCCTTAGAAGTGGCCAAAATACCTAGAAAACCATAGATGAATTTCATGAACCCTGAGAGCTTGTCTTGACCTCATAGGATTTTCAGGGTGTAGAGAGCTAGTCTCAGGGGGTCCTATCCTTTTTGATGTGTGTCTGTCAATTCATTGTAATTCAAGGCAACATTAAGTGGTGAACCTTTGAAAGAACATTGTGGGAAATCAAGGCATCCAAAGCAAGCTAGTGCAAGGGTGAGTACCAAGCTTGGGAGACGGCTTCCTGGGCTCATGTAGTATTCTGAGCAACAAGTGAATTGAGGTTGGAAGTTCTCTCAACCCTCCTTCGTCAATTCCTAGCTTAGGCTGAGTACGACTTAGGTGTGGTGATTAATTAGAGTAACGCTAGGCACGAACCAAGTCCAAGAGAACTAATCAACTAAGTACAAGCATTAAGTAGATCTTAAGTGCAAAAATTCTAAGGAACAAAAGTAAACTTGAATCGATCAAATATCAAGTGCAAAATTCACTTAAGTAATCGTGAAGATGTGATTCCAAACAAGGGCTTAACACAATATTCAACTAAAAAGAACAAAGTGATTGGTACAAATTAACCTGCAATGAGATTGTGCTCGGGACCAAGGGGGTAGAGAAACCAGGCATATGAACCTTAGGTCAGGAAGACACTTAGACCAAGACAGACAAAGCCTCAGATCTTCTGAAGCTAGTGTCAATCATACTGCTAGGTCTTGGGCCCAACAGTTGAGTGATTATCCATACACTCGGAGGTCTGAAACAAGCGATTCTGAGATGTCCTATAACATGGAGAGACTAGTAGGTAGTTCCAGAGTGGCGTACCTGGAAAAGCCAGAAGGACCTTACAAGACTCAATTGGAATATATCAGGACCAATTGTCTAGATGCTCGCATCTACGAAGATGGCCTGAGAAGATCTGTGGTCCAAATTAAAAACCCAGATCAACCCCATGGGCTAGGACATCCGGTAGTCAAGTTCGAAAATGGAGCATATCTAGATAAAGAAGGAACGATTTATGTGGTTACCACCCTTCCAGATAGGACAAACGAGTTCGGCAATGTGATTGTAGAGACTAACATGGGTGACATAGAGCAAGGGAATTTAGGAAGGGAGCCGAGGACTCCCCGAGGCAAATCCGTCCTGACTAGAATCATTACTCCAGAGTGGGTTCCCCACGACAATAAGAGCATAGATTTGCTTTTAAACCCCGAAATTGACAAAGCTTATTGTAGTTATAAGCCTGACGAGCCCAATGAGGGAGGAGCTCTCATAATCTATGAGTTTAAAGACCGTGATAACCCAGGCAAAGTAACCTACCTAGACAATACGTTAGAGAGGATCTTCGTGGTCACCAAGCATGGCAGACATGCCTACACTTGGAAGGGTGAATTCATTTTTCCCCAACCAAGATCTAATGTCTCCTATAGCCACCAAGGAGCTGGGACCTCCCAAGCTCATGGAGCCCAAAGGGACAGAAGTAGAGACATGCCAGACGTGAGTTTTGCCAACCCCTTGGGAAGAACAGAAACGGATAGAGAAGAAACTGAGAGACCTAGAGCTCCAAGAAACCAAAGGAATGCTGATGATTTTCCCTTCGCGAGGCCTAGAGAGCACACTAGAACCCTGAGGCCAACCCAGCTGGTCAAGTCCATGAAGAATTACTTCGATGGCACTGGAGACCCTTACGACCATGTGGCAGAATTTAGGCAAGTCTTGAGAGCTGAACAGATTGAGGACCTATTCACACAATACAATGCTTTTGGCCTAACCCTTAGAAACACAGATCTTACGTGGTTTCAACCACTACATGAGAGGCAGTTTAGGAGCATAGACCAACTTTTAGAAGCTTTCGTCACTGAGTTATCTAAGAGTGGCATACGGCATAATACTTCCTCACTGATTCATAGCTTTAAGCAAACACCTCAAGAGACGGTCAGACTGGCAGGAAGATGGTTTAGGCAATACCTAGAGAGGTGTTCGATGCCTGAGTTACCCACACCAGCCAAGCAAGTGGCTTTGTTCTTAGATGGATTGTTAAGCACCAAGCTCAGATCATATGTGTATCTGAAGGACCCCAGAACCATAGAAGAATGCATGCGCATGTGCATAGACATTGAGGATAATCTAGGTGAGGAGTTGGAGCTGTCAAAAATCTACAAGGATTTGGATAGCTCTAGCAGTCTCACATCCGATGAATCCACATATATCGAGGAACTTGCAGAGAAGGTAGCTCAGAATCTAGGTGTCTCTAGCAAACAAATTCCAAGATTTGCTCTAGGGAAACGATGTTATACCTGTGGAGGAGGATAGTCGATCGACGATCTTTTGTGACCCTAAAAGTAGGACAAGGAGAGAGTGCAAGAACCGTGAGAGCTTTAATTGACTCACGAGCAGCCACTAGTGCAGTACGGCTTTCTTACTACCAAGAATTGCAATTGAAGGTCAATCCTATAGAGGCATATCTCATAGGGTTGGGAGGTGTTGAAACCCCTTGAATGGGAGAGGTGGAACTTCCCCTCTACATTCAAGAGGCGCTAATGGTAGTAAAAGTGCTAGTATGTGAAGACGAGAATCTTACCGAACCTCTTGTCTTGGGCCAAGACTGGATCTATGATCATTCAGTCAACCTCAATCTAAGAAGTGGACTTCTTCAAGCTTGGGTAGGCCAAAATCGCCTCATGATTGAATTAGGAAATCAAGCACTCAGGCCACTAGGAAATACACCAAATCCTGGTCTCTCTAGGAACCCATATGAAGATAACAATGCTATTCTTGTCCAAAGTTCTATGGTGCAGAAGATTATCGCTCTAGACGAAGGTACAAAATTCAATGAGGAGTCCCCTTCTTTTCCAAAGAGGATTCGAGGACAGTAGGACCGGCAACACACTACACCGAGGAGGCCAATGATCAAGAAGCATGAGCACCAACCTGTGCACCATGAAGTACCTCGTGGCATGAAGCAGATCTAGATACGCAAAGATAGGAAACCCACGGTTCTAGAGATAGATTCTCAAAGAAGCCAATAAGCCACATTGTCAAGGATTACAATGAAGGAGTCCCTTAGCCAATGCTCTAGACATACCCTTTCTATTTGGGTTCCTAAGTGGTCAATGAAGGCTATCCCCAATGCTCGACAAATATGGGTGCCCAAGACCTACTTACAAGCTCAAATAGCTTAACCTCCAGTCACAAGAATGAATATCAGGGCAAGCACTCTTGGCAAACATCTCAGGGAAGACACCTACACCCTCTCTCAAACCTAGGAATATCGGGAAATGGGTACCCAAAAGGTCCCAAATCCAACACAATCCAAACCATAGACTTTACATGTCATCACCCCTAAAAGCTACGCTTCCACAATCAAAGTCTGGAGACTTAAACCCTGCATCAAACCCCCTGACCCAATTTTGTAAATCCTTCCACTCTGATGTAGGTGCATTCTGAGTGCATTGCATATCCAAAGTATGCATCTAGGATGACACTAACCACTAACCAACATTCACACCCATCACAAACACTTCATCCTAACCACTAACCATTTGGAATGTCATGTTAGTATTGTGGAGGGAACACCAATACATCATGTTTCCTATGCAACACTAATGTGCCTCTCTTCTTCTAGCAGATTAGCATCATCAGCTACCATCAATCCCATGGCAGAAGGAGAAGGCATGAGCTCCCAGGCAGGCACTAGTTCTCAAGCCAATTAGGAACCATGCCTGTGGAGGCCCCATTGATAGTTAGAACTGAAGAATATCTGAATGTGAGACGAATTCCCATCTTGGATCCACCAGGCGGCTTAACAGAAAGGGTAAAAGGGCACTCTCATTGGAGCAATGAGATGCCATGAGATGATATTTGGCAGAAAGCGGGATTGAACGACTGCTTTAGTGCATCCTTGCCTAAACCAGATTTCCGTAGATGTTACTACTTGATTGCAACTCTTAAAGCGACAGGAGATCGAGATCAGTGAGGCACATTCCTTGCGCCCTCTCTATCAAACCCTAAGGAGATGAAAAAGTTCGAGCCGAACCTAACTTTAATCAAGGAGGCCCTCCAAATGTATGGCACCCATGTACCCTACGATCAAGGCCCTTTGATACCGAAGTCTATGAAGAACACTAAACTCAAGAACTTGAAAGAGATGTGTGCCCTCACCCCAAACATTGCTATACGGTTGCGCATGTGCTTTCAACACTTTGCATTTCCGACTCAAGACCGATTCACACAACCTCATGAAAAGATTTGGTACGGGCTTTACCTAGCAGAGACAGGGAGTCTACCTATTAAAATGCCAGTGTGGATCCTCGACCAATTATATGAAGCAGGCAAGCAAGGAGTAAGGAAGCCTTCATTGAATGGTTGCTATGCCATTACCAGAATCATTTACAGATGCCTAGCCTATGATGTGCCGATTACACGGGCACTTACTTACTCACAGCTGTAGTTCTTCCAAGGACGGAAACCAAGAGTTTAACCAGCTGAGCAGATGCTTGGATCTTTTTCCCAAGTCCCAATTCCTCATGAGTCCACCACAAAAATCTCCCTTAGAGAAGAACAACAAGTGGCCCCATTCACTATCCATCTCCAATGAGCACAATCAGAGGGCATAATACAACCCACTCTGTCAGCCCCTCCATTACCCACAGATGCTGAGTTTGCCTCCATGGTTGCATTGGTGGAAGATACATCCTTTGACTTTGAGACCTTCTTGCAAACCACGCAACTATCTGATAGTGAGTTCTTTTCAGACACTGAAGGTCCGGGATCATCATCCCAAAGAGGACGTCCACATCGTGAAGAACGGAGAGTACATTGGGAGGATGAAGCACAACACACTCAAGTTGAAGACACACATGAACAAGAGGAGGCACAAGGGCATGAATCAGAGGAGAGTGCAGAGGAAGCCCCCACATACACCACACAAATCAAAAGGCTATACAAAACAATCAAACAAGTACAAAAAAGGCATAGGTTGTCAGAAGAGGCAAACAGAGCAATGGTGAACCAGATGCTACAAGTGGAGGATGTGGATCCTCATTTTATAGAATCATTGAATCTTTTAGCAGACAGCTGTGGAATTGTGGAAGCCATGCGGACCATGATACATTGTACCCCCCCTCAATATGACCAACGAAGGCTCGATACGCGACCGCGAAGGGGAAAGATGATTCAAATGGAAGTCTCTACCTCACTCACTACCATAGCTCAAGAAGATGTTCACATGATCAGCCCCACTAACACTGATGCACCCTACGAAAGCACACAGATACCATCTCCACCATCACCTCCCATCTAGCCCACCGAAACCCTCACCAGTAGCATTCCTAAACAACCTCTATTCACCCTTAGTGAACCTATATCACAGACCACCCTTTCTCCATCATTCCCTTTACCTACATCCACCATTTCTAGCCAATTTTCTGAACCTCAAATAGGTCATCCCGCCACCCATCAAACCATAATAGGTCACCCTTCTATTCTACCAGCTCTAGGACATACACAGGTCTCTACCCAAACATTGACACACCCATTTTCCCTCACTACTACATTCCCTCTTTTCCAACCCCAACCCACAATGCCCCCCTCAACCTCCTCAGAACTGATACAAACCACTCTTCCCCAATTTTGGGCAAACCTTGTAAATATGATGCAACAACTTGAGAATTATAATAGAAATTCCCTTTCCCACCCAACCTCCCCCTCATTCATGGCCACCAATAACACACCACCCACCATTCCAGTATTCACGATTCACACTTCACACACAATAACGTCCGACCCCATGGACATTTCACCCTCCATAGGACCACTCACCACCCCTTTTGTCTCAACATCACCACTTGTTACTTCACTCACATCACCACATACACCCACTGTAAGCACAACATCCACTTTTCTCTTCCCCATTTCCCGATCCCTTGGATCTTCCACCTCTACCTCTGCATCCACCTCATTTAGTCATGCACTAGACACCATGTTTGAAGCTACCGCCCAGCTTAAACAAGAATACAGATTGTTGGAAGAAAACAATAAAGATCTTTGTAATCTGTCGTCCCACCTCCAAGCACGTGTCAATGCCTTGGAGTTGAGCAATACTGCATTACAACATGAGGTTACCGCCCTCCAACAATCTCATGCGGAGATCGAAGCCAAATATACAGAGACGAGTAAGGCGACCGAGGAACAACTCAGAAATCAACTAGCCCGCAATACACGACTATAGAGGAACATGGCCTTACTTGGATGACATCTAGCGGCTGCCCAAGAAGAGAACAGAAGATTACAACAACAACATCAAGAAAATCTCAAGGCAGCCATCGAGAACACTCCAGGGGCACCCCTAGATCCTGCTAAATTCCAAGCCATTCCCTCATAAAACATTCAGCAGGTATTGGAAGATTATGCGAACTTCTTGGAAGCACACGAACAACTTGCAGACCAGGTGAAGGAACTACAAAGACAACAAGTGCCCACATTGCATACCACAGAACCAAGCAAGATGGTTAGTGTCGCTACTTCTCCACTGCCAGAATCCTCAACTGCTAACGAAGTACTTGCACTACGACAACAAGTTGCAAAGTTAAAGATGAAATAGTTACAATATGAATGACCACCATCTCCCCCCGATCAACCCTCAGAAGAAGATGCAGTTAACATTCCAGTTGAAGAAACATTCGAAGACCAGTACGAACCTCAACCTCTTCCAGGAGGCAGAGTCACTGATGAGGGACAAGTTACGTATGAAGAACCCCCTCCTGCATGGATGAAACAAGTAGAAGAGATGGGTCCAACTCACGAAGAGCACATATCCACTCAGAGGCTGGTCATGAAAGCCATTGAAGAAGAAATACTTCAATCAAAATATTTCCAGCACTTGGCAGAGTCACTCTAGTAAATAAGTAGAGTCACTCTAGTAAATAAGCTTTGGAGCAAGAAAGATGGCTGGAAATACAAAGGAACTCAGCAATTATCTATGCATACGAACCAAACATCGACTAACAACTAGTGAGATTTATATAGGATCTACTACCACACAAAGTCTCCACGTTTGTGCCAGCCATATTTGGAAAGGAAGATGAGAAATAGTTGGAGAGGTATTCCCTACTAAGGGTGCACTTGAAACCACACACAGTGACAAAGATTGGCAGAGAGTGATGGAAGAATGAGGACGAACCATGGCTACTTTAGAAGATTCACACAGAGAAAGAGAGAGAGAGAGAGAGAGAGAGAGAGAGAGAGAGAGGAGCAATGCACCAATGTTTGCACACTGCCGAAATACAATTTCTGAAGATGAATGTGTAGGCAATATTGAGCTTGTTGGGGGTAGCTTTGTCTACACAAATCATCTATACCCCTACCCATGTCTCTGTGCAAACCATGTCTTTGTTGCCATCCACTCTTTTGCTCATCTGCATTAGAGAATCTTGCCTCACGATCATCTAGTTCTTTCTACAATAGAGGCATTGATGGGATGTGCCATCAGTGTCATGACCACTTCTCTTCCTCATTGAGCATGGTAGTGGGAGCCACTATATATCTACCTTGATTCAGGATTTCAAGATACATTATGGGTTTTATCCTATACCTTCATCTCTTGCTACATGCGTAGCTATTCCAATCCCTTATGTAGTGGCAACGATAGCCGACCAATACTAGAAATGGTGCTTGCATCCATAAAGGATATTAGTGCGTACATGAAGAAGCATGTACAAGAGAGGGAGGGGGGAGAGAGAGAGTAAACACATGGCTTTTGATTGGAGGAATGGTCAAGTGGCTTTATTCAAGGAAGTATCACATTAAACTATAGATGCACCAAACCATCTTTAGGAACATCATGAAAAGAATGCGATATAAGGAGCGAAAACCACAACAATCAGAACTACATGGAATGAGAAAAATTCCGAAGCAAGAGAAATAGACTAGCCGCGCATGTGAAGAATAGCTTACCATCGATGTCAATACAATTTACGTGGATGGTGTCTATTTCTATTTCTTCCACCAATGCTTTAGAGCATTCAAGAATCTTTCAAAGGTGACATAGCACGTTCATTTTTCATTATACAAAAGGCAAGTAGAAGGATTATTTCAGGAAGATACCATATACTCAATAGAAAGCATGAAGCATTGGGCTTATGAATTGTAATTATATTTTGTGTCTACGTATTATTTGTAACCAAACACTGGTCTCCTCTAAGGGATTGGAATTAGACACCACCTTCCTTTAAAGAAGGTAGGACCTTCCCTATGCACACACATATTCTGCGAAGCCTATGGTGCCAAAGCCATGAAATCATGACGCCATGTATACTCTGTGTACATATCAAAGATGAATAAGATCCATAACTTGGGGCAAAGAAGAAAAGCAATGATTCAATAGATTTCAACAACGACAACACTCAAAGATCGCATCAATGGATCTAGGGCATACTATAAATACATGAAGAGGGCATACACATCTTGTATATGATGTCTCTATCCCAAAGCGCCACATGCCCCATGATGAAAATCCTTCTAGTATATGTGTAGGGATCCCATATGTCCCTATATCCGAGGGTTACCATTGGTCCCAACACCGGGGATGCCATGTCTCCATGGAACGAATACCACATGGATGCCATGTGTCAATGCAAACCAAGGGATGCCATATGCCTCACACTTGGATGCCATGTGTCCAAGCTATGTCTAAGGATCCCGTGTGTCCTTAGATCCAGAACGTCAATGGACTAAGTGATGTCATACGTCTCTAGGTCCCCACATTTCAAACGAAAGCATCATCACATGGAGGAGGGGTTTTGAGATAATTGTGCTCTACCCTTTTGTATTCCCAAGCATCCAATTTATCCCACATGCATGGGCGAGAGTGTTGGAATCTGAGAAGAAGCAAGTAGGGGCATACACGCAAATCTAACACTGAGGCAACCCTTCCAATTTTTTCAATCCTTACATTATTGTAAAAGTGATTCTCATCACTCAAAACCATTGTAAATACCTTTTCACCTTTTTATAGCTCCATTTTGTGCAAGCATGGCTTTTTTCACTGAGAGAGAGTAAACACATGGCTTTTGATTGGAGGAATGGTCAAGTGGCTTTATTCAAGGAAGTATCACATTAAACTATAGATGCACCAAACCATCTTTAGGAATATCATGAAAAGAATGCGATATAAGGAGCGACAACCACAACAATCAGCACTATATGGAACGAGAAAAATTCAAGCAAGAGAAATAGACTAGCCGTGCATGTGAAGAATAGCTTACCATCGATGTCAATACACGTTGAGAGTTGCAGCAGGAATTTATGCAGCCAAGAAGAGGCAAAAAGCATATTTTGACGCACATGTGAAGGATAAGGGCTTGAAAGCAGGAGACCTAGTCCTAGTCTACACCTTGAAGCAACACGCAAGGAAATTAGAGAAGAGAGCCTATGGACCAATGATTATCAATAGGATTTCCACAAGTGGAGAAGTACAACTAGCCACTCTAGAAGGTGACGTCCTACCAAGTTACATAAGCCGATGCAGAGTTAAGTTATACCAAGAACCCCTCACGGAGGAGATGTTAAATCGATTCAATATTGCAAAGAAATATAAGGAAGAGGAAATGTGCATTCGAGAAGAAGCACACATAGAAGCTTTAGAACGCATCCGAAAAATGAAATTGAGAAGACAAGGTAGAGATCAGCCTATGTCTGACACTTAAGAGGCTCTATATCACATGGCCATGTGTGATGCTTCAGGCAAACATTCCCATAGGATAGTCGATCGATGATCCTTTGTGACCCTAGAAGTAGGACAAGGAGAGAGTGAAAGAACCGTGAGAGCTTTAATTGAGTCAAGAGCAGCCACTAGTGCAGTACGGCTTTCTTACTGCCAAGAATTGCAATTGAAGGTCAACCCTATAGAGGCATATCTCATAGGGTTGGGAGGTGTTGAAACCCCTTGCATGGGAGAGGTGGAACTTCCCCTCTACATTCAAGAGGCCCTAATGGTAGTAAAAGTGCTAGTATGTGAAGACGAGGATCTTACCGAACCTCTTGTCTTGGGCCAAGACTGTATCTATGATCATGCAGTCAACCTCAATCTAAGCAGTGGACTTCTTCAGGCTTGGGTAGGCCAAAATCGCCTCATGATTGAATTAGGAAATCAAGCACTCAGGCCACTAGGAAATACACCAAATCCTGGTCTCTCCAGGAACCCATATGAAGATAACGATGCTATTCTTGTCCAAAGTTCTATGGTGCAGAAGATTATCGCTCTAGACAAAGGTACAAAATTCAATGAGGAGTCCCCTTCTTTTCCAAAGAGGATTCGAGGATAACAGGCCCGGCAACACACTACACCGAGGACGCCAATGATCAAGAAGCGTGAGCACCAACCTGTGCACCATGAAGTACCTCGTGGCATGAAGGAGATCTGGATACGCAAAGATAGAAAACCCACAGTGCTAGAGATAGATTCTCAAAGAAGCCAACAAGCCACACTGTCAAGGATTACAATGAAGGAGTCCCTTAGCCAACGCTCTAGACATACCCTTTCTATTTGGATTCCTAAGCGGTCAATGAAGGCTATCCCCAATGCTCGACAAATATGGGTGCCCAATACCTGCTTGCAAGCTCAAATAGCTTCATCTCCAATCACAAGAATGAATCAACACTCACAAGCACTCTTGGCAAACATCTCAGGGCAGACACCTACACCCCACACCATTACACCTTCTGTCAAACCTAGGAATATCGAGAAATGGGTACCCAAAAGGTCCCAAATCCAACACAATCCAGACCATAGACCTTTACATGTCATCACCCCTGAAAGCTATGCTTCCACAATCAAAGTCTAGAGACTTAAACCCCACATCAAACTCCCTGACCCAATTTCGTAAATCCTTCCACTCTGATGTACGTGCATTCTGAGTTCATTGCATATCCAAAGTATGCATCTAGGATAACACTAACCACTAACCAACATTCACACCCATCACAAACACTTCACCCCTATCCACTAACCACTTGGAATGTCATGTTAGTATTGTGGAGGGAACACCAATACATCCTATTTCCTATGCAACACTAATGTGCCTCTCTTCTTCTAGCAAATTAGCATCATCATCTACCGACAGTCCCATGGCAAAAGCAGGAGGCATGAGCTCCCAGGCAGGCACTAGTTCTCAAGCCAATTGGGAGACCATGCCTATGGAGGCCCCACTAACAGTTAGACCTGAAGAATATCTGAATGTGAGACGAATTCCCATCCTGGATCCACCAGGTGGCTTAAGAGAAAGGGTAAAAGGGCACTCTCAGTGGTTCAATGAGATGCCAGGAGATTTAGGTGATGCAAACCACATCTAGGAATCTAAGTTGGAATTTGGAGGAGTATGGTGGACATTTCCGTTCTTCTCAAGAGAGTTTGAAGCACTACAAAACGTAGCATCTCTTCAAGATATTTGGCAGAAAGCGGGATTGAACGACTACTTTAGTGCATCCCTGCCTAAAACAGATTTTTGTAGATGTTACTACTTGATTGCAACTCTTAAAGCGACAGGAGATCGAGATCAGTCAGGCACATTCCTTGTGCCCTCTCTATCAAACCCTGAGGAGATGAAAAAGTTCGAGCTGAACCTAACTTTAATCAAGGAGGCCCTACAGATGTACAGCACCCATGTACCCTCCGATCAAGACCCTTTGATACCAAAGTCTATGAAGAATAGTAGACTCAAGAAGTTGAAAGAGATGTGTGCACTCACCCCAAACATTGCTATACCGTTGCGCATGTGCCTTTAGCACTTTGCATTTCCGGCTCAAGACCGATTCACACAGCCTCATAAAAAGATTTGGTATGGGGCTATACCTAGCGGAGACACAGAGTCTACCTATTAAAATGCGAGTGTGGATCCTCGACCAATTATATGAAGCAAGCAAGCGAGGAGTAAGGAAGCCTTCATTGAATGGCTGCTGTGCCATTACTAGAATCATTTACAGATGCCTAGCTTATGATATGCCGATTGCAAGGGCACTTACTTACTCAGAGCTGCAGTTCTTCCAAGGACGGAAACCAAGAGTTCAACCAGCTAAGCGGATGTGTGGATCTCTTTCCCAAGTCCCAATTCCTCGTGAGTCCACCACAGAAATCTCCCTTAAAGAAGAACAACAGGTGGCCCCATTCACTATCCATCTCCAACGAGCACAATCAGAGGGCATGGTACAACGCATTACGTCAGCCCCTCCATTACCCACAGATGCTGAGTTTGCCTCCATGGCTACATTGGTGGAAGATACATCCTTTGACTTTGAGACCTTCTTGCAAACCACGCAACTATCTGATAGTGAGTTCTTTTCAGACACTGAAGGTCCCGAATCATCATCCCAGAGAGGATGTCCACATCGTGAAAAACGGAGAGTACATTGGGAGGATGAAGCACATCACACTCAAGTTGAAGACACACATGAACAAGAGGACGTGCAGGGGCATGAATCAGAGCAGAGTGTGGAGGAAGCCCCCGCATACACCACACAAATCAAAAGGCTATACAAAACAATCAAACAAGTACAAAAAAGGCATAGGTTGTCAGAAGAGGTAAACAGAGCAATGGTGAACCAGATGCTACAAGCAGAGGATGTGGACCCTCATTTTATAGAATCATTGAATCTTTTAGCAGACACCTATGGAATTGTGGAAGGCATGCGGACCATGATACATTGTACCCCCCCTCAATACGACCAATGAAGGCTCGATACGCAACCGCGAAGGGGAAAGATGATTCAAATGGAAGTCTCTACCTCACCCACTACCACAGCTCAAGAAGATGTTCACATGATCAGCCCCACTAACATTGATGCACCCTATGAAAGCACACAGATACCATCTCCACCATCACCTCCCATCGAGCCCACCGAAACCCTCACCACTAGCATTCCTAAACAACCTCTATTCACCCTTACTGAACCTATATCACACACCACCCTTTCTCCATCCTTCCCTTTACCTACATCCACCATTTCTAGCCAATTTTCTGAACCTCAAATAGGTCATCCCGCCACCCATCAAACCATAATAGGTCACCCTTCTATTCTACCAGCTCTAGGACATACACAGGTCTCTATCCAAACATTGACACACCCATTTTCCCTCACTACTACATTCCCTCTTTTCCAACCCCAACCCACAATGCCCCCCTCAACCTCCTCAGAATCGATACAAACCAATATTCCCCAATTTTGGGCAAACCTTGTAAATATGATGCAACAACTTGAGAATTATAATAGAAATTCCCTTTCCCACCCCACCTCCCCCACATTCACGGCCACCACTAACACATCACCCACCATTCCAGTATTCACGATTCACACTTCACACACAATAACGTCCGACCCCATGGACATTTCACCCTCCACAGGACCACTCACCACCCCTTTTGTCTCAACATCACCACTTGTTACTTCACTCACATCACCACATACACCCACTGTAAGCACATCTACTTTTCCCTTCCCCATTTCCCGACCCCTTGCATCTTCCACCTCTACCTCTGCATCCACCTCATTTAATCATGCACTAGACACCATGTTCAAAGCTGCCGCCCAGCTTAAATAGGAATAGAGATTATTGAAAAAAACAATAAAGAGCTTTGTAATATGTCGCCCCATCTCCAAGCACGTGTCAATGCCTTGGAGTTGAGAAATACTGCATTACAACATGAGGTTACCGCCCTCCAACAATCTCATGCACAGATCAAAGGCAAATATACAAAGATGGGTAAGGCCACCGAGGAACAACTCAGAAATCAACTAGCCCGCAATGCACAACATGGCCTTACTTCAACGACACCTAACGGCTGCCCAAGAAGAGAACAGAAGATTACAATAACAGAATCAAGAAAATCTCGAGGCGGCCATCGAGAACACTCCAGGGGCACCCCTAGATCTTGCTAAATTCCAAGAAATTCCCTCACAAAACATTCAGCAGGTATTGGAAGATTATGTGAACCTCTTGGAAGCACACGACCAACTTGCAGACCTAGTGAAGGAACTACAAAGACAACAAGTGCCCACACTGCATACCACAAAACCGAGCGAGATGGTTAGTGTCGCTACTTCTCCACGGCCAGAATCCTCAACTGCTAACAAAGTACTTGCGCTACGACAACAAGTTGCAGAGTTAAAGATGAAATTGTTACAATATGAACGACCACGATCTCCCCTCGATCAACCCTCAGAAGAAGAGGCAGTTAACATTCTAGTTGAAGAAACATTCGAAGACCAGTACGAACCTCAACCTCTTCCAGGAGGCAGAGTCACTGATGAGGAACAAGACACGTATGAAGAACCCCCTCCTGCATGGATGAAACAAGTCAAAGAGATGGGTCCAACTCACGAAGAGCGCATATCCACTCAAAGGCTCGTCATGAAAGCCATTGAAGAAGAAATACTTCAATTAGAATATTTCCAGCACTTGGCTCCTAGGCGATTGATAACCAGTTCGGAGTTATAATATAAGCTCTAGTTTGTACTATTGGCCGACTACAACACTGAAATTAAAGGCAAAACCAATAAGTACCCTTCCTTCGCCACACAATTCCAACCAGAGGACATCCCACAAAAAGCAATCAAGCAGAAATCTTCCAACCTATCTGTTGGCAAAAGTTACTCGAGACTTATCCAGAGATGCTCCGAATGTGGGACCACGTCCCCATGCACTTAAAGTATAATCCATGCTATGGGCCAGTGCAATGAAGACGATCATGGAAGGCCTTTGCCATAAAAGTTTAGAACAATGCTAATTGCAAACAATGGCTCAATTACCCATCCATTGCACCACCAACATGCACATCAACCATAGCATACATGATGGCTACTATCAGACACTGGATGCCACGACTACAACCCATGACAGATGTCGCTGCCGAGATGATGGTAAAGATCTTGGACATGATGCAAATTGTACTCAAGACTTTCTGCAATATACGTAACATCCAGTCTCCAATCCCAGGATTTATAAATAGAAATTACGACCTACTCTATGATATGAGTACAACCCCTAGTATTAAGGTTGCTTATGCTTGGCATGCGAGGATTAGATATCTCCCAGCTTGCTACAAGCAAACATTTGATGATATGTTTACCACTGGGTTTTTGGGAATCTCACTCGGAGGTGTTCGCGCCACGCCCAACCCATCTGCTACAACTATTTGCATGCGAACAGACAATGCACTCAGAGCTCTACACCACACCACAACCTAACATTCCGAGTGCGGTCAATTGGGATGCTCTTCAATGAGATCTTGTCAGGTGACTCAGGATTAACAAACAAGAGTTAGCCACTCAGATAGTCCGACACTACATTGATCATCTTGTGGAGCAAAGGTCTGTGAGAGACTACAGACGCTAGGGGGGGGGGAGAGTGTTGGAATCTGAGAAGAAGCAAGTAGGGGCATACACGCAAATCTAGCAATGAGGCAACCCTTCCAATTTTTTTAATCCTTACATTATTGTAAAAGTGATTCTCATCACAAAAAACCATTCTAAATACCTTTTCACCTTTTTATAGCTCCATTTTGTGCAAGCCATATGTCTCTAGGTCCCCACATTTCAAACGAAAGCATCATCACATGGAGGAGGGGTTTTGAGATAATTGTGCTCTACCCTTTTGTATTCCCAAGCATCCAATTTATCCCACATGCATGGGCCTTGTCACATAGTCTGATGCATTGGCATGCAAGCTCCAATTATACCACATACGAGCTACTTTTCCCTCTGCTTCATGTAAGGAGCCTGTCAGTTCACCTCTTATTATTGACTCACACACTCGCTCGGGGTGCAAAAGCTTTGACAATGAGATGCGAGAGTGCATGTTAAATGGGTGAGTCCCCAAAGTTGAGTCTCTCGTGTGCTCTAATTAAACCTAGTCAAGCTCATTTGAAGCAAAATGCACGGTGTGCTAAGAGAGGGATTGAGTCCATTACAATTGGTGTGCTTCAATCCAGGACGATGTGTTCTCAGGACGATGTGTTCACAATTGGACTGTGCTTGCAATATGGCCTACTCGATGTCATTGGTTGGCCACGTCTAAGATAATGTGTGCCCTACTTTGATTATTTTATTAGAATAAACTATGCAAGACTTTGGTAACTTGAAGGGGTCAAGTTAGGACTCGGTTGGAGGATGTGTGAGAAGATACTCTTTTCCGGCAGTGCAATGGAGGGGCCGACCATACGCCATCGGCCTTCTTGATCACCGATCGACCCCGCTGAGGTAAGCGATGGCCTCTCTTGTATCCCCCGCCTCGACTGCAGCGCTAAACGCATGTCCTAGCCATACGCTCACTTTTCCTTTCTTTCCTCCTCCCTTTCCTCTTTCTACAACCGCTTTCCATTTTCTCACCACTCCCTCCATCCCAACACACAAACGTTCCTCTTTACTCGCCCCATCAATCCGACCATACATGCACAAACGTTCCTCCCTTGCGAATGGATTGTACTCCTTCCTCTCGCCTTCACTCGCCTCCAAACACAGAAATGACTCTCCTCTCAAATGTATGAAGTGAGTGCATGTCGTATGGCCTACCAACCGAGCACATTTCATCTCATGGTCCTCATTCTTTACCCTACCCTACGTCTATCTCACATATGGCTTTCTACGTTTACAAACAAAAAGGACAAAAATAAAACTTACATCCACCAATAGATTTAACTATCATGTGGCCTCACGCGCTTGCTTGCTTTCATGGCCATATATGTCAATGAAAGAGGCCATATATGCACATGCAATATTCAAACACAACAACAAGAAAACGTAAATTTATACCATACCAACAAGAGGCTTTAACTATTGTGAGTGCATTAGCATGGGAAGTGACACAAGCTCGTGCTGCTTTCCCACAATCAATATGACAATGTTGGACCTAAGATGACAAAAAGAAATTGGTTGCCATTCCATGGACGTAGGACAAAAGACCACCAGCTAGAAAACCATGATGCAACAGAAATTTGAAGGAGAGAAGAGATGTCAAGGTCGGATCTTCCGCAAGGACATCAGACTTACTATGTCGAGTCTCGCTTTCTGTTGATATATTTAGGTAGTGATGTGTGTCAACACACTAGGGTTTTTTTCCCCCGGCTTGTATATACGCCTATTGCCCTAATGGGCTACTTATCTTTGTACGTTCTCTAGTAACACATTCAGTATTGTGTGTTGTGCTCCAAGCTTTTATTTCTTCCTTGTGATGTTCGCGTGCTTTCGGAGACGTCTAACTCCAACAATTGGTATAAGAGCAGGTCATCGCTTCATCTAAGGCGCCATCGACACTCCTCCGAATGCACTCTCAAAATCGCACGAATTTTGATGAGCATACTCAACGTGTTTTCGAGATCAAAACAGCTTTGCTATGTGGTGCCGAATAGCGATGTAAGCTCGTTTTAGCCTCCGAGCGCACTATCGCAACGCTTGTGCAGGCTATTTCATCTTTTTGTGCAAAAGTTATATACGAGTTTTTCTTCACTAATATAAGCGTCTCGAAGTCTGCTACAGGTCTAGCGGAATTCTACAGGGCAGTTCACTTCAACTTTTTGAGACACAGTCAATTTTTGTGCAAAAGACCACCAGCTAGAAAACCATGATGCAACAGAAATTTGAAGGAGAGAAGAGATGTCAAGGTCGGATCTTCCGCAAGGACATCAGACTTACTATGTCGAGTCTCGCTTTTTGTTGATATATTTAGGTAGTGATGTGTGTGAACACACTAGGGTTTTTTTCCCCCGGCTTGTATATACGCCTATTGCCCTAATGGGCTACTTATCTTTGTACGTTCTCTAGTAACACATTCAGTATTGTGTGTTGTGCTCCAAGCTTTTATTTCTTCCTTGTGATGTTCGCGTGCTTCCGGAGACGTCTAACTCCAACAATTGGTATAAGAGCAGGTCATCGCTTCATCTAAGGCGCCATCGACACTCCTCCGAATGCACTCTCAAAATCGCACGAATTTTGATGAGCATACTCAGCGTGTTTTCGAGATCAAAACAGCTTTGCTATGTGGTGCCGAAATCGTGATCTGAGCTCGTTTTGGCCTCCGAGCGCACTATCACAACGCTTGTGCAGGCTATTTCATCTTTTTGTGCCAAAGTTATATACGAGTTTTTCTTCACTAATATAAGCGTCTCCGAAGTCTGCTACAGGTCTAGCGGAATTCTACAGGGCAGTTCACTTCAACTTTTTGAGACACAGTCAATTTTTTGCATCAAGGTATTTTAGTCACCGGCCATGGCTGAAAGCAGTGATGTATTCCGTATGTTGGCTGTTGAGGATAAGTTGGATGGTACCAATTATCCGTTATGGGCTTATATGATGCGGCATGTGTTGGTTGCAAAAGAACTGTGGAACATTGTGGAGGGTGTCGAAAAACGTCCTATCACACCTCCAACTATTACAACTGCAGGTACTGAAGCTGATTCAGAAGGTGTCGAAGATGATGATATTCTCCATATTCCTGTTAGTGCTGCGATTTCTGCTGCAGCTACTGTAGAGCAGATTCCCTAGGATGGCAGAGATGCCCAAGCACATGCATTGATAGCTTTGTCAGTCAAATGTGCCTTTATTCCTCACATTCACTCTTGTAGAACAGCTAAGCATGCTTGGGATACACTTACCACATTGTACTAATCTCGGAATGAGGCTCGTGTTGCTTACCTCCAAAAACAGTTGGAGAGTGAGCACATGAATGAAGATGATTCTATGGACAGTTTCCTAATGAAGATCAAAGACTTGAAGGAACATTTGATTTCTGCTCATGAGGTTATACCAGATAGCTCACTTGTGCAGATCGTTCTGAATGGTCTTCCTTATTCATATTAGAGTTTTGTTTCTACTCTTTAGTTGATGTTGAAAGGCAATCCAAATGCCTTATCATTTGAGGAGTTAGTCTCTATTCTGTTGCAGGAAGATCAGTCTAGACAGAGCAGGTCCATTATGCGAGTTTCAGATCAAGCTTTCTTGGCTAGTCAGAAGGGCAAAGGAAAATGGAGCTCTTCAAGTAGTAAGCAGAAATCTACTAATTTTGCATATTTGAAGAAGAAAGATAAAGATGAGAAGAAACCTGAAGATAAAGATGATAAGGATGCTTGGGATACACTTACCACATTGTACCAAGCTAGGAATAAGGCTCGTGTTGCTTACCTCCGAAAATAGTTCTATGGACACATGAATGAAGATGATTCTATGGACAGTTTCCTAACGAAGATCAAAGACTTGAAGGAACATTTGATGTCTACTGATGAGGTTATACCAGATAGCTCACTTGTGCAGACCGTTCTGAATGGTCTTCCTCATTCATATCAGAGTTTTGTTTCTACTCTTCAGTTGATGATGAAAGGCAATCCAAATGCCTTATCATTTGAGGAGTTGGTCTCTATTCTGTTGCAGGAAGATTAGTCCAGGTAGAACAGGTCCATTATGCATGTTGCAGATCAAGTTTTCCTGGCTAGTCAGAAGGGCAAAGGAAAATAGAGCTCTTCAAGTAGTAAGAAGAAATCTACTAATTTTGCATATTCGAAGAAGGAAGATAAAGATGAGAAGAAATATGAAAAAGCATAAATTGTTTTGTAAGTACTGTAAAGGGAATGATCATATCATAAAGAAATGTCCAAAACTCGCTGCTAAAGAGGCAAAGAAAGAAAGAGGCTGGAATGGTTGTTGCAGAGGCCTCTACACCAAAAACAGAGTCTGCTAATCTTCTGTAGGAAGAAGAATGGGCGTTTACTATTGTCTGCAGTTTTGACCCATCTTCTCATGAGTAGTGCATGTCTGTAGTAGACTCAGATGTTTGGTATTTGGACAGTGGGACGACCAAACATATTACCTCGCAGCACAGTTTCTTCTCTTCACTTGAGTATGCCCCTACAGGGAATGTTGCTACATGCACCAACAACTCCTCTTATCATGTTATGGGAGTTGGTAAGATCATTTTGACTACTCCTGATGGTAGTTCTTTCACTTTATCAGATGCTTTATTTGTGCCAGGGATCAAGAAGAACCTGTTATCAGTCCTTGCATTAACCAAGATTGGCTTGGTTGTGAAATTTGTTGATGGCAGGTGTACAGTTCATGATCTATCAAATGGCGATGTGATTATTGCTTCTGGCATTTTATGTGGTGGGCTGTATAAGCTCATAGACTATGAAAGATCTTTGAATGATTTGGCATGTGCAGTAGATGATTCTCAGGCTATGTCAGATCCAAAGCTTTGCCATTCCATGGACCTAGGACAAAAGACCACCAGCTAGAAAACCATGATGCAACAGAAATTTGAAGGAGAGAAGAGATGTCAAGGTCGGATCTTCCGCAAGGACATCAGAATTACTATGTCGAGTCTCGATTTCTGTTGATATATTTAGGTTGTGATGTGTATGAACACACTAGGGTTTTTTTCCCCTGGCTTGTAAATACGCCGATTGCCCCAATGGGCTACTTATCTATGTACATTCTCTAGTAATACATTCAGTATTGTGTGTTGCACTCCAAGCTTTTATTTCTTCCTTGTGATATTTGCATGCTTCCGGAGACATCTAACTCCGACAATTGGTATAAGAGCAGGTCATCGCTTCATCTGGGGCGCCGTCGACACTCCTCCGACTGCACTCTCAAAATCGCACGAATTTTGGTGAGCATACTCAGCATGTTTTAGAGATCAAAACAGCTTTGCTATGTGATGTCGAAATCGCGATCTGAGCTCGTTTCGGCCTACGAGCGCACTATTGCAACGCTTGTGCAAGCTATTTCATCTTTTTGGGCCAAAGTTATATACTAGTTTTTTTTCGCTAATATAAGGGTCTCGAAGTCTGCTACAGGTCTAGCAGAATTTGACACGGCAATTCTGTTCAACTTTTTGAGACACAGTCAATTTTTTGCATCAAGGTATTTTAGTCACCGGCCATGGCTGAAAGCAGTGATGTATTCCGTATGTTGGTTATTGAGGATAAGTTGGATGGGACCAATTATCAATTATGGGCTTATATGATGCGACATGTGTTGGTTGCAAAAGGACTATGGAACATTGTGCAGGGTGTCGAAAAACGTCCTATCACACCTGCAACTGTTACAATTGCAGGTACTGAAGCTGATTGAGAAGGTGTCGAAGATGATGATATTCTCCATATTCCTGTTAGTGCTGTGGTTTCTGCTACAGCTACTGTAGAGTAGATTCCCTAGGATGGCAGAGATGCCCAAGCACATGCATTGATAACTTTGTCAGTCAAATGTGCCTTTATTCCTCACATTCGCTCTTGTAGAATAGCTAAGCATGCTTGGGATACACTTACCACATTGTACTAATCTAGGAATGAGGCTCGTGTTGCTTACCTCCAAAAAACAGTTGGAGAGTGAGCATATGAATGAAGATGATTCTATGGACATTTTCCTAATGAAGATCAAAGACTTGACGAAACATTTGATTTCTATTGATGAGGTTATACCAGATAGCTCACTTGTGCAGACCGTTCTAAATGGTCTTCCTGATCATATCAGAGTTTTGTTTCTACTCTTCAGTTGATGATGAAAGACAATCCAAATGCCTTATCATTTGAGGAGTTAGTCTTTATTTTGCTTCAGGAAGATCTCTGGTCCTATGCAGACACCTTATTTTGGGAATTAGCTTTACTTCGTGACTTTCATCGATGATTTTTCCAGGCATGCATGGGTATATCCATTGAAGGCAAAGTCCGAAGTGTTCATGTGCTTCAAATAGTTTTTGGTTTTGGCTGAAAATCTGTCAATATGTAAAATGGGTACCCTTCGTTCTAATCGAGGGGGGAATATATATCTTTTGATTTTAATGCATTTCTCGTTGAGTGTGGAATAAAACACCAGTGTACAATGCCATATACACCTCAACAGAATGGAGTTGCTGAACAAAAGAACAGGTCACTCATGGAGATGGCGAGGTGTATGGTCAACAATCAGGCTTTACCACATAGTTTCTGGCTCACAAACCTTGAGCTCCATAAAATAATACATTTCAGTACACTTTGTACTTCCCTAGAAATTTATATTTTTAGGAGTCTATGATAGAGATCTTATCTCTATCTTGAAAGGGCCAGAAACTAGATTCATCTTCCACTTTCAACAGAAAGGAGAGGAATCCTCAGATGTTTTGAACTTACTTCTTCTTTTATCATCCTTTTCAAATACAAATATACTTTATTTTTGTTTGCCAGGACTTAGCTACAGATATGAACTTAGCAAAGTGGGTCTAATGAGTCCATGTCAAAGTATGCTCAATGAGGAGAAATACTATCTTCTCATTTCTTGGCAACTTAGATGGACTTATTTCAACCATCCAGGTTTTCTTGAAACATAAAGTTCAAGTATTCCGAATGATAATATACCCAATTTTGAAAGTTCGTGTCTACAAGTGGATCCCTATCTTGATCACCCTAGATCAATTCTCAGAATAGAATTTAATCCTTTTGACATTAAAGACTTAGATCCAACGATGGATTTTAGGAATTGGGAATTATCAGGTAGACCATTCTCTTGAGTTGCTACCTTGTTCTTTGTTAGCTAGATCTTTCCAATGAGAATCAGTACTAACTATCTTGAATCGACTCTGGTTCATACTCGAGATAGTTATGCATAGTGATCTTGAAGATCACCAAAGCTTTGAAAAGAGCTTACTAAACCAATTCCTTCAAATCCTCAAAATAATTGAGGAATAATGTACTCCTTCCTCTCGCCTTCACTTGCCTCCAAACACAGAAATGACTCTCCTCTCAAATGTATGAATAAATTTACAAGAAAGGGGACGGCAAACGTCCTCAACAAAGAAACGCTATCATGTCATCATCTATCTATTGCAACGAGTCAGTGCGAGAATCCGAAGTGAGTGCCAAAATATGCGAAAAGCATTTCGTCCATTGCATGTCGTATGGCCTACCAACCGAGCACATCATCTCATGGTCCTCATTCTACGTCTATCTCACAAATGGCTTTCTACGTTTACAAACAAAAAGGACAAAAATAAAACTTACATCCACCAATAGATTTAACTATCATGTGGCCTCACGCGCTTGCTTGCTTTCATGGCCATATATGTAAATTTATACCATACCAACAAGACGCTTTAACTATTGTGAGTGCATTAGCATGGGGAGTGACACAAGTTCGTGCTGCTTTTCCACAATCAATATGACAATGTTGGACTTAAGATGACAAAAAGAGATTGGTTGCCATTCCATGGACGTAGGACAAAAGACCACCAGCTAGAAAACCATGATGCAACAGAAATTTGAAGGAGAGAAGAGATATCAAGGTCGGATCTTCCACAACGACATCAGACTTACTATGTCGAGTCTCGCGTTGTGATGATATATTTAGGTAGTGATGTATGTGAACACACTAGGGTTTTTTTCCCCCGGCTTGTATATACGCCTATTGCCCTAATGGGCTACTTATCTTTGTACGTTCTCTAGTAACACATTCAGTATTGTGTGTTGTGCTCCAAGCTTTTATTTCTTCCTTGTGATGTTCGCGTGCTTCCGGAGACATCTAACTCCAACAATTGGTATAAGAGCAGGTCGTCGCTTCATCTAAAGCGCCGTCGACACTCCTCCAAATGCACTCTCAAAATCGCATGAATTTTGGTGAGCATACTCAACGTGTTTTCGAGATCAAAACAGCTTTGCTATGTGGTGCCGAAATCGCGATCTAAGCTCGTTTCGGCCTCTGAGCGCACTATCCCAATGCTTGTGCAGGCTTTTTCATCTTTTTGTGCCAAAGTTATACACTAGTTTTTCTTCACTAATATAAGCGTCTCGAAGTCTGCTACAGGTCAAGCGGAATTCGACAGGGCAGTTCAGTTCAACTTTTTGAGACACAATCAATTTTTTGCATCAAGGTATTTTAGTCACCGGCCATGGCTGAAAGCAGTGATGTATTCCGTATGTTGGTTGTTGAGGATAAGTTGGATAGTACCAATTATCCGTTATGGGCTTATATGATGCGACATGTGTTGGTTGCAAAAGGACTGTGGAATATTGTGCAGGGTGTCGAAAAACGTCCTATCACACCTGCAACTGTTACAACTGCAGGTACTGAAGCTGATTTAGAAGGTGTTGAAGATGATGATATTCTCCATATTCTTGTTAGTGCTGCGGTTTCTGCTGCAGCTCTTGTAGAGCAGATTCCCTGGGATGGCAGAGATGCCCAAGCACATGCATTGATAGCTTTGTCAGTCAAATGTGCCTTTATTCCTCACATTCGCTCTTATAGAATAGCTAAGCATGCTTGGGATACACTTACCACATTGTACTAATCTAGGAATGAGGCTCGTGTTGCTTACCTCCAAAAACAGTTGGAGAGTGAGCACATGAATGAAGATGATTCTATGGACAGTTTCCTAATGAAGATCAAAGACTTGAAGGAACATTTGATTTCTACTCATGAGGTTATACCAGATAGCTCACTTGTGCAGATCGTTCTGAATGGTCTTCATGATTCATATCAGAGTTTTGTTTCTACTCTTCAGTTGATGATGAAAGGCAATCCAAATGCCTTATCATTTGAGGAGTTAGTCTCTATTCTGCTGCAGGAAGATCGGTCTAGGCAGAACAGGTCCATTATGCGAGTTTCAGATCAAGCTTTCTTGGCTAGTCAGAAGGGCAAAGGAAAATGGAGCTCTTCAAGTAGTAAGCAAAAATCTACTAATTTTGCATATTTGAAAAAGGAAGATAAAGATGAGAAGAAACCTGAAGATAAAGATGATAAGGTTGCTTGGGATACACTTACCACATTATACCAAGCTAGGAATAAGGCTCGTGTTGCTTACCTCCGAAAACAGTTGGAGAGTGAGCACATGAATGAAGATGATTCTATGGACAGTTTCCTAACGAAGATCAAAGACTTGAAGGAACATTTGATGTCTACTGATGAGGTTATACCAGATAGCTCACTTGTGCAGACCATTCTGAATGGTCTTCCTCATTCATATCAAAGTTTTGTTTCTACTCTTCAGTTGATGATGAAAGGCAATCCAAATGCCTTATCATTTGAGGAGTTAGTCTCTATTCTGTTGCAGGAAGATTAGTCCAGGTAGAACAGGTCCATTATGCATGTTGCAGATCAAGTTTTCCTGGCTAGTCAGAAGGGCAAAGGAAAATGGAGCTCTTCAAGTAGTAAGCAGAAATCTACTAATTTTACATATTTGAAAAAGGAAGATAAAGATGAGAAGAAACCTGAAGATAAAGATGATAAGGTTGCTTGGGATACACTTACCACATTGTACCAAGCTAGGAATAAGGTTCGTGTTGCTTACCTCCGAAAACAGTTGGAGAGTGAGCACATGAATGAAGATGATTCTATGGACAGTTTTCTAACGAAGATCAAAGACTTGAAGGAATATTTGATGTCTACTGATGAGGTTATACCAGACAGCTCACTTGTGCAGACCATTCTGAATGGTCTTCCTCATTCATATCAGAGTTTTGTTTCTACTCTTCAGTTGATGATGAAAGGCAATCCAAATGCCTTATCATTTGAGGAGTTAGTCTCTATTCTGTTGCAGGAAGATGAGTCCAGGTAGAACAGGTCCATTATGCATGTTGCAGATTAAGTTTTCCTCGCTAGTCAGAAGGGCAAAGGAAAATGGAGCTCTTCAAGTAGTAAGCAAAAATCTACTAATTTTGCATATTCGAAGAAGGAAGATAAAGATGAGAAGAAATATGAAAAAGCATAAATTGTTTTGTAAGTACTATAAAGGGAATGATCATATCATAAAGAAATGTCCAAAACTCGCTGCTAAAGAGGCAAAGAAAGAAAGAGGCTGGAATGGTTGTTGTAGAGGCCTCTACACCAAAAACAGAGTCTGCTAATCTTCTGCAGGAAGAAGAATGGGCGTTTACTATTGTCTGCAGTTTTGACCCATCTTCTCATGAGCAGTGCATGTCTGTAGTAGACTCAGATGTTTGGTATTTTGATAGTGGGACGACCAAACATATTACCTCGCAGCACAGTTTCTTCTCTTCACTTGAGTCTTCCCCTACAGGGAATGCTGCTACATGCACCAAAAACTCATCTTATCATGTTATGGGAGTTGGTAAGATCATTTTGACTACTCCTGATGGTAGTTCTTTCACTTTATCAGATGCTTTATTTGTGCCAGGGATCAAGAAGAACCTGTTATCAGTCTTTGCATTAACCAAGATTGGCTTGGTTGTGAAATTTGTTGATGGCAGGTATACAGTTCATGATCTGTCAAATGGCAATGTGATTATTGCTTCTGGCATTTTATGTGGTGGGCTGTATAAGCTCGTAGACTATGAAAGATCTTTGAATGATTTGGCATGTGCAGTAGATGATTCTCAGGCTATGTCAGATGCAAAGCTTTGCCATTCCATGGACGTAGGACAAAAGACCACCAGCTAGAAAACCATGATGCAACAGAAATTTGAAGGAGAGAAGAGATGTCAAGGTCGGATCTTCCGCAAGGACATCAGACTTACTATGTCAAGTCTCGCTTTCTGTTGATATATTTAGGTTGTGATGTGTATGAACACACTAGGGTTTTTTTCCCCCGGCTTGTATATACGCCCATTGCCCTAATGGGCTACTTATCTTTGTACATTCTCTAGTAATACATTCAGTATTGTGTGTTTCACTCCAAGCTTTTATTTCTTCATTGTGATGTTTGCATGCTTCCGGAGACATCTAACTCCAACAATTGGTATAAGAGCAGGTCGTCGCTTCATCTAGGGCGCCGTCGACACTCCTCCAATTGCACTCTCAAAATCGCACGAATTTTGGTGAGCATACTCAGCATGTTTTAGAGATCAAGACAGCTTTGCTATGTGGTGCCGAAATCGCGATCTGAGCTCGTTTCGGCCTACGAGCGCACTATCGCAACGCTTGTGTAGGCTATTTAATCTTTTTGTGTATATACCAGTTTTTGTTCGCTAATATAAGGGTCTCGAAGTCTGCTACAGGTCTAGCGGAATTTGACACGGCAGTTCTGTTCAACTTTTTGAGACGCAGTCAATTTTTTGCATCAAGGTATTTTAGTCACCGGCCATGGCTGAAAGCAGTGATATATTCCGTATGTTGGTTGTTGAGGATAAGTTGGATGGTACCAATTATCAATTATGGGCTTATATAATGCGACATGTGTTGGTTGCAAAAGGACTATGGAACATTATGCAGGGTGTCAAAAAACGTCCTATCACACCTGCAACTGTTACAACTACAGGTACTGAAGCTGATTCAGAAGGTGTCGAAGATGATGATATTCTCCATACTCCTGTTAGTGCTGCGGTTTCTGCTGCAGCTACTGTAGACTAGATTCCCTGGAATGGCAGAGATGCCCAAGCACATGCATTGATAGCTTTGTCAGTCAAATATGCCTTTATTCCTCATATTCGCTCTTGTAGGACAGCTAAGCATGCTTGGGATACACTTACCACATTGTACTAATCTAGGAATGAGGATCGTGTTTCTTACCTCCAAAAAACAGTTGGAGAGTGAGCATATGACTGAAGATGATTCTATGGACATTTTCCTAATGAAGATCAAAGACTTGAAGGAACATTTGATTTCTACTGATGAGGTTATACCAGATTCCTCACTTGTGCAGACCGTTCTGAATGGTCTTCCTGATCATATCAGAGTTTTGTTTCTACTCTTCAGTTGATGATGAAAGACAATCCAAATGCCTTATCATTTGAGGAGTTAGTCTTTATTCTGCTTCAGGAAGATTAGTCCAGGTAGAACAGGTCCATTATGCGAGTTGCAGATCAAGCTTTCCTTGCTAGTTAGAAGGGCAAAGGAAAATGGAGCTCTTCAAGTAGTAAGCAGGAATCTACTAATTTTACATATTCGAAGAAGGAAGATAAAGATGAGAAGAAATCTGAAAAAGCATAAATTGTTTTGTAAGTACTGTAAAGGGAAGGATCATATCATAAAGAATTGTCCAATCTTCTGCAGGAAGAAGAATGGGTGTTTACTACTGTCTGCAGTTTTGACCCATCTTGTCATGAGCAGTGCATGTTTGTAGTAGACTCAGATGTTGGGTATTTTGACAGTGGGACGACCAAACATATTACCTCGCAGCAGAGTTTCTTCTCTTCACTTGAGTCTACCCCTACAGGGAATACTGCTACATGCGCCAACAACTCCTCTTATCATGTTATGGGAGTTGGTAAGATCATTTTGACTACTCCTGATGGTAGTTCTTTCACTTTATCAAATGCTTTATGTGTGCCAGGGATCAAGAAGAACCTGTTATCAGTCTTTGCATTAACCAAGATTGGCTTGGTTGTGAAATTTGTTGATGCACAGTCAATTTTTTGCATCAAGGTATTTTAGTCACCGGCCATGGCTGAAAGCAGTGATGTATTCCGTATGTTGGCTGTTGAGGATAAGTTAGATGGTACCAATTATCCATTATAGGCTTATATGATGCGACATGTGTTGGTTGCAAAAGGACTGTGGAACATTGTGCAGGGTGTCGAAAAACGTCCTATCACACCTGCAACTATTACAACTGCAGGTACTGAAGCTGATTCAGAAGGTGTCGAAGATGATGATATTCTCCATATTCCTGTTAGTGCTGCGGTTTCTGCTGCAGCTACTGTAGAGTAGATTCCCTGGAATGGCAGAGATGCCTAAGCACATGCATTGATAGCTTTGTCAGTCAAATGTGCCTTTATTCCTCACATTCGCTCTTGTGGAACAGCTAAGCATGCTTGGGATACACGTACCACATTGTACTAATCTAGGAATGAGGCTCATGTTGCTTACCTCCAAAAACTAGTTGGAGAGTGAGCACATGAATGAAGATGATTCTATGGACAGTTTCCTAATGAAGATCAAAGACTTGAAGGAACATTTGATTTCTACTGATGAGGCTATACCAGATAGCTCACTTGTGCAGACCGTTCTGAATGGTCTTCCTGATTCATATCAGAGTTTTGTTTCTACTCTTTAGTTGATGATGAAAGGCAATCCAAATGCCTTATCATTTGAGGAGTTAGTCTCTATTCTGCTGTAGGAAGATCAATCGAGGTAGAAGAGGTCCATTATGCGAGTTGCAGATCAAGCTTTCCTTGCTAGTCAGAAAGGCAAAGGAAAATGGAGCTCTTCAAGTAGTAAGCAGAAATCTACTAATTTTACATATTCGAAGAAGGAAGATAAAGATGAGAAGAAATCTGGAAAAGCATAAATTGTTTTGTAAGTACTGTAAAGGGAATGATCATATCATAAAGAATTGTCCAAAACTCACTGCTAAAGAGGCAAAGAAAGAAAGAGGCCAGAATGGTTGTTGCAGAGGCCTCTACACCAAAAACAAAGTCTGCTAATCTTCTGCATGAAGAAGAATGGGTGTTTACTACTGTCTGCAGTTTTGATCCATCTTCTCATGAGCAGTGCATGTCTGTAGTAGACTCAGATGTTTGGTATTTTGACAGTGGGACGACCAAACATATTACCTTGCAACGCAGTTTCTTCTCTTCAGTTGAGTCTGCTACTACAGGGAATACTGCTACATGCGCCAACAACTCCTCTTATCATGTTATGGGAGTTGATAAGATCATTTTGACTACTGCTGATGGTAGTTCTTTCACTTTGTGAGATGCTTTATTTGTGCCAGTGATCAAGAAGAACCTCTTATCAGTTTTTGCATTAACCAAGATTGGCCTGGTTGTGAAATTTGTTGATGACATGTGTACAGTTCATGATCTATCAAATGGCGATGTGATGATTGCTTCTGGCATTTTATGTGGTGGGCTGTATAAGATCATAGACTATGAAAGATCTTTGAATGATTCGGCATGTGCAGTACATGATTCTGAGGCTATGTCAGATGCAAAGCTTTGGCATGCACGCTCTGGTCATCTGAATTTCGCTAGTTTGCTACGCTTACAAAAATCTGAAATGGTATCCTCTTTGCCCAAACTATAGGCACCTGGAAAACATGTTTGTGAACGCTCTATTTTGGGCAAAATGCAGCGTTCATCCTTTCCAAAAGATGGTTCAGTTCGGACTACTCAGAAATTGCAGCTTGTACATAGTGATGTCTCTGGTCATATGCAGACACCTTCTTTTGGGAATTAGCATTACTTCGCTTTCATCGATGATTTTTCCAGGCATGCATGGGTATATCCATTGAAGGCAAAGTCCGAAGTGTTCATGTGCTTCAAACAGTTTTTGGTTTTGGCTGAAAATCTGTCAACATGTAAAATGGGCACCCTTCATTCTAATCGAGGGGGGAATATATATCTTCTGATTTTAATGCATTTCTCGCTGAATGTGGAATAAAACACCAGTGTACAATGCCATATACACCTCAACAGAATGGAGTTGCTGAACAAAAGAACAGGTCACTCATGGAGATGGCGAGGTGTATGGTCAACAGTCAAGCTTTACCACATAGTTTCTGGCTCACAAACCTTGAGCTCCATAAAATAATACATTTCAGTACACTTTGTACTTCCCTAGAAATTTATATTTTTAGGAGTCTATGATAGAGATCTTATCTCTATCTTGAAAGGGCAAGAAACTAGATTCATCTTCCACTTTCAACAGAAAGGAGAGGAATCCTCAGATGTTTTGAACTTACTTATTCTTTTATCGTCCTTTTCAAATACAAATATACTTTATTTTTGTTTGCCAGGACTTAGCTACATATATGAACTTAGCAAAGTGGGTCTAATGAGTCCCTGTCAAAGTATGCTCAATGAGGAGAAATATTATCTTCTCATTTCTTGGCAACTTAGATGGACTTATTTCAACCATCCAGGTTTTCTTGAAACATAAAGTTCAAGTATTCCGAATGATAATATACCCAATTTTGAAAGTTCGTGTCTACAAGTGGATCCCTATCTTGATTACCCTAGATCAATTCTCAGAATAAAATTTAATCCTTTTGACATTTAAGACTTAGATCCAACGATGGATTTTAGGAATTGGGAATTATCAGGTAGACCATTCTCTTGAGTTGCTACCTTGTTCTTTGTTAGCTAGATCTTTCCAATGAGAATCAGTACTAACTATCTTGAATCGACTCTGGTTCATACTCGAGATAGTTATGCATAGTGATCTTGAAGATCACCAAAGCTTTGAAAAGAGCTTACTAAACCAATTCCTTCAAATCCTCAAAATAGTTGAGGAATAAGCATTTATGAAGCCATCAAGATACCCTCTAGATTTTCTGTTGGATGATTCAAGTTTTGCAGCTTTAGTTCCAAGGACTCGCAAGAAAGATACTTGTTTCTAGGCATCATATCTCAGATCTTGCTAGGAACATTCTTGAATCACTTGTTCTCACCGAAGATTCAAAAGAAGATCTTTTACAGATCATTCTTTCATTCAAGGCTATGAAAAAGAAGATTCATCGATGAGAAAAGGACTATGAAGACTTATCACTAGGGACCATGCATTCCTAGAGCAACAAAAAAGTTTCCCAATGATATGGCAGAACAACAGCAAGACAAGACTTGCATAAGGATAGATGACCAGATATATGGATTGAATCTTTATGTATAACCCCACAACTTGGATTCCTCATGCTATCACTTATAATGTTTGTCAAATTTTCATGGAATCTATTGGGAATTTGATTTGAAGCATAATGTACCCTACGTCTACCTCACAAATGGCTTTCTACGTTTACAAGCAAAAAGGACAAAAATAAAACTTACATCCACCAACACATTTAACTATCATGTGGCCTCACGCCCTTGCTTGCTTTCATGGGCATATATGTCAATGAAAGAGGCCATATATGCAGATGCAATATCAAACACAACAAGAAAACGTAAATTTATACCATACCAACAAGACGCTTTAACTATTGTGAGTGCATTAGCATGGGGAGTGACACAAGTTCGAGCTGCTTTCCCACAATCAATATAACAATGTTGGACCTAAGATGACAAAAAGAAATTGGTTGCCATTCCATGGACGTAGGACAAAAGACCACCAGCTAGAAAACCATGATGCAATAGAAATTTGAAGGAGAGAAGAGATGTCAAGGTCGGATCTTCCGCAAGGACACTTACTATGTCGAGTCTCGCTTTCTGTTGATATATTTAGGTTGTGATGTGTATGAACACACTAGGGTTTTTTTCCCCTGGCTTGTTTATACGCCGATTGCCCTAATGGGCTACTTATCTTTGTACATTCTCTAGTAATACATTCAGTATTGTGTGTTGCACTCCAAGCTTTTATTTCTTCCTTGTGATATTTGCATGCTTCCGGAGACATCTAACTCCGACAATTGGTATAAGAGCAGGTCATCGCTTCATCTGGGGCGCCGTCGACACTCCTCCGACTGCACTCTCAAAATTGCACGAATTTTGGTGAGCATACTCACCATGTTTTAGAGATCAAAACAGCTTTGCTATGTGGTGCCGAAATCGCGATCTGAGCTCGTTTCAGCCTACGAGCGCACTATCGCAACGCTTGTGCAGGCTATTTCATCTTTTTGGGCCAAAGTTATATACTAGTTTTTTTTCGCTAATATAAGGGTCTCGAAGTCTGCTACAAGTCTACCGGAATTTGACACGGCAATTCTGTTCATCTTTTTGAGACACAGTCAATTTTTTGCATCAAGGTATTTTAGTCACTGGCCATGGCTGAAAGCAGTGATGTATTCCGTATGTTGGTTATTGAGGATAAGTTGGATGGTACCAATTATCAATTATGGGCTTATATGATGCGACATGTGTTGGTTGCAAAAGGACTATGGAACATTGTGCAGGGTGTCGAAAAACGTCCTATCACACCTGCAACTGTTACAACTGCAGGTACTGAAGCTGATTGAGAAGGTGTCGAAGATGATGATATTCTCCATATTCCTGTTAGTGCTGCGGTTTCTGCTACAGCTACTGTAGAGTAGATTCCCTGGGATGGCAGAGATGCCCAAGCACATGCATTGATAACTTTGTCAGTCAAATGTGCCTTTATTCCTCACATTCGCTCTTGTAGAACAGCTAAGCATGCTTGGGATACACTTACCACATTGTACTAATCTAGGAATGAGGCTCGTGTTGCTTACCTCCAAAAAACATTTGGAGAGTGAGCATATGAATGAAGATGATTCTATGGACATTTTCCTAATGAAGATCAAAGACTTGAAGGAACATTTGATTTCTACTGATGAGGTTATACCAGATAGGTCACTTGTGCAGACCGTTCTGAATGGTCTTCCTGATCATATCAGAGTTTTGTTTCTACTCTTCAGTTGATGATGAAAGACAATCCAAATGCCTTATCATTTGAGGAGTTAGTCTTTATTCTGCTTCAGGAACATCTCTAGTCCTATGCAGACACCTTCTTTTGGGAATTAGCTTTACTTCGTGACTTTCATCGATGATTTTTCCAGGCATGCATGGGTATATCCATTGAAGGCAAAGTCCGAAGTGTTCATGTGCTTCAAATAGTTTTGGTTTTGGCTGAAAATCTGTCAATATGTAAAATGGGCACCCTTCGTTCTAATCGAGGGGGGAATATATATCTTCTGATTTTAATGCATTTCTCGTTGAGTGTGGGATAAAACACCAGTGTACAATGCCATATACACCGCAACAGAATGGAGTTGCTGAACAAAAGAACAGGTCACTGATGGAGATGGCGAGGTGTATGGTCAACTGTCAGGCTTTACCACATAGTTTCTGGCTCACAAACCTTGAGCTCCATAAAATAATACATTTCAGTACACTTTGTACTTCCCTAGAAATTTATATTTTTAGGAGTCTATGATAGAGATCTTATCTCTATCTTGAAAGGGCCAGAAACTAGATTCATCTTCCACTTTCAACAGAAAGGAGAGGAATCCTCAGATTTTTTGAACTTACTTATTCTTTTATCATCCTTTTCAAATACAAATATACTTTATTTTTGTTTGCCAGGACTTAGCTACAGATATGAACTTAGCAAAGTGGGTCTAATGAGTCCCTGTCAAAGTATGCTCAATGAGGAGAAATACTATCTTCTCATTTCTTGGCAACTTAGATGGACTTATTTCAACCATCCAGGTTTTCTTGAAACATAAAGTTCAAGTATTCCGAATGATAATATACCCAATTTTGAAAGTTCGTGTCTACAAGTGGATCCCTATCTTGATCACCCTAGATCAATTCTCAGAATAGAATTTAATCCTTTTGACATTTAAGACTTAGATCCAACGATGGATTTTAGGAATTGGGAATTATCAGGTAGACCATTCTCTTGAGTTGCTACCTTGTTCTTTGTTAGCTAGATCTTTCCAATGAGAATTAGTACTAACTATCTTGAATCGACTCTGGTTCATACTCGAGATAGTTATGCATAGTGATCTTGAAGATCACCAAAGCTTTGAAAAGAGCTTACTAAACCAATTCCTTCAAATCCTCAAAATAATTGAGGAATAATGCTTTATGAAGCCATCAAGATACCCTCTAGATTTTCTGTTGGATGATTCAAGTTTTGCAGCTTTAGTTCCAAGGACTTGCAAGAAAGATACTTGTTTCTAGGCATCATATCTCAGATCTTGCTAGGAACATTCTTGAATCACTTGTTCTCACCGAAGATTCAAAAGAAGATCTTTTACAGATCATTCTTTCATTCAAGACTATGAAAACGAAGATTCATCGATGAGAAAAGGACTATGAAGACTTATCACTAGGGACCATGAATTCCTAGAGCAACAAAAAAGTTTCCCAATGATATGGCAGAACAACAGCAAGACAAGACTTGCATAAGGATAGATGACCAGATATATGGATTGAATCTTTATGTATATCCCCACAACTTGGATTCCTCATGCTATCACTTATAATGTTTGTCAAATTTTCATGGAATCTATTGGGAATTTGATTTGAAGCATAATGTACCCTACGTCTATCTCACAAATGGCTTTCTACGTTTACAAGCAAAAAGGACAAAAATAAAACTTACATCCACCAATAGATTTAACTATCATGTGGCCTCACGCAAGGTATCATGTGGCCTCACGCCCTTGCTTGCTTTCATGGGCATATATGTCAATGAAAGAGGCCATATATGCAGATGCAATATCAAACACAACAAGAAAACGTAAATTTATACCATACCAACAAGACGCTTTAACTATTGTGAGTGCATTAGCATGGGGAGTGACACAAGTTCGAGCTGCTTTCCCACAATCAATATAACAATGTTGGACCTAAGATGACAAAAAGAAATTGGTTGCCATTCCATGGACGTAGGACAAAAGACCACCAGCTAGAAAACCATGATGCAACAGAAATTTGAAGGAGAGAAGAGATGTCAAGGTCGGATCTTCCGCAAGGACATCATACTTACTATGTCGAGTCTTGCTTTCTGTTGATATATTTAGATAGTGATGTGTGTGAACACACTACGACCGCTGTAAGAAATTGCCTGATCAGCTGCATGATGTGATCAAACACCAGGCTCGCATGATTTTTTTGATCACTCATGTTTTGTACCTTTTATGTTCATGATCAAAATATTGAAGTTTTTGTTACCATATATGGCGTGCAAGTCTATTTGTTGAAGTCCCATTCAACATATGATATATCCCGATCATAAGTTTCAGTCTCGGATCACTAAGGTTAGGATTGTATAAAAGATTATGTTGTGGATTCCAACTTCCCTTTGCCAGCACCTTGTGGGCACTTTATCAAGTATGAATGCAGAATGATCAAAGAACTTCTGTACTCTTTGAACGATTAAAACTGACCTTTTTTATATTTGCATAAGAGTGCTTGCAAGTCGGACCATGGAGCAATGCGTGCGCTGTTCACCTGTTGTGCTCAAATGTGTTTTGTGAACTTTGATCGCTGAACAAAGTGATTTTGTTTTGATAAACGTATACCTAGTGCAGTGCTAATATGTTGACTGGTAGAATAGCCCATATTGAACAACTTGATGTTCCCTAACATGGAAACTAAAAATGGACTTAACATTTCATGGCTGCTTCCTTTCAAATTCAGTCTACTTGTTGTGTATGTTTAAATTTCAGGTATTGGAGCTTCTTGAGAAGACATTTCCAACCTTACAAAAGACTACATAGTGGGATGCATGCTAGGCTGACTTCCCCCCCAAGGGGATTGTGTCGCTCAGCTGTGAAGATTGAAGGTTTGCAGATTGAAGTAAAGACTCGAGACTTGCAGCCTAAAGCCTTGCATACTGAAGAATTGCAGATTTTGAAGACCTGAGATTTCCAGATTTGAAAGACTCCAACTTGGAGCAATTCAATTATGTATGATCCTCTCATCTTAGCTTTGTCAAGGATGACAAAGTGTAGGGGGGGAGAGTGTTGGGTTTTAGGGTATGCACACATCCTCAATTGTGCATAAGAACCCTTCCTAGACCATGGGAAATAACCTTTTTTGTATATACTTGAGTGTCACATGTGAACACTTTCCAAAAATCACTTTTTGATACTTCCTTATACCATAGTATAGGTGACCCTTGGATAATTTACCTTTTTGCTCTCCTAAAGGAAATCCCACGTAGAAATTCCCATGCATGCCCTTCATTGGGATTTGGTTGTTACATATTTGATCTTGGAATATCCTAGAAGATATGTTAGTTAGAGAGAGATCCACTTTTTGACTTTTCAAAGGAGCACATGGGGAATAGAGCTTAGCTTATAAATAGAAGCTCATTTTTGTAAAGGAGGGAGCTTTTGGTCGACGTGCTCTCATGTAAAATCATTTATCAATGGAAGAGGCTCTCATTTACTCCAAGAAGACTATTTAGATTTACATGTATTGTGTCTTTGTGAGTGTGTGAGAGTGGTGTGTGTGTGCCTATGCATGTCTCTCCTTTGTGTGAGTAGGATAATTGTAATTGCTTGTATTTTCCTCATGGGCTAGGATCATTGACTCCCTATTCTCCTTGTTTTCAAGCATGTGGCATAGCATGGGGTTGATGCCAATGGCTTGAACATGTGGGAGGTAGGGTTGGATGAGAGGAGAGTCAGTCTTGAGCTTTCCTTCTTGGTTCCATGCAAGGTGGCGAGGGTTTTTTGTCATTCCTTGCTACACCCTCAACACTTTTTGTAGGATAATTGTATTTGCTTGTATTTTCCTCATGGGCTAGGATCCTTGACTCCCTATTCTCCTTGTTTTCAAGCATGTGGCATAGCATGGGGCTGATGCCAATGGCTTGAACATGTGGAAGGTACGGGTGGATGAGAAGAGAGTCACTCTTGAGCTTTCCCTCTTGCTTCCATGCAAGGTGGTGAGGGTTTTTGGTCATTCCTTGCTACAACCTCACCAAATTTTGGCGCCATTGCCGGGGATCCGAGCTTTCAGGACGAGCGTGTGATGGTAAGACGTAGGGAGTACACAGTGGAAAGGTAAGTAGTAGGTTATTTCTTGTTTTTCACTAATTTTTTTTCTCTTCTTCATCTCCATTTCCATCTTCACCTCTGCTCCCCACCATCTCCATCTTTCCTCTCATATTTCCACTTCCATTTCATTGTCCTCATTTGCTTGGTGAGAGTTTGAGAGAGAGGGAGTGTGCATTGTTGTGTTTGTGTGTTTTTTGCATGACTCTTGTAGGTTGCAGCATCCTCACCATCTCTAGCAAGCTCAGTAGGTACAGAATCTCTCTACCCAAGCCTCGAGGCGTCGACCTTGAGCTATCACGACACACCAAAAATTGGACCCTATTGAGAATCTAAGTGCACCACAACACAGCCCAGTCTGAGAGCTCCCAGGATCACTAGGTTGCTCAATAGAATTCACTATGTTCCATCACAAATGCCGGGTGTACAACACGAAGAGATAAAACTTCGATCAACCTCTCACCATGGTATGTATCTTTACTCTGGCAACACCATAACCATGATAGATTAGGAAACCTCTTCGTCGGCATACCCTTCAGCACTTAGCTCAAGACCCCCAATTTTTGCACCATACTTCTTCCAATGCATTTTCAAGTAAGCATGCATAGGGCAACATTACAAGGCCGTGCACAAGGCACACGGATGTGCCATCAGTGTCATGACCACTGGTCTTCCTCATTGAGCATGGTAGAGGGAGCCACTATATATCTACCTTGATTCAGGCTTTCAAGGTACATTAAGGGTTTTGTCCTATACCCTCATCTCTTGCTACATGCGTAGCTATTGCAATCCCTTATGTAGTGGCAATGATAGCCGACCAATACTAGAAATGGTGCTTGCACCCATAAAGGATATTAGTGCGTAGATGAAGAAGCTTGTACAAGAGAGAGAGAGAGAGAGAGAGAGAGAGAGAGAGAGAGAGAGAGAGTAAACACATGGCTTTTGATTGGAGGAATGGTCAAGTGGCTTTATTCAAGGACGTATCACATTAAACTATAGATGCACCAAACCATCTTTAGGAATATCATGAAAAGAGTACGATATAAGGAGCGAAAACCACAACAATCAGCACGATATGGAATGAGAAAAATTCAAGAATCTTTACGTGGACATTCAAGAATCTTTCAAAGGTGACATGTTGCTTCTTTTTTAAGCACGTTCATTTTTCATTATACAAAAGGCAAGTAGAAGGATTATTTCAGGAAGATACCATATACTCAATAGAAAGCCTGAAGCATTGAGCTTGTGAATTGTAATTATATTTTGTGTCTACGTATTATTTGTAACCAAACATTGGTCTCCTCTAAGGGATTAGACACCACCTTCCTTTAAAGAAGGTAGGACCTTCCCTATGCACACACATATTCTCCAAAGCCTATGGTGCCAAAGCCATGAAATCATGAAGCCATGTATACTCTGTGTACATATCAAAGATGAATAAGATCCATAACTTGGGGCAAAGAAGAAAAGCAATGATTCAATAGATTTCAACAACTACAACAATTGGATGACACTCAAAGATCCCATCAATGGATCCAGGGCATACTATAAATACATGAAGAGGGCATACACATCTTGTATATGATGTCTCTATCCCAAAGCACCACATGCCCCATGATGAAAATCCTTCAAGTATATGTGTAGGGATCCCATATGTCCCTATATCCGAGGGTCACCATTGGTCCCAACACCATGGATGCCATGTCTCCATGGAACGAATACCACATGGATGCCATGTGTCAATGCAAACCAAGGGATGCCATATGCCCCACACTTGGATGCCATGTGTCCAAGCTATGTCTAAGGATTCTGTGTGTCCTTAGATCCAAAAAGCCAATGGACTGAGTGATGCCATACATCTCTAGGTCCCCACATTTCAAACAAAAGCATCATCACATGGAGGAGGGGTTTTGAGATAATTGTGCTCTACCCTTCTGTATTCTCAAGCATCCAATTTATCCCACATGCATGGGTCTTGTCACATAGTCTAATGCATTGGCATGCAAGCTCCAATTATACCACATATGAGCTACTTTTCCCTCTGCTTCATGTAAGGAGCCTGTCAGTTCACCTCTTATTATTGATTGACACACTTCCCATGAGGCTATCTCCTTGAGGTCCAAGCTCCATGCTTATCATGTAAGTTCTCATTTCGTAACGAGGTTCGTTTCTATTTCATTAGGGTCTTTCTGGTTTATTTTTATCCACCCTAGCTTGTTATAGCTTACGTCTTATCTTGGGCCAAGTTTTCTAACATGAATAAGACTTGTGCACATGAGTTGATGCGATTTCTACCAAATACAAGATGTGTCACGTGTAGTCGGCTTTAAAATGTGAAGTGTGTGCTTTATGGTTGGATTTGGGATTGCGAAGCACATGGCATACCTAGCGGATGTGCACAAATATACAGTGTAAATGATGATGGGACACTTGCTCAGGGTGCAAAAGCTTTGACAATGAGATGCGAGAGTGCATGTTAAATGGGTGAGTCCCCAAAGTTGAGCCTCTCGTGTGCTCTCGTGTGCTCTAATGTTAATTCATTGTGCTTGATGGGCACGGAGTTGTAAAGAATATAGAGTGCTTGAAGGGCGCAAACCACACTTTTCTTGGAAGGAAAAAACAGGAGATGTCACATGTGTTTCCTTATCTTTGTCATCTATATGCCTATTGTGGCATGAACATTGCTTTGCTTTGCTTTGCCTCTGGGTTTATGTGTTGTGAACAAGAAGAATATGGATGGAGATGACAAGAATACTATGGCGGGGCGGGGTGGTGGGGTGGGGTGGGGAGTGGAGAGCACTCCCTCGTTGCCACAAATTATGACGTGCACTCTCCCGCTGCCACAAATTATGACATTGCGGCAAATTATGACTCAAGTTATGACTCATGGTAGTTCTTTCACTTTGTCAGATGCTCTATTTGTGCCAGGGATCAAGAAGAACCTGTTATCAGTTTCGTCATTAGCCAAGATTGGCTTGGTTGTGAAATTTGTTGATGACAGGTGTACAATTCATGATATGTCAAATGGCGATGTGATTATTGCTTCTGGCATTTTATGTCGTGGGCTGTATAAGCTCATAAACTATGAAAGATCTGTAAATGATTTGGCATGTGCAGTAAATGATTCTCAGGCTATGTGAGATACAGAGCTTTGGCATGCACGCTTTGGTCATCTGAATTTTGCTAGTTTGCTACGCCTGCAGAAATCTGAAATGATGTCCTCTTTGCCCAAACTTAAGGCACCTGGAAAACATGTTTGTGAAGGTTGTATTTTAGGCAAAATGCAACGTTCATCCTTTCCAAAAGACGGTTCAGTTCGGGCTACTCAGAAATTGTAGCTTGTACATAGTGATGTCTGTGGTCCTATGCAGACACCTTCTTTTGGGAATTATCTTTACTTTGTGACTTTCATCGATGATTTTTCCAGGCATGCATGGGTATATCCATTGAAGGCAAAGTCCAAAGAGTTCATGTGCTTGAAACAGTTTTTGGTTTTGGCTGAAAATTTGTCAACATGTAAAATGGTCCATTCTGATTGAGGGGGGGAATATATGTCTTCTGATTTTAATGTATTTCTGGCTGAACGTGGGATAAAACGCCAGTGTATAGTGCCATATACACCTCAACAAAATGGAGTTGCTGAACGAAAGAACAGGTCAATAATGGAGATGGCGAGGTGTATGGTCAAGAGTGAGGCTTTACCACATAGTTTCTAGCTTGAGGTTGTCATGTGTGCAGCATATGTACTGAACACGTGTCCCGCTAAAGCACTGCAGTGTATCACTCCATATGAGGCATGGCATGACCGTAATCCATTTGTTGCTCATCTCCATGTTTTTGGTTGTTTGGCATATGCATTAGTGCCTGAACAACATCGTAGAAATTTGGATGATAAAGCAGTAAAATGTATTTTTGTTGGGTACAGTTTTGAAAGTAAAGGCTATCGTCTGTATCATCCACAGACTAAGCGCATTCTGGTTAGCCATGATGTTGTGCCAAAGGTATATACCAGTTTTTGTTCGCAAATATAAGCATCTCGAAGTCTGCTACAGGTCTAACGGAATTCGATAGGGCAATTCTGTTTGACTTTTTGAGATACATTCATTTTTTTTGCATCAAGGTATTTTAGTCACCGACCAGGGCTGAAAGTAGTGATGTATTCCGTATGTTGGCAGTTGAGGACAAGTTGGATGGTACCAACTACCTATTATGGGCTTTTATGATGCGACATGTGTTGGTTGCAAAAGGACTATGGAACATTGTGCAAGGTGTCAAAAAACGTCCTATCACACCTACAACTGTTACAACTGGAGGTACTGAAGCTGATGTAGAAGGTGTCGAAGATGATTATATTTTGCATATTTCTGTTCGTGTTGCAGTTTCTACTGCACCTACTGCAGAGAATATTCGTTAGGATGGCACAAATGCCCAAGCACATGCATTGATAGCTTTGTCAGTCAAACGTGCCTTTATTCCTCACATTCGCTCTTGCAGAAGAGCTAAGGATGCTTGGGATACAGTTACCACATTGTACCAAGCTAGGAATGAGGCTTGTGTTGCTTACCTCCGAAAACAATTGGAGAGTGAGCACATGAATGAAGATGATTCTATGGACAGTTTCCTAATGAAGATCAAAGACTTGAAGGAACATTTGAAACTGCTGATGAGGTTATACCAAATAGCTCACTTGTGCAGACTGTTCCGAATGGTCTTCCTGATTCATATCAGAGTTTTGCTTTTACTCTTCGGTTGATGATGAAAGGCAATCCAAATGCCTTATCATTTGAGGAGTTAGTCTCTATTCTGTTGCAGGAAGATCATTCCAGGCAGAACAGGTCCATTATGCGAGTTGCAGATAAAGCTTTCTTGGCTAGTCAAAAGGGCAAAGGAAAATGAAGCTCTTCAATTAGTTAGCAGAAATCTACTAATTATGCATATTCAAAGAAGGAAGATAAAGATGAGAAGAAATATGAAACACAGAAATTGTTTTGTAAGTACTGTAAAGGGAATGATCATATCATAAAGAATTGTCAAAAACTGGCTACTAAAGAGGCAAAGAAGAAAGAGGTTGGAATGGTTGTTGCAGAGGCCTCTACACCAAAAACAGAGTCTGCTAATCTTGTGTAGAAAGAAGAATGGGTGTTTTCTATTGTCTGCAGTTTTGACCCATCTTCTCATGAGCAGTGCATGTCTGCAGTAAACTCAGATGTTTGGTATTGTCAGTGGGACGACGAAACATATTACCTCGCAGCACAGTTTCTTCTCTTCACTTGAGCTTGCCCCTACAGGGAATACTGTTACATGTGCCAACAACTCCTCTTATCCTGTTATGGGAGTTGGTAAGATCATTTTGACTACTACTCATGGTAGTTCTTTCACTTTGTCAGATGCTTTATTTGTGCCAGGGATCAAGAAGAACCTGTTATCAGTTTCTGCATTAGACAAGATTGGCTTGGTTGTGAAATTTGTTGATGACAGGTGTACAGTTCATGATCTGTCAAATGGCGATGTGATTATTGCTTCTGGCATTTTATGTCATGGGTTGTATAAGCTCATAGACTATCAAAGATCTGTAAATGATTTGGCATGTGTAGCAAATGATTCTCAGGCTATGTGAGATGCAGAGCTTTGGCATGCACACATTGGTCATCTGAATTTTGCTAGTTTGCTACGCCTGTAGAAATTTGAAATGGTGTCCTCTTTGCCCAAACTTGAGGCACCTAGAAAACATGTTTGTGAAGGCGATATTTTAGGCAAAATGCAACGTTCGTCCTTTCCAAAAGATGGTTTAGTTCGGGCTACGCAGAAATTACAGCTTGTACATAGTGATGTCTTTTGTCCTATGCAGACACCTTCTTTTGGGAATTATCTTTACTTCGTGACCTTCATCGATGATTTTTCGAGGCATGCATGGGTATATCCATTGAAAGCAAAGTCCGAAGTGTTTATATGCTTCAAACAGTTTTTGGTTTTGGCTGAAAATCTATCAGCATGTAAAATCAGCACCCTCCGTTCTGATCGAGGGGGGGAATATATATCTTCTGATTTTAATGCATTTCTGGCTGAACTGGGATAAAACACTAGTGTATAGTGCCGTATACACCTCAAAAGAATGGAGTTGCTGAACGAAAGAACAGGTAACTCATGGAGATGGCGAGGTGTATGGTCAAGAGTCAGGCTTTACCACATAGTTTCTGGCTTGAGGTTGTCATGTGTGCATCATATGTACTAAACACATGTCCCACTAAAGCACTGCAATCTATCACTCCATATGAGGCTTGGCATGACCGTAAGCCATATGTTGCTCATCTGCATCTTTTTGGTTGTTTGGCATATGCATTAGTGCCTGAACAACATCGTAGAAAATCGGATGATAAAGCTATAAAATATATTTTTGTTGGGTATAATTTTGAAAGTAAAGGCTATCTTCTGTATCATCCACAGACTAAACGCACTCCGGTTAGCCGTGATGTTGTTTTTCTGGAAGATGCTATTCAGCCATTGCTTTCATGTACTAAGGAGACATCTGTTAGCTCCAAAGACATGTGTGATACTTTGCTGCCTCTTTTTATAGGTGGACAATCTAGTGCTGGTCCTAATGAGGGAACTTCTCAACCTTTGCAGGTTTCATGTGATGATGCAGATAATTCCATTTTTGATGCAGATGTACATGATGCACTTATTGTAAGAAAATAACTAATAGGATGCACCCATACTTCTTCGCTCAAAAAAAGGACAATAATGCCCTACATGGGTTGAGAAACCACATGTTGAGTTGTGGATCTCTACTGGAATGGCTTTGGGCCCTTGGATTCACTCTCCTATCAATCCAAGAGGTTGGAAAGATTGTTAACTTGTAACTTGGAGATCTAAGCCTCTTATAAATTATGGAATATGTTGAACAAAGAATTGTTGGAGTGTTAATTTATTTAATGTATTAATGTGTTTTGGTGTTTTGATATAGCAGCTGAAGGTTTGTGAGCAATGTGCAAGGCGTGAAAGGGCAGACATCAATAATCCGACTTATAATTTATTTAGTTTGTAAATAAACCCATGTAGAGGGTTCTATTAGAATAATTAGAAAAATAGTGGTTAGAATAAAGGTCATTGTAGACCACAATTTTCGATATTGAAAGCAAAGGCTTTCTATAAAAGTTACCAACTTTTAGTTTCACACTTGCTTTTTGAAGTCGCTCTCATGTAACCACTCTTTTCAACATAATAAAAAATTCATATAAATGATGCACTTTGTGGACTGTCGAAACAAAGTGCATGGGGGGAGATTGCACCCAATACTGCGTTCTCTCTCGTCTTTTGTCGTGTCTCTTTTTTTGTGTGTTTTCAGCATCCGTAACCTCTGTGTGTGCGTGAGTAAGTTCTTGACAACAAAGTCACTCGATCTCATTAATCACAATCAAGATAGTTTGTGTCAGACTTTAGATAGTTAAAGGAGTCAAGCTAAGACCAGATAAACTATGCAAGTCTTGATTTCTTGAAGGACTCAAGTTAAGACTCGATGGAGAGGTATTGGAGAAGAGCCTACTCCAATATATGGGAATAGGATCCTAAAGAAACCGCAAAATGTCTAGAGCTTCTAACACAAATAAAAGAAAAAGTTTTTATTCTCAAAGAGTCAACGTATTTCGCTATATAAAGAATGAGGAACACCTCACACGCATGAAGGATCATACATAAATGCGCGTGCTCACACACACACATATATATATATATATATATATATATATATATATATATATATATATATATATATATATATATATATATATATATAGTTGGAATATAAGAAGAAGCAAGTATGGGCATACACACAAATCTAGCACTAAGGCAGCTCTTCCAATTTTTTCAATCCTTACATTATTGTAAAAGTGATTCTCATCATTGAAAACCATTGTAAATACCTTTTCCCCTTTTTATAGCTCCATTTTGTGCAAGCCGAGGAGTCCTTGAGTTTGAGGAACTTTAGTCGTATTTGCCTACCAAGTTTCATAATTTTTAGAGCTCGTTTGAGCCTCCAAAATAGCTTAGGGACCTAATTTTTAACTAGGCCAGACACTAGATTTGAACAGGACCAAAGCTAGAACTATAAATAGAGCTAGAGAGCTCATTTTTTAGGCTAGCTTGTTGTAGATTTGAACTTGTATGAGAACTATTTTGCGATAGAAGTTACTCCATTGTTTCTCTCTCTTTGTTCTTGCCTTGTGTGCACCTGTGTATGTGTGTGCATGTTAGTGTGCTTCTCACTCACACATTGGTGCCGTCGCTTGTTTGAGGTCTTCATACCATCCTCATGTCTTCCCAGATTGACATTAAAGGAGATGCTACTCATCACTGAGCTACAACACTTTTTGGCGTCGTTGCCGGGGATAGTCGGCCTTTCATCACTTGGAGAGCTCAAGAACATGTGGTAAAGTATTGTGTTGGATTTTTTTTTTCTCAATTGCGTAGGATTTGAGTTCTTGCATGGCACATTCACCCTTCCATTGGGCCATTAGTTCCCCATTTTCTTGTTTTTAGTAGGTAGTTTTAGTTCATGTTTGGTTGATATACAAAAAGACACCCCCTTACCCCCTTCTCTCATCCTCTCTCACATACACATACACACACTCTCACACTCACCCAGTGGCCTCACTTTCCATCTCTATCACCTCTATTTTTGTGTATGCCTTGGAAAGGGAGATGGGTGGTACCCTCTCTGCTCCCTTCTCTCTCTTCATTTTCTTGAAAAAAAACCACCAAGAAACAACAAAACAAAAATGAAGCTTTCTGTAGAACGTCGAAATTATGTGTTGTCCCCCTTCATACGAAATTACATGAAACTTTGGATGCCTCTACTACCTTAATATGCCTACAAATGTGGAAAAGGTAGGAATTTAAATTTTGCCCTCAAGGTTGTGTCGTCTTAAATGTAGCACTCAACAGATGCTAGCTCAATGCATCTTTGTGGGGGGGCCATCCTTTTGGGCTCGCAAAAATAGGTTGGGGGGCCAGTTATTCCGCCCTGTCCTTTCTCTTCAGAAGCCTTGTGGTTGTAAAGATTGGTTGGTGGGGATTGTTAATGCTCCACTCTCCTCGGTTTAAGAGCTGGTGACCCGTGCTTATTGGCGAACCGTGCGTAGACCTATGGACACGAAGCTCGGGGATCGCCCCTTTTTTGTTGCTGGCACATGGGTTAGTGGTGGGGAAGGTTTAACTCTCCATCCCCATCCCATTCTCAACTTCTCCCTTTTCGGGGTTGAGCAAGGTCCGCTCCCCCTCATCATGCTTCTTCTTTGCACACGGCTATGGCGATTTTCCTTATTGAATAGAGATAAACATCTGTTCCCCTTCCCTTTCCTTCTCTGATCAAGCTATGGGGTTGAGTTCGTACGAACTTCCCCTCCCCGTCCTACACAGAGTCCGCTATTTTTCGTCTTTGCAAAGTCATCAAGCTCGCACTTCTGTGGGATAGTGCTAGACTGGCGCTCTGCACCCGTCTCCTCGATTTGAATACAAACCCAAGTGGTGATGCAGTTCTTACTCTTGTGTGTTCTCCAACATGAGATGAATGTCTTCATTCTATTTGCAGGTTGAAACAGAAATGGATGATAGCTCGGTTGATCTTATGTAGAGAGCTACTACTTTTGGAAGTTCATAACTCACTAAACGTTCTTCATATGTTTGGTCATATTTATTTGTGTTCACTCAAAAAATGATCCTAGCTCCATAGGGTTAATGTGTGAATGCTTTTCTAAGAAACCAATTGGCCTGTAGACATCCTCATATGCATCGCATTAAAACCATGGTTCTTAGATTGAACTTTCTATCTTCTTTTTGAAGGCATGTATTAGGAAATGTCCATGATGATGACTCTTGTTGCATGACTGACCCTATGACACACATTGAACATGCTTTATGTAGTTTGGAAATGCACTCATAGACATGATTAGAAACATTGACGTATTGCTAATGGTTGAGTTTGCATTAGGGGTGGGGGAATCTAAAACTTCAACCACACATGGAAATGGTAGCTATTTTTTATCCTTGATTGCTTAAGGCATAATTATGTGATTTCATGATGCATCACTATAATTGATTGATATCTGCACACTTTTGTTGAAAGGAAACACTTAACACAATGAAAAATGCTGGACACATGTTGATATTTGCATAAAGTCACAAAAGGAACCATATCACAGTTAGATTTACTCTCAAATGAGTCACACATGCACTTGTGGTGACTAGGTGATTATGGCTAGTTTATGAACAATATGAAGGGCTATAGGGCTCTATGTCTTTTGAGCTACTTTTGGATTGCAAGAATAAGACAAATCTTCATGAGGACTTTTTGGTAGAATAGCCCATACTGAACAACTTGATGTTCCCTAAAGTGGAAACTAAAAATGGACTTAACATTTTGTGGCTGCTTCCTTTCAAATTCAGTCTACTTGTTCTGTATGTTTAAATTTCAAGTATTGGAGCTTCTTGAGAAGGCATTTCCAGCCTTACAAAAGACTGCATAGTGGGATGCATGCTGGGCTGACTGCCCCCCCAAGGGGATTGTGTCAGTCAGTTGCGAAGATTGAAGATTTGCAAATTGAAGTAAAGACTGAAGACTTGCAGCTTGAAGCCTTGCAGACTGAAGAATTGTAGATTTTAAAGACCTAAAGATTTCCAAACTTGAAAGACTCCAACTTGGAACAATTCAGTTATGTATGATCCTCTCATCTTAGCTTTGTCGAGGACGACAAAGTCTGGGGGGGGAGAGTGTTGGGTTGTAGGGTATGCACATCCTCAATTGTGCATAATAACCCTTCCTAGACCATGGGAAATAACCTTTTTTGTATATACTTGAGTGTCACATGTGAACACTCTCCAAAAATCAGTTTTTGATACTTCCTTATACCATAGTATAGGTGACCCTTGGATAATTTACCTTTTTGCTCTCCTAAAGGAAATCCCATGTAGAAATTCCCACGCATGTCCTTCATTGGGATTTGGTTGTTACATATTTGATCTTGGAATATCCTAGAAGATATGTTTGTTAGAAAGAGATCCACTTTTTAACTTTTCAAAGGAGCACATGGGGAATAGAGCTTAGCTTATAAATAGAAGCTCATTTTTGTAAAGGAGGGAGCTTTTGGTCGACGTGCTCTCATGTAAAATCATTTATCAATGGAAGGGGCTCTCATTTACTCCAAGAAGACTATTTACATTTACATGTATTGTGTGTTTGTGAGTGTGTGAGAGTGGTGTGTGCCTATGCATGTCTCTCCTTTGTGTGAGTAGGATAATTGTATTTGCTTGTATTTTCCTCATGGGCTAGGATATTTGACTCCCTATTCTCCTTGTTTTCAAGCATGTGGCATAGCATGGGGCTGATGCCAATGGCTTGAACATGTGGGAGGTAGGGGTGGATGAGAGGAGAGTCACTCTTGAGCTTGCCTTCTTGCTTCCATGCAAGGTGGTGAGGGTTTTTGGTCATTCCTTGCTACAACCTCAACACTTTTTGTAGGATAATTGTAATTGCTTGTATTTTCCTCATGGGTTAGGATCCTTGACTCCCTATTCTCCTTGTTTTCAAGCATGTGGCATAGCATGGGGCTGATGCCAATGGCTTGAACATGTGGGAGGTAGGGGTGGATGAGAGGAGAGTCACTCTTGAGCTTTCCTTCTTGCTTCCATGCAAGGTGGTGAGGGTTTTTGGTCATTCCTTGCTACAACCTCACCAAATCTTGGCACCGTTCCTGGGGATCCGAGCTTTGAGGACGAGCGTGTGATGGTAAGACGTAGAGAGGATGGAAAGGTAAGTAGTAGGTTATTTCTTGTTTTTCACTAATTTTTATTCTCCTCTTTATCTCCATTTCCACCTCCACCTCCGCTCCCCACCATCTCCATCTTCCTCTCATAGTTCTACTTCCATTTCGTTCTCCTCATTTGCTTGGTGAGAGTTTGAGAGAGAGCGAGTGTGCATTGTTGTGTTTGTGTGTTTTTTGCATGACTCTTGGAGGTTGGAGCATCCTCACCATCTCCAGCAAGCTCAACAGGTACTGAATTTCTCTGTGCAAGCCCCAAGGTGTCGACCTTGAGCTATCGTGACACACCAAAAATAGGACCCTATTGAGAATCTGAGTGCACCACGACACAGCGCAGCCTGATAGCTCCCAGGATCACTAGGTTGATCAATAGAATTCACCATAATTCGGTGTATCATGACACTTTGGTTTATCACGACACTTTAGTGTATCATGACACTTCGGTCTATCGCGACACTTCGGTCTATCGCGACACTTTGGTCTATCGCGACACTTCAGTCTATCGTGACACTTCGGTCTATCCCGACACTTCGATATATCGTGACACTTTGGTCTATCGCGACACTTCAGTCTATCGTGACACTAGGGTGTATCAGGAAACTTCGGTCTATCGTGACACTTCGATCTATCGTGACACTTCGGTGTATCGCGACACTTCAACCCGAGCTATCACGATACACTGGCTTTATGAATAAGTTTTTGGGGTGAAATAATTAATTGAATTCGGGCAATTTTGGGCCTGATTTTTGGCACATTGGGACTACCTTAGAGCCTTAGAAGTGGGCAAAATACCTAGAAAACCATAGATGAATTTCATGAACCCTGAGAGCGTGTCTTGACCCCAAAGTTCTTGAATGGTCATAACTCCACCATACGAACTCCGTTGACCATTAGGTGGACTTAGGTAGCCATAGGATTTTGGGGGTGCAGAGAGCTAGTCTCAAGGGGGCCTATGCTTTTTGATGTGTGTCTGTCAATTCATTGTAATTGAGGGCAACATTAACTGGTGAACCTTTGCAAGAACATTGTGCGCAATCAAGGCATCCAAAGCTAGCTAGCAAGGGTGAGTACCAAGCTTGGGAGATGGCTTCCTAGGCTCGTGTAGCAGTCTCAGCAACAAGTGAATTGAGGTTGGAAGTTCTCTCAACCCTCCGTCAATTCCTAGCTTAGGCTGAGTACGACTTAGGTGTGTTGATTAATTAGAGTAACGCTAGGCACGAATCAAGTCCAAGAGAACTATTCAACTAAGTACAAGCATTAAGTAGATCTTAAGCGAAAAAATTCTAAGGAACAAAAGTAAACTTGAATCGGTCAAATATCAAGTGCAAAATTCACTTAAGTAATCCTGACGACGTGATTCCAAACAAGGGCTTAACACAATATTAACCTAAAAAGAACAAAGTGATTGGTACAAATTAACCTACAATGAGATTGTACTGGGGACCAAGGTGGTAGAGAAACCAGGCATATGAACCTTAGGTCAGGAAGACACTTAAGCCGAGACAGTCAAAGCCTGAGATCTTCTGAAGCTAGTGTCAATCATACTGCTAGGTCTTGAGCCCAACAGTTGAGTGATTATCCATACACTCCAAGGTAAAAAACAAGCGATACTGAGATGTCCTATAACATGGAGAGACTATAGGTAGTTCCGGAGTGGCGTACCTGGAAAAGCCAGAAGGACTTACAAGACTCCATTGGAATATATCAGGACCAATCATCTAGGTGCTCGCATCTACGAAGACGGCCTGAGAAGATCAGTGGTCCAAATTAAGAACCCAGATCAACCCCATGGGCTAGAACATCCGGTAGTCAAGTTAAAAAATGGAGCATATCTAGATAAAGAAGGAACGATTTATCTGGTTAGCACTCTTCCAGATAGGACACATGAGTTCGGCAATGTGATTGCAAAGACTGACATGGGTGACATAGAGCATAGAACAACTTTTAGAAGCTTTCGTCACTGAGTTTTCTAAAAGTGGCATACGGCATAATACTTCCTCAATGATTCATAGCTTTAAGCAAACACTTCAAGAGATGGTGAGACTGGCAGGAAGACGATTTAGGCAATACCTAGAGAGGTGTCCGATGCCTGAGTTACCCACATCAGCCAAGCAAGTGGCTTTGTTCTTAGATGGATTGTTGAGCATGAAGCTCAGATCATATGTGTATCTGGAGGACCCCAGAACCATAGAAGAATGTGTGCGCATGTGCATAGACATTGAGGATAATCTAGGCGAGGAGTTGGATCTATCAAAAATCTACAAGGATTCAGATAGCTCTAGCAGCCTCACATCCGGTCAATCCACATCTATCGAGGAACTTGCAGAATAGGTAGCTCAGAAACTAGGTGTCTTTACCAAACAAATTCCAAGATTTGCTCTAGGGAAATGATATTATACCTGTGGAGGAGACCATATGGCGAAGGGACACCAACCACACTGCATAAGACTGCCCGTATAACAAGCAAACTGTCAGGCAAAATTACCCTCAGCCATATCTACAATAGGGTAGATTCCAGACCCAGTACCCAGCATAGTAATATCGTAGGCCCCAACAACCTTATCAGCCACTCTATGAAGGGCAGCAGAGACCTCAACCAGTTCTAGCACACCAACCCCCTGCCCCAACTAATGTGATTCCAGACACACAAATACACATACATATACACACATACACAAATAATGTTGCATACACACATGCACACATAATGCATACACATGCACACACATATACACATACATATACACACACATACACACATACACACACATACACACACACATACACACACATATATGCATACACACACACATAGAGAGACATGCACACACATACACATACATGCATACATAATGCATATGCATATGCATACATACATACATACTTACATGCATACACACACATATGCGTACATAATGCATATGCATATGCGTACATACATACATACTTACACGCATACACACACATATGCATACATAATGCACATGCATTCATACACATACATAATGCATATACATATGAAGTACACAGCTTAGGGTGATCACCTTATTCGTGATTGCCCTCTATCGGTACCTACACAAACCCAATATGTGACAATTCAAGGCTTTTGCGCAGACAATGGAAAGGAGCATTTGTTACGAGAGTGTCCTAAGAACCCCATCAACATGCCAAAAATCGCTCCTATCAATGTTGTTGGGCTAGTAGTAGACTCTACAGGAAGCATAACTTCCACAGCCCCAGTGCAAATGGTCACTAGAGCTCAAGCCTTGCAGCGAAATCAGGGTGTAGGGCAGGAAAAGAGTTCTGAGGTTAGCGAGACAGAGAGTATAAACAAGAAAAGGACAAGAGCTTGGAGAGATAGCCGGGAGAGAATGAAAAGACAATGGTCAAAGAAAATGAGCGAACTTGAGGAAAGCTTGAGGGAAACAAAAGCAAAGATAATTGAACACACATCTCACACTCACTCTCACATTTCCCCACCACCACCATTTCCATCTCCCTCCAACCCATCACCTTCCATTTCCCAACCTTCTAATCCACCACACGTAACCCACCCACCACCCAGAGTAGGATCAGTCCTAGTCGATCCCACTCCTAAGGATCTAGACATGATGCTTAAAGCATATTAGGCCAGAATCCAAGAAGGGCCAAATGTGACAGATTATGAAAAATGTTACCCTAGAGCCGATCTAGAGATAGAGAGAACCAAACTTTGTGCTAAGATGGTAGAATTGGCACAAGCCATGTTTGCAGCTAGTTGCTTATTCAATGGCTCTAACTCTACTAGAACACCATTGCATTTTGATAGTCTATTAGATAGATTGGAGAGGTTAATTGCAAAGTCTGGAAAAGGAGCCACCTCCCAGGCTAAGGAGAGGGCAAGTGATACAATCAACATCCCTCCCCAAGAAGCTTATGTGCCTAACTCCACTGAACCAGACACATCGTTTTCTATGAATGGGTGTTCATTAGAATTCCTGCAAGAGATTCAAGAAGAGAAATGGGCTAAAGAAAGTGAAGACCCTCCTGGATGACACGAACAATCAATACCCACAAGACATTCCTTCCATTTATGGAGAGCAGGAGAGTGCCCAATCTCACGTAAAGTTAGACTTTGAGTCTAATTCCTTGCAAGAATTACCCCATTTCATAGGCCCCTGGGAAACTAAGTCTACTTGCATGAGAGCGCCCACGATCATGATAAGAAACGAAGACTCTATCATACCTAGGAACACGGAGGTAGTAAAGAATATGAAAGTGCAGTGCAACCTCACTTTAGAAGAGCTACTCAAAGTTAAGCATGAATTGTGGAAACATGTAGCCAAACAAGTGCCAGACGTAGCGAAACCTCGTTCCCGGGTAGGATCTCATAGAATAGTGCCAGAAATACCATTGGATAAGATAGGCGACATGAGTGAAGGTGAAAAAGGAATCACCTATCTTCCCATTACCCATCAGGGATACACAACCAAGGAAATTTTGGACTCAGGTGCAAGAGTTGCAATTGCGACCACTATCCCTATGGAAGCGTTGGGGCAAGCCAGCACTCATGCCAATGAGAATGAAATTGCAGATGGCCGATGGTCACATAGAGAGACCCTTAGGATTGCTAGAAGGAATAACTCTCACTACATGTGGTGTTGAGTTCGAGCATACTTTTGCTGTATGCGACTTTAGCAAAAATCAAGCCTACGAGATGACTTTGGGAAGGCCATTCATGCGGCAGTTGCAAGTGGTACAAGATTGGGGAACCAATTCCTTGTATTTGCAACAACTAGGTGTTACCACAAGTCAATCTCAAGGATTTATCGCATAGAGATGTACCGCCTATTCAATGGAATCCCATCCATAGAGCTAAGGATGACACAGAGCCAGTACATTCCATAGGATCAGGATCCTCATGGATGCATGAAGACACCCACTTGTGGATGTGTAAAGTAGCACTAGAAGAGGAGAAAAGAGAAAAAGCCAGAGAGATAGGGGCGAAGGAAACTCAAAGATCTATTCAAGACCTAGCCTATGCACGTGTAGTATTTCCAGACGAAGAATTTGAACCCCATGGTTGGGCAGAAATTCTAGCAACAATGGATGTAGCCATCAATGAAGAACACTGGACACCCCACTGTCATGAGGATGGCTACGACATTTCAGTCTTCACAATAGAGCCAATTCTATGTGATCTAATCATTGAGAAATGTGAACCTAGCACTGATACATTTGAGGATGCAAGTGACTCCGATCTAGAGTCAATCATTATGGAACCACCTTTTGCATTAGATGAGGAATATTTCCACGAGGTAGAAGTTCACCCTCAGAGACACGAGGAAGGTATGAATGAGGTGAGATTAACCACACAAGTGACCATCAAGAGTGAAGGAAAGAAAAGAAAGAAGAAAGAAGTCAGACCGGAGGAAGAAGAGTCTTTGTTTGAGGTCCCTGAAAATTTCAAGAAGTATGAAATAGAAGATAGGAGAGTCATGGTAAGAATGCCTAAACGTGAGGGACAATCAGGAGAGCCCTATGATAACAAGGAAACCACCAAGAAAATAGTTGTAGCCATAGAGGAAGGAGAAGAAAGATGCACCTACATAGGATATGACCTGATGGAAGAAGAAGAGCAAGTGTTGATAGCTTTGCTAAGAGAGTACAGAGATGTATTCGCTTGGAGCTACAAGGACCTGAAAGGTGTAGACCCCGACATATGCTCCCATACGATCCCCATGACCTCAGATGTGAGACCCTCTAAACAGAAGCCATACACATACAATGATAACTATGCTGCCAAGATCAAAGAAGAGATAGATCGCTTGGTTGAAGCTGGATTTATCTATGAAATCGAGCACACTGAATGGGTATCCCCCATTGTAGTGGTGCCCAAAACGAACGGTAAACTACATGTATGCATTAACTTGAAGAAGGTTAATGCAACCACTATCAGAGATAGTTATCCACTTTCTATCACTGAGCATCTATTAGAAAGGGTAGCAGGCAAGGAAGTGTACAGCTTCCTAGATGGGTTCTCTGGTTACAATCAAGTAGTCATTGCACCAAAAGATCAACATAAGATGGCTTTTGCCACAAAGTGGGGCAGATTTGTGTTTCGGGTAATGCCATTTTGGTCTAACCAATGTGCCTGCAACCTTCTAGAGGCTGATGTGCCATGTGTTTAAAGAATTCTTGAGGAAATATTTGGAAGTCTATGTTGATGATCTCGATTCTCATTCCAACATTAGACAGACACATATACGTGAACTCAGGTGAATCTTTGACAAATGTAGAGAATATCAAGTCTGTTTGAACCTAGAAAAGTGTGTTTTCATGGTCAGGCAAGGCAAGATTCTAGGACACAGGTTGGGCAAGGCAAGATTCTAGGACACATAGTGTCTAAGAACGGCATATCCACTGATGAAGAAAAAGTGAGAGCTATCGGAGAACTACCAAGGCCAAAGAATGTCAAGGAAGTGCAAGCTTTCATGGGGCATTGTGGCTATTACCTACGTTTTATACACATGTATGCCATCATTGCAAAGCATTGGTACGAACTTTTGACTAATTTCGAGTGGACTGATGAATGTGAGAAATCTTTCAATGAGCTTAAACGGCGATTGTGTTCAGCACCAATCTTGACTACACCAGATTGGAACAAGCCATTTCATGTTCACGTGGATGCATCCAATTATGCTATTGGATGTGTACTTGCACAACCTACTGATGAAGGTAATATGGATCTTCCAATTGCCTACGCTAGTAGACAGTCAAATGTTGTTGAACGAAATTATACCACTACTGAAATAGAAGGATTAGGCATGGTGTATGCAGTTAAGAAATTTAGACACTATTTGCTTGCAAATAACTTTGAATTACTTACTGATCATCAAGCACTATTGTACTTGGTAAACAAGCCATGTAATACAGGTAGATTAGTAAGATGGTTCCTCTTGCTAATGGAATTTGACTTTGAGGTAGTGGTGAGAAAGGGCAAGACTCACTTGAGAGCAGACCATCTCTCTAGGCTCACATCTAGAGAGGCCCCACAAGGAGTGTCAGATGACCTACCTGATGCTTACTTGTTTAATTTGGAAGTTGTACCACAGTGGGCCAAGACCTTAGTGCCAGTACTGACATATGGGCCTAAACATCCAGTAGTAAACACTCAAGATAGGGAGGTATTAAAAGCACAAAAGTACCATATCATGGCAGGGAGTATGGACAAACATACAGATCAAGGAGTATTAGCCTGTTGTGTGGAAGAGGATGAGTACGCGAGGTGGTTGCAATTAGCACATGTGGGTGCATTAGCGCAACACTACTCGAGACAAAGAGCCTTACAAACATTGAGGAGACTTGGAGTGCACTAGTTAACTACGGAAGCAGATGTCCATAGGTTGTGCAAAGAATGCCCAATCTCCCACACTAAACAACCAGTGGAACATGCCATTCTTTATCGAGTGACTTTAGTGCCAGATTTGGAGTGAACCCTTAGTGGCCTTTTTGAGGACGAGAACTTTTCCCCAAGTTATGACCTTGGCTAGACAAAGGAGCTTAGAAAAAGAATCTTTAGATTATACTCTTATTGGAGATAATTTATACAAAAGAGGAAAAGACGGGTATCTTAGATTATGTGTCCACGAGAGTGAATATCTTAAGATCTTGGAAACTGCTCACCAGGGTGTAGCAGGAGGACATTTCGGACCAGATCAAGCGATCAAGGCAATACTATTTGCACGTCTTTGGTGGTCCATGCTTCATATGGATGCACATACCTATGTGAAGAGGTGTGAGGTTTTTCAACGAACTCAATACCCTATACGTAAAGATGAGATGCCGTTGAAACCTATGATAGGTGGACGCGCATTCTCTAAGTGGGGAATAGACTTTGTTGGTCCTATTAATCCCCCAGCTAAGGGTTCCCATGCTGAATACATTATGGTGGCCATCGATTATCTAACCAAGTGGGTAGAGGTAAAAGCTACGACAAAGAACGATGCTCATACAACTGCTAAGTTCTTATTTGAGAATGTGTTCACTAGGTACGGGCTACCTATCGAGCTAGTAAGTGATAGAGGCACTCACTTCTTGAATGAAGTTATTGAAAATCTTCTTCAAGAGTTCTTGGTGATACACAAGAAGTCGGCCCCCTATCATCCACAAGCTAATGGGCAAGCCGAAAGCACAAATAAGATTCTATGCAATGTGCTCACCAAATTAGTGAATAATAAATGCTCTAATTGGGACAAACAGCTACACCACGCTGTTTGGGCATACCGAGTTGCCTATAAAATGGTACTCCAAGACAATCCCTTTCAAATGGATTTGGCCAAAATGCAGTGCTACCATTGGACTTCTTGATACCTACATTGAGAGTAGCACAGGAGCACGAGTGGACAGGCCATGACCTCTCATCTAGAATCTTCGATCTTGAACATTTAGGTGAAACACGTTGAGAGCTGCAGCAGGAATTTATGCAGCCAAGAAGATGCAAAAAGCATATTTTGATGCACATGTGAAGGATAAGGGCTTGAAAGCAGGAGACCTAATCCTAGTCTACACCTTGAAGCAACACGCAAGGAAATTAGAGAAGAGAGCCTATGGACCAATGATTATCAATAGGATTTCCACAAGTGGAGCAGTACAACTAGCCACTCTAGAAGGTGACGTCCTACCAAGTTACATAAGCCAATGCAGAGTCAAGTTATACCAAGAACCCCTCACGGAGGAGATGTTAAATCGACTCAATATTGCAAAGAAACATAAGGAAGAGGAAATGTGCATTCGAGAAGAAGCACACATAGAAGCTTTAGAACGCATCTGACAAATGAAATTGAGAAGACAACATAGAGATCAGCCTATGTCTGACACTCAAGAAGCTCTAGGATATCGCATGGCCATGTGTGACGCTTCAGGTAAACATTCCCATAGGATAGTTGATCGATGATCTTTTGTGACCCTAGAAGTAGGACAAGGAGAGAGTGAAAGAACCGTGAGAGATTTAAGTGAGTCAGGAGCAGCCACTAGTGCAGTACGGCTTTCTTACTGCCAAGAATTGCAATTGAAGGTCAATCCTATAGAGGCATATCTCATAGGGTTGGGAGGTGTTGAAACCCCTTGCATGGGAGAGGTGGAACTTCCCCTCTACATTCAAGAGGCCCTAGTGGTAGTAAAAGTGCTAGTATGTGAAGACGAGGATCTTACCGAACCTCTTGTCTTGGGCCAAGACTGGATCTATGATCATGCAGTCAACCTCAATCTAAGAAGTGGACTTCTTCAGGCTTGGGTAGGCCAAAATCGCCTCATGATTGAATTAGGAAATCAGGCACTCAGGCCACTAGGAAATACACCAAATCCTGGTCTCTCCAGGAACCCATATGAAGATAACGATGCTATTCTTGTCCAAAGTTCTATGGTGCAGAAGATTATCGCTCTAGACGAAGGTACAAAATTCAATGAGGAGTCCCCTTCTTTTCCAAAGAGGATTCGAGGATAACAGTTCCAACAACACACTACACCGAGGAGGCCAATGATCAAGAAGCGTGAGCACCAATCTGTGCACCATGAAGTACCTCGTGGCATGAAGCAGATCTGGATACGCAAAGCCAACGCTCTAGACATACCCTTTCTATTTGGATTCCTAAGCGGTCAATGAAGGCTATCCCCAATGCTCGACAAGTATGGGTGCCCAATACCTGCTTGCAAGCTCAAATAGCTTCATCTCCAGTCACAAGAATGAATCAACACTCACAAGCACTCTTGGCAAACATCTCAGGGCAGACACCTACACCCCACACCATTACACCTTCTGTCAAACCTAGGAATATCGAGAAATGGGTACCCAAAAGGTCCCAAATCCAACACAATCCAGACCATAGACCTTTACATGTCATCACCCCTGAAAGCTACGCTTCCACAATCAAAGTCTAGAGACTTAAACCCCACATCAAACCCCCTAACCCAATTTTGTAAATCCTTCCACTCTGATGTAGGTGCATTCTGAGTGCATTGCATATCCAAAGTATGCATCTAGGATAACACTAACCACTAACCAACATTCACACCCATCACAAATACTTCACCCCTAACCACTTGGAATGTCATGTTAGTATTGTGGAGGGAACTCCAATACATCCTATTTCCTATGCAACACTAATGTTCCTCTCTTCTTCTAGCAGATTAGCATCATCATCTACCGACAGTCCCATGGCAAAAGCAGCAGGCATGAGCTCCTAGGCAGGCACTAGTTCTCAAGCCAATTGGAAGACCATGCCTATGGAGGCCCCACTAACAGTTAGACCTGAAGAATATCTGAATGTGAGACAAATTCCCATCCTGGATCCACTAGGCGGCTTAAGAGAAGGGGTAAAAGGGCACTCTCAGTGGTTCAATGAGATGCCAGGAGATTTAGGTGATGCACACCACATCTAGGAATCTAAGTTGGAATTTGGAGGATTATGGTGGACATTTTTGTTCTTCTCAAGAGAGTTTGAAGCACTACAAAACGTAGCATCTCTTCAAGATATTTGGCAGAAAGCGGGATTGAATGACTACTTTAACGCATCCCTGCCTAAAACAGATTTTTGTAGATGTTACTACTTGATTGCAACTCTTAAAGCGAGAGGAGATCGAGATCAGTCAGGCACATTCCTTGTGCCCTCTCTATCAGACCCTGAGGAGATGAAAAAGTTCGAGCTGAACCTAACTTTAATCAAGGAGGCCCTCCAGATGGACAACACCCATGTACCCTCCGATCAAGACCCTTTGATACCGGAGTCTATGAAGAACAGTAGACTCAAGAAGTTGAAAGAGATATGTGCCCTCACCCCAAACATTGCTATACTCTTGCGCATGTGCCTTCAGCACTTTGCATTTCCGGCTCAAGACCGATTCACACAGCCTCATAAAAAGATTTGGTACGGGCTATACCTAGCGGAGACACAGAGTCTACCTATTAAAATGCGAGTGTGGATCCTCAACCAATTATATGAAGCAAGCAAGCGAGGAGTAAGGAAGCCTTCATTGAATGGCTGCTAAGCCATTACCAGAATCATTTACAGATGCCTAGCCTATGATGTGTCGATTGCACGGGCACTTACTTACTCAGAGCTGCAGTTCTTCCAAGGACGGAAACCAAGAGTTCAACCAGCTAAGCGGATGTGTGGATCTCTTTCCCAAGTCCCAATTCCTCGTGAGTCCACCATAGAAATCTCCCTTAAAGAAGAACAACAGGTGGCCCCATTCACTATCCATCTCCAACGAGCACAATCAGAGGGCATGGTACAACCCATTACGTCAGCCCCTCCATTACCCACAGATGCTGAGTTTGCCTCCATGGCTGCATTGGTGGAAGATACATCCTTTGACTTTGAGACCTTCTTGCAAACCACGCAACTATGTGATAGTGAGTTCTTTTCAGACACTGAAGGCCCCGAATCATCATCCCAGAGAGGACGTCCACATCGTGAAAAACGAAGAGTACATTGGGAGGATGAAGCACATCACACTCAAGTTGAAGACACACATGAACAAGAGGAGGTGCAGGGGCATGAATCAGAGCAGAGTGCGGAGGAAGCCCCCGCATACACCACACAAATCAAAAGGCTATACAAAACAATCAAACAAGTACAAAAAAGGCATAGGTTGTCAGAAGAGGTAAACAGAGCAATGGTGAACCAGATGCTACAAGCGGAGGATGTGGACCCTCATTTTATAGAATCATTGAATCTTTTAGCAGACACCTGTGGAATTGTGGAAGGCATGCGGACCATGATACATTGTACCCCCCCTCAATACGACCAATGAAGGCTCGATACGCAACCGCAAAGGGGAAAGATGATTCAAATGGAAGTCTCTACCTCACCCACTACCACAGCTCAAGAAGATGTTCACATGATCAGCCCCACTAACATTGATGCACCCTATGAAAGCACACATATACCATCTCCACCATCACCTCCCATCCAGCCCACTGAAACCCTCACCACTAGCATTCCTAACCAACCTCTATTCACCCTTACTGAACCTATATCACACACCACCCTTTCTCCATCCTTCCCTCTACCTACATCCACCATTTCTAGCCAATTTTCTGAACCTCAAATAGGTCATCCCGCCACCCATCAAACCATAATAGGTCACCCTTCTATTCTACCAGCTCTAGGACATACAGAGGTCTCTATCCAAACATTGACACACCCATTTTCCCTCACTACTACATTCCCTCTTTTCCAACCCCAACCCACAATGCCCCCCTCAACCTCCTCAGAATCGATACAAACCAATATTCCCCAATTTTGGGCAAACCTTGTAAATATGATGCAACAACTTGAGAATTATAATAGAAATTCCCTTTCCCACCCCACCTTCCCCACATTCACGGCCACCACTAACACATCACCCACCATTCCAGTATTCACGATTCACACTTCACACACAATAACGTCCGACCCCATGGACATTTCACCCTCCACAGGACCACTCACCACCCCTTTTGTCTCAACATCACCACTTGTTACTTCACTCACATCACCACATACACCCACTGTAAGCACAACATCCACTTTTCCCTTCCCCATTTCCCGACCCCTTGCATCTTCCACCTCTACCTCTGCATCCACCTCATTTAATCATGCACTAGACACCATGTTCGAAGCTGTCGCCCAGCTTAAATAGGAATAGAGATGATTGAAAGAAAACAATAAAGAGCTTTGTAATCTGTCACCCCATCTCCAAGCACGTGTCAATGCCTTGGAGTTGAGCAATACTGCATTACAACATGAGGTTACCGCCCTCCAACAATCTCATGCAGAGATCAAAGGCAAATATACAAAGACGGGTAAGGCGACCGAGGAACAACTCAGAAATCAACTAGCCCGCAATGCACAACTGCAGAGGAACATGGCCTTACTTTGACGACACCTAAGGGCTTCCCAAGAAGAGAACAGAAGATTACAACAACAAAATCAAGAAAATCTCGAGGTGGCCATCGAGAACACTCCAGGGGCATCCCTAGATCCTGCTAAATTCCAAGACATTCCCTCACAAAACATTCAGCAGGTACTGGAAGATTATGCGAACCTCTTGGAAGCGCACGACCAACTTGCAGACCTAGTGAAGGAACTACAAAGACAACAAGTGCCCACACTGCATACCACAAAACCGAGCGAGATGGTTAGTGTCGCTACTTCTCCACGGCCAGAATCCTCAACTGCTAACGAAGTACTTGCGCTACGACAAGTTGCAGAGTTAAAGATGAAATTGTTACAATATGAACGACCACGATCTCCCCTTGATCAACCCTCAGAAGAAGAGGCAGTTAACATTCTAGTTGAAGAAATATTCGAAGACTAGTACGAACCTCAACCTCTTCCAGGAGGCAGAGTCACTGATGAGGAACAAGACACGTATGAAGAACCCCCTCTTGCATGGATGAAACAAGTAGAAGAGATGGGTCCAACTCACGAAGAGTGCATATCCACTCAAAGGCTCGTCATGAAAGCCATTGAAGCAGAAATACTTCAATTACAATATTTCCAACACTTGGCTCCTAGGCGATTGATAACGAGTTTGGAGTTATAATATAAGCCCTACTTTGTACTATTGGCCGACTACAACACTGAAATTAAACGCAAAACCAATAAGTACCCTTCCTTTGCCACACAATTCCAACCATAGGACATCAATGAGATCTTGTCAGGTGACTCAGGATTAGAGAACAAGAGTTAGCCACTCAGATAGTCCGACACTACATTGATCATCCTGTGGAGCAAAGATCTGTGAGAGACTACAGACGCTAGGGGGGGGAGAGTGTTGGAATCTGAGAAGAAGCAAGTAGGGGCATACACGCAAATCTAGCAATGAGGCAACCCTTCCAATTTTTTCAATCCTTACATTATTGTAAAAGTGATTCTCATCACTGAAAACCATTCTAAATACCTTTTTACGTTTTTATAGCTCCATTTTGTGGAAGCCATACGTCTCTAGGTCCCCACATTTCAAACGAAAGCATCATCACATGGAGGAGGGGTTTTGAGATAATTGTGCTCTACCCTTCTGTATTCGCAAGCATCCAATTTATCCCACATGCATGGGCCTTGTCACTTAGTCTGATGCATTGGCATGCAAGCTCCAATTATACCACATACGAGCTACTTTTCCCTCTGCTTCATGTAAGGAGCCTGTCAGTTCACCTCTTATTATTGACTCACACACTTCCCATGAGGCTATCTCCTTGAGGTCCAAGCTCCATGCTTATCATGTAAGTTCTCATTTCATAACGAGGTTTGTTTCTATTTCATTAGGGTCTTTCTGGTTTGGCTTTCGCACAACGAGATTGGGGATGGGGGCCGCGCGAACGCGAGCCCCCGCTGCCACAAATTATGACGTGCACTCTCCCGCAGATTGGGGGTGCGGCCCGTCCGGCAGTGCAATGGAGGGGCCTTCTTGATCACCGATCGACCCCGCCATACGCCTAACCAACCTCTATTCACCCTTACTGAACCTATATCACACACCACCCTTTCTCCATCCTTCCCTTTACCTACATCCACCATTTCTAGCCAATTTTCTGAACCTCAAATAGGTCATCCCGCCACCCATCAAACCATAATAGGTCACCCTTCTATTCTACCAGCTCTAGGACATACAGAGGTCTCTATCCAAACATTGACACACCCATTTTCCCTCACTACTACATTCCCTCTTTTCCAACCCCAACCCACAATGCCCCCCTCAACCTCCTCAGAATCGATACAAACCAATATTCCCCAATTTTGGGCAAACCTTGTAAATATGATGCAACAACTTGAGAATTATAATAGAAATTCCCTTTCCCACCCCACCTTCCCCACATTCACGGCCACCACTAACACATCACCCACCATTCCAGTATTCACGATTCACACTTCACACACAATAACGTCCAACCCCATGGACATTTCACCCTCCACAGGACCACTCACCACCCCTTTTGTCTCAACATCACCACTTGTTACTTCACTCACATCACCACATACACCCACTGTAAGCACAACATCCACTTTTCCCTTCCCCATTTCCCGACCCCTTGCATCTTCCACCTCTACCTCTGCATCCACCTCATTTAATCATGCACTAGACACCATGTTCGAAGCTGTCGCCCAGCTTAAATAGGAATAGAGATTATTGAAAGAAAACAATAAAGAGCTTTGTAATCTGTCGCCCCATCTCCAAGCACGTGTCAATGCCTTGGAGTTGAGCAATACTGCATTACAACATGAGGTTACCGCCCTCCAACAATCTCATGCAGAGATCAAAGGCAAATATACAAAGACGGGTAAGGCGACCGAGGAACAACTCAGAAATCAACTAGCCCGCAATGCACAACTGCAGAGGAACATGGCCTTACTTCGACGACACCTAAGGGCTGCCCAAGAAGAGAACAGAAGATTACAACAACAAAATCAAGAAAATCTCGAGGTGGCCATCGAGAACACTCCAGGGGCATCCCTAGATCCTGCTAAATTCCAAGACATTCCCTCACAAAACATTCAGCAGGTATTGGAAGATTATGCGAACCTCTTGGAAGCGCACGACCAACTTGCAGACCTAGTGAAGGAACTACAAAGACAACAAGTGCCCACACTGCATACCACAAAACCGAGTGAGATGGTTAGTGTCACTACTTCTCCATGGCCAGAATCCTCAACTGCTAACGAAGTACTTGCGCTACGACAAGTTGCAGAGTTAAAGATGAAATTGTTACAATATGAACGACCACGATCTCCCCTCGATCAACCCTCAGAAGAAGAGGCAGTTAACATCCTCCCTTGCGAACACAGAAATGACTCCAAACACAGAAATGACTCTCCAAACACAGAAATGACTCTCAGTGCGAGAATCCGAAGCCTATCTTGATGGTGCTCGTGTCATCATGGATTGCATGTCGTATGGCCTACCAACCGAGCACATTTCCTCATTCTTTACGTCTATCTCACAAATGGCTTTCTACGTTTACAAACAAAAAGGACAAAAATAAAACTTACATCCACCAATAGATTTAACTATCATGTGACCTCATGGCCATATATGTCAATGAAAGAGACCATATATGCACATGCAATATCAAACACAACAACAAGAAAACGTAACACAACAAACACAACATATATGTCAATATCAAACACAACAACAAGAAAACGTAAATTTATACCATACCAACAAGACGCTTTAACTATTGTGAGTGCATTAGCATGGGGAGTGGCACAAGTTCGAGCTGCTTTCCCACAATCAATATAACAATGTTGGACCTAAGATGACAAAAAGAAATTGGTTGCCATTCCATGGACGTAGGACAAAAGACCACCAGCTAGAAAACCATGATGCAACAGAAATTTGAAGGAGAGAAGAGATGTCAAGGTCGGATCTTCCGCAAGGACATCAGACTTACTATGTCGAGTCTCGCTTTTTGTTGATATATTTAGGTAGTGATGTGTGTGAACACACTAGGGTTTTTTTCCCCCGGCTTGTATATACGCCTATTGCCCTAATGGGCTACTTATCTTTGTACGTTCTCTAGTAATACATTCAGTATTGTGTGTTGTGCTCCAAGCTTTTATTTCTTCCTTGTGATGTTCACGTGCTTCCGGAGACGTCTAACTCCAACAATTGGTATAAGAGCAGGTCGTCGCCTCATCTAGGGCGCCGTCGAAACTCCTCCGAATGCACTCTCAAAATCACACGAATTATGGTGAGCATACTCAGCGTGTTTTCGAGATCAAAACAGCTTTGCTATGTGGTGCCGAAATCGCGATCTGAACTCGTTTTGGCCTCCGAGCGCACTACCGCAACGCTTGTGCAGGCTATTTTATCTTTTTGTGCCAAAGTTATATACCAATTTTTCTTCACTAATATAAGCGTCTCGAAGTCTGCTACAGGTCTAGCAGAATTCGATAGGGCAGTTCAGTTCAACTTTTTGAGACACAGTCAATTTTTTGCATCAAGGTATTTTAGTCACCGGCCATGGCTGAAAGCAGTGATGTATTCCGTATGTTGGCTGTTGAGGATAAGTTGGATAGTACCAATTATCCGTTATGGGCTTATATGATGCGACATGTGTTGGTTGCAAAAGGACTGTGGAACATTGTGCAGGCTGTCGAAAAACGTCCTATCACACTTGCAACTGTTACAACTGCAGGTATTGAAGCTGATTCAGAAGGTGTCGACGATGATGATATTCTCCATATTCTTGTTAGTGCTACAGTTTCTGCTGCAGCTACTATAGAGCAGATTCCCTGGGATGGCAGAGATGCCTAAGCACATGCATTGATAGCTTTGACAGTCAAATGTGCCTTTATTCCTCATTCGCTCTTGTAGAACAGCTAAGCATGCTTGGGATACACTTACCACATTGTACTAATCTAGGAATGAGGCTCGTGTTGCTTACCTCCAAAAATAGTTGGAGAGTGATCACATGAATGAAGATGATTCTATGGACAGTTTCCTAATGAAGATCAAAGATTTGAAGGAAAATTTGATTTCTGCTCATGAGGTTATACCAGATAGCTCACTTGTGCAGACTGTTCTAAATGGTCTTCCTGATTCATATCAGAGTTTTGTTTCTGCTCTTCAGTTGATGATGAAAGGCAATCCAAATGCCTTATCATTTGAGGAGTTAGTCTCTATTCTGTTGCAAGAAGATGAGTCCAGGCAGAACAGGTCCATTATGCGAGTTGTAGATCAAGCTTTCCTTGCTAGTCAGAAGGGCAAAGGAAAATGGAGCTCTTCAAGTAGTAAGCAGAAATCTACTAATTCTACATATTCGAAGAAGGAAGATAAAGATGAGAAGAAGTCTGAAGATAAAGATGATAAGGATGCTTGGGATACACTTACCACATTGTACCAAGCTAGGAATAAGGCTCGTGTTGCTTACCTCCGAAAACAGTTGGAGAGTGAGCACATGAATGAAGATGATTCTATGGATAGTTTCCTAACAAAGATCAAACACTTGAAGGAACATTTGATTTTGTCAGGGGAGCACTAGATTGTGCTCTCCAACTATAGTAAACAAGATTTCAGAAATACACTTCTGATTACAAGATAACCCACGAAGGGGAAATGATACAAGAATACGTGACTCATATAAGATGTCCCACAACCCGGGACTGATAGGTATGAACAACTCGACCAGAGATGATACAGGAGATCCCACAACCCGGGAACGTAAGTACGAAATAAGATCTGTAGATTACAAGAACTCCCTTCTAGGAGATGAACTAGATACAAGAAACAACTCGACAAGATCTCGTACTACGAGATTAAAAGAGGACAAGACAAGATGTCCAGGATACAAGACTAGACAGGACGGGAACAAGGAACAAGACAAGAACAGGAACTAGAACTTGGAGAGTACTTACTTGGCGGAAACGACTCCTTGAGCTCCCAAGACTGGTATTGGCAAGACTGATTATGAATGTGGCCAACCCCTCCTTATATAGGTTTTCCAAGGGCGGTTCTAGGGCGGTTACGAATTGATGATGTCATCGATGATATCATCAATTCGAAGCATGGTCTCTAGATGTCAGAGTCAAGCAAGAAGATAGTCAATCTTAGGATTTTGGCACGTTCCGAACACAATGGAAGCATTAGTTTCCCCCAAATTCTGAACCAATCATGAGATATAGGATTCACATGGAATCTAAGATTCAAGATGGTTTCCTTTGTCCATGACATTACCTCCCCCTCAAGCGACGAGTTCCACGAGGAGCAATCAGGTTCTCTGGTGTCGGGTTCATTGGATTTTTCTTATGGAATTCTCGAACCTTGATTGGTGCTCTTTGAAGGCTTTCTGTAGGTTCCCAAGTATGATCACTGATGTCATACCCTTTCCAATGAATAAGGTACTCTAATCTTCCTCGGGATATTCTTGAATCTTGGACATGCTCGACTTCAAATTCTTCATGATCATCAAGCTCGATAGGTGGTGAAGGACTCGTCTCTCCCTCCTCAATGGTGAAATTTGATATGGTTCCAACATGGATACATGGAAAACTGGATGTATTCTCATGGTACTTGGTAGTTGGAGCTTGGAGATGACTGGATTAATCTCGGCCAAGATGGTAAATGGACCAAATCTTTGATGATCTAACTTTGCACAAAGCCTTGAAGTTTGCAAATTATTTCTGAGTAACCATACTTTATCCCCAATTTGATACGATGGATTCTAGACACGATGTTGATCTGCATAGTACTTATATTGTTTTTTAGCTTTATGGATCTCTTCCTTGAGTTCTTTGTGAATGTCCATCAGGTACTGGGCCTTGTCTCTGGAAGTTGGGTTCTTGACATGGTTTGAGAGTTGTATATCCATCCTTGGATGTTGTCCATAGTTTGCAAAGAAGGGAGTTTGCTTAGTGGATGCATGAACACTATTGTTATAGGCAAACTCTACAAAGGATAACAACTCAAACCACTCATTTGGTGATAGTTGCTAGTGCAATGGAGATATTGCTCTAGGAATTGATTCATCCATTCTGTTTGTCCATCAGTCTCTGGATTATTTGTTGTAGATAGTTTAACTTGAACACCAAGGAGCTTGCAAAGACTGTTCCAAAAGCTGGATATGAACTGTGGACCTCGATCAGTGACAATATCATGAGGCAATCCATGAAGCCTAAAGATGTATCTAAGAAAGAGTCTAGCAGTGGCAGCACCAGTGATTGCCTTTATAGTTGAAATGAAGTGTGCCATCTTTGTGAATCTATCCACAATAACAAGAATGGCATCATACTTATCAGACTTTGGTAGATCTGTGATGAAATCCATAGATAATGAAGCCCATGGCCTTTCTGGAATAGGTAAAGGTTGCAAGAGGCCATGAGGCTTATGTCGTGGTACCTTAGATCTATTGCAAGTGTCATAGGTTCAGATATATTCTTTGACTTCCTTCCACATTTGAGGCCACCAAAAATCCTTGGATATGAGTTCTATTGTTTTATTTACTCCAAAACGTCCTGCTGCAAGGTTTTCATGACATTGTTGAAGTACTTGGATCCTGGGCTTTCCTGGAGGGACATACAATAGATTCTTATAGAATACTAACCCGTCCTTTTCCTAGAATTCATTTACTTCTTGGACTTTTCCTTCTTGAGTTTTTTGCTTAACATTACAAAATAATTCATCTTGTGGTAGATTCTCACGAATCAAATGATTCAAGGCTGAATCTTCAGGATGGGCTGAAGAGATAGTTGCTTAGTGGAGATGCTCAGGCTTGAGTAATACACTCTCTTGTTGATCGAAGGCCTCTTCACCCTTCTTTGGTGCAAGGTAAGATCTTCTTGATAAGGCATCTGACTGACACTCTTGTCGTCCTCGACGATATGTGATGACAAAGTCAAACCTGGATAAAAAGTTACTCCATCGAGATTGCCTTCTGTTAAGGATGCCGGTGGTCATAAAATACTCTAGGTTCTTGTGATCTTTATACACGATAACTTTATGAGCTGCTCCTTCTAGATGGTGACGCCAAGTATCAAACGCGTCCACTATGGCAAGAAGTTCTTTATTATGAATTTCATAATTAATTTCTGGAGGAGAAAATTTCCTTGAATTATATGCAACTGGATGTAGGTGTCCATCATCTCCATATTGTGAGAGAATGGCCCCTAGGGCAAAGTCTGATGCATCTGTCTCTAGGAAGAAGGGCTTAATAGAATCAAGATGAACTAGAATTGGAGCAGTAGTGAATGCTGATTTCAAGGTCTGAAATGCTTTTTCTGCTTCTTCGGTCCATGAGAATTTGGAGTTCCCTGTAAGCTTCGTAAGAGGTGTCACTATCTTGGAGTAATCTTTGATGAATATCCTATAGAAGTTAGCAAACCCCAGAAAACATTGTACATCTCGAACACATGAAGGTGGTTTCTAATCGAGGATTGTCTGAATCTTCTTAGGGTCCATAAAATCTAATACAGTGTACCCTAAAAATTCCACTTCTGTCTTATCAAAAGAGCACTTCTCCAATTTTGCATATAATCCTTTTTCTCTTAGTTTCTCTAGGACTATCGTTATATGACATTCATGATCCTCTAGATTTTTGGAGAATATCAAGATATCATCAAGGTATATTACAACAAAATCATCTAAATATTCTCGAAAGATATCATTCAGCATATGTTGGAAGACAGCTGGAGCATTTGTAAGACCGAATGGCATAACTACATATTCAAAATGGCCATACCTTGTTTGAAATGCTGTCTTCCATTCGTCTCCTTCTCTGAATCGTGACAAGGTTGTATGCTCCTCGAAGATCAATCTTCGTGAAGAATTTTGCTTTTCCAAGGCTCCAAGAGCTCTGATATAAGTGGTAGCGGGTATCTGTTCTTTATAGTGACTGTATTCAATCCACGATAGTCTACACACATCCGCAGAGCCCCGTCCTTCTTCTTTACAAATAAAATAAGAGCTCCTATTGGAGACTTTGAGTGTTTGATAAACCCCTTTGCTAGATTTTCATGAATGTTCTTGCGTAGTTCTGTAAGTTCCTCTAAAAATAGTCTATAAATTGGTCCAAAGGGTGGTTGTGCTCCCCCTTGAAGATCTATGGGGCAATCATAAGGTCTATGCTCTAGGAGGATATCTGCATTCTTCTTTTCAAAGACATCTTCAAAGCCTTTGTACTGATTGGGTAGCTGTACTGGATCATCTTTCTTGGATTCTTGAGCTGGTATGGCATAGATCATATATGTAGGTTCCTTCCTTACAGCATGTATGAAGGCTTTGGCTCTGACATATGTTGGGTTCTTCTGGATATCTAGACGGGTGATTTTATTCTTTTCACAATTAATGTCTGGATTATGTTTCTTTAACCAGGGCTTTCCAATGATAACTATTGGGCTTGATATTACATTGAAACATATGTGGGATTCATGGTCACCAAGGTGTACTCTTAATGGTGTGGTTTCCATGGTTATAATCCCAGATGCTAGAGGTCGTCCATCTACTACTTCAGCTACTATTGGTTTGTTCTTCCGAAGTATAGGAATTCCATGTTTCTTAACCAATCCTTCATCGATGAAACATGAGGAGACTCCTGAATCTACTAGGGCTGTAAGGGAAAGGGTCATCTTGGGCATGATTAACTTGACAGGTGCAAGAAATGTTTCTATGGGTGTAGCTGGAATTATGAGACCCTTTCTTATATCATGGCCGTAGGGTCTCTTTTACAACTGGACTTCCTCATTTCCCTGCTCTACAAGGGTGCCTGCGACTCTGGAGTTTGTTTTCTTCTTCGGACAATTAATTGCAATATGTCCAGGGTTTCCACAATAGAGACATAACTTATTAACTCTCCTTCTCTGTTTCTCTTCTGATGTTAGAGGTTGAAACCGTGTTACATCTATTTGCATAGGTTCAGGCATAGACTCATCTTTAGTGGCGGGCTGGAAAGGTTTCCACTGGAGAGGTCTTCCTTCTACTTGTTTTTCTTGTTTCCTTTCAAAAAGTCGGTTATCACATTGAATAGCTTGCATGATATATTCATTCGATGTTTTAACCTCTAGCATCGTGAGCAAAAGGTCCTTCACATCATCTCTTAAAACCCATCTAAATTGGCTTATGAAATAATCTTCATGCCAAGTGAGATCACATATCAACTACCTAAATTCAGATGCATAGGTAGAGGCAGGGTGGTTACCTTAACGTAACTTCCAAAGTTTTGTTTCTGCTACTCTACTTGTGTCTGCATCTCCAAATGTGGCAGAGAGTTCTTGAAGAAACCCCTCATAGTCCTGAAGTACTGCCATGTTCTTCTCCAAGATTGGGGCAAACCATGATAATGCTTGGCCACAGAGCAAGGTTCCAATAAACCCGACCTTGGATGCCTCATCAGGGTATCCATCAGGTTGCATATGGATGTACAATTCAACTTGCTGGAGAAATCCACGAAAACTTTGTGCGATCCCCATCAAACTCTTTTGGCATGCAAATCTTGGGTTCCTTCATAAATGATGTACTCGGTCGTTGATTCACTTGGATATGCCCTTGATTTTCTTGAAGACTCCCGATTCGTTCTTGTAATTCTTGGAGGAGTGCACCAACATGCACTGGATGTCCCATCTCGACTTGTGTCTGTCGATGAGTTAGGTGCTCAACTTGTTGTTGGAGACTCTGAAGTGATGCTACAATCTGTTCATAAGTGTTCTCCATGATGCTTGATCTTGGATAGAAGTTAGTCTTGCCAAAATGTCAGGGGAGCACTAGATTGTGCTCTCTGACTACAATAGACAAGATTTTGGAAATACACTTTTGATTACAAGATCACCCACGAAGGGAAAATGATACAAGAATACGTGACTGATACAAGATGTGTAGCTCAGTGATGAGTAGCACCTCCTTTAATGTCAATCCGGGAAGACGTGAGGATGGTATGAAGACCTCGAGCAAGTGGCGGCCCAAGTGCGTGAGTGAGAAGCACACAAGCATGCACACACATACACACACACGCGCACACACGGCAAGACAAAGAGAGAGAATCAATGGAGCTTTTAGATTACTTTCAAAATGCTCTTACAAGTTCGTTTCAATTACAATCTAACCTCAAAAATGAGCTCTCTAGCTCCTTTTATAGTTTTTGACTAGCTTTGGCCCTGTTCAGACCTAGTGTCCGGCCTAGTTAAAAATTAGGTTCCAGGGCTTATTTGAGGGCTCAAACGAAGTCTAAAAATTATGAAATTTGGTACGAGGGTACTTCTAATACTCCTCAAGCTCGAGGACTCCTCGGCTTGCACAAAATGGAGTCTATTCTACCAAAAACGGGATTTACAATGTTTGTGTTAGTGATTAAAATCACTTGAGTTGTACATAACCCATGGGGAAAAATGATCTGGCCTTGTTGCCGTATTGTGCATGATTCCTCTGTTGCTTTGTGTGCCAACACTCCCCCCTTCCTAGCGTCTGTCGCCCCTGACAGACCTTTGTTCTCGCGGGTGGTCGATGTAATATTGGATGACATTGGTGGCCAGTTCATGTTCTCCTATCCTTAAGCCTCTTGCTAGATCGGCTTCTAATGCCTCCCAATTTATTGCACCGGGGGTCTCTGGTTGCGGGGTGGTGTAGTACTCTGAATACATTGCTTGTTCACAAGCAAACAGTTGAAGCAGATGTGTCGGCTTTGGTGCGAAAATCTCCGAGTGATACTCC